>CAWUFW010000303.1:2400000-3600000 GCA_963921515.1 Calotriton arnoldi
TGAAGATTCCGAAAGCTGCAGAGGGGCTCTGCTCATGCATGGGCACCCTCTCATATGAAACCCAGTACCCTGCCTTCAGGATTGTTAAGGCCTGCCATAGGGGTGACTGATAGGTTTATATGTGCAGTGATATGGAGAGATATAGGGAACCTATATCTCAGTAAGGGGTGAATACACCACCTTACACAGGCTGCTGTAGCAGACCTGCTGTGTCATTTTAAAAGGCTTCCCAGGGGTGGCACAATACCTGCTGCAGCCCCTGGTAGGCCTCTGGGGTACCTATGCCCTGGGTACATAGTATACCATATACTAGGGACTCACAAGGGTACTCCAGAATCCAATCTGGAGTGTACCTAAAGTACATACAGTCAATGTAGAGTAGAAAGCAGATAGACTGGGGTCCTAATTTGCAGGGCCTCAGTCTGGCTAAGTCGAAAAACAGTGAAACATCAGCAAAAAAGTGGGGGTAACTATAAGAAGCAGATCCTACTCTCCTACACAACCCCCCCACCCCCCAAACGTCAGGACATTAAACTAACCTTGACCAGTTGAGTCTTCATGTTATAAGTGGAAATATCTGGAGAGTCCATCTGCATTGGCATGGTTACTCCCAGGTCTATGTTCCACTGTATAGTCCATCCCCTGTAGGGAAAGGGACCACCTCAAAAGTTTGGGGTTTTCACCCTTCATCTGTTTTAGTCATAAGAGGGGCTTGTGGTCTGTCTGAACAATGAAGTGAGTGCCAAACAAGTATGGCCTCAGCTTCTTCAAGGCCCAAACCACAGCAAAGGCCTCCCTCTCAATGGCTGACCAACGTTTCTCTCTGGGGGTCAACCTTCTGCTAATAAAAGCTACTGGCTGATCCTGACCTTCATCATTCAATTGTGATAACACAGCCCCTACCCCCAACTCAGATGCATCTGTTTGGACAATGAATTGCTTGGAGTAATCAGGACTTTGCAGAATGGGAGCAGTGCACATGGCCTGCTTCAGGTCATCAAATGCCTTTTGACAGCTAACTGTCCACTGAACTTTCTTTGGCATTCTTTTAGAAGTTAAGTCATTCAAGGGGGTCACTATGGATCCATACCCTTTGACAAATCTTCTATAGTACCCAGTCAGGCCCAAGAAAGCTCTGACCTGAGTCTCGGTAGTTGGAGCAACCCAGTCCATGATGGTCTGGATTTTGCTCTGCAATGGTTGAACCTGGCCTCCACCCACAAGGTGGCCCAGATACACAACCTGACTCTGCCCTATCTGGCACTTGGTGGCCTTGATAGTTAGGCCTGCTTTCTGCAGGGCCTCCAAAACATTTCTTAGGTGGACCAGGTGATCCTCCCAAGTGGAGCTAAAGACAGCAATATCATCTAGATATGCTGCACTATAGGCTTCCAGGCCTGTAAGGACTTTGTTCACCAACCTTTGAAAAGTGGCAGGTGCATTTTTCAAACCAAAGGGCATCACCACAAATGGGTAGTGCCCACTAGGGGTAGAAAATGCTGTTTTGGCTTTTGCATCCTCAGCTAGTCTGATTTGCCAGTAGACAGCTGTCAGGTCAAATGTGCTGAGAAACTTGGCTGAGGCCAAAGTGTCTATGAGCTCATCTGCCCTTGGTATGGGATGGGCATCAGTCCTAGTGACTGCATTGAGACCTCTGTATTCTACACAAAACCTCATCTCTCTCTTACCACCCTGGGTGTGAGGTTTAGGCACTAAGACTACTGGACTAGCCCAACGGCTATCTGAGGGTTCAATCACACCCAAATCCAACATCTTCTGGACTTCAGTCCTGATGCAGTCCCTGACATGGTCAGGTTGCCTGTAAATCTTATTTTTAACAGGCAGACTGTCCCCAGTGTCCACTTCATGAGTGCACCAGGTAGTCTGACTTGGAGTCAGAGAGAACATATGTCTGAACTGATTGAGAACTCCCCTGCAATCAGTTTGCTGCTGGTCAGTGAGGCTGCCTGCCAAGGCTACACCATCTACTGATCCATCATCAGGGTTCTGAGAGAGCAGGTCAGGGAGTGGATCACTCTCTTCCTCCTGTCCCTCATCAGTAGCCATGAGCAAGCCCATGTCTGCCCTGTCAACATATGGTTTCAGTCTGTTGACAAGGAGCACCCTGTGGGGGCTCCTGGGAGTTCCAAGGTCCACCAGATAGGTAACCTCTCCCTTCTGTTCAACAATGGTATGAGGGCCACTCCACTTATCTTGGAGGGCTACTGGGGCCACAGGCTCCAACACCCATACTTTCTGTCCTGGCTGATAAACAGTCAACACAGCCTTTTAGTCATGCCAGGCCTTTTGTAATTCCTGGCTAGCCTCAAGGTTTTTAGTTGCCTTCTTCATGTACTCAGCCATCCGGGAGCGGAGACCAAGTACGTAGTCCACAATATCCTGTTTAGGGGGTTTGAGAGGTAACTCCCATCCCTCCTTCACTAGACACAATGGACCCCTAACTGGATGTCCAAACAGAAGCTCAAATGGGCTGTAACCAACACCCTTCTGTGGAACCTCTCTGTAGGCAAAGAGAAGGCAGGGCAAAAGTATGTCCCATCTGCGCCTAAGCTTTTCTGGGAGACCTTTAATCATGCCCTTCAAGGTTTTGTTGAACCTCTCAACTAAACCATTGCATTGTGGGTGATAAGGGGTGGTAAATTTATAATTTACTCCACACTCCTTCCACATAGCAGTCAAGTAACTAGACATGAAGTTTGCATCTCTGTCTGATACTACCTCCTTAGGAAAACCCACCCTCGAAAAGATTCCCAGGAGGGCCCTTGCCACCACAGGAGCTGTGGTGGTCCTAAGGGGAATTGCTTCTGGGTACCTAGTGGCATGGTCCACCACCACTAGGATAAACCTGTGCCCAGATGCTGTTTGGGGGTCTAGGGGACCAACAATGTCAATCCCTACCCTCTCAAAGGGAACCCCCACCATGGGTAGTGGTATCAGGGGGGCCTTTGTGGTGCTACCTGCCTTACCACAGGCTTGACAGGTAACACAGGAGCGACAAAACTCCTTGGTGTCTTCAGACATATGAGGCCAATGAAAGTGAGGGACATTTCTGTCCCAAGTCTTGTTTTGGCCTAGGTGACCTGCCAATGGGATATCATGTGCTAGGGTCAATAGGAAGCTCCTAAACTTCAGAAGTATAACCAACCTCCTGGTGGCTCCAGGCTTGGGGTCTCTACACTCTGAGTAAAGGAGTCCATCATCCCAATAGATCCTATGGGTACCACTAGCACTCCCAGCAGCCTCAGCAGCAGCTTGCTGTCTGAGGGGTTCAAGAGAGGGGCAGCTCAGTTGCTCCTGGCTCAGATCTGCCCTGGAAGGGCCCCCTGTCCCCAAGAACTCAACCTGATCAGGCTCAAGCTCCTCTGGGACAGTTCCTTCTTCAGGACTGAGATCATCTCCCTCAAGAGACTGATCTGCTTTCTGAGGCAGGGGGAAGACACTACATTAACCCTACTGCTCCTCCTCTTGGGAGGCACCTGGTCCATTTTTCCAGAATCCAGGGCCTGTTCAGCTTTAGACATTTTTGCCTGTGATCTGGTCATAGCAAACACATCTGCAGGGATGCCCAACATTTCTGCATGGGTCCTGAGTTCAACTTCAGCCCAAGCTGAACTTTCCAAATCATTTCCAAGCAAGCATTCAACAGGGATGTCTGCACTTACCACAACCTTCTTAGGGCCAGTTACCCCTCCCCAGGAGAAATTAAGAACTGCCAGGGAATGGTCTGTCCTGACATTGCTAGCATTGGTCACTTGGTACATTTCACCAAGTATGATCTGTTCAGGGGCTACAAGATCTTTTGTCACCATTGTGACACTTGCTCCTGTGTCCCTGTATGCCAAAGCCTCTCTTCCATTAATTAAGGGCTGCTGTCTGTATTTGCCGAGATTACTGGGACTCACATAGGAGGACATATCTATGTCTCCATCACAGATCAGTACAGCCTGAGTTGGAACTCTGACTAGGCCAGAGTCCATCTCAGATCCCAGGGTTAACCCTACTCCACCCTTATTTGGAACACCACTTGGAGCTGAACTAGGGGGAACAGTTGCCTTAGGGGCAATGGTGGCTGGAGTTGAGTCTTTGGTCTTTGTACAATCACTAGTCCAATGGGTTTTCTGCTTACAGGTTTTACACCATGGTTTCTTTTGGCCTTTTCCTTTGTTAGATTGGGACTCCCCACCAGATGCAGATTTTTTGAGGCCCTTGAGAAGACTTCTGGTCTTTACCCTTCTCCCCACCCTTATCAGAGTTCTTAGAATCTTGCTTCTTAGAGTCACCACCTTGGTTCTGAACCTTCTGCCTCACCCTGGTTCTGACCCACTTGTCTGCCTTCTGACCCAATTCTTGGGGAGAGGTCAGATCAGAGTCCACCAGGTACTGATGCAACAGTTGATTTTGACAGTTATTAAGGATCTGCTCTCTCATGATTAATTTATACAATCCTTTGAAATCACACACCTTACTGCCAAGTAACCAGCCTTCCAGAGCCTTAGTAGCACAATCAACAAAGTCAACCCAGTCCTGAGTCTGTGCCTTTTGGGTATCTCTGAACTTTAACCTGTATTGTTCAGTGGTTAGGCCAAACCCTTCAATCAGGGCACTCTTCAGGACTTTGTAATTGTCAGCATCCTCTTCTCTTACAGTGAGGAGCTTGTCTCTACCTTTGTCTGCAAAGGAGAGCCACAAGATTGCTGCCCACTGCTCCTGAGGGACCCTCTGTACCTTACAGGCCCTTTCCAGTGTAGTTATCCATTTGTGGATGTCATCCCCACTCTGGTAGGGAGGGACAATCTTGTTCAGGTTCCTATGGTCATGAGTATGATCTCTATCTCTAGGGACACTGTTGCTGCCACCATGGGGCTCTAGCCCCAACTTCTGTGAAGCTTTCTGAAGCTCCAGGGATGCCCTGTCTAAGGCCAATTGCTCTCTCTTGATTCTCAGCTTAGCTTTCTCAAAATCAGGCAGTTGCCATTTCTTCTCATAAGAGGATGCCCTTTTATGAGAAGCAGAGGACCCTATAGAAGTACCAGAACGATTAGATTCCTGAGAAGGAGATCTTGATCTTCTTGGTAGACTATTAACCCTTCCTGGGGGAGTGAAGAGGGGGCCACTGAGGCCTTCCTCTCCTTCAGGAAGAATTGGCCAGCATCAGAGTCTGGGTCATAGTAGTTTTCACTACCTGGCCTTTCCTCTTCTCCTGTCCCACCCAACCTGCCTGCCTCATCAGACCCTGGTGTCTTTCTGAGGTCATCTAACAGCAAAGCCTCTATGCATGTCTCCCTGTTTTCAGTCTCCTAGAGGTACACATATTTCTCAATTCCTGGAATGTGAGATTGTCATACCTAGTGGGCAAGGAGTCACTTACTTCAGGCCTTGCAGACATTCTAGTGTGGTGTGGTGTATGCACCTACCTACTCTAGTGGGAACTGAAACTCTCTTGAGTTGTAGAAAGGGTGTGCTAAACCCTTGACACACAACTCTAAGTTCAGTAGAACTTACTGTATTCTAAACTTGATTTATATGTACCTATGTACCTTTAGAGGTTTTCAGTTAGTCACTTCAAAGAGATTATCTGGTGAAGCAATAGCAAGCTTGAATCCAACCGCTGCACACCAATGTGAGAAGTTGGCCTGGCATATGCTGTCCACTAGTTATAGTGGGCACCTTGCACCAGTCCAAACGACCCTTATTGATGATAGGTTTAAAGACAACCTTTATTGAAAGCTATCCTAGTGGTAGCTGTGGAGAGCAGCCTTCAGGCTAAGTCTTGAAGGAATGTAAAGCAGCTTGGTTTACCAGATTATAACCTCTTGAATAACTAAAGGAAAGGAGAACCACACAAGATATATATAAAATATATGTATTTATTTCTAAACACTAACTACTAATCCCTTTATGAGATTAGAGTTCAAGATACACAGTATCACAGTATTAAAACGACAGTAAATAGCACAATACACAGTGGGCTCCAGGGGGAGACCAAACCATATACTAAGAAAGTGGTATAAGAACCACGACTTGACTAGACACAGTGCCTAGAGCACGTAGAATCACTGGGACCCCAAGGAACCACCCAAGGTAGTGACACAGGAGACCCACGGGGGACGTGTGCAGTGTGAGAACACAGCCACGAGCGCCGTAGGATTCAATGCGGAAAGTCGCAGTTGGAATTTTAAAGTTAAAGGACACTTAGGAGAGGACTTTGAGCAAACCCCTTTAGACTTAAAGGGTTCTAGGGCCAACACCCACGAGAGCACCGGAGTACTCGAGTTACCTCACCCAGGGAAGCCGGGTGCATAGGTGTCAAAAGGTGGCGGGAATCGTCGTTGTTTTCAATGGCGATCTGCTGCAAAGTGCTGCTGCCATGGAGGAGAAAAGTGTCCGGTGTGATCCAAGCCTGGATCGAAGATGTGAAGAACCTGAAAGCAGAGGGGACAGAGTCTGGGTCACTAGCCAGTGACCAGGAGCGGAGCAATCGAATGCCCACCGATGTTGGGTGCTTCAGGTGCGAAGAGGTGAAGCTTGACTCTGCAGCCACGGGGTCCTGGAGACGTCAACGACGACTAGGAGCCGGTTTCGAGCTGTCCCACGAAGGATGTCGAGTGCTGGGGTGTCGGTGATCGAATTGACCACAACAAGCCTTGGCAACAGCAACCCACGCAGGAAGAGAAAAGATGCTTCTGTGCGGACCAGCAAGGGTCCTGGGGACTCATCAAGCGATGGAGAGTGAAGGCACATCTGGAGCAACCAGGGAAGCCCAATAAAAGTTAGAGTTGCCTTCTTGGGGACCCATAGGTCAATGGACCAGGGATCGCAAAGGGACCTCAAGAGGAATCACAAAATGGCGGCCCGCGGAACACTCATTGAGTATAGGCCTGTAATCTTCGGTGCAATTATTGCTCGGGGTCAGGGCTACAAGTAACTCAAAGCTCAGCCTCAGGGGTCGCCGGAAAGCTGATGCTTCTGCAAATGGTCGCGGTGTCCAGGGGTTCGGGTTGCACAGTCTTCCACGAGGGATACGGGTCTCAGACTTGCTGTGGGCACAGATCAACCTCAGAGACCTAGGAAAACCCACCTCCTGTGTGGCAATATTCTTCGGAGTCCGTCGGAGCTCGGAGATGCCAACCGGTCAGTTGCGTTAACGGTGCCTGCCTTGCAGGGGAGTAACTCCTTTACTCCAAGGGAGATTCTTCAGTCGTCCAGCGTCGTGCAGATCATCGAAGTACTTGGTTTCTGGTATCAGAGTTTAGTCCAGGTGTAATCTAAAGTCCTGTAGTCAGCGTTTCCTACTTTATACCCAAGGAAGGGGTTGGACAAACTCTGGGGACCCACCTATGGGAGGGTCAGGAAAGAGGGGTGGCTACACCCATTTCCTTTGTCCAGTTTCGCACCAGAGCAGGGGCTGTGTGTCCCTGCAACCGATTTGAGCTGGACTATGCACAGGGACACCAAATGTGCCCCCAGTGCAGACTTCAAAGCACTCTGAGAGTGTACCCACCCAGCCCCAATACACTAAAGCCTGTCTGGGAGGTGGTCACACCTCCCTGTGACAGGAAACCTATTGTCCAGGCCTCCCCTGCCGGAGTTTCGTCCAGCAGCAGGAGGGCAGACTCGTGTATGTGGCTGCAGCATCCATTTTGTGATGCCAGGGCTCTGTTAGCTGGTACCGGGTATACCGGTGCGGTCATGTCTCTCCCTCTAGAAGGGTGGGATCATACTCCCACACCAGTTACTGGTGTGGGGGTATGATTCCAAGGTGATTGACACCAAACACGACAGTTTTCCATGCAGCCACTCCAAAGTTAGCATTTACCGTTTGGTTATAATGCTCTTAAGAGTAGAAGTCTGGCTTCATCACAAACAACCCCGGAATGAAGATTCCGAAAGCTGCAGAGGGGCTCTGCTCATGCACGGGCACCCTCTCACATGAAACCCAGCACCCTGCCTTCAGGATTGTTAAGGCCTGCCATAGGGGTGACTGATAGGTTTATATGTGCAGTGATATGGAGAGATATAGGGAACCTATATCTCAGTAAGGGGTGAATACACCACCTTACACAGGCTGCTGTATCAGACCTGCTCTGTCATTTTAAAAGTCTTCCCAGGGGTGGCAAGATACCTGTTGCAGCCCCTGGTAGGCCTCTAGGGTACCTATGCCCTGGGTACATAGTATACCATATACTAGGGACTCACAAGGGTACCCCAGAATCCAATCTGGAGTGTACCTAAAGTGCATACAGTCAATTTAGTGTAGAAAGCAGATAGACTGGGGTCCTGATTAGCAGGGCCTCAGTCTGGCTAAGTCGAAAAACAGTGAAACATCAGCAGAAAAGTGGGGGTAACTATAAGAAGCAGATCCTACTCTCCTACACAAACTGTGATTACATTATCTGGAGGGAAGCAGGTGATCCTGGGCTTCTGATAGCCTCATTGACCCAGGGATGTTTTCATCACGTGGAGCAGCAGGCAGGAAGGTAAAGAATCAAAGGAACCAGAGTTTATCCAAGCATGTCCGAGGACCAGGAAGACCAGCTGTTAGAAATGGGGTCTCTAGTTGGCAAAGGTTTGCACCCTGTCCAAGTAGAGACCACCACCCTAATCAGCGTAAGTCAGATATACAACCTAAATTAACCTGTGCTCACCCTCTGGTAGCTTGGCACAGAGCAGTCAGGCTTAACTTAAGAGGCAATGTGTAAAGTATTTGTGTAATACTAAAGATACAGAAACCCAATGAAAACACTACTAACAAGACTCCACACAAGTTTAAGAAAAATAGAGAGTATTTATCAGAGTGAAACAAGACCAAAATGACAAAAATCCAAACAGAAGAAGTTGAGATATGAATTTTTAAAGCATAAATTCAAAAACAATACTTAGAAGTCAATAGCGCTAAAAAGTTATTTGAGGTCCCACTAGACCGGGGTAAATCTGAAAAGTCAAGCAGACCGCGATGGAGCGCTAGTCGGATACAGTTCCAAACCGGTCCCGCTGAAGTTTTACCTTCTCAAGCTGAGCGAAGAGTCCAGTTCGCGAGAAAGAGACTCGCTGAGAGCACAGTGAGCATCGCCAGCGATGGTCCGCGTTAAACGAAGACCCGACCAGAGTCGTGGACAGACAGGTGTGGGCCTTGGCCCTGCAGTCGCGGGCAGAGATGCAGCTGTGTGAAGAGACATAGTGGCACCCGCTCGTGCTGATCCTTAGTATGAACGACACAATTCTGTAGGGAACGGGCCAGTTTGCGGTTGAGAAGAGCCCAAAAGCTTGATTTGATGGGCCTAGGAACAATAGATGATGAAAGCAGCTGCAGAACCCACATCTGAGGCCCAGATCTTGGAGGGGGCACCTCAGGCAAGGGTCGAACTCACTGAAGGCAGAGTTCAGCAGCTCTAGCAGAATTGCAGGAAGTCATTTGTGTCCCTGATACTTCAGAAAACAGGAGATAAGCCAGCAAGCCCTTGGAGCCACTCTGGGTTCAGTCCTTATCCTCAGCAGGGCAGAGGTCAGCAGGCAGCAGGGCAGCTCAGCAAAGCAGAGAAGCAGTTCCTCAGAACAGTCACAGAAGAGTAGGAATACTTCAGCACAGCAGCCTTTACTCCAGCAGAGTTCTTCCCAGGTCCAGTAGTGTACTGATTTGATAGGGCCAAAGTCCTGGTACTTATATCCAGATGTGCCTTTGATGTATGGGGTAACTTCAAATGAACTCTCTGAAGTACATAAGGATCCCTTTCAGCCCAGTCCAGTCTGCCAGGCTAACCCTGGGGGCTAAATCTGTGCTATGTGTGAGGACAGGACAGAACATATTCAGATGGAAGTGTGAGCCACCTCTCCCCCTTCCAACTCAGGAAGGCTATCAGAATGCAGATGAATAGCTGGTGAGTCCTCTGTCACACCCAGCCCTTCCTGTGTTTGAGGCGGTCTAGAGGGAATGCACAAAGTGCAGCTGTCACCCAGCCTAGATGTGTATTGGAGGCAAGCTGCAGGCACATAGAGCAAAGTTAAGAGCAGCAAAATGTCCACTTTCTAAAAGTGGCATTTCTAAAATGGTAATGTCAAATTCAGCTTTACCATTAAAGTGGATTTATCACCACCATTCCAGAGATATTTAACATGAAGTAGCTACTCCTTTCCGATCAGGAATTACAGCTTAAAATGTGTTTTAAGGAATCCCTAATGCTTGCCTACGGAAGGAGTAGGACCTCACAGCAGTGAAAAACGAATTTAGTTGTTTGTCGCTGTAAGGACATGTAAAACTCAAAAGTACATGTCCTCCCTTTAGATACACAGCACCCTGCTCTTAGGGTCACTTAGCGCCTACCTTAGGGGTGACTTATGTGTAAAAGAAAAGAAAGAGGGGTTTAAGGTTTGGCAAGTGGTGTTAAATTCCAAGTTGAAGTGGCAGCAAATAGCACACACAAGCCCTGCAACGGCAGGTCAGAGACAGTTTGAAAAACTACTTATGTGGATGGACCAACCAGTGCCCACTAGTAGCATTTAGATTACAGGCCCTGGGTACATGGTGTACCACTTTACAAGGGACTTACAGGTAAACTAAATATGGCAATCAGGTATACACCAAAATCAACATGCTTATGGGAGAAGCTCATGTACTTTAGCACTGATTAGCAGCGGTAAAGTGCTCAGAGTCCTAAGACCAACCAACCAAATACAGCAAAAAGTGGAGGGAATCAGGTAAAAAGTTGGTGGAAGACCACCCTAAGGATAACAGGATGTGGGAGCACACCGCTGACCTCTCAGGCAAGGTTCGCCCCTGGCATTCTGGTAAATGCAGTTCTTGTAGCTCGCTCTGATATTTTCGAGTGTTTCGCCAAGGTTGGCGCAGATAGTGCTGAAACACTCTGCAAAATTTCAAGTAAGCATTTAAATTGAACTGCATTTATCAGGATGCAAAGGGGCGAACCGTGCTGGGAGGTGAAGCAGTGTGCTCCCATCCCCCTTCTGTTTAAAAGGGCTCCCTTGAGCCACTGAGCTGACGAGCTCTTGGAGATGCACCTGTGCGCCAGGGAGAGGTACAGAGACCTGAGAGGATTGTGGCAGCTTTCTCAGCAAACCCCAGATGAATTTCGTTTTATCTCTACTGATGAAGAATAAAATCCAGAAACACATGTGTCTAGAGATTAACAGCACTAACCTGCACCAACTTTGGTGAAACACTCTGCAAAATTTCAAGTAAGCATTTAAATTGAACTGCATTTACCAGGATGCAAAGGGGCGAACTGTGCTGGGAGGTGAAGCAGTGTGCTCCCATCCCCCTTCTGTTTAAAAGGGCTCCCTTGAGCCACTGAGCTGACAAGCTCTTGGAGATGCACCTGTGCGCCAGGGAGAGGTACAGAGACCTGAGAGGATTGTGGCAGCTTTCTCAGCAAACCCCAGATGAATTTTGTTTTATCTCTACTGATGAAGGATAAAATCCAGAAACACATGTGTCTAGAGATTAACAGCACTAACCTGCACCAACTTTGGTGAAACACTCTGCAAAATTTCAAGTAAGCATTTAAATTCAACTGCATTTACCAGGATGCAAAGGGGCGAAGTGTGCTGGGAGGTGAAGCAGTGTGCTCCCATCCCCCTTCTGTTTAAAAGGGCTCCCTTGAGCCACTGAGCTGACGAGCTCTTGGAGATGCACCTGTGCGCCAGGGAGAGGTACAGAGACCTGAGAGGATTGTGGCAGCTTTCTCAGCAAACCCCAGATGAATTTCGTTTTATCTCTACTGATGAAGGATAAAATCCAGAAACACGTGTCTAGAGATTAACAGCACTAACCTGCACCAACTTTGGTGAAACACTCTGCAAAATTTCAAGTAAGCATTTAAATTGAACTGCATTTACCAGGATGCAAAGGGGCGAACTGTGCTGGGAGGTGAAGCAGTGTGCTCCCATCCCCCTTCTGTTTAAAAGGGCTCCCTTGAGCCACTTAGCTGACGAGCTCTTGGAGATGCACCTGTGCGCCAGGGAGAGGTACAGAGACCTGAGAGGATTGTGGCAGCTTTCTCAGCAAACCCCAGATGAATTTCTGTTTTATCTCTACTGATGAAGGATAAAATCCAGAAACACATGTGTCTAGAGATTAACAGCACTAACCTCCACCAACTTTGGTGAAACACTCTGCAAAATTTCAAGTAAGCATTTAAATTGAACTGCATTTACCAGGATGCAAAGGGCGAACTGTGCTGGGAGGTGAAGCAGTGTGCTCCCATCCCCCTTCTGTTTAAAAGGGCTCCCTTGAGCCACTGAGCTGACGAGCTCTTGGAGATGCACCTGTACGCCAGGGAGAGGTACAGAGACCTGAGAGGATTGTGGCAGCTTTCTCAGCAAACCCCAGATGAATTTCGTTTTATCTCTACTGATGAAGGATAAAATCCAGAAACACATGTGTCTAGAGATTAACAGCACTAACCTGCACCAACTTTGGTGAAACACTCTGCAAAATTTCAAGTAAGCATTTAAATTGAACTGCATTTACCAGGATGCAAAGGGGCGAACTGTGCTGGGAGGTGAAGCAGTGTGCTCCCATCCCCCTTCTGTTTAAAAGGGCTCCCTTGAGCCACTGAGCTGACGAGCTCTTGGAGATGCACCTGTGTGCCAGGGAGAGGTACAGAGACCTGAGAGGATTGTGGCAGCTTTCTCAGCAAACCCCAGATGAATTTCGTTTTATCTCTACTGATGAAGGATAAAATTCAGAAACACATGTGTCTAGAGATTAACAGCACTAACCTGCACCAACTTTGGTGAAACACTCTGCAAAATTTCAAGTAAGCATTTAAATTGAACTGCATTTACCAGGATGCAAAGGGGGCGAACTGTGCTGGGAGGTGAAGCAGTGTGCTCCCATCCCCCTTCTGTTTAAAAGGGCTCCCTTGAGCCACTGAGCTGACGAGCTCTTGGAGATGCACCTGTGCGCCAGGGAGAGGTACAGAGACCTGAGAGGATTGTGGCAGCTTTCTCAGCAAACCCCAGATGAATTTCGTTTTATCTCTACTGATGAAGGATAAAATCCAGAAACACATGTGTCTAGAGATTAACAGCACTAACCTGCACCAACTTTGGTGAAACACTCTGCAAAATTTCAAGTAAGCATTTAAATTGAACTGCATTTACCAGGATGCAAAGGGGCGAACTGTGCTGGGAGGTGAAGCAGTGTGCTCCCATCCCCTTCTGTTTAAAAGGGCTCCCTTGAGCCACTGAGCTGACGAGCTCTTGGAGATGCACCTGTGCGCCAGGGAGAGGTACAAAGACCTGAGAGGATTGTGGCAGCTTTCTCAGCAAACCCCAGATGAATTTCGTTTTATCTCTACTGATGAAGGATAAAATCCAGAAACACATGTGTCTAGAGATTAACAGCCCTAACCTGCACCAACTTTGGTGAAACACTCTGCAAAATTTCAAGTAAGCATTTAAATTGAACTGCATTTACCAGGATGCAAAGGGGCGAACTGTGCTGGGAGGTGAAGCAGTGTGCTCCCATCCCCCTTCTGTTTAAAAGGGCTCCCTTGAGCCACTGAGCTGACGAGCTCTTGGAGATGCACCTGTGCGCCAGGGAGAGGTACAGAGACCTGAGAGGATTGTGGCAGCTTTCTCAGCAAACCCCAGATGAATTTCGTTTTATCTCTACTGATAAAGGATAAAATCCAGAAACACGTGTCTAGAGATTAACAGCACTAACCTGCACCAACTTTGATGAAACACTCTGCAAAATTTCAAGTAAGCATTTAAATTGAACTGCATTTACCAGGATGCAAAGGGGCGAACTGTGCTGGGAGGTGAAGCAGTGTGCTCCCATCCCCCTTCTGTTTAAAAGGGCTCCCTTGAGCCACTGAGCTGACGAGCTCTTGGAGATGCACCTGTGCGCCAGGGAGAGGTACAGAGACCTGAGAGGATTGTGGCAGCTTTCTCAGCAAACCCCAGATGAATTTCGTTTTATCTCTACTGATGAAGGATAAAATCCAGAAACACGTGTCTAGAGATTAACAGCACTAACCTGCACCAACTTTGGTGAAACACTCTGCAAAATTTCAAGTAAGCATTTAAATTGAACTGCATTTACCAGGATGCAAAGGGGCGAACTGTGCTGGGAGGTGAAGCAGTGTGCTCCCATCCCCCTTCTGTTTAAAAGGGCTCCCTTGAGCCACTGAGCTGACGAGCTCTTGGAGATGCACCTGTGCGCCAGGGAGAGGTACAGAGACCTGAGAGGATTGTGGCAGCTTTCTCAGCAAACCCCAGATGAATTTCGTTTTATCTCTACTGATGAAGGATAAAATCCAGAAACACATGTGTCTAGAGATTAACAGCACTAACCTGCACCAACTTTGGTGAAACACTCTGCAAAATTTCAAGTAAGCATTTAAATTGAACTGCATTTACCAGGATGCAAAGGGGCGAACTGTGCTGGGAGGTGAAGCAGTGTGCTCCCATCCCCCTTCTGTTTAAAAGGGCTCCCTTGAGCCACTGAGCTGACAAGCTCTTGGAGATGCACCTGTGCGCCAGGGAGAGGTACAGAGACCTGAGAGGATTGTGGCAGCTTTCTCAGCAAACCCCAGATGAATTTCGTTTTATCTCTACTGATGAAGGATAAAATCCAGAAACACATGTGTCTAGAGATTAACAGCACTAACCTGCACCAACTTTGGTGAAACACTCTGCAAAATTTCAAGTAAGCATTTAAATTGAACTGCATTTACCAGGATGCAAAGGGGCGAACTGTGCTGGGAGGTGAAGCAGTGTGCTCCCACCCCCTTCTGTTTAAAAGGGCTCCCTTGAGCCACTGAGCTGACGAGCTCTTGGAGATGCACCTGTGCGCCAGGGAGAGGTACAGAGACCTGAGAGGATTGTGGCAGCTTTCTCAGCAAACCCCAGATGAATTTCGTTTTATCTCTACTGATGAAGGATAAAATCCAGAAACACATGTGTCTAGAGATTAACAGCCCCAACCTGCACCAACTTTGGTGAAACACTCTGCAAAATTTCAAGTAAGCATTTAAATTGAACTGCATTTACCAGGATGCAAAGGGGCGAACTGTGCTGGGAGGTGAAGCAGTGTGCTCCCATCCCCCTTCTGTTTAAAAGGGCTCCCTTGAGCCACTGAGCTGACGAGCTCTTGGAGATGCACCTGTGCGCCAGGGAGAGGTACAGAGACCTGCGAGGATTGTGGCAGCTTTCTCAGCAAACCCCAGATGAATTTCGTTTTATCTCTACTGATGAAGGATAAAATCCAGAAACACATGTGTCTAGAGATTAACAGCACTAACCTGCACCAACTTTGGTGAAACACTCTGCAAAATTTCAAGCAAGCATTTAAATTGAACTGCATTTACCAGGATGCAAAGGGGCGAACTGTGCTGGGAGGTGAAGCAGTGTGCTCCCATCCCCCTACCACCCTAAGGATGACGGATCCAACACCAGCTACAGAATTGTTTCACACCAGCACATAGGTCAGTCTCTCAGGGCAAGGAGAAGTTACTTGCTCCTGATGTACTCGTCCAAGCGCTCCCACTGCATATTTGGTTTTGGAATTAGTTTGACAGGTGCCTTCTCCAATCAGGGACTGTGCTGAGCTCAAAATGTCCAGCAGGGGTGAATTGTGAGTAGGGTTTACAGACTGTTCCTAAACTGGCAGAACAGAACCAGTTTAACTGCATTTCTTTATTCCGTCTTCAGGCCAGGCATGTTGCACAACAGCCACGTTCTGAAAAAGGATGTCAGGGAGGGGTACTGGAACAGTGAACAAATGGAGCCCTTTCTGGGGGAAAAGGAGAGTTTTGTACATCAGTGACCCTTCTAGGAGGAACAATGTCAACTCAAGCCACTGGACCACATACTTCGGGTTAAGTGGCCATGCAGTGTGGAAAACTGTTTCATTCAATCATCCTTTGTAACACTAATCTCAAGCTTGCAGGACATTACACTGAGTAAAGCAGAAAATCAGTCGACATCATCCCTGGGTTACAGAAGAAGAATGTATACAACTATTCCAAATGACACACACACGGACAAGTCAGTCGCCCACAGTCTGCCAGCGAGGTCTCTCTCAAGGTGGATTTTGGATACCCAACCAGACAAAGAGTAAGTCTGACTGGTCATCCTTCAGAACTGAAACCTCAGTGTTTTTTTGATCAGTGATAGTAAGGCGAAAAAATAATTGCATACAATTCAATCCTCAGGGATGAGTGCACAAGGTTGCAGGATGGTATAGCTGCAACAGGAAGCCCTGGACTTGCATCTCTACAATTCCCCACTCCACCCCTCAACCACATCAGGCTTAAGAATTATCCCGCTTTCTCTTCTTAAGTAACACTTTTCAGGCCTCTCCAGTAGCACACTATGATGCTGTGGTGTATTTGCTGTTGTAGAGACAAGCACTTGTACTTCATTGTGAAAATATCTTCACTGTGGAAGCAGAACTTGTAGAAATGTACCCAGCCCACAGGCTTTATTTTGTACAGGAGAGATCCACAGAATTCTGTGATTCAGCACTTTTGCTCATACTCAAAATTACGTCTTTGTAATTAGGTGCCTGTTCAATAATGCTAACTTTTTAGAGCGTGTAGAATTCCACCTTAAGACCATTCTGTGGAGTGTGCTGTGGTAATTGCAGTGGGTTTGGGCCGTGCTAATTTGCCCCATTTATGAAGCAAAAGTAATGAAATTGCTGACAACTATGCATCTTAAACCCATGGTCTTTTTGCACCAAGGGCACCCAGCTGTAAACTGTCCAATGGAGCATCACGATGGCTGGAACCACGCCAGATTTTAAGAATGTGCCCACACTGAAAAAACAAGCTCAATTTAGATTCAATGTATGCAAACCTACCTTATTTGGATATCCAGAAAATCCTGCCTGGCTCTGCCATCCGTGAACCTACGTTGGAAACCAATGATCTTGTTTTTTTTCCACTATTTCTCTCTCAAAAAAAAAAAGTTAGAAAAATAAATATATATATATATATATATATATATATATAGCTACCATTACCGAACCAGTTAAGAAACGGATGCCGACATCAGAGTAAGCTTCGAAATATTTTCTCTTTATTTCATGCTCATTCCTGCTTTGCTTGCTGTCATAATCGTATCTTGCTATCGCGCTGTTGCAACGCGTTTCGGCATTGCTGCCTTGATCACACAACAGTCACAAAGTTACAAGTTCACATTAAAAAAGGTGAGTACATGGTCACATGATCCTCTCTGTTTTCATAAACACAGAGAGGGGACTTTGAAGTTCAGCTAGTATTTTCAGCTATTTACATACATAATTATGTGACATTATATCTCTATCATTGCCTTTTCATTGCTTTACTTTCATTTAAAATTTAAGACTTATAATTCCAAATTATAATACATAATAAAACAAAATTAACATTACTTGAGACAAAATTCATTATTAGTTCATTACAGGAATGTGTGTACCATTTCATTCTTGTCTGAACCCAATATTCGAGGTAAATTATCCACCTTAAGACCATTCTGTGGAGTGTGCTGTGGTAATTGCAGTGGGTTTGGGCCGTGCTAATTTGCCCCATTTATGAAGCAAAAGTAATGAAATTGCTGACAACTATGCATCTTAAACCCATGGTCTTTTTGCACCAAGGGCACCCAGCTGTAAACTGTCCAATGGAGCATCACGATGGCTGGAACCACGCCAGATTTTAAGAATGTGCCCACACTGAAAAAACAAGCTCAATTTAGATTCAATGTATGCAAACCTACCTTATTTGGATATCCATAAAATCTTGCCTGGCTCTGCCATCCGTGAACCTACGTTGGAAACCAATGATCTTGTTTTTTTTCCACTATTTCTCTCTAAAAAAAAAAAAGAGTTAAAAAAAAAATATATATATATATATATATATATATATATATATATATATCCAATTATAAAGTTCTGTGTAGTACACTCTCAGGAAGAAGCAGACAGAGCACAGTCTAGGTATCCAAGTTTTAATCCACACAACGCGTTTCGGCGAGAGCCTTGATCACGTGTGAAAAGTGCACAATACAAACAGTTACTGATAACGTTTTTGCCACGATCATCAACAACACCAACAAAGGACAACATATACTTCGTTACCACAAGTATGCATGGCCGCCATCTTAGACTAGCAAAAAATAAATGTCAATATAAATACAATACAGCCTAGAAGTACCGGGAAAATTGTCAAATACATTGCTAAAATAATATCAAGGATAATTAATTGGTTGCCAATGAACAGAATAAGTTGTTGTGATCTGTGAGGGAAAGTTAATGAAAAACTGATTGAACATCGACTTCCTAGGCTACCATGGTGCACTATAGACCATAAATTTTAATAACATACATAGTGCCGCTGCGACCGTCAGAGAATTAAAGTGCATAGCGTCAAATACGCAGGTGTGTGAGGTGGTAAAGAAAATAAGAAGTGCTCATTGCCTCTAGTTTCATGCCTGAGCGTAAATGGAGTGCCAAGTAAATTGGACTATCCTGGTGTAGGATATAAGTGGCTGATCCAAGGAGCGTGATAAGGGAATCACATACAAACTAAGCTATCATACATAGTGTACGAATCAACAAAGATGGTCAATGTGTTGTAGAATACAAGAACGCTCTGGGGACCCTGGTGGACTGAGTTATAGGCTTCCACTAGTGGGACAGTGAGCGGCCTATCAAATACAAATGGGTTATGATTCTGTGCTCATCCGTGCTTGGTTCAGGCAATAGAAACAGATGATGGTAGTGGATGATCGTGCATCTACCGGTAACTGGCTAGTGGGAAGTGATTATATAATACGGTGTAACTGGTGAGACGTCTGAAGCGAGAGGAAAAGGGTAGGATGCCCGTGAAAATAATACCCTGTGAGAGGGCTCCTTCCTTTTCTCCTGTGAAGAAAACATAAACAGAAAAGAGATTAAAAAGTGTTGCAATTATACGTTACAGTATAACACCTAACGATAAAAATAAAAGCATAAAATTAAGTACAATCTACCGCACTAAGTAGATGGATGAAGGACACAGATATGATAACAAACATCAGATTGAAAAAACATCAATTGAAAAGACCAGAGGGAGCATTGCAGACTATGACAACCTGCTGTGAATCACTTATGGCCCTTCTCTCAAGTGAATGGAAAGTTCCTCATCGAGGTTTAATCCCCCGGGACTTTTGGTTTGAAAATCTATGATATATCTAGATTCACGTTGCCTGAGAGCCAGTACCCTATCTCCACCCCTGGGATTCTTGGGGATGTGTTCAAGGATCAGATAACTCAACTCAGCAACATTGGAAAAGTGTTTTTCCTGACAGTGGCGCGCCACGGGATATTTAGGGTCCTTGTTTGTAACAGCTCTTAGATGTTCAAGGACCCTTTTTTTGGCTGTACAGGTCGTACTGCCAATGTACCAGAGCTTGCAGGTACATTCAATAGCATAGATAACAAATCTGGTGCTGCACGTCAAAAACTGTGTGATTTTTTTGGAAATCCCTCCGTATTCTAGCACTGCTCTGAATTTGCTGTATTTGCACGCCTTGCAGTGGCCACAAGGGTAGAATCCTATGAGGCCATGTGTGATTGTGGTGGGATAAAGAGTGATGTCATTTCTGACCACTAGATAGCGAATGTTTCTGTTCCGTCTATATGTCATGTTGGGTCTATCTGTTTTGCTTGTACCAAGGACATTATCGGATTTTAAGATGTCCCAATTTTTTGTGAGGATGCGTTTCACTTTATGTGCCTCAGAATTGAAGGTGAGAATGACACGGTTATTATTATCCCAGTCCTCCTCCCTGGTCTCACAGGGTTTTTCCTGTAGGGTGTGTTTTCTGTCGACCACCTCTGCCCGTTCCTTGGCTTTTTTAAGGACCCAGTTGGGATATCCTCGGCTGTGAAATCTGTCAATGATGTGATCTCTCTCCTCCGTATAGGCCTCAGTGTTGTTGCAGTTCCTTTTAGCCCTCAGCAGTTCACCAAATGGTATGCTCCATTTCAGTGCCTCTGGGTGGCTGCTGAGGGCATGTAGGACACTGTTACCTGCAGTAGCCTTCCAAAAGAGAGAGGTACACACTTTGCCCTGTTTGATTTCTAAGCAAACATCTAGGTACTCAGTTTTGTCTGCCGTGATGTTACCAGTGAGCAAGATGTTGTACCCGTTAGTGTTGAGTTTCTTGACAAAGTCATCCGCGTCACTTCTAGAGCCCCTCCAGATGATGAACAAATCATCTAAGTAGCGTAGCCACATGACGATTTTCTGGAGGTCGCCCTTGAGAGTGTCGCTGCTGAAAATCTCTTGCTCCCAGTAGCCCATAAAGAGATTAGCAAAACTGGGAGCAAAGCAAGATCCCATGGCAGTACCATTGATCTGCCTATAGAGGGCGCCATTGAAAGCAAAGATGTTGTTTTTGAGACAAAATTCGATCATACCTATGATCACCTGGCTATGGTCACGATAATGTAAGGGCCTGTTTTTGAGAAAGTGTTCACACGCTTCTAATCCCTGTTGATGATCGATTATGGTATAAAGCGAGTGCACGTCCAGTACAATAAAAAGATACTCAGGACTCCAAACCAGATTTTCAATTCTACATAGGAAATCTGTTGTGTCCCTCAAATAACTGGGCAATGCTGTCACAGAGTCCCTTAAGAAGTGATCAACATATTTGGAAATGTGTTCACTCACACTGCCAATCGACGACACGATAGGGCGCCCCGGTGGTTTCATGCTGTCCTTATGTAATTTCGGTATCAAATACAGTATGGGGAGTTTGGGATGATCTTTCTTCAAATAACAGTATTCTTCCCATGTCAGAACACCCTTATCCCTCCATATGACCAATTTGTCCCAAATGTCAGTGATGCTCTGATTGTACATCTCTTGTGTGATGTGAGTGTAGAATTTGGTGTCATTGAGTTGGCGTAAGGCCTCATTGATGATGTCATCGCGATCCAGAATAACTACATTCCCCCCCTTGTCAGCTGAACGGATCACGATATTTGTGTCCTCATGAAGGGATTTGAGTGCCTGTCTTTGATTGAACGATAGATTGTCATGGATGTCTCTGGGTTGCTTGTTTCTCCTATGTCTAAGTTCCAGGAGTCCCTTGTTCGTGCACTCATGGAACGTGTCTATGCTGTCATGTGGAAGAAGGGGGACAAAAGTAGATTTGACCTTGAAATCTGTTTTGGCTGCTGCCCCTAATTCTAACTCCATTCGTTCCAGCGTTTGTGTGGTGTCAATGAGACCTTCCCTGGACTCGCTCTCCTGTGCTAGTTCTGCCATGGTGATGAGTGTGTCTATGTCGCCGATCACCAGATTACTGTCATTCGTACTATTACTGGTCATAGTATTGTAATTCTGACCCAATCTCTTAAGCTTGTGCCACTTTTTCAATTTCAATTTTCCTACATATCTAAACAGATCAATTCTGGTATCGGTATAATTGAACACAGAGGATGGGCAGAAAGAGAGACCTAAGCACAAAGTTTTTTTCTCCACCTCACTAATAGGTCTTTTGGACAGATTCACTACAGTTCTATTTACCATGTTCATATCCATTAGTAATTCCTGTTGGAGCGTGTTTTGCGACTTCCCATAGCGCACCCTTCCTTTGCCTGTATTGCCAGCGTTGCTTGAGTCTTTTCTTTCTGTTGCGGCGTTTGCCTGTCCTGTGCCTCTTCCCCGTACCCGGCCGCGTGGTTTCGGTGGTGGGTTGTCTCTCTCCTTCTGTCGATCCTTCCTCATCACCCGAAATTCATCTAAAAAATTGATTTGTCTCGGGTTGCGTTCTTCACCAGATACGTTGCCTCCCGATACATCCGATTCTGTGTCACTGATTGTGGAATTGTCAGTCACCATATCAATTTTTTCAGTTCGTTAGGCAAAGGGAACTTTCCATGTGAGGGAAGGGGAAGACAGACAGCAGCACACAGGTAATCTGTCCAAGTTAAGCGCACAAGATGGAGGAGGAAGCGGAAAGAAGAGCGGCTGCTCTTACTTTGTTCAGCAGGAAACCCGGGGTAGCCAAAAGTTCAGATGCAGCAGACAAATCAGACCCCAAAACTCAACCTCTGGAAGAGAAAATCAGAAAATTGGAAAAACTCAAACGCACTGAAACTTCCAAGTGGTGGGAGGCGATCTCCCTACAAAATTACGTGGACCAGGCAATGGCACCGAGGGGATTAAGAATCTTCATTACTCCCACATATGAGGCTCCCAACCCCAAAATGTTGGAGGAATGGTCTGAGCACTCCGCATCAAGTTCAAGGATAATGATGGAAATACTAATAAAATATGCTTGGCAGGACAGAGAGGACATACTGAAACAGATTAAAGAAATTATGATAGAACTTTCTCAAACACTGGATTCTGAGACTTTGAAAAAATCACTGGATCCCATGAAAGAACGCCTCAGTAAATATGAGGAAGACATCAAGGCCAGAAAACAGAGAAAGATGAATCGAGACTATGCCGATTATGAATGTGGCAGAATATTAACTTTCAGCAAAATGTATGACCATCTGTACAAAGCTCATAATACCACATCCATTCTCGCAAATACCACGAATCCAGTGACTGACAATTCCACAATCAGTGACACAGAATCGGATGTATCGGGAGGCAACGTATCTGGTGAAGAACGCAACCCGAGACAAATCAATTTTTTAGATGAATTTCGGGTGATGAGGAAGGATCGACAGAAGGAGAGAGACAACCCACCACCGAAACCACGCGGGCGGGGACGGGGAAGAGGCAGAGGACAGGCAAACGCCGCAACAGAAAGAAAAGACTCAAGCAACGCTGGCAATACAGGCAAAGGAAGGGGCGCTATGGGAGGTCGCAAAACACGCTCCAACAGGAATTACTAATGGATATTAACATGGTAAATAGAACTGTAGTGCATCTGTCCAAAAGACCTATTAGTGAGGTGGAGAAAAAAACGTTGTGCTTAGGTCTCTCTTTCTGCCCATCCTCTGTGTTCAATTATACCGATACCAGAATTGATCTGTTTAGATATGTAGGAAAATTGAAATTGAAAAAGTGGCACAAGCTTAAGAGATTGGGTCAGAATTACAATACTATGACCAGTAATAGTACGAATGACAGTAATCTGGTGATCGGCGACATAGACACACTCATCACCATGGCAGAACTAGCACAGGAGAGCGAGTCCAGGGAAGGTCTCATTGACACCACACAAACGCTGGAACGAATGGAGTTAGAATTAGGGGCAGCAGCCAAAACAGATTTCAAGGTCAAATCTACTTTTGTCCCCCTTCTTCCACATGACAGCATAGACACGTTCCATGAGTGCACGAACAAGGGACTCCTGGAACTTAGACATAGGAGAAACAAGCAACCCAGAGACATCCATGACAATCTATCGTTCAATCAAAGACAGGCACTCAAATCCCTTCATGAGGACACAAATATCGTGATCCGTCCAGCTGACAAGGGGGGGAATGTAGTTATTCTGGATCGCGATGACTACATCAATGAGGCTTTACGCCAACTCAATGACACCAAATTCTACACACACATCACACAAGAGATGTACAATCAGAGCATCACTGACATTTGGGACAAATTGGTCATATGGAGGGATAAGGGTGTTCTGACATGGGAAGAATACTGTTATTTGAAGAAAGATCATCCCAAACTCCCCATACTGTATTTGATACCGAAATTACATAAGGACAGCATGAAACCACCGGGGCGACCTATCGTGTCGTCGATTGGCAGTGTGAGTGAACACATTTCCAAATATGTTGATCACTTCTTAAGGGACTCTGTGACAGCATTGCCCAGTTATTTGAGGGACACAACAGATTTCCTCTGTAGAATTGAAAATCTGGTTTGGAGTCCTGAGTATCTTTTTATTGTACTGGACGTGCACTCGCTTTATACCATAATCGATCATCAACAGGGATTAGAAGCGTGTGAACACTTTCTCAAACACAGGCCCTTACATTATCGTGACCATAGCCAGATGATCATAGGTATGATCGAATTTTGTCTCAAAAACAACATCTTTGCTTTCAATGGCGCCCTCTATAGGCAGATCAATGGTACTGCCATGGGATCTTGCTTTGCTCCCAGTTTTGCTAATCTCTTTATGGGCTACTGGGAGCAAGAGATTTTCAGCAGCGACACTCTCAAGGGCGACCTCCAGAAAATCGTCATGTGGCTACGCTACATAGATGGTTTGTTCATCATCTGGAGGGGCTCTAGAAGTGACGCGGATGACTTTGTCAAGAAACTCAACACTAACGGGTACAACATCTTGCTCACTGGTAACATCACGGCAGACAAAACTGAGTACCTAGATGTTTGCTTAGAAATCAAACAGGGCAAAGTGTGTACCTCTCTCTTTCGGAAGGCTACTGCAGGTAACAGTGTCCTACATGCCCTCAGCAGCCACCCAGAGGCACTGAAATGGAGCATACCATTTGGTGAACTGCTGAGGGCTAAAAGGAACTGCAACAACACTGAGGCCTATACGGAGGAGAGAGATCACATCATTGACAGATTTCACAGCCGAGGATATCCCAACTGGGTCCTTAAAAAAGCCAAGGAACGGGCAGAGGTGGTCGACAGAAAACACACCCTACAGGAAAAACCCTGTGAGACCAGGGAGGAGGACTGGGATAATACACGTGTCATTCTCACCTTCAATTCTGAGGCACATAAAGTGAAACACATCCTTACAAAAAATTGGGACATCTTAAAATCCGATAATGTCCTTGGTACAAGCATAACAGATAGACCCAACGTGACATACAGACGGAACAGAAACATTCGCGATCTAGTGGTCAGAAATGACATCACTCTTTATCCCACCACAATCACACATGGCCTCATAGGATTCTACCCTTGTGGCCACTGCAAGGCGTGCAAATACAGCAAGTTCAGAGCAGTGCTAGAATACGGAGGGATTTCCCAAAAAATCACACAGTTTTTGACATGCAGCACCAGCTTTGTTATCTATGCTATTGAATGTACCTGCAAGCTCTGGTACATTGGCAGCACGACCTGTACAGCCAAAAAAAGGGTCCTTGAACATCTAAGAGCTGTTACAAACAAGGACCCTAAATATCCCGTGGCGCGCCACTGTCAGGAAAAACACTTTTCCAATGTTGCTGAGTTGAGTTATCTGATCCTTGAACACATCCCCAAGAATCCCAGGGGTGCAGATAGGGTACTGGCTCTCAGGCAACGTGAATCTAGATATATCATAGATTTTCAAACCAAAAGTCCCGGGGGATTAAACCTCGATGAGGAACTTTCCATTCACTTGAGAGAAGGGCCATAAGTGATTCACAGCAGGTTGTCATAGTCTGCAATGCTCCCTCTGGTCTTTTCAATTGATGTTTTTTCAATCTGATGTTTGTTATCATATCTGTGTCCTTCATCCATCTACGTAGTGCGGTAGATTGTACTTAATTTTATGCTTTTATTTTTATCATTAGGTGTTATACTGTAACGTATAATTGCAACACTTTTTTAATCTCTTTTCTGTTTGTTTTCTTCACAGGAGAAAAGGAAGGAGCCCTCTCACAGGGTATTATTTTCACGGGCATCCTACCCTTTTCCTCTCGCTTCAGACGTCTCACCAGTTACACCGTATTGTATAATCACTTCCCACTAGCCAGTTACCGGTAGATACACGATCATCCACTACCATCATCTGTTTCTATTGCCTGAACCAAGCACGGATGAGCACAGAATCATAACCCATTTGTATTTGATAGGCCGCTCACTGTCCCACTAGTGGAAGCCTATAACTCAGTCCGCCAGGGTCCCCAGAGCGTTCTTGTATTCTACAACACATTGACCATCTTTGTTGATTCGTACACTATGTATGATAGCTTAGTTTGTATGTGATTCCCTTATCACGCTCCTTGGATCAGCCACTCATATCCTACACCAGGATAGTCCAATTTACTTGGCACTCTCCATTTACGCTCAGGCATGAAACTAGAGGCAATGAGCACTTCTTATTTTCTTTACCACCTCACACACCTGCGTATTGGACGCTATGCACTTTAATTCTCTGACGATCGCAGCGGCACTATGTCTGTTATTAAAATTTATGGTCTGTAGTGCACCATGGTAGCCTAGGAAGTCGATGTTCAATCAGTTTTTCATTAACTTTCCCTCACAGATCACAACAACTTATTCTGTTCATTGGCAACCAATTAATTATCCTTGATATTATTTTAGCAATGTATTTGACAATTTGCCCGGTACTTCTAGGCTGTATTGTATTTATATTGACATTTATTTTTTGCTAGTCTAAGATGGCGGCCAAGCATACTGGTGGTAACGAAGTATATGTTGTCCTTTGTTGGTGTAGTTGATGATCGTGGCAAAAAACTTTATCAGTAACTGTTTGTATTGTGCACTTTTCACACGTGATCAAGGCTCTCGCCGAAACGCGTTGTGTGGATTAAAACTTGGATACCTAGACTGTGCTCTGTCTGCTTCTTCCTGAGAGTGTACTACACGGAACTTTATAATTGGGTACACCACCCTTCTTGGGTTCCAGCATCCCGGAAGGCGCAACTTGGTGTATATATATATATATATACCAGAGTCCTTCCCATCAAGAAGAAATCGAGCCCACACGGGTTAGCCAGGAAACTTGCTTTATTCAAGCCGGCATGTCGCGTTTCGGCGTAAATGCCTTCCTCAAATGCCGCAAAAATAGATGTTTCACAATGTCCACATTTAAAAACAGGATGCCTCTCTACAATTGGTTGAGACACTCTGGTAGGCAAGGGGGGATGTCCCGAACCCGGCACTCCGAGTTCGTGTGAAGCAGTCACTCAAACGTACGTACTATCCCCAGTGAGCGGTGACTGCTTCTTCCCCTCGCATGCCTGGATCTTGCTGTGGGGAAAGTTTGAATTTCCTGGACCCTCATCCCACCGCTAGAATCCCGTCACCATTTAAGTAAGTAGCGCTCACTTGTGAAATCACAATATATATATTTATATATATATTTGTGGGTAACAGGAATATTGCCTTGTGCTAAATTCTCAGTACACTGTTACCCTATCAGTGTGGTAAGTATAGCATAACAAAACACAATACTGAGATAAGTAACAGTTTCAGACTACAAACTTTCTTGTGATGATAGTTAATTTCTTATGCAGCCAACATTTGTTTCACGCACACTGTGCTTTTGCAAGACATATGCGAACACCTTACCTTCTAGTATCATTCCCTTGTGAATAGTTTGTTCTCCCATTCTCTTGTAATAAGGTCTTCAATCTCTGTATTATCATTTGTTGTATGTGTGCAAAGACTAAAAGTGTCTCTTCCTGTGCAATTAGACTCTATACTGTATACTGGAAATCATCATTATCCACTCCATAAAAGAGCATAATGAGTGCACTAAAAATGGATTGGAGGTTACGATTTGAGATGCGAGTCTCATATCATGGGGAACCAAGGAGAAGAAAGGAGATAATCTAACCTTATAAAATATTGCATTAATTCATCTGAAGGAAGCTAATAAGAAGAGAGTACAATATTTTACGGAGTGGATAATGATGATCCCTGTGATGGATCTGCAAAGTCACGTGCCGCCAGCAATGCCATGATTGACAACCTGACCGGGAGGTTGTGGCCGCCATTTTAAGTATTGCAGATCAATCCCGGGGACTTAACATTTTTCCAGAAATTGATTAAAGGGGTCAGAGTAGAGGTATCCATGGTTGTGTTAGAGGAGTGTGAGAGGGACCTATGTTGGGCACAAAATTGAGTTCTCAGTGCGGCACCCCAGGTAAGTCCATGACAGATTTGCAAATCTTGACACACTTTGAAGAAAAAAGAAAACACTTTCACTCAGACACTCACACAGGTACTCCCACTCACAGACCCACATAGGCACTCACACACCCACTCACAGACCTATGCAGGCATTGACACACCTACTCACAGACCCATGCAGGCACTCACAGATCCACTCATATACCCACATAGGCACTCAAACACTTACTCACAGACCCACACAGACACTCACACACCCATTCACAGACCCACTCAGGCATTCACACAACCAGTGACAGACCCACACAGAAACTCACTTATCCACTCACAGATCCACACAGACACTCATGCACCCATTCACAGACCCACATAGGCACTCACACACCCACTCACAGACCTACGTAGGCATAGACACACCCATTCACAGACCCATGCAGGCACTTATAGACCCACTCGCAGACCCATGCAGGCACTCAGAACCCATTCATAGACCTACTCAGGCACTCACATACTTACTGACAGACCCACACAGTCACACACACACTCACAGACCCACACAGGCACTCTTACATCCACGTACTTACAAACCCACACAGCCACTCACACACCCACACATCTACTCACTCACAGATCCACACATGCACTCTCATACCCACTGACAGAACCACACATGCACTCACAGACCCACTGACAGTGCCCTGCAGGCACTCACACACCCAGTCACAGTTCTATGCTGGCACTTTCATATTCACTCAAATTCCCACAGAGGCAGTTAAAGCCCACTCACAGACCAACACAGGCACTCATGGATCTACTCATAGACCCACCCATCCACTCACATGCCCACTCACATACTTATGCAGGCAGTCTTAGAGATACTCATATCCTATGCAGGTACTCTCAAACCCACTCACCGAGCTATGCAGGTACTAACAGACCCCTCACAGACCCAGACAGGAACTCACACACCCACTCACAGACCTACACAGACACTCTCACACCCACTCACAGACTCTCTAACAAACTCATACACCCACTCACAGACCAACACAGACCCTCACATACCCACTCACTGGCTCATACAGCCACTCACACACCCACAAAACCATTCAAACACCCATTCATAGAACATTACAGACACTCACACACCCACTTAAAGACCCATACAGCCACTCACACACACACTTTCAATTTTTACAGATTATAGTTAGGAATTAAAAATAAAAAAAACCTTTGAAATTCACAAAAAATAACCCAAAGGTTACAGGGACTGTATAGTTAGGAAAAAACATTTTTTAAAAATTGTAGAAATTCACTGAAAAAAGCAAAGGTTACAGGGATGTTATAGTTAGGAAATAGAATTAAAAAAACCTTAGAAATTCACTGAAAAAAACATAGGTTACAGGGCGTTACAGTTAGGCTCATATTATACACGCACAAAACCATAGAAATTCAGCAGTTATGAGCTAACTATAACTTACGTTCCCCCAATGCATTGATTTTGACCTCACATATTACATCACTCATGACATGGTCAGTGACATCACTCATGACATCACAGATGACATCTAAAGTGACATCATTGTTGACACTACTGATGACTTCATCCAGTGATTGTGAGTGTTTTCTAAACGTTTATGAGTGTTAAACATATATACTAAGGTACCACAAAAGTTAAATTAGTATGCTACAAATATTATGTGAGTGGCTATGTGACTGTGTGTATCTGTGTGTGAGTGGGTGTGAGTGACTGTATGGGTGTGTGAGTGGATTTATGGGTGAATAAGAGGGTGTGTGAGTAGCTGTATGGATGAATAAGTGGGTGTATGAGTAGCTGTATGGGTGAGTGAGTGATGGTGTGAGTGACTGTAGTGGTGAGTGAGTGGGTGTGTGAGTGGCTGTATGGGTGAGTGGCTGTATGAGTGGCTATATGGATGATTGAGTGGGTGTGTGAGTGGTTGTATGGGTGTGTGAGTGGTTGTATGGGTGTGTGAGTGGATGTATGAGTGGTTGTATGTGTGTGTGAGTGCTTCTCTGGATGATGGTACCAGTGATGTCATTTGAGTTGTAATCAGTGATGTCACTGACCATGTCATGAGTGAAGTAATATGTGAGGTTCATAAGCAGTGCATTGTGGGGGCATACATTGTAGTTAGCTCAGGTAACTATAACTGCTGAATTTCTATGGTTTTGTGCATGTATAATCTGAGCCTAACTATAACGCCCCTGTATCCTTTTTATAGTGAATATTTATACATATATAAATATATATATATATATATATATATATATACACATATATATATATATATATTCACTGAAAAAACCATAGGTTTCAGGCATGTTATAGTTAGAAATTAGCATTTAAAAAACCTTTGAAATTCACTGAAAAAACCATAGGTTTCAGGCACGTTATAGTTAGAAATTAGCATTTAAAAAACCTTTGAAATTCACTGAAAAAACCATAGGTTTTAGGGACAGTTATAGTTAGTTGGACATTGCACTCGTACAAAACCCGTGAAATTCCCCTGTTATAGTTAGTTCAGCTAACTATAACTCGCGCCCCGCAATGCACTGCTGATGACGTCACATATTACATCACTCATGACATGGTCAGTGACATCACTGATGACATCACTGATGACATCTCAAATGACATCACTGATGACATCACTGATGACATCATCCAGTGACTGTGTGTTTCTGTAAAGTTTAAATATGTTTAATATATATAGGGAAAGGCGTATTGAAGAATGAGTGGGTGTATAAGTGTCTGAATGGATGATTTAGTACGTGAGTGACTGACTCTACAAGTGAGTGATTAAACGTATCTTACTGAATGCATGGGTTAGTGACTAAACTGTGTGAATGTCTGTATCCGTCTGTTTGTTGGTGTGTAAGTGGATGCATGGATTTGCGAATAGCTACATGAGTGTCTATATGGGTTATTGATTGGTTCTCTGAGTATCTGTATGGCTGCCTGAGTGTTTGTGTGGGTGGGGTGTGTGTGACTCTATACATAGATGTGTGAGTGGGTGATTCACTGGGTGCATGATTTCAAGAGTGCATCTGTGATGGACTGCTTGGGTGGGTGAGTGTGTGTATGGGTGTGTTAGTGAGTGAATGCACTACAAAGAACGGGGGGTAGAGGGTAAAGGCTAGGTCCACCCTCCTTTCAATCATATACGCCAAAAACCGGTTTACCGGTTAGAGGACCTAGTCAGGGTGAAATTTAATCCCAAATCAAATTGAAATGGAAGGTCAGATATCTGTGACAAGAAAGAGCAGATGCTTTCTTGAGCCCCCTCACTCACCGGGGTTTCCCACCGGTGACATGCTTCATCATTGGGGTCCTCTCAATCCGCTGCGGATTGAGGCGTGCTTCGACTTGCGAAATTACGTAGGAGCACTGATAGGCGACTATGTGTGGTGCAATGTTTGGTGGAGTGGATAGAAAATCTAAAAATACCTGGCTAGTGGGCGAAACACTTTATTCTAGCTCCTAGTCGGTATATTAAAAACAGGGGTACTAGACAACGATATAACCATAATAAGTCATTACGCATAATGTTTTATTATAAATATGTTCTAGACGCAGTGTGCTGCATGCAGTTCCATACCTGCCAGGGCCCTGGCAGGCTGATGTATGGTTAACATTGTTCTGTTTTATTTCAACAGATACTACGATCAATTGAATTTAAAATCGTATGTATTATAGAGCACACACAGTAGGTGTGTACACATCACTTTTTCACTTAACTAATTATTTACCTCACTTTTAGGTCACTTAGGAGTGGAACGCACAGGGCTGGTCCCTGTGTGGTCCTGAGGAAGAGCCGTGGGGAGGCTCGAAACATGTTGACTAAACACTAGAGACTTTTTTGACTTATTATGGTTATATCGTTGTCTAGTACCCCTGTTTTTAATATACCGACTAGGAGCTAGAATAAAGTGTTTCGCCCACTAGCCAGGTATTTTTAGATTTTCTATCCACTCCACCAAACATTGCACCACACATAGTCGCCTATCAGTGCTCCTACGTAATTTCGCAAGTCGAAGCACGCCTCAATCCGCAGCGGATTGAGAGGACCCCAATGATGAAGCATGTCACCGGTGGGAAACCCCGGTGAGTGAGGGGACTCAAGAAAGCATCTGCTCTTTCTTGTCACAGATATCTGACCTTCCATTTCAATTTGATTTGGGATTAAATTTCACCCTGACTAGGTCCTCTAACCGGTAAACCGGTTTTTTAGTGAGTGAATGTATATCTCAGTGGTACATGTGCGAGTAACTACATATGTAAAAGGCAGTATATATGTGTGTTAGAGTATTTAAATGGCTATAAGTGAGAGTGTGTTATTGTGAGAGTGGCTGTATGGATGAGTGTGTGCTTGTATCAGTTATTGTATAAGAGCATAAGAATGTGCTAGTATTTGTATGAGTAAGTGAGCTGGTGTGTGTATAACTGTATAGGTGAGTAATGGGTGTGTGATTAATTTTTTGCATGACTGACTAGGTGTGTGAGTACCTCTATGGATGAGTGGCGGTGTGTGAGTGTTTATATAGGTGTATGAGTGCATATGATAATCCTGTACTGAGTGACTGTAAGTATGAGTGACTGTACAGGTGAGTGAGTGGATGTGTGTGTAGATCTAAGAATCAGTGAGTGGGTATGTAGTTTTTGGTGTTGGAGTGTCTATGGTTTTGAGAATGGCAGTCTGTAATTTAGAGTGGGTGTATCAAAAGTTATATTAGGGTGTGAGAAGATGCATGAAATTATCACATGGATGATGTCATCAGTGATGTCATTTGAGATGTCATCAGTGATGTCATCAGTGATGTCACTGACCATGTCATGAGTGATGTAATATGTGACGTCATCAGCAGTGCATTGCGGAGGCGCGAGTTATAGTTAGCTGAACTAACTATAACAGGGGAATTTCACGGGTTTTGTACGAGTGCAATGTCCAACTAACTATAACTGTCCCTAAAACCTATGGTTTTTTCAGTGAATTTCAAAGGTTTTTTAAATGTTAATTTCTAACTATAACGTGCCTGAAACCTATGGTTTTTTCAGTGAATTTCAAAGGTTTTTTAAATGCTAATTTCTAACTATAACATGCCTGAAACCTATGGTTTTTTCAGTGAATTTCAAAGGTTTTTTAAATGCTAATTTCTAACTATAACGTGCCTGAAACCTATGATTTTTTAAGTGAATTTCAAAGGTTTTTTAAATGCTAGTTTCTAACTATGCAAACAGAGGTAGGACATGTGAAGAAAGAAGAAAAAACGCACAGAAAGAAGCAAAAGATGTGCAGAAAGAACCAACAGAGGAGCAGAAAGAGGCCTTGTTGCAAAATCATCCTGTGCCCACAACTTTTTCAGACGGGTACTGGTGGTAACTGACTCTGACTAACCAGAGCCAGTGCGCGTTTGCACAGTGGTGAAGGGAGGGGGGCCTGAGGTGACATGTGTGCAAGCGCGCTCCGTGGCGCGTTTTAAGTTGCGGGATTAAGTCCCCTTGAATCCTGAGGGTCCCTGGGGCCCAACTAGCCCCCAGGTACCTACAGTTAGGACCACAGAGCTGAGTTGCAGAGAGGCGTTCCGAGGCCACGCACCTTTTTTCACCTCTCTGCAACGCAACTCTGTTGTGCTTACTGAAGGTACCTGGTGGGCTAGTTGGCCCCCAGGATTCAAAGAGAATTAACTCCCCAACTTAAAACGCACCACAGGGCGTGTTTGCGCACATGTCACCTGAAGCCCCGCCCCTCCCTTCACCACTGTGCAAACGCGCCCCGTGGCGCGTTTTAAGTTGGGGGATTAGGTCACCTTGAATCCTGAGAGTCCCTGGGGCCCAACTAGCCCACCAGGTACTTCCAGTAAGCACCACAGGCCATGCGTTGCAACGCCTGTAACAAATTGTGCAGTTGTGTTTAGGTAGTGAAGAGGGTCATGCTGGGGGTAGTGTTTTAGGGTTTAGGGTAGTGCAGTGGTGTTTGTGTAGTGTAGGGGGTCATGCTGGGGGTAGATTTAGGGTTTAGGGTAGTGCAGTGGTGTTTGGGTAGTGTAGGGAGTCGTGCTGGGGAGTGTTTTAGGGTTTAGGGTAGTACAGTGGTGTTTGGGTAGTGTAGGGGGTCGTGCTGGGGTTAGTGTTTTAGGGTTTTAGGGTTTAGGGTAGTGCAGTGGTGTTTGGGTAGTGTAGGGGATACTGCTGGGGGTAGTGGTTTAGGGTTTAGGGTAGTGCAATGGTGTTTGGGTAGTGTAGGGGGTACTGCTGGGGGTAGTGTTTTAGGGTTTAGGGTAGTGCAGTGGTGTTTGGGTAGCGTAGGGGGTACTGCTGGGGGTAGTGTTTTATGGTTTAGGGTAGTGCAGTGGTGTTTGGGTAGTGTAGGGGTTCGTGCTGGGGGTAGTTTTTTAGGGTTTAGGGTAGTGCAGTGGTGTTTGTGTAGTGTAGGAGGTCGTGTTTTAGGGTTTAGGGTAGTGCAGTGGTCTTTGGGTAGTGTAGGGAGTCGTGCGGGGGTATTGTTTTAGAGTTTAGGGTAGTGCAGTGGTCTTTGGGTAGTGTAGGGGGTTGTGCGGGGGTAGTGTTTTAGGGATTAGGGTAGTGCATTGGTATTTGGGTAGTGTAGGGGGTCATGCGGGGGTAGTGTTTTAGGGTTTAGGGCAGTGCAGTGGTGTTTAGGTAGTGTAGGGGGTCGTGCTGGGGGGAGTGTTTTAAGGTTTAGGGCAGTGCAGTGGTGTTCGGGTAGTGTAGGGGTCGTGCTGGGGGAGTGTTTTAGGGTTTAGGGCAGTGCAGTCGTGTTCGGGTAGTGTAGGGGGTCGTGCTGGGGGAGTATTTTAGGGTTTAGGGTAGTGCAGTGGTGTTCGGGTAGTGTAGGGGGTCATGCTGGGGGTAGTGTTCTAGGGTTTAGGGCAGTGCAGTGGTGTTCGGGCAGTGTAGGGGGTCGTGCTGGGGGTGGTGTTTTAGGGTTTAGGGCAGTGCAGTGGTGTTCGGGCAGTGTAGGGGTCGTGCTGGGGGTGGTGTTTCAGGGTTTAGGGCAGTGCAGTGGTGTTCGGGCAGTGTAGGGGGTCGTGCAGGGGTGGTGTTTCAGGGTTTAGGGCAGTGCAGTGGTGTTCGGGCAGTCGTGCAGGGGTGGTGTTTCAGGGTTTAGGGCAGTGGTGTTCGGCAGTGTAGGGGGTCAGGCTGGGGGTGATGTTTCAGGGTTTAGGGTAGTGCAGTGGTGTTCGGGCAGTGTAGGGGGTCGTGCTGGGGCTGGTGTTTCAAGGTTTAGGGCAGTGCAGTGGTGTTCGGGCAGTGTAGGGGGTCGTGCTGGGGCTGGTGTTTCAGGGTTTTGGGCAGAGCAGTGGTGTTCGGGCAGTGTAGGGGGTCATGCTGGGGGTAGTGTTTCAGGGTTTAGGGGAGTGCAGTGGTTTTCGGGCAGTGTAGGGGGTCGTGCTGGGGGTGGTGTTTCAGGGTTTAGGTCAGTGGTGTTCGGGCAGTGTAGGGGTCTTGCTGGGGGTGATGTTTCAGGGTTTAGGGCAGTGCAGTGGTGTTCGGGCAGTGTAGGGGGTCTTGCTGGGGGTAGTGTTTCAGGGTTTAGGGCAGTGCAGTGGTGTTCGGGCAGTGTAGGGGGTCATGCTGGGGGTGGTGTTTCAGGGTTTAGGGCAGTGCAGTGGTGTTCGGGCAGTGTAGGGGGTCGTGAAGGGGGTGGTGTTTCAGGGTTTAGGGCAGTGCAGTGGTGTTCGGGCAGTGTAGGGGTCGTGCTAGGGGTGGTGTTTCAGGGTTTAGGGCAGTGCAGTGGTGTTCGGGCAGTGTAGGGGGTCATGCAGGGGCTGGTGTTTCAGGGTTTAGGGCAGTGCAGTGGTGTTCGGGCAGTGTAGGGGGTCGTGCTGGGGGTAGTGTTTTAGGGTTTAGGGTAGTGCAGTGGTGCTTGTGTAGTGTAGGGGGTCGTGCTGGGGGTAGTGTTTTAGGGTTTAGGAAAAGTGCAGTGGTGTTTCTGTAGTGTAGGGGGTCATGTTTTAGGGTAGTGCAGTGGTGTTTGGGTAGTGTAGGGGGTCGTGCTGGGGGTTGTGTTTTAGGATTTAGGTTAGTGCAGTGGTGTTTGGGTAGTGTAGGGGGTCGTGCTGGGGGTAGTGTTTTAGGGTTTAGGGTAGTGCAGTGGTATTTGTGTAGTGTAGGGGGTCGTGCTGGGGGTAGTGTTTTAGGGTTTAGGGTAGTGCAGTGGTGCTTGTGTAGTGTAGGGGGTCGTGCTGGGGGTAGTGTTTTAGGGTTTAGGGTAGTGCAGTGGTGTTTGTGTAGTGTAGGGGGTCATGTTTTAGGGTAGTGCAGTGGTGTTTGGGTAGTGTAGGGGGTCATGCTGGGGGTAGTGTTTTAGGGTTTAGGATAGTGCAGTGGTGCTTCTGTAGTGTAGGGGGTCGTGCTGGGGTAGTGTTTTAGGGTTTAAGGTAGTGCAGTGGTGTTTTTGTAGTGTAGGGGGGTCATGTTTTAAGATGCAATGCTCCAATACCTGACCAGTCTGCACTACATAAAACTGCAAAAAAACTAAAAATAAAAAGTGTTTTGCACACTTTTGTCATTGGGCTATATGTGGGCTACATCTGGGTAATATTTGTGCTACATTTGGGCTCTTTTTTCACTGGTGGCCATCTTGGAAGACTTCTTTGTTATGAAGTTTCCTAATTTCTTCATTTACTGCAGTCTCCTCAGTAGGAAATGCTTTCAGTTTTTACTTTGATTCCATCAAGAAGGCATTCAGATGTGTCTCACATCTGCCATAAATTCAGAATGTTAGCACTCTAGTTGCTCATTAGATCACTGGAGTAAAGCTACTGCTCACCAGGGAGTTAACTGGTAGTCTGCTGCTGGTATTGAAAGTTATTGTTTCAGTCTGCATGTCAGAATTTTCTAATGAAATAGAAGAGGATTTGAGATCTCACTTAAAACATGCCCTAATTTTTCTTTCTGCAGCACTAACTATAATTTCTATTTCAAAAAGAACCCCTCATTTTGTTCCTTTTTAAATTAAATGTTTTAAGTGTTACCGGTTTATTCCAATCAAGATGGCTTCAGGTGTGCCATACTTTTGTCATAAGTAAGGCTGTTAGCGCTCTAGTTGTTCTTTAGAACACTCTGGGAAGCTGCAGTAGAACACAAAGGCATCCACTGGCAGGCTGCTCCTGTTGAAATAAAACAGGAAGATATTTGAGATCACACTTGAAACATGTCCTAATTTTTCTTTCTACAGCACTAACCATAATTTCTATGACAAAATGAACCCCATCATTTTGTTCCTTTTAAATTAAATTGTTTAAGTGTTACCAGTTTATTCCAATCAAGATGGCTTCAGGTGTGCCATACTTTTGTCATAAGTAAGGCTGTTAGCACTCTAGTTGTTCTTTAGAACACTCTGGGAAGCTGCAGTAGAACACAAAGGAATCAACTGACAGTCTCTGCCCTTGTTGGATGTACATGTTTTACTGAGAATGTCAGACTTCATTCTCACATGAGTGAGAAAGATAAAGTGAATTTACAGAAAATATGCTCTCATTTTAGCTTCTGGAGCACCTTCCAAACCTCCATGGGACAAGCATGAGAAAATAGTGTTCTCTCAAACATGATTCATGATATCCCAGCAGAAGGTTTTTCACATGGTAAAATCACCTTAGAATACACCACAATTCCTAAAATTAGTATGGTACCATCAACAAATAAATTCTAATGTAACTAAAGCCTGTTATCACCCTTTATAGTTCTCCTTTTGGTGACCCTCAAAATCTTCTATTCACTACAATGCATTTCAATGAGGTACTATCATTTATATTGGTCCCAAGATGGCTGCCAGCAATTCCAGGATGAAGTGCTGACAGCCAATCAGATCTCACGATGACATGTGTGGTTAGGCTCCGCCCAGATATATATGTGACTTTACTTTTGATTTTCTCAGGAACTACTGAACGGATTTACACCATTTAAGCAAAAGGCACGACACTGAACCAAGGGCTACCTCTTTGCCAAATTTGGTGTAATTCCGTTCAGCAGTTCGGGCTGTAGCTGCGACTAAAGGTTCCTATGGAAAAATGAATGGGGAAAATGCGTTTTGGGACCCCCTTTTTCTCGGCCCCCGCTTGACGTATCACCCCAAGACTTTCAGGATAGGAGCGGACCGGAGCGCCCCAACAAGTTGGAAACTTTCGCGAAGATTCGTCAACCGGCGCCAACGTTATTTCAAATAGAATGTCGCGGATTTCCTATGGATAATAGGTTTTAACTATAACTATCTACTGGCGACCGCCAGTAGATAATATATATATATATATATTCGTCCACAGCGGCGCACTTAAAGCCACAAAGAGATGCACTCACGGGTTTCTTTTTGCTGTAATTCTTTAATGTGCGGACCCCCCCGCACCGACAGACGCGTTTCGGCATGAAAGCCTTTTTCGACATATATTTGTTTTTTTAACTGTTCTTCCCCTTCACTTACATAAACGTGAAACTAAGCACCTTGGCCAAGGATAAGCGAAGAGGACAGATGCATATACATATTTTGATACACCGTTTCACGGCTGCCATAGTGACAGCTTTCCAAAGACTAACCCTACCTGTGAATCAAGCTTGCATGTTCCTAATGATGTACTGCCTTTTGAGGGACATGGGAAGGCTTTTGGATACATGTAGGTAATTCCCAAGGATAGTTCAACAAGAGTACTGTAGCAGGGCTTTGTTGCTGTTGTTAGACATACCAAACACATAAGGTCAAAAACAATCAATAAATTCCCATTTATCATTAATGAGACAGAAATAGAGCACAACTTAAACTATGTATAATGTGCCTGTGCCTCCCAAAAGCTCCTTCCGAGGACTTTAAACTGGAAGTCAGTTTAGTTCATGAGAAATAGTTCTGTGTGTTTTATACTATATAGAAATTCCTTAACAAATGTTCTAATTTTCTAGCACCACTTGATAGGAGAGCATGATTCTTACAAGTCTACCACATCCAAATGAAGAAAGAGGATACACAACTACCCTAACACTAGTTTGTAAGAAAATCACCATCCTGGATGATCGTAATTGTAAATGGTATTGTACATTTATATAGCGCTTACCACCTCTGACGAGACGTTGAAGCTGAGGTGAGATCCAAAGCATAAGAGAAAGCAAGCCTTAGAGAGGGAGGCGATAAGCCAATTGCAGATTGTAAACACCATCAAAATAAACTGTTCTAGTTTACTCCTTGCTTTTAACTCCTTAACCGCGGTGCAAATTTTGCTGCGGTGCGGGAGTTCTATTGAGTGGGTGGGGCCGCGTCGGCCAACCGACGTGCGCAGCACTAGCGAGGTAGTGCTCGCGACGGCCGTTGGCCGACGAGCGCACGGAACGGGTTAAGACCTAGATAGCTAACAAACTCACAACTTCCAGGAAGCCATTGCAGGAAGCAGTTCTGGAATAACAAGGGGATTTGAGACTTCCACCCAAAACTTAGATTCAGGGGATTTCCTGAGCCTAAAATAAATCACAGCACAGGGCTCCAAAGGACTCTTTTGGGGCAATCAGTGGATAGATACGAAGGAAACGCACTCCCATGTAATCTGAGGGCGTGAATGATCCTGGAAGACAAATCTGAATTATCAATCGGCTCGTAGTTTTGTAAATATGGACTCTGTATACTATGTAATCAACAACAAACAATTATGTAGTGGTAGTTAATAACGTGCAAAACTTTTATTTATAGAATGAGCCCAACTAGCGTAAATCACAATTAATTGCATTTTTCTTACTATTTTCTTTACCTTTACCTTTCACTTATACTTTTTAGTGTAATTTGCACATGCAGGAGACTGGTTCAAGAAAGAAATGTCTTGCAGGAACTGTGAAACTGGATGTGGGCCATGGCTTCATGCATCGTACTAACAGCATTTACTGTGTGCCTCTGGAAACATTATTGAAAATACATTCAACAGATATCACACATGACTTCTGTACAGAAGGGTATGGCTCAAATAAAACTTTAAGGATCTCCAGAACTTTTCTTCCATATCTGCATTGTCCAAATTAATTGTTTGTAGTTAATGCATCTTACTCTGCTATTCTGAGGGCCTGCTTGTCTCTAGAAACATCAACCTACAATGGAAATGTATAGCATATGCAATGTACTCACATTCTTAAACACATGCACAATGTTATTTGCTAGAAGGGGAAAAAGGGTGCCAGTTTACTGGCATGCCATGAGACCCCAGAAGCGTATTCACAAAGGGGTTAATTTGCATTACATTCCCTGGGAAAAATAGTGTCAAGCATACCAGGCTCATATATGTGGAAAAGAGACAAAACACACCTACTCACATCTGATATGCAAATTAAGGAAATATGTGATCCCTTCTCCTCCAATGTCAGTGACATAGGAGACAAAAAGGAGGCGCACCACTGAAAAAAATCAGAACCCAGACATAACGGCTCCGTCATCATCCATCTGCACAGGAAGTCATATCCCCTCCTCCCCCAGGACCTGCCCCCTCCCTGGTCCTCCAGCTACAGCGCTGCAACCCTCTTTGTCCTTAACACCGGCTGCTGCCCCACACACTGCTGCCTCACTGCACCATACAACACCAAGGGAGCGTTCTCCTACGTGGCCCCCCTCCTCCTTTTTGTAAGTTTCGGCCCCACAGGTTGGCTCCCCAGGGCCTATGATGGCTCGAGGAGGTGGGCCCTGGGCCCCTCCCCTTTAAAAAAAAAAAAGGACTTGGGGGATGGGGTCTCCATGGCGATAATAGTCTCAGCAAGGGGGGGACACATAGCCCCTCCCCCACTTCTAAATATATATGACCATGGGGGATTTGGTCCCCAGGGCAAAAAAATAGGCTTGGGGAGGGAGGCCACATGCCCCCCTTCCCCTTTAAAATATATATGACCCTGGGGCATGGGCTTCCAAGGGCCAAGAAAGGCTTAGGAAGCGGGGAGGTCATGTAGCTGCGTCTTCTTGGGCCTTGGGCCCCACCTGCTAGGGCCAAATTCTAATGGGAGGGGCATGCAAGCCCCATCCCAAGCATTTTTAGACCCCAGAGACCCCATCCACCAGAACCAAATACAATAAAAAAGGGGATGGAGCCACACGGCCCCCCACCCAAAGTCCTAAATGGCACTGAAACCCATACCCCAGGGCCAACCATTTTTTAAAGGGGGAGGGGTGCTGTGCCACCTATTTTGGCCCCAGGGACTCCACCCCCGGGCCCTGCTCTATAAATAGGGACCCACCGGGGAAAGACCCAGGGTCCCCGCGGCGCCAGCTGGCTCCCCGCATTGTGCTGAGAACAAAAAACAAGGGAACCCTACTCACGGGGAGCCTGGGTAAGTAAGTTAATGGGGAAACATTGGCTCCTGTGGAATAATAATAAAGTATTTCTAATGCAATTCTGCACAATGGCAATATACAGGGTTAGTTTGATGTCAAAAAGAAAGCTAGCCACTGACACCGAGGATATAATCAATATGAAAATGTTGTTAATATAGTAAATAAATGAAATAAACAATACATACATAGGGCTTAAGAATCACAATATGATTATACAACAAATAATAATTACAAATAGTGAATGGTGTCCCAGGAAAAACGTTGGAACCTAAACTAATAGTGACATAATATGTGACATATGTACAAGGTTTCACTGTAAAACATTTTGGCGACCATTAGATAATTGAAAATTGATTGGACAACACTTTATACAATCGTAAGTGTTGGATAATAGTTCGCCTTTGTTAATTGTCGACGACGTTTCGACCCTATCTGAAGTACAGAGTCTCTTCAGGACCTAAAGGATGTAGGGACACCGGAGGGAGGCCTGCACTGCCTAATGTGAAAGCAGTGTCACCGTGAAATAAGTGAAGAAAAACTCACGGGACCCAGCCGGGCACCCATGTGAGGGTAGTGTTAGGCAGAGTGGATGGCGGGGCCTGGATATCTCGGCGTTATCGGGGCACTGGATATACACAAGGTACAAGAACCATGTGGGTTTCTATACCTCTGGCTGATCAGGAGAAGAGCCGATGTACACTTCAGGCGATTGTTTCGTATTTGGGCAATGAATGCCAAAGAAATACCGAGTGGAGCTCTTGGATAAGCTGAAATAGGTCATCGCACCAAACAGGGAGACGGACGCTCCACTGTTCCAGCAGCATTCGGAGGACAAACACCTGCTATTTCAGCTTATCCAAGAGCTCCACTCGGTATTTCTTTGGCATTCATTGCCCAAATACGAAACAATCGCCTGAAGTGTACATCGGCTCTTCTCCTGATCAGCCAGAGAGTATAGAAACCCACATGGTTCTTGTACCTTGTGTATATCCAGTGCCCCGAATAACGCCGAGATATCCAGGCCCCGCCATCCACTCTGCCTAACACTACCCTCACATGGGTGCCCGGCTGGGTCCCTGTGAGTTTTTTCTTCACTTATTTCACGGTGACACTGCTTTTCACATTAGGCAGTGCAGGCCTCCCCTCAGGTGTCCCTACATCCTTTAGGTCCTGAAGAGACTCTGTACTTCAGATAGGGTCGAAACGTCGTCGACAATTAACAAAGGCGAACTATTATCCAACACTTACGATTGTATAAAGTGTTGTCCAATCAATTTTCAATTATCTAATGGTCGCCAAAATGTTTTACAGTGAAACCTTGTACATATGTCACATATTATGTCACTATTAGTTTAGGTTCCAACGTTTTTTCCTGGGACACCATTCACTATTTGTAATTATTATTTGTTGTATAATCATATTGTGATTCTTAAGCCCTATGTATGTATTGTTTATTTCATTTATTTACTATATTAACAAAATTTTCATATTGATTATATCCTCGGTGTCAGTGGCTAGCTTTCTTTTGACATCAAACTAACCCTGTATATTGCCATTGTGCAGAATTGCATTAGAAATACTTTATTATTATTCCACAGGAGCCAATGTTTCCCCATTAAATCCCCGCATTGTGCGGCATCCAGCATTGCTCCTACCCAGGAGCAGCTATTTATACTGCTTCCTCGTAGTGGGGACAATATGTGTTCTGTTTCAAACGGAGCACAAGCCTGCTCCTAGCCGGTGGGAGCATTTTTATATTTGGCGGGAGATTTGAAAAAGTTCCTTTCAGACAGGAGCAAACACGTTTCCCTGCCTGCACAGGTGGCCTCCCCGGGACACAGTAAGTGAGCCGGCCCCAGAAGATGGGGTCCGCAGGGCCATTAAAGGCTCAGGGGGGGGGTGCCGTGTGGCCCCCTCTCTTTTCATTTAAGTGATGGCTCTGAAAGATGGGGTCCCTGGGGTCTCCTTAGGCTCGGGGGGCTGCGTGCCCCCCTTCCCTTCACTTTTCTTTCAACCCCAAGGTTAGGGTCTTCTTAGGCTCGGGGGTATGTGACCCCCTCCCATTCCTTAAAACATTGGGCCCGGCCCTGGGGGATGAGGTCCCAGAGGACAAAAACAGCTCAGGGAGGTGGGCCACCGACCCCTCCCCTTCAATAATATATTCAGCCCCAGGTGATGGGGTCCCAGGGGCCCAAAGTGGACTCAGGGAGAGGGCCCTGGGAGGCTTGAAGAGAGAGGGAGACAGAGAGGGAGGGAGTGGGAAGGTAGAGATAAAGCGATCAGACAGGGCGAAGAGAGAGAGGAGAGAAAAAGGGAGAGAGAATGGATGGATGGAAAGAGATTGTGTGAATAGATGAGGGGAGCAGGGTTGGTTTGAGCATTTTTGTTAGGACTGTTTTTGGTTCCCCAGTCGGACCCTGTTGTTTCCAAGCAGGCTGTCAATCATATAGTATGGCAGAGAACCTACTTGGATTGGAAAATTCAGATTTGCACAAATCTCATGCGGCTAGACAGCAGATATCCCCCTTATTACACACTCATATCTTAAAAGCTCATACCAGCTTAATCAGATCTTAGGACAATTGTGTTTATGTACAATGTTCTTAAAAGTTGGACTCTAACAGGGAAAAGTTATATCTTCTTTACTCTTAGTTCAATGTAAGTTTATTTATGGCCGCGAATTTGTAAATGTCAGCTGCAGTGCTTAGCATTACAGAAATCTAATGTGCCAATTGTATATTTTAACATTTGATAATTTTAATCTTTCAATATATAGAGTTCCCCCCGTACGAAGTTCTAGTTTGCACGTGGTCCACTGTTGTCCCAATATTTGTACAGCACTCTCAAATTACCCTGATCAATGCGTCAGTAGCTAATCCAGTCCAGATTTTTTCTTTACATTCTCGGGTTTGTAATTTTGACTACATCTCCCACAATGCAAATAAAGTATAAGGAATGGATAAGCTACTCATGTATGGACCAGGGAAATTTGAGAGCTGTGTGCAGAGTACCTGTTTCATGCAAGTGAAATGCGGTCATCGTTTTCGGTCTTATGAGAAAGCTAAGATTTCTACTTTGTGAAGTCACGTAATTAGTATAACACAAAAGTAGCTAGATTCTGAATATTTTAATTTCTGAATACGCTTCGTGAAATTGTCGCAGTAAGCAGCTTGTGTCTAATGACACGAAGCCGATCTAAATGTACTGCTTAGTTCAGCATGATGGTATATTTAAAGTTTAACATAGGAAATCGGTTGGAAAGTCTTACCACCCACGTGCCTCTTGTCTTGTGACTGACAACAGATGTGTACTGCCGGCGCAAAAGTGTGCCTGAGAGGAGCTGGAGACGTATTTTGGGTAGAGTCATCGAGGGCAGGAAATTTAGCTAAAAGGGGAACAATAAAGCTACCAATGCAGGCACGGACAAAAATGTACGCTTTCCCACTTCTAAATGGCCTCACTCCCATATCTACAAACGTCTGTGCTGTGGGAGAAGGTGTAGAGAATAGTTGTCCTACAGTGGTCTACCAGGGTTAAACCATGCCAGGTTTCCAGGATAATCCGTGACTGCCTAAACGATCTTATTTTAGATTTGCTGCATGAAAATGTATCTCGGAAGGATAACGTGAACATATGTCATGGCTCTAGCCCTCATGAACTGAGAAGAACAAGTAAATAATGTGATACATAAACACCAGGGGTGTGCAAAAGATGTGTAATTTGCATTTACTTAATCACGCAAAATTTCAGAAAAGCTACGATAAATGCAAAATCAGGAATTGTCGCTATAGTGAAATGCATCCTTGTGTCCATTTTTGTATGCAAGGACGCACTCCATGCTAAAAAATATACAGTAGCCACTCACAGACTGTCATGTGTTTTGTTCCCGTGAATGTGTGGTACATGTTGTCCAAATGGTGCATAATTACGCACCGTGGCATAATTTTGTGAATTTCGCAAAATAAAAGTAAGATACATTTCCCAAAATTACACAAGATTAAATCAGCGTAATGTAAATTTTTCCAAGGCTTAATCAACATATGCCCTTAATGCAGTGTTTCACAAACTGGGGGTCGTAAAACCACTGGTGAGTCATGAGCCAATTTTTTGGGTGGATCGGGGACAGTCAATGCAATAAATAAAGAAGGCTTTGAATTCTATAGTTATCTTGTAACATTTGCTGAGCTTCAAAGACAGAGATCAAATGCCAGGCAGTGTGTTCTACTGCTTACTTTTTTTAACACGGAGACTGGTGGTTTACAAATTCCTCTCATTTTGCAGTTAGAGAAAGAAAAGTAAAGTGAATTATGCGACAATCTTGCTTGGGGTACATGAAGTGTGAAAGGAAAGGCTGTAGAATGTCATTTTTTCATAACACACAATGAAATGGAAATGCTTATAAATAAAATGTACACATTCAGCAGTCAAAAAAGCAACAAGCATTGGTAAATGCAATAGGATTCGCCTATGTGATTATTATTATTTTTTGTTGTTGTTGTTTGGTGAGCAGGTGTAAAACTGATATGGTAAAGTAATATTTGAACGGGGGTACCTGAATGCCAGAAGGTATGGGTGTGACATGCAAAAGGTGTGCACGCGCACCGATAGATGTAATGGAAATAATAATACCTTACTCTTTGGGGGACACTGTAGGAGAATAACCGAATAGCGTGGGGATGCAGAGTAGGGGCAGGATGTAAGCAACTGTTAGGATTATAAAGTAAATCGATTTTAGAATTAAAAATATGAAAACAGGCGAGAACGAATGATTCGGTACTTCCTGGTGATTCTGTGCTTTAATAGTTGAAGTACATTCACGTCTACAAAGTTCTTAAAAGCAGCAGTTATTTCAAACGGGTTCTCAAACCAACCCAAATGTGGTCTTTTAAAACATACTGTCTGATATTGTTACGGAGGGCCAAGTCCGGGCGAAAGGTTTTGAGGAAGAAAGAGCCCAATACAACGAGGAGACAGTTTTTCAAACCTCGTGCATGAGCAGAATAAAAGCGACTCCACTTTTTCTTACAAGGAGCGCATAAATAAATGTTCTAGCCAGTGCACAAATAATAAATATTCACTGAAACCAAATTTCCATACATTATCATTTGGGTGCAATATAGTTTTATCAGTAAAACTGTATGGGTCCGATTCACAAAGGTAAACCTAGTCTTTTGGTCTAAATTTAGATCAAACGTCTAAGTTTACGACTTTAGGAATTTACAAGGGGCATTTACAAGTACTATCTTTATGTCCACACTCGGGCTGGATCTCCACCCCGAGTGCGGACATAAAGATAGTACTCGTAAATGCCCTTTGTGAATTCCCAAAGTTATAAACTTAGACATTTGGTCTAAGTTTAGACCAAATGTCTTAGTTTACCTTTGTGGATCAGGCCCTTTGTCTGTGCAAAATGTAGTAACCATTTCAATGGAAAATATCCTGTCTATTAATGACAATGCACTAACACGCAATGCTTTAGTTACATTAAAAACTGCCTGCCTCATGTCCATTAAAGCTAGGGGGGTCACGAACGTTTGTTGTACTAAAAAGTGTGTTGTCGTTCTAAAAGGTTTGGGAAGCACTACCTTAATGGCATTACCAACCAACTCCATCCCTGCTGCAGCAAAGGAAGAATGTTCTCAGTTGCTAAAGTTAAAGCAAGTTCAATCAAGCCTAGGAATTACATAATCGGTTAGTGAGAAATTGTTGGAGGTGCGTTTTGATTGTAAGAGATGTGAGGAGTGTTAGAGAAGGAATCCTCTGCCTCCGATCAATTATGTCTGAGAGGGACAGCGAAGACAGATTTGTGGTGAAAAGAGAGAGGTGTACATGTGTATGCGCATGTTTGTTTGCTTTCCTATGAGTTTCAGGTCCTGGCTTGATTTTGTTTGTGAAATGGCACCATTGCATCAATGATGGAGGGTATTTTTATGCTGTCTTTGGTTGTTAGATACAATTGCTAAAGCCAACAGCCCATGGGGTGTAACACAAGCCCCTGCAGTCTCTGCGGTACAACGGGGTCCCAACCCTCAACCCATCATGGGCCTCCTAACTCTTTAGGGGGACCCCAGTCTGCCTCCAGGCCAATGAGTATGTATGAGATATAGAAGACTCAGGGGTCCTCTTCACATTCTGCAGGGGAGCCCCATTATTTTATGTTGTGTCACTGCAACATCCTGGAAAGAATTCACATCAGTCATCATCAGACAGGAAATGGAATATGAAAAATTGTACATCTCCCTATCCCGCTACACTTTAAAAAAAAAACCTACTACCCTGTGGTCCTTACTCAGCCTCACCATCCAACTTAAAAAACCCTTACTACCACATACCCATCCCGACCCTCCTTACTATCCCATGCCCTTACCCTACCCTGAACCTTTAAAACCCTAAAACCCTTTACTATCCTGTAGCATTCCCCATCCCTGAATCCTAAAAACTCTTTACTACCCCGTAATCTTAATCATCACTGAACCCTATAATCTCCTACAACCTTGTTCCCTTACCTGAAATCTAAAAGGAAATATGTACAACCTGGTACCCTTACCCATCCCTTAACCCCAAACACCCATACTACCACTTACAAACCCTACCATTACCCATTTCTGACCCCTCCAATCCCCTTACTACCAAGTTCCCTAAAACTTAAAAACCCCTTACTACCCCATATCCTTCCCCATTTCTGAGCCCTAAAAGCCATTTACTACCCGTACATTTCCCCATCCCTGAACCCTAAAACCCATTACTACCCCTTAGCGATCCATGACTTCTAAAAAACCCTTACTACACCGAACTTTACTCATCCCTGAACCCTTAAAACACCTTACAACCCTTACTTCCTCTCAATCCCCTTATCATTTTAATTGTAAAACACTTACCTGCGTATTAAATTCCCACATTGTAAAGTTCCAGAAAATGGCATGCATTATACTTATCTGCGTGGTAATGATTGCGTTGTAAAGGTAATGTGTGGTAACAACTGCATTGTAACTGTCACCTAGCGGTTCAAATCCAATGAATGAAAGGAGTGGTTGGTGCTTTGTGGAATGTTAATTCATTGTGACGTAGTGTTCTTTAAAGATCTGCGTCTTCAACTGTTTCCTAAAATGGAACAGTGTCTGGCAGTCCTGATGGATATGGATGTGTTGTCGCAGATTCTGGGTGCATAGATGTAAAAGGCATGCTATCTTGTTTTTTCTTTTTTACACCTATAAGGGCCTGATTACAAGTTAGGTGTTATTTAACGTATCTGAAAAATAACAATACCACTGGTACGTTATTTATCGGGTGCGATAAATAACATCTCCTACAAGTTGTTGAGAATAACATGCAGATTTTGGTGTTAAATGCACCAAAATCTGCATGATATGATAAATACCGTATGCTTTTTTCCCCGTTAAATTTTGGCAGGTTTGACTTGCTGAAACGTAATGAAGGTTGGGTTATTTAATGCAACCAATAATTATCCGTTGCGTTAAATACCTACAAACTTGTAAATCCGAGCCATGCATAAACTGGTTTCCGCACGGGTCGGAATTAACCAACCCACTCTTAATCAGACTCTTAGTCTGCTGTCTGATAGTATCTTGTCTATGGGTGTGCCGAAAGCCTCCAGATATGGTGAGCTTGTTTCCAAGATAATCATGGGTGCTGGTCGTGATGGCTTTGTAAATGATGCAGAGGTGTTATAGATTTCAACAGTTCCCAAACCCCATTTAGAGGTGGTGGGCCATCGGGATTTCATGTCAGCTGGCTTCATCAGCAGAAATTCTTGACCTTGTGGCCAGTCCTCTACAAAACCACAGTCATAGTAGCCCTGTCCCTTTTAGGGTGGGTGACCACCACTGAGTGCACTGCCTGGGAATGCCATATGAGACATGGCAGCCCCAAGCAAGAAGATGTAAAAATGTCCCTGATGTCTCGGCAGAAATCAGAAACAGAGAATGATGTGTGGGGTTCATCAACATGGTTGCCCGCTTGGTACTCAACTGTGAGTCGAGTTCATCTGCCACAGCAGCAGGTGGCCTTCCATCACGGAGGTCCTCACCAGGTAGGCAGTGTTCTCGAGATATGGTGGTGGTCCTCTGCCGGAGTTATGAATCAGGCCTGCATCACCTCCAGCCAAAGGTCTAGATCGGACCCACACTCTTTTGAGTTGAAAACATGTATTGTTCTCTTTATTTTTGAATTTGGATTGTATTGTATATATGTTTTTTTCATCAGAAAAATCCTTGATAATAAAAGAATGGAATAACTATCAGGACCTGAATGAAGAGCAATGCCAATTACTTTAAATTTCGCTCGTGGGCTGAGGTGCAAGGTGTCTGTTCCACTGCCCAAACACATTTTTTAAATCAAAACTGAGAAGGAAATCATCCTCTCCTCAGTCTATTCTTCCTACTCAATTTTATTAGGTAAATTGAGGAAAAGAAAGGTCAAAGCCAGTGTTAGAAATGGGATTTCTGGTTGGCTAGGGCATGCGCCAAAGCCAGGCAGAAACCACCACTCTAATCAGGGCAAGGGAGTTGCACGCCGAAGATAACCCCTGCTCACCCCCTCGGTAGCTTGACACAAGCAGTCAGGCTTATCCCGGAGGCAATGTGTAAAGTGTTTACGCAACACACACACACAGCAGCAACACACTAGGCACACCACAAAAGAGACTCCACACAAGGTTATATAAAAAATAGCCTTTGTATTATCATAAACACATTAGATCATAATCACACATATACACTATGCCAACTGGCACTAGGTAGTAATTTACAGGGGACTTATATACATGACAGGGCCAATCGGGCCTCTGTCAGAACCATTAGAATATACAAGTAGTAAACCACAACCAGTAACTACTGGTAATAGCACTTAGGCATAAACCCTATTAGGCATTAGCATCAGCAGGTCACTGTACCCCTTTCTCAGTGGGCACACATTACCAACATAGCATAAGACATTATGCATACACATTAGGCAAAAACACATTATGCATCCATCTATTGGGGCGTAAGAAAAGTATCAGCAGTAGCGCAGCGCATCATTACTACACCTCCTGCCCCTCTCAGGCATAAATACATTTCCTATAATGCCCCCATGTCCCCGGGAGCCCACTGGCCCCCAAATGGCAGTTCCAGCGCCTCTGCGCTCTCTATCCGGACTGCGTGGTAGTCTGGTGAAGGTTTCCTCCTCCACCCTGGCTTGGGGGGGGGGGAGGGAGGGACCTCCGTCGAGGTTCACCCCGAGCTTCCCAGCTCACAAAGAGGCTTCTGCCCCCAAAATGCCCCTTCTAGCACGAGGCCGCCAAACTGGCCCTCTGGCTGCCAGCGCAGCCGAAACAATGCCCCCAAAAGATCCTCCAAGTACTCCGGGGGAGAGGTGCCACTCACCCTTGTCTCCTCATGTTGCGTTGCGGGGAAAAGCCAGCTACCCGCGATCGTGTGGCACAGCTGTGGTCAGGCCTCCGTCGAGGTCCTGTCCTGGTGCCTCACTCGGGGGCTGCCCACCTCCACGCGGTGAAGCCGCTTTGCAGCCAAAAGGAACACAGGCAGTCGGGCACAGAGCGAAGCCTCCGTCGGCCCCGCCCACCACCAGGCGTCCGTCGCCTGACTTCCGCTCCTCTCTCTTGGCGGCTTCTATACAACATGCGGGCCTCCCCCTCTCCTCACGGGAGCCCCGCCCACGGTCAGGCACAACTTTGCCTGCCTTCCGTCCTCGTCGTCGCTCGGGCAATCCCCGACCGGGATGCCCTGCTGCTGGGCTCTTTTGCAGGCAACACGGAGTGAGCCTCCTCCTGGGCACTCGGTCTCCCAGCAGTATCAGCAAGGAGCAGCAACACTCCCACACGCTGCTTGCGGGACCCTCGCATAGGGTCCAGAACCCAGCGCTCACCACACGCTGTCAGCCCAAATCACCATCTGAAGCTTGGGCAGTATTCTAGGAGGCTCACCCCTGCAGGCACCAGCAGGCAACACTTCCCTCCAGCAGTGCACAGGCAGGCCAGCGCACTGGGGCTCAAAAACAGGCAGCAGACCCCCCAGCTGCCAAGCAGGGCAGCAGGTCCAGCCCCAGTGGCGGTTCCTCCTGGCAGACCAGCAGCCTGCCGGCCCCTAAGTAGCACCAAGCAGCACAACATTTCCAAGGGGTCACAGCCCCAATATTTATACCAGGTTGGTCTTTGTTCTGCCCTGGCACAGGGCTTGGGGATCCAGTCCCAACTGGATCTGGGGGGTTTGGGAGCATTTTCTTTACAGTGCTCACACCCTCCTTTGACAGGTTGGGCTCTGTCCTCAGACACATCACAGGGGGGCGGAGCCAGCATTGAACAAGGCAGGCACAGACCTATTCAGGGTCAGGGGCTACTCCTCCCACTACTCCAAATGCAGGTCTGCCCATTCAGCCTAGCACTGACTCACCCAGCCCCTCTGGAGCCACACACCTCACCCGTCCCTGTCACTCCAGAGCCAAACATGCAATACACATCAGGCAGGCAAAGACACAAAGCACACAGAAATGCCAACTTCTAAAAGTGGCATTTCTAAAATAGTATTAATAAATCTGCGCACACCATTACGCAGCATTTAATATTACTATTCCAAACATACCAAACTTGACCACGCTGCTCCTCTCATATCAGGAATTACCACTGACACATATATCAGGGAATCCCCAATGCATTCCTATGAGAGGGCAGCCTCACAGCAGTGAGAAACCAAAATGGCTGTTTGTCACTACCAGGACAAGTCACACATTTAAGGTACATGTCCTACCTTTTACCTACAATGCACCCTGCCCATAGGGCTAGCTAGGGCCTACCTTAGGGGTGACTGACAAGCAGTAAAAGGGGGGGTCACAGACGTGGCAACCACTTTGCGTGCCACATCACAGCGGCAGTAAACTGCGCGCACAGGCCCTGCAATGGCAGAGGCCTGAGACAGGTTTGAAAGGCTACTTTGGTGGGTGGCGCAAGCAGCGCTGCAAGCCCACCAGTAGCATTTAATTTACTGGCCCCGGGTATATTAGATACCACTTTACTGGGGACTGATAGGTAAATTAAATACGCCAAACAGGTGTAGACCAATATTACCATGTTTACCACAGAGAGCACACACACTTTACACTGGACAGCAGTGCTAAAGTGCCCAGAGTCCTAAAAACCACAACACCAGGTCAGAAAAAAGACTAGGAGGAAGGCAAAAAGTTCAGGGATGACCCTGCAAAAAGGGCCAAGTCCAACAGCCAGTATTATCACTTGTGGATAAGAGAAGAATGAAAATATATTTTAAAAATCTGGCATTATTTATTTTTAAAAAAAACAAAAAAAAACTGTATTTTAAAATGTCTGACTTGGAAAAAACAAGAAACGATTTAGCTGTTTTGAACGGTGTGTTTTCTTATCTGTTGTTGCGGTGAAAGGCGAAGGTAATGATGAGACCCAGCAATATTTTCCAAGACATGAAGTTTATTGCATACATGAAAGGAGCCCACGCCCGCACGCCCCGTCTCCGCGGAGTTCAGTCTGCAACTGCCTGAGAGTTGTACAGTTGTAGATGGACACCATGGAGAAGGAATGGGGAGCTCGAGGCAAGCTGAAAGCAAACACATAGAAAGGTAAACAAGGTGCGAGACCTCTTACAAAGAAACGTATTACGCTATGAAATAAACAAAGGACAACAAGTGTCCATGCTCATCACTACATCTGTCTCGTGTGTCTTGTTGTTTCTTTTTTTTACTGTGTGCCATGTGGATATGATTAATACCTTAGTAATTACTTTCTGTGACTCTCGATGCACAAATGTTATTTTTGTGATTTAAATATGTGCTTATATTTTTCCTGCTAAATATTATTTTATTTACATTTTAATGCATAAATGTTCCTGCTGTAAGAATGTTATGGATATATTTTCCTTATGACTCGTAATCATATTGTGTGCGGATTGAGTTTAAAAAATAACAACAAATAAAACAAAAATAAATAAAAACTGAAAAAACTGAAAGCAATGTCAGACGCGTTTTGGATAAATACATTGAGAGTGAATACTATCACACTGAAGATATTTTCTAGTTGAGGTTGGATATTTTAAGGTAAATAAGACAGTCAGGCCTTGTGAAACACCTTGTTTTACGAAAGGAGCTCAGAAAGTGCTAACAGTACCACTAAAAATCAAATCCAGTGGCAACTGGTGGCAGGGAACAGACGTGATGGGGCGGGGAGGGGCTGAAAAAAAGCAAGAATAAAAAACTTACCGTTCACGGCTGCCATCTCTCCTCCGTCGTTGCTTCTCTTCCTGGTGAGTCCCGGAAGCAGGAAGCACACAGGCTCCCCAAAGCCACTCACAATGCTGCAATGCAGCGTTGTGACTGGTCTGAGCACCATGGTTTGGTGCTCAGAGGGGGGGATTTGGAGATTGTGCATGTTCTCCACCCAGGCTGTGTATTACAGCCCAGTGGAGAACATGCAAAATGCGCAAGACTGTTTGGCCGGCCCAAGACGTCCGGCCAAACTGTCATGCGCACTTAGAGAGTGCCCACCACTCCTCCATCTGTGACGCCAGCCCCGCCCCAACCCAGCCCCGCAGCTACGAAAAATAAAATGATAATAATTTGGGAGCAGAAGTGATCTAATGGCTAGGGCTCTCGACCTCAAATCTGGGGAACCGGGTTCGAGTCTAGGCAATGACGCTCAACATCCTGTGATTCTGGGCAAATCACTTAACGTCCCCGTGCCTAACAAAAATGAATGTATACTTGAGTAACGCAACTGGTGCTAATGTAAACCGATCTGATACCAGATACCTTCGGGTCAAGTCCGCGCTATATAAAACTCCGGGAACAAAAAGGGGGTGTTCTTATCATTTTATTTTTCATTTTTCCACTGCTCTGAGAGCAGTGGGGCGACGCTCCTCCACATTAGCGGAGGAGTCACCCCTGACCAAATCCATTCACTTGTAAGGAAGGTTTCCCAAAACATGAGTTGGGACAGAAAAATCGCATGTCAACAAGTGGGCACAAGACAGAATTAATGGATACAGTTCTGCCAGCCTGTTTACCACTGAAAGGAACTTCAGATAATGGCTCATAATGTCTGTCTTAGTAGATGCCATTAAACCGGTGTGTTACAAGACCCCTCAGCACAGTTTTACAAGGACAAATCCATGCCGGACAAATCTAATAGAGTTGTTTTACTGCAGTGACACAGCAAGTAGATCAAAGCAGAGTGATGGACACTACTCCACAGAGGAGAATCGTAAAGGAGATGAGAAGCATTGGGACGGGTGTGTAGCAGGTAAACTAATTTAAGATACTCGCTGAGGGATGGGAAGCAAAGAGCGATTGCAAATGGAGTCAAGAAAAAGGTTCAGCGTGACAAGAAACAGTGATCTGTCCAGAGTGCTCAAAAGTATTCCAAGGTGGCTGTAAGAGGCTAGGAAGGATGTATAGACGAGGAGGCTGGGTTTGCCTAACAAGTATGTCTTTTATTTCAATTGTAATGTATAGAGAACAAATGAAATGGATATATGGATATTTCTTCTCCAGGGGATGATGGTGATTAATGTTCTTGTCTTTCTCTTTTGCAGGTCTGCTGTGTAAGGGGAGGGACGCGGTATTTCGGAGAAAGAAAACAGCAGTAAGTAGGTATTCAGGGCAGGGATAATGATGTACTGTCACCATACCTCAGTGTGCTCAAGACTGGACAAGGGATGTGCAAAGAAGTAAAGGAAGAAAGGAAAATAAAAAGAAATAAGAGGATGGACGGATAACCTCCTCCCAAGTAATGGTCTTCTCCCATTCGCGGCAGTGGGATTGTCTTGATTACCCCATTCCTGGAGTAAGGCACCAATGGTTTCACTCTTCCTGTAGCTATAGACTTTCTCTGGTTTGCACTCTTAGCAATGGAAAGCTTAATCCAGGTCAAATACCTAGGTCTGGTCTCATGAGATTCACTCTCTCATTATTATTAAAATGACACCCAGTGACTTATGGGATTTGCAGTGCAAATGGGGAAACCTCACTTGATGTGAAATACAATGAATAAACAAACCTCTCATTACCTGTGCAACCCTCTACCCTAAACTCTGCTGCCCCCAGGACTAATCCACAACGCCACAACTCTCCTGAGTTGGGGCAGCTCTCCAGCGTCCTCCGGGGCAGACCACTAGTCATTGCACCAGGTCTCAGGACTCTCCTCCTCAAACTCCTGGGTGGCTCGGTCTCTGATCCTGCATCCTGGGTTTTCTCCTTGAGAACAACATCCTCCCACGGCGTCCTGCTCTGCCGGTCTCCTTCTTAGCTCCATTGTCTCCGAGCTGCAGCTTCTCCCCACGAGCCCCGGTCTGCTCTCTCCACCTCCTGTGTTTTCTTCCATCCTGCTTGACTCCTCTTCCGGTCCTGTAGCCTCATTTTCATCCCATAGGCCTCCTGCCGATTGGTCCCTCCGTGCTGCAGCACCGCCTTCCTGTTTAAAGAAACATCTGTCCTTTAATGTTCTTGCTTGTGCCAGTCTCGAAGTGTTAACCCTTTCCTCTTTGTTTTGATGGGGTTTCAGATATGTTTATATATATATATTCAAAGTACATAGCTGCAGAAAGTAAAATAGTAAATATATACTTCGGTATACGCATTGACTTTTTTCCGATTTTGTCATTTGATACTTCCCTTCCCTATATATATGCACTTACCTTTTGGTATTTTGTCCATGATATTTGTGTGCCATTATATTCTTGTACACGTTACAATAGAGTACAATCAATAAAGAAGACAAATGATAGGCCACAATCTAGCATTTTGCTTCAGGCCTGATTTAAGGTATTAAGATATATTATCTGTAAATAGGGTGGACAATCAGATGTTCTTACTCCAAAGGGCCCTAATTCTTTGGGCCATCAGAGTAAGTTTTCTGACGGAGAGCTGTTAGAAAGGGGGTCTTCAGTTGGCAATGGTTGGCACCTTTGTCCAAATCGGGACCCTTCCTTCTAGTCAGGATAAGGGGAATACACTAATGAAATAACTCCTGCTCACCCCCTTGGTAGCTTGGCACGAGCAGTCAGGCTTATCTTAGAGGCAGTGTGTAAAGCATTTGCACATAACAAACAGTAATCCAGTGAAAACACTACAAGAGGACACTGTCATGTCGCACGCATACCCCGACCCCCAAGGAACCTTAGGACACAGGTAGGGGTGTGCAATCTCTTTATTCCCTGTCTTCTCGTGCTCTAGGCACGTCCTACTACTTCTCTGGTCTCCTCGATCTGCCCAGTCCAGCTCCCTGACCAGAAGTGGTATACAGTGGCTGGCTACTCCCTTTGGTCCTGTGCAGGGTCCTACTGCCCTCTGCACCTCGATACAACAGACACCACACCAGTTTTAGAAAAATAACCAATATTTATCTGTGCAAACAAGACTAAAACGCTAAAAGACCAACATACAGTAATCAGAAATATGCACTTCGCAAGAATGACTTTAAAATGCAGTTCCTTAAAGACCGGTAGCTCCATCCGGGGCTACTGCTATGCTGAAAACAACACAACCCAGCAGTTCCGGCCGATTGCATTGGTGCGGACTGGCATTAGTTTCAGCAGACTTGTAAACAGTACCTTTGGTTCCAACCGACTGCGTCGGTGCGGACTGGTCGTGGCAACCGTCGGGGTTGCGATCTGAAGCATAGTAGTGCGGCGTGTGGTGCCCGCAAGTCGCAGGGCAGGCAACGGCTCGGTGACGGTCGTCCAGCGGCATTGTTGAGACCAGGGTTGTGGTGTGGAGTGAGGCAGTGCTCGTTGCAGTGCTGACAGGTCACGGTGCAAGCGGCAGTGCCGGTTGGAGGGAGCTGGCGTCGGTCGACCCAGATTGCGGTGTGGGACGTTGCAATGCATAATGTGACTTATGAGCGGTGCCCCCAAACCACGGTGCAGTCACGGGTGTGGAGGTCAGCATGCAGCAACGTTGTCAGTGAGACCAGGGCGGCGGAGTGAAGCAAGGTGGTGCGGAGTGCGGTGCCCACAGGTGCGAAGGTGGTCATCGGGGAGACCAGGGTTGCGGTGCGAAGTGTGGTAGTGCTTTCTGCAGTGCGTTCAGGACATGGAGCCCGCAGCGGTGTCGGTGATGGTGTCGGCTGCTTTCCCCCTCTGTGGCATCTGAAACCCATAGTTCCAGAGGTGGTACTTAGAGGTAAGTGAAGTCTTTGCTGTCCCTGAGCCTTCGTGAACAGGAGGCAAGCTCTATTTTAAGCCCTTGAAGATACTCAGCGACAAGTGAAGAAAGTTCAGTCCTGTCCTTTCACTGCCCAAGGCAGAAGCAGCAACTGCACGCCAACCCAGCAAAGCAACAACACAGCAAAGGGGCAGTACTCCTCCTGTCAGTTCTTCAAGCTCTTCTTCTTGGCAGGTTCCTTGATCCAAGCGAGTTCTACAGGTCTGGGCTCAGTCCAAACCAGTTTGGTCCTTTCTGGCCCAGCTTCCTGGCAGGACATGGAGACAGCATTGTCCACTGCAAACCAGGCTCATTCAGGTGCAAGGAAATCTCCTCCCACTGCTCTAAATGCAGCCCAGGTCTATTCAGCCCAGCCCTGACTGATCCAGGAAAGGCAGGGCACACCTTGACCCCCCCCCCCCCCAGTGGCTGTCTGAAGAGAATGCACATCCCCAGCCCCTATCACTCCAAAGCCAGACAGCCAATCCTAAACCCAGCAGAGGCACACAGGATGGCCAATCAAGAAAATACCTACTTTCTAAAAGTGGTATTTTCAAACATAGAACATAAAAATTATCTTTACTAAAAGATGCATTTCTACGTTCTGAGTTCAGGTATAGTAAAGTCCATTTCTCTATCTTGTCCCAATGAGAAGATATATTCGTAAAATGTTATCCAGTACTTCCCATTCTATCCTATGGGACAGATAGCCTTTTCAATAGTGAAAAACAAAATCTACTGTATTTCACTATCAGGACATGTCACAGACACCAGTACATGTCCTTCCTTTCACATACACGGCACCCTGCCCACAGGGCTACCTTGGGCCTACCTAAGGGGTGACTCACATGTAATAAAAGGGAAGGTTAGGGCTTGGCAAGTGGGTGCACTTGCCAAGTCGATATGGCAATAAGAACTGCGCGCAGACACTGCAGTGGCAGGTCTGAGAACCCTTTGAATGGCTGCTCGTGTGGGTGGCACAATCAGTGCTGCAGACCCACTAGCAGCATTTGATTTACAGGCCCTGGCACTCTCAGTGCACTTTACTAGGGACTTACCAGTAAATCAAATATGCCAATCATGGAAACACCAATCCATAATACAATTTACAATAGGAGCACTTGCACTTTAACACTGAACAGCAGTGAGAAAGTGCGCAGAGACACTAAACCAGAAAAAAACAGTCAAAACCAGGAAGTCATAGAGCAAAAAGACAGGGGAAACACGCCAGATGATGCCAGGTCCAACAGGAGCCAGAAGGGCCTCACTGTCAGAAACAGACGGTCCGCCTGATTAGTAACTTAGTGGCTGCCAAACTCTAAATCAGGCCCTTCATCTTTTAGAGATAAAAACAATTTTTAAACTCTTGAAAATGTACATTAAAATTTTGATTTTGGGTATTTTTCTGTGAATTAAATTAAATATTTCATAATTTGTGTATTTGTTTCATGTACTTGTTTCTGTGTATTGTTTTGTATGAAAAATATTGATAAGAGATAAGTAGCCAAGTACAAATAGGTTCACCAAAATTCTGGAGAGCTTCACCCTTTTATTAGTATGCATACAGAATGGAACTCGGTTTGAATCTTTTTTCATCTTTTCTAAAAGGGCCAGTTTACCTACCAAACACATAAATGCACCTGTGTTCAGCTGCTAAATATCTCTGTATCGCAAAGCCTGGCCCAGGCAGGTTGTGGGTAGTAGTGTGCAAAGTTTTCATAATTTGCTTTAACCTTATTGCACAAAATGTCTGCACAATTATGTGAAACGCACACTCATTATTTAGCAGTATATTTGATCATGAAATGCATCTTGGTGCCAATTGTTGATGCGAGGGTGCATTTCGCACAAAAATAGTATGAAGATCACAAATGGAGAAAATAACAGCCATTCTCGTTCTGGTGGTTTTCTTTGTTGTTGAACTCGCACGCTATAATTTAGTGAAGAACAACAGTGTTATTACATGATGGGTGCATTATAGCGTAATTTTGCATAGTAAGAGTTACACGAAATTCCCCAAGGTATGCATGTTACACTAGCACTATTTAAGTTCACCTAGGTAAGTTGTGGACTACCAACAGCTATTTTGACAAGCTGCAGCCAATCGGAATGTTCTTACCGAAGGGTTATTATTCAGATTAGTTGTAAGGTCACTAATCAGATTGCAGTTGTTTCGCAATCTGATTGTTAACCCCTAAAACCATTCATATACGGCCCTGTATTACAACATATGGGCTTTCACTCAGCTACTACTTCCTAAATCGGAATGGTGGCGTATATAGACATGAGAGGTATCCATAACATCCCAAGCCCCAATCTTGTGCAAGGAATACACGTTTTGAGATGTATCTACTAAAGGTATCTGCTAGTGAAATGTGTCCTTGGTACCTTCATATTCAAGGTTTGTACTTTAAAATGGCAGTCCCCAATCCTTAGTCTCCAAATAGATCCTTCCTCCTTCCTGCTTTCATTACACACTGCACATAGCATTAAGCCTTCATACTGGGATTAATGAATACCTGGTCAAAGACTCTAACCCAGGATATCATAGAAGAAATGGATAATCTAAGTTTCATCCGTGTGCTAAGGCAACCCGGCAGGCACGGAGAAAAAGTCTACCAGAAACCCGCACACAGACCGTCCAGGCCATAGAAGACCTGCTCCTAGCAACCCCCATAAATATCCTTTCCCACCCGGATATTAGGGTCACTGCTTTTCTTGACTGATTGGCCTTCTTCACGCCTCTAAAAAAAACACATCCGGTAACAGGAATTAAAATTGCTGGCCCAATCATGGTCTATGGTAATGAAGCAAAGGTTGATGAAGGAATTCAAAAGCACTTCGGAACTACCCTTATAATGACCTGAACATGGCAAAAAGGCTAAAACTCAAACCTGCATTTATGGGTGCATTAAGAGTGAGGGAAAACCCCACAAAAGAACTCATCTGAATGTATTAAAAGATTGTGGTCCCCAGGCTGCACGGCTTACCCCAGGCCCATCACAAGACACTGCAGAAATCGAATATCTTACTTCCACAGCAGACTTAGCTCCATGAGCAAAAATGGTAACATGCCTGCAGGTTCAAGAAAACTTGCTCTTAATTTTCAGGTCTTCCACCCACCCTTTTCCAACTTTTTTCCTCCATCCTTTTTTTTGTTTCGCTCTGATCCTTACTATCACTGTCCCCTCCCATTGGCACTCCATTCTTTTCATTTACTTTTTCTACATCTCTTCATTCATTATCATCTTATTATAATCTTTCCTTGCTCTCTGACATCCTTGTAAATTTCCTTTCTGGCTCTATTTGCCTCCATTCCACCTCTTCAATACTCTGGAGTAAGAGATACAAAGAAGGCTCATAAGACATGGTTTCCGCTGTTTAAATTAGTTTTTTGCTCCTCCCATTTCCTCATCCTTCAGTGATCATGAGGATCACGCCATAAACGCTTTTTGAACAGTGTCTATGCAACTTAGCAATAGCCTCAGGTTTTTTATAATGTCATCCAGCCAATTATGCAATAAATATTGTATTTTGTCAATCGTAGTTTTTTCTTTTAGACATGCGACTCACATGTACTCGTCCATTTCTAGTTACCCGTGTTAATTATTGGTATTTGGATAGGTTTCATAATATCACATGAAGGCCTTCTCATTGAGGTATTAGGCTCCCCAACATGGAACAGAATTTATTTGGATTTTAAACATCACAATTAGCAAAGGGCTTTCCTAAACGAAAATCACATATCAACCGATATGGACACTACTTAAAAAAAATAAGCCCTACTACAAGCAGAAAGAACCAAATATTTGAGACAAGAAAATGCACTTTGCATCAAAAACATTAGCTAGATCGCTCTATACATGCAAAATACAAAATCTGGAGAAAAGATATGGTTAGAACAAAAGATGGGCAGGGGTTTGGATCCTTGCTTCAGCAAAGTTATCACCTGCAAGAAATGTTGTGGCAGAAAAATCTCTTTTTGTGGGACACTGCTCAAAAGTGAAGTTGCTCAATGTCAAATTCACATGCTGACGTAGTTCAACTTAAATTTTGCACTTTCCGAGTTAGATGACCAAGCTGGGATAGCCATGGCATCTTTAGACTTAGAAAAATTAAAGAAGACTTCACTCTTGCCACCTTTTGACAAATGAAGAGGGACTCTACCTGTGTCACCCTTGGAACAACTTCTTTCCTCATCGACTAAGACTTGGATTGGATTGAATATGTTGGTGCAACTTAGTATATTAGTTTTTGGTAAGCAATGACCGTGTTTACTGCTTCCTTCGAAGTCAGATTTGAACGTTGTTTTATCCAACGCTGCATGTTGGCCTGTAAGGCTTCCAAAATGCTTTCCTTGACTATCTTATCATGTATAACCTTCTTATTTGCCACCATTATATTCAACCATTTTCCAGAAAAGCCTTTGGTCCGATAATAAAGTTGTCAAGGGCCCTCAGTTGACTTGAGATGCAGGCTTCAGAACAATTGTTGGTAAACTTCCTCATCAAAGCCTAATTGTTAGACCCGTCAGCCTTATAGTGGTCTTCCCCACAACTTTTTGCCTTCCTCCTACATGGTTTCTGACCTCGTTTTTGCTGGCCTTAGGACTCTGCACACTTTACCAGTGCTAAAGTGCAAGTGCTCTCTCCTCTAAACATGGTAATATTGGCTTACACCCAATTGCCATTTTTATTTTTATTATAAGACACTAGTAAAGGGGTACTACATGTGCCCGGGCCTGTAAATCAAATGCCACTAGTGGGCCTGCAGCACTGATTGTGCAACCCACTTAAGTAACCCTTTATAAATGTCTCAGGCCTACCATTGCAAAGCCTGTGTGCAGATTTAAACTGCTATTTTGACCTCGCAAAATAAACCTTCTGCCGACCTGGCAAAATAAACCTTTTGCCCGGCCCAAACCTTCCTTTTTAACATACATAAGTCACCCCTAAGGTAGGCCCTGGACAGCCCAGAGGGCAGGGTGCAATCTATCTGAAAAGTAGGAAATTTATTTTAATAGGGGTGGGCGGAATTTTTAATACCGCTGGTGGAATTGGAGGAATTTAGTAATTCCACATTACAAGGGTAACATGTTATTACTAATAAATTCCACAGCTCTGCTCGTCCGACGGAATTAAATGATTTAGCACTAAAAATAATAAAGTAAATTGAAGCTCTAGTGATGTTCTTATTCTATTTCTCTTTCCTCTTTATGTTTGTCCCTACTTTCCAGTCCTCTCTTCTAGTCCTTCTTCTTTATTGGTGAGGTTGGAAAAGTTGGAAAACTCTGTTTGAACTATGGCAGTTGTGGAATGTGGAGTTGTTGCAGCAGCCTACACACCTGGAGCCTGTCATTTCTCCCATGCCCCATAGGCTACCAGTCGCTCAGCCACAGCTGTCAGATGGTGCAGAGCGGATGGAACAGCTATGGAAGGAACTCAGCGACTTTGCAGGCTCCTGCGACCGGGAGCTGGCAGGTGTAATGGCTGCGTTTTGATGGAGCCTGGAAGTCACTGTACGACAGGTACTGCAGCATAGCTGGCACAAGTAATTCTTAGAACAGCACCATGCACCATGCTCAGTCTTGAATTTAGACGCACTTGGGAGAGGAAGCAGATTTCAAACTGTACCTGCGTGGTTACAAGTTACAACAGTACGTGGGTGTAGGGAATGCCGGCCCCTGTGGGAAGTGAGGGTCGCAGATCAGTTTTCCCCCAGGGCATTTCGGGCAATACTGGAAGGACATGGTGGGGGAGGTCAGGGATAGTTAGGGGATGGGGCGGGTGTAGGTAGGCCTATAAAGGTGTCAGAAGAAGAGGATCCGTCCTCTTCCTGACACCAGGCACCACCGGGAGGGAAGGGGAAAACTTTAGTCCGCCCACCCACCCTACATGTTAATGAAGGGGGGTATGGGTGTGGAGTTCTACAGTGTTGCCAGTTTGGGACAGGTTGCAGGGCATAAGTGGTACTTTGGAGGGGTGGTGAGTCACAGACAGGCGGGAAGGGGGGAAGGGTGCGCAGGTGACTGATGGTGGTGTGCGGGATGCAATGAGCAACTGAGAAAATTCAAGGGGGGATGTTCGAGGACAAGTGAAGGAGAGAATGGGGATATGGAAGGAGGTCAGAGAGTGAAAGGGGAGGAGTGAAACAGAGGAAGTGGTGTATTGAAAATGGTGAAGGGAGAATGAAACTGTATGGTATGTTAAGGAGTTATAGTTGCGCTTATGTAATGTTTTGTGAAGTTTCAAGTGTTGCAACCTTGTCCTAATAAATAGCCTTTTACGCTTCAGATAAACAGCGTGGAGTGTGGTTATTGCGCGAACCTTGGTGCTTGCGTAAGTTAGCGTGGTAGGCTAAGCCGCTGCTGTGATCTTGTAAAACATTATTGGTTTGACTCGTAGTAGATCCTCACAGCCTTCCGAATATGTGATAATAACTGAGATTGGTTTGGAGGAATAGTAATCAAGAACAACTAGCATTTATAGTGTTATGAACTTGCAAGCATAAGTGACATGTAGGCCGTATGTTTATACTAATGGTTTCACAGCATTGACTCTGAAACTGAGCCTGTGTTAGAAATGAAAATGTTCCTCGCGTCGGAACCGAGTTACGATGGTATTGTGTGTGTGAGGGGCAGGGGGAATACCGGTATTCCGAACCGAAAGACTTCTTCTCATAAGCTCTAGGAAAAGGTAAGCCAGTGGAATGGAGAACACTGAATATACAATAAGAATTGTTGTTCGGTGCTATTTATGAAGAGCGCCGTCTATCGGTGGTAGGATTCCTGGGAGCTCGTGCGTGTATTCAGGTATGCATGCTTCTTTAATGCTCCATCCGCATATAACTCTACTGGTAAGGATGAAAGGCGGAGTGCACTAGCCATTCTCGTCCTCCATAATTTCCTAATACAAGGGACTGTCCCAATAAGTCTAGACAGAGGCACTAGACAGCAAGTAACAAGACACACTTAATGCCACATTACCTGCCAGGCCCCTCAGGCACCCACTAAGACATTTTTAGTAGAATAGCTCAAGGGCTGTGTGCACGCCTACTGTAGCCATTTGTAACCTGAATGGTGCAAAGCAGACTCTGCATTTCATTCTTCTCAGGTCAACAAAATGAGTACACTTGAGGTTGGTAATTGTTACTTCTGTTTTGACAGCACAGAGATGCCCACTTGTGACTTTTGTCCTGGTCCGGTGCAATCAGATATCCACAATTGGCGATTTACGCCTTTTGGTGTTATTTTTGCTAAAAATCTTTCAAATTGAATATTCTTGGTTCTACTGATTAGATTTTTTCGTTTTGGTCTTGTTTTATTTATTAAAATGTATTGTATTTTTCTAATTCTGTTGCAGGCTCCTTTTGTGGTGTGTTTTTACTGTGTTACTGTTTGAACTATTGCACAAATACTCTACACAACGCCACTGAATTAAGCTGGTATTTTTTGTGCCAAGCTACCCGATGGTTCAGCACAGGTTAAATTAGGGTTTGCTTCTGACTTCACCTTTATAAGAATTGTGGTTGCTGCTTGAGAAGTGTTTAATCCCCATCAACCAGTAACCCGACTTCTTACACTAATCTTTCCAGGACCTCTTTCTTGATATCCTCATCTGCCTTCATTCTATAAGGAATAGCCACATACAAGTCTGCTTTCCTTTCTTCTGTTAGCTACAGGGCAAAAGGCCCATCATTCACCAGGCAAAGCTGCATTTCAGGTGGCCTGCTAAAAAGTAGTGAAAGGGTACACCAAATTATCACCGGAAGTATACTTCTGCAAAACTATTCCGGGAATCTTCAGGGGCACCCAGGCTGCAGCTACAGCATCTGTTGCTTTGAACCAAGGCTGACTGGCTCTTATGCTGGGCATTAACTTTCCGGTCCCTTTGTACCCTGATGGCTTGCTTTCTAGCATGCTGACCCTCATGTGCTTGCTGCATGTATGTCTGTAGGAATGGGCGATATGATGCTGACGTTTGGCAAGTTTCTGGAGTAGGGCCTCCATAATGTGGGTTCGGTCTCATGCCACTTCTGGCAGCACTGTTTGAAGAAAGATCTGGGCCCTGGAATGATGGTTTCAATGACATATGTAGTACAAAAAGACACTGAGCTGTAGATAAGCCAAACAGCATCCATTCTAGGTTATAGGTTGGCTATTGTGTTGTAAGGCTCCTATTTCTTCATAGGAAGCTACTCTCACAGATTATCAATGGTTTCCCCGTCACAGTCTTTTTTTTTGTTTTGCAGTTTTAGATAGTGCGAACTCGATCTGAAGCTTTACATGAGCACCAGTTGCATTACAGAGGGACACATTCATGTTGGGGAGATTGAGTGATTTGCCCAGAATCACAGGATGCTTGAGCCTCCCGCCAGACTCAAACCTGGTTCCCCAACTTCTAAGTCAGTCGCTCTGGCTCTTAAGCCACATCCTCTAACTCAATATCTAGTTCTCCTCTTTGCAAGACTTCAAATTGGCCTCAGGAATGAGTTGGCTTATTTAAGTAAAGTGATGTTTCAATCCCCACCCATTTCTTTCTTCCATCCCAAGGATTTGTTCCTAGTATGTGCTGTCCCTCCCAATCTTCCTTCACTACTACCTGGTTGGAGGGATTGGAGATGCTGCCCTGCTGATATTTAGAAGGTTGCCCCAGCTCTGTTCAGTGGTTGTCCATGTTTCACCTTCTTACACCAGGAAAGTGTTTTGTTCCAAGTGATTCACCATCAATTGTCCCTCATGATGTGAACGTTCTCCTAATTCTTCTTCCCACTGCAATAAGTTACAATTCAGGGAGAGATACTTACTCAAACTATTTTTACCCGGAAAAAAAGAGTGTCTTCGTCTCTTACCAATATATGACATTTGTACCATACACAGAAGCCACTCTATGTGCAATACAATATGTACTATTGTCTACGGTTTGGAAGAGAGAAAGGACAGTGCCAGAAGCTATCAGATACACTGAAGAGAAAAAGAGAAAGTAGCAGAAAGGAGTTAGATAAAGGTGATGAAGAGGAACAAGAGAATGGGGAAATGAAAAAGTGGGAGAAAATAGAAGTCAATGACAGCAGTTAAATTAAGAACACGAGTGCTGCTTGAGAGAAGGGAGGCACGGGAGCCAATGATGATCGTCAGACTGACAGTGGGGATTTTGGTATAACTCTGAAGTGCATACCTGGGTGGGATCAGTGCATTAAATGGGCCGGTACTGTCCGCTACGGAGTACCGGCACTTTTTTATTTTGCGAGGAAGAGTTCCGGCCCTTCTCAAGAGAAATGCTACACTTTTAATTGGAGAGTACCGGCACTCCTCAGAAACATTTCATATTTTTCCATTTCAAGCACTGGGTGGGATTACGTTGTAACATGACGACGTAAAACCGAGCATTACTTTGCTTTCGTGAGAGGATGAGGAAGTCTTGCTCAGACCTCATGGCCGCCGCCGCAGTGGTGCGCATGCACTCTGGGCTGGCGGTGGCTCCCTGGACGGGTCCTGGCTGGGCAGGAGACTAGTGGTGCCAGTGAAAGACATCTGCTATTTCAGGCATGCATTGTTCCCGTCCGTCCTTCCTTCCCCTCAGTGCTCTGCGGCGAAGGGCGGGAAGGGCAGGCGAGCGGCTCCCTTAAAACTTGATCTTAAAAGCAAAAAAAATTATAACCTGTCACACAACCATGTCTTTAGAAGGCTCCCAGGTGAGCAGCCGCATAAAAGATTTCAGAGCCTCGATTGCCAGGTAAAGCAGTGGCAGGCGGTTGCCGTGGCAACAGCAGGGCACCGATTTAACCATCAGCACAACCTCCACACTCTCTTCAGCCTGAGCCCCCCAAGCCCAAATGCTGCGAAGTGTGAGGGTTCTGCGAGTAGAGGGCATGTCTGCCAACCCAGATGGGTTGGTAGTGGAGGCCACTTGTCAGGGGCGTAGATTGGTCAGCGTGATTGGGGGGAGGGGGTGGGGGTTGAGCTGCAGATTTCACAACAGTCACCCTGGGACATATTTTTTAAAACACATTATATGAGAAGCAGGAGGGGGGAGGGGATCTGAAGTGGCATTGGAAAGAGAGTGGGGGCGGATTGCTAGGGATACTTAGAACGCAATTGTTTTCAAACTAATCAACATTGTCTAAGGCCTTCAAAACAGGAGAGAGAGAGAGTGTGTGTGTTTGTCAGGGTGATAATGTAAAAATTCCAGGTGAAATCCGACAGACACTACATCATACCCGACTGACAGCACTTGTACCCAACTATTTACTACCGAAAACACTTTTTTGAGGGGGTGTAACACCCCAAACATCCCAAACACCACACTGGAGCTATCAAATTGGCAAGGAACTTGTAGAGGAAAGGTTTATTTAATTTAAAGTACTGCATGTCTTATCAGGCCATTACCAAAGCGCACAGAAGTCTAACTGTCAACATGGTACTTTCATAGAGCTACATTCTGATTCACGAGCTAAAGGAGGACAGAAGAGGGGGACGTGGGGAAAATAAATGAAGAATGGAACACCTATTTATTTGATTATTACACTAAAACTTTTTAGGCTGTTTCTAAGTGTTTCACGTTGTGTCAGGTACGAGTAATGAGCACAACGATATATGGTGAAGTTCCAGGTATTAAACAAGTTTATCAAGTGGAGAGCCCAGGATTAAAGCTCTGGTTGGTCCTCCAGTTCCACCGCCAGATGTTTAGCCATTAGGCCATATTTCCTGTCCGAGCCCAGAAACCAGAGAATTATTTGTCTTGTAAGACAATAAGGTTGAATGCGGTAGGCAGGAGAAAGGAGACAAGCGTCCTTACCAAGAAGTCCAAGCATAGGGATTTTTGGCCATGTCGTGTGGGATCACAACAGACACATTCTCCTATGAAAAAGAAACTATAATAAAATGCTTTGTTACAACAGTGAAAGAGTTGGATTGGAGTATCTTGCCCTTCAGGACGTCGAACTTCACAGTTTCCAAGTTATACCAATAAAGTATACCATCTTTGGCCTAATACCTGAAGGGACAGGGTTTTTGTTCTGCTCTTTTATAACGTTTTGTCATGGTGAATTCTGGGATTTGCAGTCCTGTTTTTTAGGCACCAGGGTTGAAACTCTGTAAAGTAATACAAACTTAAACATTGCTTAGATTGTGTATGAAGATAGATATTAGTTACAAAACTGCAGACACATGCTGAACCTGTGCATCAAAGTCTTTGACACACTCAAGTAGGCACTTTCACATTGACTAGCCTCGATGAGTCCACCCATTGAATTTTTAGGAGTTGTGCCCAGAGGCCACTTTATTGCATACAAGTGGTCACAGGTTGAATGGGCCTTTCTCTTGAATCCAGGCATAATCGCATGCATTGCTTTACTGAGAAGAGTCTAATCTCAGCTTCATGATTTAATTAGGAAGATTCTTAATGAACTGATATTGTGAGACAATCAACAAGCTTTATAAATAGAAAACCGGGTCTCCAGAATAGTGTGTTTTTCTGAAGATTCAGTAATTTTACAACCATCCCATACTAAAACATGGTAACCATGAGATCCAAGGTGGATGGTAAACACTTCACAATAATGAATATGAGGCACCTCAGGTTTTGCCTAGCAGGGGTGTAGTATATGCACAACTGAGCTAAGTACATAATTGTGTACTTCCCATACTCTCTCTTGTCTCTCCCCAATCTTTCTCTCTGTTTTTAATTACCAGCCTACCAATCATATGAAAAGGGTGTCCAGATTAAAAAAGTACTTCTGCTCCACCATAATGAAGGCACTATACAAATTCAGATAATATGGCACATATCGGTTCGCTGGTACCGCATGTCGGATTTTCTTACCTTGAATTAAAACAGCCAATACGTGACGTGTCTCCTGCAGGTAGAGTTGGAAGAGAAAGTGAAAGAAAGTGATACATGAACTCCCTTCTGGAAGTAGAGTTGGAACAGAAAGTGATACATGATCTTTCTCCTGGAAGTAGAGTTGGAAAAGAAAGTGATAATTGAACTCCCTTCTACAAGTAGAGTAGGAACCGAAAGTGATACATGACCTCTCTCATCCGGAAGTATAGTTTGAACAGAAAGTGATACATGAACTCCTTTCCGGAAGAAGAGTTCGAACAGAAAGTAATGCATGACCTCTCTCCTGGAGAGAGAGTTGGAATGTGATGTGATACACAACCTCTCTTCGGGAGGTAGTTTTGTAAAAGAAAGTGACACATGACCTCTTCTGGAAGTAGAGTTGCAACAGAAGTGATATGTCGCCTCTTTCCTGAGGGGTGAATTGGTATGTGCTGTGATACACAACCTCTCTCCAGCAGGTAGATTTGGAATAGAAAGTGACACATGACCGCTTCCGGAGGTAGAGTTGAAAAGTGAGTGATATGGTGCCTATTTCCTGGGGGGGATTTGGAGTATGAAGAGGTGATGGGCCTCACTTCCTAAGGTAGCGTTGGAATAAGACTGATACGTGGCACCTCTCCTGGAGACAGACTGAATATGAAATGACACACAACCTCGCCTGAGGCAAAGAGAAGGGGAAATCATACACGACCCCTGTCCTAGAGTTTGAACTGGAATGTGAAGTGTTGTAGGGCCTCTCTTAAGGTGGTGTTGGAATAAAAATAACACATGACCTCCATCGTCAAGATGGATCTCTCGGTTGGATGGTCTAGAGCCAAGATACTTTTTAGGTGACAGTGCGCTTTATAAATGTCAAAAATAAATAAATCAGTAAATCTCTGTCCTAGAAGCAGTTAAAATCAGTGGTGGTCGTCATGGTTTGCGGGTGGCGGGGCAGTCGGGTCGCGCGGGGGGAGGTAGCACGCGGGGGTCGCGCATATTAAAAAAACATTACAAAAATAAACTTACCTTTGCTTCTGGTCTCGCGTCTCTGCTCCTGCTCTCCTCCATCTCTGATTGAAGCACAGCCAGGCCCCAGTGACCAATCACAACGCTGCAATGCAGCATTGTGATTGGTTTTAGGCGTCCTGGTTCGACGCTCAACCAGGGAATGGGGGCCTGGGCTTGTTCTCCACGCTGGCTGTAATGCAGCCTGCATGGAGAACGGGGAAAGTGCGCATAACTGGTTTGGGCGGCCCGAGAGGGCCGACCAAACGGTCATTGCGCACTTAGGAGTGGGCAAATCACTCCTCGCCTGCCCTGCTAAGAGAGCAGAGCAGCCCCGCCCACCTGCCTCCCCGCAAAGCAGCACGAAGGATAAAATGATAATTTAAGGTTATTTTCATTTTATGCTTCGTCTTCGCACTGCTTAAAAGCAGTGGGGCGATGCTCCTCCGCCATAGCAGAGGAGCCACCACTGGTTAAAAGGTGAATTGTTGTGGGACCTCCATTCTTAAGGTAGTGTCACAATGTGAAATGATACATGGCATCTGTCCTGAAAGCTTACCTCTGTCCTGGAGACAATCAGAACGCGGAGTGGTGCAGGGTCACTTTTCTTAAAGTAGTGTTCGAAATAAAAGTAATACATGGACTCTCTCCAAAACCTAGAATTCGAAAGTGAAATGATACATGGCATTTTTCATGGGACAGATAGACTGTGAAATAATATATGGCCTCAAATGGATGCAGAGTTGGAATGTGAAATGAGGTATAGTGTTTCTCCTGGAGACAGACAGAATGTGAAATGATACATGACCTCTAGCCCTGGAGCCAGTTAGACTGTAAAGAGCTGCATGACCTCTGCCCTGGAGATAGACCTGATTCTTCTTTCCGGTCCAGGGAGGACCTGGCTTGGCAGTTCGGGATGGACTGTTCCCAAAAGGAACTGGGTCAAGACTGATTTGCATAAGGCTGGGTCCAAACTGGGGTGGTGTGGTGAGCAAAAGAATGATGGATTTAACCCAGATCCTTGTGACTGGGGGTGAATGTTTGCATTGTCCAGCATTCCGGCCATCAATTGTTTCTTTTGCATATGTCGCCCTAAGTGGGAAGGGTATGCCCAGACGTGGGTCCCGTGCTCACTAGACCAATGGATTCAAGCTAGCCTGGCTGATGAAGGGTGATGCCCTGAAAACGGTCCCAGGATTCTTGTTTCCAGTCCAGGGAGGACCTGGCTTGGTAGTTCAGGCTGGACTGTTCCCACAAAGAACAGGGTCAAGACTGATTTGCATATGGCTGAGTCCAAACTGGGGTGGTGTGGTGAGCAAAAGAATGATGGATTTAACCCAGATCCTTGTGACTGGGGGGTGAATGTTTGCATTGTCCAGCATTCCGGCCATCAATAGTTTCTTTTGCATATGTCGCCCTAAGTGGGAAGGGTATGCCCAGACGTGGGTCCCATGCTCACTACACCAATGGATTCAAGCTAGCCTGGCTGATGAAGGGTGATGCCCTCAAATCGGTCCCAGGATTCTTGTTTCCGGTCCAGGGAGGACCTGGCTTGGCAGTTCGGGTTGGACTGTTCCCACAAGGAACAGGGTCAAGACTGATTTGCATATGGCTGGGTCCAAACTGGGGTGGTGTGGTGAGCAAAAGGATGATGGATTTAACTCAGATCCTTTTGACTGGGGGGTGAATGTTTGCATTGTCCAGCATTTCGTCCATCAATTGTTTCTTTTGCATATGTCGCCCTAAGTGGGAAGGGTATGCCCAGACGTGGGTCACGTGCTCACTACACCAATGGATTCAAGCTAGCCTGGCTGATGAAGGGTGATGCCCTCAAACCCGTCCCAGGATTCATGTTTCCGGTCCAGGAAGGACCTGGCTTGGCAGTTCGGGTTGGACTGTTCCCACAAGGAACAGGGTCAAGACTGATTTGCATATGGCTGGGTCCAAACTGGGGTTGTGTGGTGAGCAAAAGAATGATGGATTTAACCCAGATCCTTGTGACTGGGGGTGAATGTTTGCATTGTCCAGCATTCCGTCCATCTATTGTTTCTTTTGCATATGTCGCCCTAAATGGGAAGGATATGCCCAGACGTGTGTCCCGTGCTCACTACACCACTGGATTCAAGCTAGCCTGGCTGATGAAGGGTGATGCCCTGAAACCGGTACCAGGATTCTTGTTTCCGGTCCAGGAAGGACCTGGCTTGGCAGTTCGGGCTGGACTGTTCCCACAAGGAACAGGGTCAAGACTGATTTGTATATGGCTGGGTCCAAACTGGGGTGGTGTGGTGAGCAAAAGAATGATGGATTTAACCCAGATCCTTGTGACTGGGGGTGAATGTTTGCATTGTCTAGCATTCCGTCCATCAATTGTTTCTTTTGCATATGTCGCCCTAAGTGGGAAGGGTATGCCCAGACGTGGGTCCTGTGCTCACTACCCCACTGAATTCAAGCTAGCCTGGCTGATGAAGGGTGATGCCCTGAAACCGGTCCCAGGATTCTTGTTTCCGGTCCAGGGAGGACCTGGCTTGGCAGTTCGGGTTGGACTGTTCCCACAAGGAACAGGGTCAAGACTGATTTGCATATGGCTGGGTCCAAACTGGGGTGGTGTGGTGAGCAAAAGAATGATGGATTTAACTCAGATCCTTTTGACTGGGGGGTGAATGTTTGCATTGTCCAGCATTTCGTCCATCAATTGTTTCTTTTGAATATGTTGCCCTAAGTGGGAAGGGTATGCCCAGACGTGGGTCCCGTGCTCACTACACCAATGGATTCAAGCTAGCCTGGCTGATGAAGGGTGATGCCCTCAAATCGGTCCCAGGATTCGTGTTTCCGGTCCAGGGAGGACCTGGCTTGGCAGTTCGGGTTGGACTGTTCCCACAAGGAACAGGGTCAAGACTGATTTGCATATGGCTGGGTCCAAACTGGGGTTGTGTGGTGAGCAAAAGAATGATGGATTTAACCCAGATCCTTGTGACTGGGGGTGAATGTTTGCATTGTCCAGCATTCCGTCCATCAATTGTTTCTTTTGCATATCTTGCCCTAAATGGGAAGGATATGCCCAGACGTGGGTCCCGTGCTCACTACACCACTGGATTCAAGCTAGCCTGGCTGATGAAGGGTGATGCCCTGAAACCGGTACCAGGATTCTTGTTTCCGGTCCAGGGAGGACCTGGCTTGGCAGTTCGGGCTGGACTGTTCCCACAAGGAACAGGGTCAAGACTGATTTGTATATGGCTGGGTCCAAACTGAGGTGGTGTGGTGAGCAAAAGAATGATGGATTTAACCCATATCCTTGTGACTGGGGGTGAATGTTTGCATTGTCCAGCATTCCGTCCATCAATTGTTTCTTTTGCATATTTCACCCTACGTGGGAAGGGTATGCCCAGACGTGGGTCCTGTGCTCACTACCCCACTGAATTCAAGCTAGCCTGGCTGATGAAGGGTGATGCCCTGAAACCGGTCCCAGGATTCTTGTTTCCGGTCCAGGGAGGACCTGGCTTGGCAGTTCGGGCTGGACTGTTCCCACAAGGAACAGGGTCAAGACTGATTTGCATATCACTGGGTCCAAACTGGGGTGGTGTGGTGAGCAAAAGAATGATGGATTTAACCCAGAGCCTTGTGACTGGGGGTGAATGTTTGCATTGTCCAGCATTCCGTCCATCAATTGTTTCTTTTGCATATTTGCCCTAAGTGGGAAGGGTATGCCCAGACGTGGGTCCCGTGCTCACTACACCACTGGATTCAAGCTAGCCTGGCTGATGAAGGGTGATGCCCTCAAATCGGTCCCAGGATTCTTGTTTTCGGTCCAGGGAGGACCTGGCTTGGCAGTTCGGGTTGGACTGTTCCCACAAGGAACAGGGTCAAGACTGATTTGCATATGGCTGGGTCCAAACTGGGGTGGTGTGGTGAGCAAAAGAATGATGGATTTAACTCAGATCCTTTTGACTGGGGGGTGAATGTTTGCATTGTCCAGCATTTCGTCCATCAATTGTTTCTTTTGCATATGTCGCCCTAAGTGGGAAGGGTATGCCCAGACGTGGGTCCCGTGCTCACTACACCAATGGATTCAAGCTAGCCTGGCTGATGAAGGGTGATGCCCTCAAACCCGTCCCAGGATTCATGTTTCCGGTCCAGGAAGGACCTGGCTTGGCAGTTTGGGTTGGACTGTTCCCACAAGGAACAGGGTCAATACTGATTTGCATATGGCTGGGTCCAAACTGGGGTTGTGTGGTGAGCAAAAGAATGATGGATTTAACCCAGATCCTTGTGACTGGGGGTGAATGTTTGCATTGTCCAGCATTCCGTCCATCAATTGTTTCTTTTGCATATGTTGCCCTAAATGGGAAGGATATGCCCAGACGTGGGTCCCGTGCTCACTACACCACTGGATTCAAGCTAGCCTGGCTGATGAAGGGTGATGCCCTGAAACCGGTACCAGGATTCTTGTTTCCGGTCCAGGGAGGACCTGGCTTGGCAGTTCGGGCTGGACTGTTCCCACAAGGAACAGGGTCAAGACTGATTTGTATATGGCTGGGTCCAAACTGGGGTGGTGTGGTGAGCAAAAGAATGATGGATTTAACCCATATCCTTGTGACTGGGGGTGAATGTTTGCATTGTCCAGCATTCCGTCCATCAATTGTTTCTTTTGCATATTTCACCCTAAGTGGGAAGGGTATGCCCAGACGTGGGTCCTGTGCTCACTACCCCACTGAATTCAAGCTAGCCTGGCTGATGAAGGGTGATGCCCTGAAACCGGTCCCAGGATTCTTGTTTCCGGTCCAGGGAGGACCTGGCTTGGCAGTTCGGGCTGGACTGTTCCCACAAGGAACAGGGTCAAGACTGATTTGCATATCACTGTGTCCAAACTGGGGTGGTGTGGTGAGCAAAAGAATGATGGATTTAACCCAGAGCCTTGTGACTGGGGGTGAATGTTTGCATTGTCCAGCATTCCATCCATCAATTGTTTCTTTTGGAAATGATACATGGCATCTGTCCTGAAGACGGACCTCTGTCCTGGAGACAATCAGAACGCGGAGTGGTGCAAAGTCACTTTTCTTAAAGTAGTGTTCGAAATAAAAGTAATACATGGACTCTCTCCAAGACCGAGAATTGGAAAGTGAAATGATACATGGCATTTTTCATGGGACAGACAGACTGTGAAATAATATATGGCCTCAAATGGACGCAGAGTTGGAATGTGAAATGACGCATAGTCTTTCTCCTGGAGACAGACAGAATGTGAAATGATACATGACCTCTAGCCCTGGAGCCAGTTAGACTGTAAAGAGCTGCATGACCTCTGCCCTGGAGGTAGACTTGGATTGTGAAGCGATGCAGGGTCTGTGAACTGTCGTGGAAGAGGTTAGTCGAGAGAGCCTCCTGCTGGGCAGAACAAAAGCTTGCGCTCACTGCTCCCTACCCCTACCTCTCCGGGAGCCCTTCAGAGCTCCACTAGGCTGCTCGCTGCTTGTTCCTTCTTACAGCTGCTTTTCCTGCGGCGCTGAGCTGCTAAAAAACTCAGAGCTGTAAATCACTGGGCAGGTGTGACAAATAGACACCAATTACCTTTACAAGCAAAACAGCCCAACTATCGGACACATTGGAAATCAAGAAAGCACCAGCGGCAGTGCTCTATGGTTTTTTATGAGCGCTGCAAAATGGCGTCTCTTTATCGAGGCTAAAACGGGTCCTGGGAAGGACGTTTCATTAATACACATTAGACGTGTCCAAGGGAAGGCAGAGTCTCAGGCCCTGCGGTGCCCACGCAGTGAAACAAGTGGCTGAGCCTTTGGGCCTTTAAGTAATAGAGGTCTGCACCTCTCCACCCAGACTTCCCCCTATCAGCTCCTGCCTCTTTCTTCCAGCTCTTGGAGGACCTAGTGCTGAACCGCTCGCTTAAGGCAGGCACAACAGTGAACACCATGTATGTGGTAGAACATATCAGTCATATGGACAGGAGCGGCCCGTGCAGGTAAGAGCGGTGGCGCCGGGTTGGGAGGGGAATTCGACATATGACCATGAGGGAAAATGAAATAAATAATTAATTTACCCTCGTCGTCTTTCGTAAACCCCACCACCCCCACCCGTCCCCACCGCTCTTACCTGCACAGGCCACTGCTGCGTATCAATTCCTATACAAACATGATGAGCCCTCATCCGAGCTGGGTCGAGGAACCCACAACCTGCCAGCTGTGTCAACCATAGCTGGGTGACACGTCGTATATTTATTTCCCCGAGGTAGAATACCTAATGAAGAAAACTCCTCGCAGGATACATTTTCTCGAACCAGTTTCTTGCTGTTTGGATGCTAAGTCTGCATGCACTCGTGAGTTACTGGCAAGTGAATTTTGTGAAATTTTGCAAATTATTCATAAACTTTCACAAGAATTATTTGCACAAGTTCACACACCCTTAAGGTTCAGTTGTAACATTTTCAGTCTGTTCTAGCGTTTTATTTTATGCTTCTGTATTTTGCTGTCCCTGTGAATATATATTTCACAATATCAATACAGAAGTGCGAGAATACAAATGGCGTCTGGTTGAAACAAAAGACCTGGATCGGCTGAACTTCTCACACTGGAGGACATCTTCGGAGTTCAGTGCTTCAATCCTGCCCTGTAGCACCCTCTGCATTTCACTGAACGTCCTTGACACTCCTTTTGGTGCGTCAGAAATGTTGCCAATAGTAATATTGGTAGTAAAAGTAATAGTAGTAACAGTAGTATCAATAGCACTAGTAGTATAGATGTAAAATTAGTAGTAGTAGAAGTAATAGTGATTTGCAAGGATGAAAATCCTTAAATAAAAAAAGGAAACATACCAAAAAAGTTGATATAAAAATGTAGAGAAGTAAAACATTAGACTGCAAAAAAGTAGTGCATTTGAAAAAGTTGAACGAATGTTGTGAAAAGAACGGAAGGGACAAGAATGGGGTAGTGGATGGGGTTAAGGAGAAGGTTAGGACTTAAAAGGTCAGACAGACAAAACTATGTGGAAGATCTTAAGAAATACAAAAACTATTTAGACAAGCTTGTACTACTTATTTTCCCTCTCGGGTTGAAGATACCAGCAAACCCACTAGTGAGATCTTGCACATGTTACAACAAGTAACTTGACAGTAGTGCCTTCATTTCTCCTCTGTCCCCAGTTTCAGGCCTTCTCCATTCTGAACTCCAAAATCTTCTCAGTACTTTCTCCTCTATCTCTTTGCTAACTACATCTGTGCAACACATAGGACTCTGTCACAACTACAGCTTCTCCTTCATCATTTTATGTTATATCTCTGTGGATACCTTGGTCTCTTTCTCTCCAAACTCAATTAGATCTCTTCTGGCTCCCCAGTGAAAATATCAACAGCTCTTGCACCATCTATCGTATCTACCCTTACTACCTTACGTAATAGCGCCATGGGTTCAGACTCCCCAAAATCCTAAGCTAATTGTAGAGGTGACTAAACTCGCTCCTAAGTCTCCCTGCCTAACTCACCAAAGGTAGAAACTAACAACTTTCTTGACCCCTAACATTGGGGGGTTCGCCCCAGGTTTGGCACTGCAATGGGCTTGTTATCTGTAGTCATGGATATTTGCCTGTTATTGGATGCTTGAGGAGAAACAGCCATAATCATTTTAGATCTCTCAGCTGACTTTTAAACATTATCTCATAATATCTTGGTCAACTGCATTGTAGGCACTGAAGTGTCAGTCTCAGCCTTGAGGTGGGTCTCATCTCTTCTGCACAGCTGCTCTCAAGCTTTAACCCGGGCTCCTTTCTGATCCTTACATGAGAAGGACCAATGTCATGTTCCTCATGGTTCTACACTAAGTCCCATACTATGTCTCTCTTTATTCAGCCCTAATCTATTCCCTGGGTCTGAGGTTCTATGCTGAATGTTACATCACATGCAATCAAGTTGTGGTAAATACATTGTGATTACCTTTATATTGAGATGTTTTACCTTGTGGTACCTTTATGTCGCAGCTTAGATTGTAAGTATTATTTCTAAACCTCTATGTATGTATCTATGTATATACGTGTGTGTGTGTTTTGAAATGTTACTAAAGACCTCACCTAACTCTGCATGCTTTAGTAAATTCTTTGCATGTTTTAGGTGATAAATATCGGCCTGGCAAACCTTAATGACAAAATTCCTAATTGCGATATGTGTTGTAACAGCAGTGTCTGCACGTAAAGCTAATATCCGGGTCACTCTTAATGATGGCCCTGGTGTCCAAGCAGACACAAGTATTTCACCAAGATTTGCGCTTCTTTTCGGCATGCTGTTGTCTTCTCCTGCCTTCGGCAGTACTCGCACGCTGACTGGTTGGCTTTCGGCCAATCAGTGCGCAGCCCGGGTGGAGTCTGTTGAACCCCCGCGGCATTTAATGACTGCCGCTGCGAGGACGCGCGGCTAGATTGAGCTGGGGTACTTTTGGGATTTGTTTGGGGGATAACGATTGTTTTAACTGCTCTCTGTGTTTTTACGATTGCACCCACAATTGCCTAACTGCACCACTTAAAAACATAAAATCACCAAGATTTGCGCTTCTTTTCTGCGTGCTGTTGTCTTCTCCTGCCTTAGGCAGTACTCGCACGCTGACTGGTTGGCTTTCGGCCAATCAGTGCGCAGCCCGGGTGGAGCCTATTGAGCACCCACGGCATTTAATGACTGCCGCTGCGCGGATGCGCCGCTGGCGCACCAAAGGCGCGCCTAAGGCAAGCCCGTCTGCGCCCGTCCGCGCCTGGACGTCGCTAGGAGCCAGAGACTCTGCCCCTCCCATGGCACAAAGATTAGTCTACTCTCGCAAAGCACTACTCGACCTACAAAAAGTGGGTGCCTGCGGGACTCACAGTTGGGTCCCAGACGATTGCCCTACCCTCTGTGGAGAATGCACCCTCAGGCGGCTGCCTTCTGAGTGCCCCATACTCTCAGGCCCCAGGACTTTAACACATTCTATTCTGAGTATTAATTGCCGATCACTGTCCAAACACCATGCCGAGGTATTTGACCTCCTCCAGGATTAATCACCTGAGGTCCTCTTTCTAACGGAAACTTGGCTATCCGAGGCCTCAGTGGCTATACCGGCACTAGCCCTCCCCACAGGTTACGTCATTAGCAGCCTTAATAGAACAGGGGGGAGAGGCGGGGTATTGCGATTGTGTATAAAACAGCCCACGCCTGTAGCTTCATTCCCCAAGACCTGCCAGACTGTGAGAGCGCGCTTTTTAAAATTGCACTGAGTGCAAATTTTACCTTTTCCGGCCTCCTAATTTACCGTCCACCTGGTCCATCGAAAAACTTTAGAGAAGCCTTGGCAAATATTACCTCGGTACTAGCTCTCCAGACCGCCAACTTCAATATCATTGGTGATCTAAATCTTCATCTTGAGATGCTAGATTTCCCGGATACTCTCAGCTTCTTAGGGGACTTGGCAGCTTGCCAACTGATACAACTGGTCCCTGGCGCCACACATAGCGCTGGGCATCTCTTAGATCCGGTCTTTTCCAATCTTGAGTCACTGGAAGTTCTAACACCCCTCCCTATGATCTGGACAGATCACTTTCTTATCCTTATGCGGCTAACGCTGGCCGACCTCAAGCCCCAGTTAAACCAGCACCCTTCATTGAAACGGCCTTGGCACAAATTTGACCAAGAGGCCTTCCTCAAATCCCTGAGCACAAATCTACCAGGCAGAGCCACTAATATAAAGAGGCCGATGCTCTTTTCCATAGGTGGGTAATCCAAGCCCTGGATACCTGCATTCCTCTCAAACTCACCAACTCCAAAGGTACGCGGGCTAACGCCTGGTTTAATGAGGATCTGACCCTAGCCCGGAAGAACTGTAAAGTTCTAGAAAGAATGTGGAGACGTGCTTACGATCCCCAGGCTAAAGTACTGTATAGATCAACTATAAAATCCTACCACAAACTAGTGCGTAAGACTAGGACAGCCCACTTTTCCAGTTTGATCACCATGAGTACCAATCGTAGCAAAACCATTTTTTCTCTTCTGAAGGATCTGGTCTCCCCTCCCTCAGCATCAGGTAGCATTATATCATCTAGCCAACAATCTGAGGAGCAGGCGAATTTCTTCTTGGAGAAAGTGGAAGGCATCTATCATAACTTTGCCCACACTGGTACTCCAGGCGCCAGCTGGAAGAACGCTCACACGGGTTCGGAGACCGTTTCTCTCACATCACTTCCTACCATTCTCCTTAAAGACCTGGAGGATCTAGCGATCAAAATTAAATCAGGGTCTCCAGATGACCCCTTAAGACCATACCCTTTCAGGAAAGTCCAACAGGGTCTCCTACCGGAGTGCTTGGACTTGCTCAATTTATCCCTTACCTTGGCGGCAGTCCCAAAATCCTGGAAACCCGCTAAAGTGGTCCCCCTACTGAAAAAACCGTCATTGGATACCTCCAAGCCAGAAAATTATCGTCCAATATCACTGCTCCCATTTTTATCCAAAATCTTGGAAGCTCACGTGAACTCGACGCTAATTCACTTTCTGGAAGCTATTCACATTCTTGATAGCTCCCAGAATGGGTTCCGACCACGTCACAGCACCGAATCTGCACTGCTGACGGTGGTAGAACAACTAAGATCCGCCTCGGATGCCGGCAGGACCTCTGCTCTGGTCCTGCTGGATCTGAGCGCGGCATTCGATACGGTTTCCCATGAAATCTTGCTCCACCGTTTGGAGGAGACAGGGATCAGTAACAATGCCTTGCTGTGGTTCTCCTCTTTTCTGGCTGATCGGACCTTTCAAGTGATTGCCCCCCCCTTTACCTCCCAAGTTCATCCACTGCGCTGCGGGGTTCCTCAGGGCTCGGCACTGAGCCCTACGCTCTTCAATATATATATATGAGTCCACTGGCCCGGATGGCCAAAGCAAGGGGAAACTCCTTGGTGTCGTATGCTGACGACACCCAGTTGGTGATCACCCTGTCTAACAACCCCAGCCAGGACAGAACAAAATTTAAGGAAGCCTTACTGGCCATTGCAGAGTGGATGTCAGCAAATTTCTTGCAGCTGAACTCCGCGAAATCCGAGATCCTTCTGCTAGGCAAAGCATCCCACCTCTGGACTAACGAATGGTGGCCTTCGGCCCTTGGAATCCCTCCGGCCCCCAAGTCCGTAGTGAAAAATCTCGGCTTTATGGTTGACAAAGACCTCACCTTTGACGTGCACTCCAAATATGTCGCAGGGAAATGCTTTGGGATACTACGCGGCCTTAAACCAATACTTGGTCTTTTTGATGCCCAAACGCGGCAGCTGATCATCCAAGCCTCTATATTGGCCCGTTTGGACTACTGCAATGTGCTTCTCCTTGGCTCCAATAAGTCGGTGCTGACTCGACTGCAGCGGATTCAGAACGCTGCAGCACGCGCCATCTTCACTCTTCCTAAGCACAGTCATGTCTCTAACCTTCTTCTCCGCCTGCATTGGCTGGCCTTTGCACATCGTATGCATTTCAAGGCGCTCTGCACCGTGCACAAGATTTTGACCGGCATCGGTCCGGACATTCTGAGCGACCTCTGCACCCTCTATCATCCACCTCGAGCGCTGCGTTCGGCTAACCTTGCCCTCGCATGCATTCCACGCGTTCGAAGGACTAGATCTGGCGGTCGCTCTTTCAGGCGACTGGCCCCTGCTCTCTGGAACTCTCTTCCCCTCTACATTCGTAACATCTCTGACCATCAGACCTTCAGACGGCATGTGAAGACATGGCTTTTCCCTCAACCCTAATCTCTCCTCCGCCTCTCTCTGTCTTGCTCAGCGCTGTGTCGCCTCATTGCCGAGGCAGCCATGCGATTTACAAGTATTTTTAATCTAATCTAATCTATTTCCATGGGTTGCACTCTAAAGTCTTCCAGCCTTTACAAACACTTTGTTGCCTGAACCTGCAATGGCTACTCTCACCATAGTATAAACTGGGCCTGAGCAGTTACCAAGCAACCAGGGAATGAAAACCGCTCATCTTGAGCAGGTTGTGTACTTTAGAGGCAGGGAGCATCACATGGTTAGCAAGCAGCGAATATAGCAAACACACACCCAAACATCCCCAAAATCAGAGATGCCTACACACAAGTTCGTCACTCTTTCCTGAAATGAACAGCGATCAATGATTGAAAACCACTTTCCGGGGTGTGACAAGCAGACTACCCTTAGACAAATTTTAAAACGTTTTCCACTTTGGATATATGCTGTACAGTGCAACACTCATGCAAAGTCAGAAAAATAAAAACACGCTTTTAATGCCTGCTCCAAAGAGGCCTTATTTTTTGGTGCAAAACCCCTTCTTCTATTGTTAGTAAAATAGGGTTTTGCGTGAAAAACCATGGGTGGTTTCGTGGGAATGCCAATGTACCACCTGTGGAACACCCCCTTGATGCTAAGTAATAAAAAGCAGGGCAAAGTGCTGCTTTGAGTTACTTTCAGGCACCTTTCCAAAGCATGTTTTGAGCTGGTTTGCGTTAATTATGTGAAAGAAAACCTGGTGCAAAATATTAGTAAATCTACTCCCCAGTTTTCAAAGTACCAAACCTGAGGTTTTAAAAGGATCTCAAATGAGCAACTTCCTGATTGTCTGTCGCAGGTGGACAAAGAGTTTTCAGGAGCAAGAACTCTTTATATATAAATCACTGAGATTCAATATTTTCTTTCACTTATTCAGACTTTCACAAGTGCTGCCAAGACACTCGGAAATTGCTAATAGTGCATCTGTTCGTCCTCTTCTTTTTTTTGTGTCATAATTCTTTATTGGAAATTAAAGGTATACAATTTCAAAAAAGTGTAAAACAACATTATACATCAGTATGAGTCTAGCAAAATACACACATAACATAATATAAAAGTGGAAAAAGGAAGGAAAATCATATATAAGAAAAGAAAGGAAGGGGAAAATAGGAATAGAATAAATGACAGGAAGCTAATTATGGAAATAAGAGAATTGTGCATAATATGCTAGGAAATTCTAAATCTGATTAATTATAATCATAAAAAGAATTAGACAGAATAGATTATGAAACGAGAATATGCATTTAGAATAATTATAGTAATATTTGTATGAACATGTACTATAGTGTGTCTTAGGATGATACAAGGTAATACAAATTATTAAGTAAATATATGAATAAATAAATAGATAGGTGAATAAATACATAAATAAATAGATAAATAAATAATTGTGAAGATTGATGAGTTAAAAGGCGAATCAAGAAACGGAAGAATGAATAAATAGCGAAACAAGAAGAATAGAAAGAAAATTCAAACCATCTCCTTACTCGGAAATAAAAGGGTAGAATAGGAAGAAGTAAAGAAGAGAAAGAAGACAAGGGAGGGAGAAGGAAAAGAGGAGGAAGGAGAAAGAAGGAAAGAAGAAAGAGAGGAAAAAAGGGAGGGAAGACAGTGAGATTCAGGAGTCTCGGAGAAAGGGGATCCACACTTGTTGAAATATTTCTTCTTGGTCTTGCAACTTATATATTACACGTTCATATGATGCTGTCTGTATCATCGCAACCATCCAATCCTCCTTGGAGGGAGGGCTGGGTGATTGCCACAATCTTAAAATACAGATTTTAGCAGTAGAAAGTGCAGTGTGTAAGAGTCGACTCTGAGGACGTGAGATAGTAGGAAAACTTCTAAGATCATGTAGTAAAATAGTAGTAGGTGTAAGGGGAAGAGTAAGAAGAATAGTTTCCATTAGCGTGTCTCCTATTTGTAACCAAAATTGTTGTATAAAGGGACATTCACAGATTATACGTAGAAGGTCACAATTAACTCCAGAACATCTCCAACACCTAAAATGCGATGACAATCCAGCTCGTTGCAACTTTGATGGGGTCCAATGCCAATCATACAAAGTTTTAAAAAGACAAAATTTCATACGTGCTTCACGAGTGCCCTTGTCCAGGGCTTCCAATATGTCTGGCCAGATATCTTCGTCTATAGTAACATGTAGGCGTTCCTGCCATTTGTCGCGAAGAGCATTAAGAAGTGGTTGTGAGTATAGATGGTTAATCAGAGTGCTATATAATCCGGACATTACACCTTTATGCCGACCCCAAGTATGAAGAAAATTCAATATCGGAGATGTTTGTAATGTCCAGGGGAGGGACCAAGACATCTCTTCAGACAATGTTGAAGTTGTAAATACCTCGAAGCCTGATGTAAAGGAAGATCAAATTCTTCGCGACGAAGATCAACAGATTTCAATTCGCCGCCTATTATGATCTGATCTAATATCAGGATTCCTCTTGAACTCCAATCAGTCCAGGAAAGTGCTCATCCATTGATACAAATACTTTCATTCTTCCAGATTGAGGCTTTAGAATGTAAACGATGGGCAATCCCTAATAGACGATGTGCATGTTGCTAAGCTTGATATGTGGCATGGAGCACAGGGTGTGCAGGGGTGGTTCGAGGTTTACGAGTAGTGTATAAGAAGTTAAGACTATCCTCACACTCAAGTATCGAGTGTTCTGTTGTGACCCAATGAGGAGAGTCAGTTGCACCTGGGAGTAGGTAAGGCAACTGTGAAAGGTGTAAGGCCAGAGAGTAGTGCTCCAACTGTGAAAGGCAGCGAGTCTTCTAAGACCCTCAATGCTGCCCGGTGCAGGGTTCCACCTCTAATTCACTTTGGGTTCGCTATCAAAATAATGAGGCAAGGCGCTGGAAACTGGAAGACAAGAAAAAGGTTTTTATTTCTCATGAGGAGATCACGTCAACTGAGACACCGGGATGTCTGAGGGAGGTGTTCTGCTGACAACTCCCTTGGCTCTTCCTTTTATACAGGTTTGACACAATGCATTTGTTTGATCAGCATGGTTACACAAGCTTGGGGTCCCCGCCCCAGGCAGGTTGTCACACAAGCCCAACAGTAATTCTCTTCCCACCCAGGTCAAACAGACAATCTTATCTTGCAGCTGGACCTTGCTTCAGGGTCTAAAACATGTGAGACCGGCCAGATCTAAGAGTCCGTTCTGTTGATAAAAACAGGTCCCATTGTTGGTAACAACAAGTCTTGCTGTTTGCAGTGCAATAAATCATTTTGCAAGAGTCTTTTTGGTGTTTGGAACCTGTTTGTGTAACTAGGTGTAGTGAAGGGTAGAGCGTCCAAAGGCTTGTCTGAAAACAGGGATGAGAGGAAAAACGAGTTTGTGGCAGCAAGTGGCGCTGAGGTTTGTTGTGGCAATAGAGTTTATAGCCTCCAGCACAGTACCAGGTCGGTCAGAGGGATGCTAGTAAGGGCAGGGTGAAACAAAGGTGACCAACAGAGTACAAAATGGCTGTGATAGATTGAAATGACTGTAACTTATGTGCACATAGAATTTCACCAGACAAGATGGCGCAGGTAATGTTCATAATTGTCATTTTGCTTTTAACAGTGGCCCCTTTGAACATAACTAGCCAGCTTGTCAGTCTATTTCGATCTCCATAATGTCCTGTATCTCTTGATCATACATTACTCTCATTTTTGTTAGCTGAGTGTCCATAGTCTTAGGGTGCAAGGTAGTTATGCAAACATAACACAAAGGTGGTATACAGTGTATACCCAAACAACAACCACATATTGTCAACACTGGGACCAAGAGAATCATTGATATTTTCCAACCCACTCCTTCAAGATGCCCCAAAGCCAACTTCCAATTGTCCAAGTCTCTGATCCTTGATGAATTTCTGAAGATAGTCTATGGAGATGTTCGATTGCTTCATAGACAGAAGGTGAATTATCAGGCTGCGTCGAGGAACTGTGATGAGGCAGAGTCTGTTTGATCAATGTCTTTAGAACGCTTTTCTCGATGATGCTCTGCAGGGGCTGTGTAGGTTGGTGGCAGAACAAAGGCGATGTAGCACGTGCCCCCCCAGTTTCCTGGGAGCCAGGTGTAGGCTTTGGTTCCACAAACAAAGTACATATTGGGTGATGCAACAAGCGCTGGGGGGTTGGCAGTGTTCAAAGTCTCCACAATGCTACAGGTGCGGTGACCCACATTCTCAGTCCCACGGCCTTCAATGCATACAAGGCCAGAGACATTCACCACAGATAGGGCCACAGTCAGTGTTGCAGCAGTTCTTTTCTTCAGGTAGGAAAATGTGGCTCTGTTAGGATTATTGAACACTTGCATTTCCACTCGTTCTTTGGAGGGGACATTAATCTGGAATGTCGCATTGAAGGTGTGAGGGCAGAAGGGGCGGCTGTCCTTCCTGTTTTGTTTCGCCAGAACTCGTAGAACTGGGCGATTGTTCCGTCGGAAGTGGCATTGTCTTTGTAACTTTCTTGTAGGAGCATCATCCAGGCAAGGCAAGATCCGTGAATAGAAAAGGGCGAAGGGATGAAAGGGATGGAATGTTCAGTGGCATGTGGTAACAGCCCACAGACCCAACAGTTGGTAGCATTGGTGGAAAGATTGTGCTGGTGCAACATCTGCACGAAAGAATTATTCCAGAATTCTTTGCGTCGTTCTTGGAGATGTGGCGGTAGTGATACCAGGTAGTGTTCTTTCTTGGTGGTTGGTTGCATGGTGGGTGACAATGTTCTGTATGCAGGTGCATTCTCTTCAATGATCCAGAGTGCGACCATTAGCAGGAGACAGGTGAGAAATGCAGCTACAAGTGCAATTGTCTTTGTGCTGTGCAGGTTAGCAGTCTTGGTGTCTTTGCGGTGGTTTTGCAGGTGTTCAGTTTCTTCCATCATCTTCGAGGAGCTCAACAACTGTTAGGACCACAGACTTTTGTCTGGCGCTTTCCTGGTAGCGTTGTTTGACTGTGCTACCGATCTGAGACCTTGACTCAGTTAGTGGCCTGGTCGTTGGAGCTCCCTCCTTTCGTCGATCTTAGGTTGTACCCTTTCCTGGATGGCACCGTGGGGTCGGGAAATTCTGATAGTTCAAGGGTGTCTTCTTGTGGGTAGCAACTCAGAGCTGGTCGGTCTCTCGCGAGTACTTCCTCTTACACCTCCACCCCTTCACAGGTTGCCAGGGTTGGAGGGACTCGTTTGCAGCGATGGGCATGCAGCCAGTTCCGTTTTCCTTTCACACGGAGGGCAGTTCGGGTGGTGATCAGGACTTGCCAGGGGCCCGTCCACCTAGGCTCCAGATTCTTCGTTCTTTGGAAGTTGCAGATCAAACATGGTCGCCTGGCTTTATTTCATGTCCCGGGCCCCTGGATACGTCAGGCAAAGCTTGCTGCACTTGTTGGTGGATAATTGTTAGCTCGTTTGTCAATTTATGCAAGTAATCTGCGTAGTTCTGTCTCCTGCCGTGGCTCGGGCAGTAACGTCTGCTAGTGCATTTCCCTGTCCAATGAGATCAGTCACTTTCCTATGTGTTTGGCATTTTATCACTGCTAACTTCTTGGGAGGAGGACTGCTTGCGTCAAGGCGGAGACTAAATCTCCATGCAGGATGGGTGTACCGTGTGAAGTCAGGAACCCTCTTTCTTTCCATAAGATCCCAAAATGGTGAACCACCCCGAAGGCATATTGGCTGTCGGTGTATATGTTAACTGTCGTGTCAGTCGCTAAGATCGGTCGGGCCAAAGGGTTGGTGGAGGGCGTACCGTCAAATCCTATTGAGGTCACATGTGAGCCTGACAAGGGTGCCCTTGGAATCAGTCGTTTGGATAGTGCACTACGTGTTGCTCCTGTGTCTACCAGAAATGGCGACTTTGTGCCCAGGACCTCAGTGGTAACATAAGGGCCTTGCTGATCAACATAGAGCTCGACTGGATCCCTCCCTTGCCCCTGGCTGTCCTATGCAAAGTCGTACGTATTGTCATAATCTGTCTGTTGGTACTGATTCTGTTTGGGATGGTCAAATGTGTTCACTCTTCCTGGCCTTTCCTCGCTTGCTTCACTCGCGTACTCCTCTCCCACGTCCTCTTCCTCTCTGTCCACTTGCTATTTCCCTCGCCCCTCTGCCCCTACCAGCTCCTAACAAAGCCGGGCATTGGGTTTTCCAGTGTCCATATTCTTTGCAAAATGCACATTGATCCTGTCCTAGGTCTTGGCGTCCTACATATGATGTTGATGAATTGTTACTAGGTGGCTGTACTCTAGGGGTATTCTGCTGGTATCCTCCCCTATACTGCTCCCTTCCTGTATTCGCCCCCTGGAGTTGTGCTACCATTACTCTTTCCTTCAAGTCCTTCTTTTTCCTTTCTGTAGCCCTGTCATTTTCGTTTTTCTGATGCTCATAGTACTGGGCCATTTGGAGAATGGCCGCCGGTTTAGATGCTGCCCAACTACTTTCGCTGGCTTGTAATTTCTGGGATACATCTGGCAGTAGTCCTTTGACATAGTTCTGCACAAATAAGTGGTGTCCGGTTGCGGTGGACATGTCTTGTCCACTGTAATCGGAGAACACCGTTTCAAATCTGGAGAAATACTCTGAGACATCCTCTTGTGGTTTCTGGCGGCACGCGGTTACTATGGACCAGTCTATCTTTTTCTCTGGGATCAGCGTTTTCACTTTCTGCACTATTTTGTCAGGGAGGTCCAATATTGCTTTAACCGGTTTTTGACCAGCGTTCCGCTGTTTATCTAATGTGTTGAGTTGTTCCCATGTATGACCAAGCAGTTCGGTATGGTCTATTTTCCTAATCTGTTTCCACACATCTGCTGGCAAACATAACCCGAAGAACAAGTCTATGTCGGCAAGTGTCATTATTGTTGATCCCAGAGCGGTACCTAGCTCGGTGTAAAAGGCGGTGGGGTTCTTTCGCAAATCCGGTAAAGATTTACGGAACGTCAAAATGTCCTGTCTGTCCCATGGTTGATACACCCAATTGTAGACCACCCTTCCTCTAGCATCTTGATGGTTCATATCGTCATGAGTCCCTTGTCCTCTAGGAGGTACCCAATAAGGGGCAGCTTCTTTTATCGGCATCATGCTATCTGGTTTTTCCACCGGGGGTCCTGCTATCTTAGATGTCCTGTCCTTATCTATCCGTCCTTGTTCCGCGAGGTGACGGAATACCCCCAGTGTGGATGAAAAGAGTTCTGTAACATCGTTGTCGCCTTCATCTCCGGTGTCTACCTTCCTATAGAGAGCCACTAGTCGCTCGGGCCCTACATCTTGGTACTTCTCTTCATATGCAGTAAGAGTGTGGTAACAGAGACGTACAATAAAGTATCGTTTGCGGTTTTCAACATAGGAGTTGCATATGTCAGTTACATACTCTTCTGTCTCCTTCCTATCTATGAGGGATTTAACTACTTTATCAATGCCTGCTCGCTCATTTTTACTTAATCGCGGGATCCTGGGCGCTCCTGTTTCTTTTGATCCTACCTCTACTACTGTATCCTTTGATGAGGCATTTGGTGTGGGTGACTCGGTGGGAGCAGAGGCGGTGGAGACTGAGGCGATCGTGCCATCTCTGGCTATACTTTGGTGGTCCTGGCGTTGTACTACGGGATGAGTAGGGGCGTAAGGGGGTGGCATGTATATGATTGGGGGACCTAACAATAAATCATCATCTACCCTTTGTTTTGCTGGTAACTTGGGGTAAAGAGTCGAGGCGTTCTAACAGGGCATTGATCTGATATTTTTGATTCCTGTTCCTTTTTATCAATTTCCCTTTCTTTTAGTTTTTCTTCTAATCTTTTACAGGCTTGGTAAACTGATTTTCGCGTTTCTTTATCTTGTCTAGCTTCGTCCCTTTTCTTTCTTTGAGCTGCCTCTTTTCGCCATAAGCCAAAACTGTCAAACATGGCTGGTCTAGTTTTCTTTTTGTGGAGAGCTAATTCTAACGTTTCTATTTTAGCGGGGTCGAAAGATCCCGTCAGTGGCCACTGATTTACCTGGTCCTTCCTAGTGTATTTATGCCATAGTTTGCTATAAGCTACGGTGGCTAATCCATACTTTACGTACATGTCCTTGTTAGGGGTGCCGGCTGACTGACCTCTAACAAACGGTCTGGTCCAAAACAATTACAATCAAACAATCTAGAGAAAACAGGCATGACGTATTTATCGGTCAAAATGAATATCTCAATCAATCAATTTAGACAAAAAGTCTGCACTACCTGTCCTTCGCTGCCTGCAAAGAGAGAGAATATTCCTATTCTTTGTTGTTTGCAAGCAGGGAAATGTCGCAAATAACTCAATATCAAAAAAGAAATACTAGTATTTCAATCAAACTATTCAATCAATCAATCAATCAATCAATTTAAGTCGGTTTTTTTTCACGACCTTACCCGGACCGTATGGACAGTTCTTAGTCTTCCCCTTCCAGCGCCTGGTTGTCCTCTCACTCCAACAATCAATGCAGCGTTCCTCTAAGGTCCCAGTCAGGACCGCAGGTCACTCGAGAGAGGTCCGTTCGGAACTGGTGAAGTTCAGTCGATCGGCAGCCAGACAAGGGTCTTCTCAGGCAGGTATACCCCAATCGTTTAGTCGTTCACTCCGTCGTTAGGACCTCTCTACCGGACCCACGCGTCGCTGATGGGCCCCAACGATTGGGCGCCAATTTGTGAAAGGCAGTGAGTCTTCTAAGACCCTCAATGCTGCCCGGTGCAGGGTTCCACCTCTAATTCACTTTGGGTTCGCTATCAAAATAATGAGGCAAGGCGCTGGAAACTGGAAGACAAGAAAAAGGTTTTTATTTCTCATGAGGAGATCACGTCAACTGAGACACCGGGATGTCTGAGGGAGGTGTTCTGCTGACAACTCCCTTGGCTCTTCCTTTTATACAGGTTTGACACAATGCATTTGTTTGATCAGCATGGTTACACAAGCTTGGGGTCCCCGCCCCAGGCAGGTTGTCACACAAGCCCAACAGTAATTCTCTTCCCACCCAGGTCAAACAGACAATCTTATCTTGCAGCTGGACCTTGCTTCAGGGTCTAAAACATGTGAGACCGGCCAGATCTAAAAGTCCGTTCTGTTGATAAAAACAGGTCCCATTGTTGGTAACAACAAGTCTTGCTGTTTGCAGTGCAATAAATCATTTTGCAAGAGTCTTTTTGGTGTTTGGAACCTGTTTGTGTAACTAGGTGTAGTGAAGGGTAGAGCGTCCAAAGGCTTGTCTGAAAACAGGGATGAGAGGAAAAACGAGTTTGTGGCAGCAAGTGGTGCTGAGGTTTGTTGTGGCAATAGAGTTTATAGCCCCCAGCACAGTACCAGGTCGGTCAGAGGGATGCTAGTAAGGGCAGGGTGAAACAAAGGTGACCAACAGAGTACAAAATGGCTGTGATAGATTGAAATGACTGTAACTTATGTGCACATAGAATTTCACCAGACAAGATGGCGCAGGTAATGCTCATAATTGTCATTTTGCTTTTAACACAACGATGGCAAACCTAAGCCACCATGGGAGCGACGAGCCATTAATTTAGCAGCAGATAAACGAGGTTGCATAGTTCTCTAAATAAAGGACCGAATGCGGGAATCTATATGGCGCAGTGTGGTTAGGGGTATAATAATCGTAAGCATTTCTAAGACATAAGTAAATCGAGGAAAAGTAACCATTCTCACCGCCTGCATTCTTCCCCACATGGAGAAACTCAAAAGCGACCATTTGGCAAAATCAGTTTCCATTTGCGCTGTAAGAGGTGAGATGTTATCTGAAACCATTCCTTCCAAACCACGATTAATCAGAATTCCGAAATATTTTAAGTGAGACGATTTCCAGCAAAATGGATATCCATCTATTGAAGCTTTTGTGGTACAAGAAGACAGCGGTAGAGGTTCACTTTTGTCCCAATTCACTTTATAGCCAGAAATTACTGAAAACTCTTTAATAATCTCAAGCAAGTTTGGTAAAGAATGGGAAAGATCTCTAAACGTGAGAAGGATATCATCAGCGTATAAGTATAATTTGGATATTCCTCCCGGTATAGGTATGCGCTGATTCTGAGATGAGTGGCGAGTGAGAGAAGCAAGAGGTTCCATCGCTAGTAAGAATAAGAGGGGGGACAAGGGGCAACCTTGACGGGCACCCCTTTGAATTGAAATGGGATCAGGGAGAAAACCTCCACAATTAACCTGAGCTGTGGGGTTATCATATAGTAAGCGAACCATAGAAATAAACTGTTCTCCTAAACCAAAGTGCTTCACAGTGGAAAACAGATAAACCCAGTCAATGCGATTGAATGCTTTCTCTGCATCTAGAGAGAGAGCAACCGCATCTTCTGTTAATTCTCTTGCGGACCATAAGGTATGGGCTAATGTTCGAAGATGATTTCTGGATGAACGACCTGGGACAAAATCAACCTGCGACTGATGTATTAGGGAGGGGATGACCTTTCGAAGCCTCGCCGCAAGAATGCTTGCCAGAATTTTAACATCTCCATTTATTAAGGAAATAGGTCGATAGCTACCGCAAACGAGCGGGTCTTTGCCCGGTTTGTGAATAACCACGATTAATGCCTTATTTGAAATAGGTCCAAGAGAAGAGGTCAGGACAGCTTCATGGAAAGCAGAATGAAGAATGTCAATTGTATCTTCTCCAAACCATTTATAGTATTCTGCAGGGAATCGGTCCTCACCTGGGGATTTATGATAAGGCAGTTTGGAAATGACTGCAGCAATCTCATCCCTAGTGATATCACCACCAAGTAATTGCCTGCCCTCATCTGTAAGACATGGAAGATCAATATTATTAAAGTATGCAGTTATTTGTTCTTCAGTTATTGAATTTTCGGGAGTATAACGTTTCTTATAGAAGGATGCAAAAGTATTAGCTATTTCCTGCAGTTTAGTGAAAATTTCACCCGATTCTGTAAGTATTGCTGGGATAGCCATAGAAGCCTCACGTTGTTTAAGTTGTGCCGCGAGTAATCGGCCTGCATTTTCGCCTTGCTCATAATGTCTCCTTTTTTAACGTTGAAGGGCATATTCTGCTTTGGAAGTATATAAGTTGTTAAGTTCCATTTTAGCTAATTCCAGACTTTTGCGATTATTTGCCGAAGGTTGGGAAGTATATAGACGAGTAAGAAAAATAATTTGAGCCTCAAGTTCAATACGAGGTAGAGATGCTGTTTTATTGGCCGCAGCTGTATCTCTCATTAATTGCTAACGAATAGTTGCTTTTGCAGCTGCCCATATTGTTCTTGATGAAGAAACTGATGATTTGTTATTATTTAGATATTCAGAAAGATGAGAGCGTAATTGGGATTAGCCCTGAGGCGAACAATACCTTTGAATATTCATGTGCAATGGTTTTCGACCTGGAGAGGTTAAACCTAACTCCAGGGCGATAAGAACTGGAGAGTGATCAGAGATGGCAGCTTCCAAAATATGGGATTCAGTAGTAAGTGCAACTATTGAATGAGAAATAAGAAAGTAATCTATCCTGGATTGTGAGCCATGGGCAGAGGAGAGAAAGGTATATTCTTGATCTGAGGGATGAAAGAGGCGCCAATGGTCTACTAGTCCATGATCCGTTGTTATATCTCCCAATAAGGCTCTGTCAGCAGCATTACATCTGTCTAAGGGGCCAGTTTTATCTAAAATCGCGTCACAAGCTAAATTCCAGTCGCCACCAATGATATAACTGGATGCACCAATCTCTATAAGTAGACGATTTAGATTGAGAAAATAACAGCGCTTAGCACCTGTTGGGGCATAAACTGAGCCAACACAGAAGATTTTTTCTCCAATTTGTAACTTAGTGAAAAAGTATCTACCCTCAGGGTCAACCCATGTTTTGATGATTGATTGAGAAAGGTGGGGATTTGTGCAAAAGGATGGCAACACCACACTTTCGCGGTTGATTCGTCTCAGAAAGAGGTTGTGTAGTTAGTCCGCAATGAATAACTTTTCCCACCCATTCCCGCTGTAACTTGGATGATTCCAGAGCATTAAGGTGAGTCTCTTGTAAAAGAGCTATATCAGTTCTTTTCTTTTTAGATAAGAGAGTACTTTTTTACGTTATATAAAATGGGTGAGGCCGTTGACATTCCATGAAATTATGCGTAAAGGGTGGGAGGAAGAGGATGTGTCCACTGCCATATGTACGTTGAAAATGTGAAGATGTTAGTTTGAAAGAGAGGATTGGTGTAAGGGATAAAGAGGTTAAGTTATAGAGGTAATGGAATAAAGGAGTAAATAATCTCTAGAAAAAAGGATAAGATTTGTGTTGAAAAAATATCACAAGAGAGAGAATAAAAGAAGATAAAAAGGAAATGAGGAGATGAGATAAAATTAGATAGAATAAGAAGATAACATGGAATAAAAGAAGAAACTATATAGGGGAGGGGTAAAAGAAATCAGGAAAAAAGATGAAGAAGATAAATTCCGAGTAAGGAGAGAACTGAAGAATTAAAGAATTAGTGTTTTCCTATAAAATATAAGGAAATCTAAGGATTATGAAAGAGTCACTTAAATATTATTTATAGAAGTAAGCAATAGTAAGAAAAAGCAAGAAAGGATATAAAGGGAAAAGGAAAGGTAGATATACTGTGTAGGGGTAACACAGCACCAACAAAATGGATCTGCTTACTGCGAGTCTAGACTTACGGGCTACTCGCGCCGGGGGAGCCCCACCCGGCAACACGTCAGTGGTGAGGGGTGTATTTATAAAGTAATATTAATCGTATTCCAATAATTACATAAAATTCAGTAGTCAGATTGAAGAAAGAAAATGAAATCAGTATTATGAGAGTACAGTGTTGAAGGAGATAAGATATTGGAAACAGAAAAAAGTAGGAAAAAAGTAAAGTGAATAATTAGAAATGATAGATCCGCTTAGAATGAAATTGTCAGATATATGGCACAACAAGGTAAACCATGAAAAGTATAATAATATTAGGTAAATATTAACATGGAGAACTGTTATCGCATTTAGGCATAATCATATCAAGATGATGTTAATATACATTTAAACAATGTAATAAATAAATAAATAATGAGGTAACTGTTTGTGTCAAAAAGATAATCATGCATGACTATGGTTAATAATCCTAGTATCTATAATGAAAAATATAAAAATACTTATAGGAAGGAAAAAATATGAGCATATAGACTACATAGAAAATGCGACAATCTATAAAAGGTATAAAAAATAATATCCTAAAATATAAGAATTCCATTCATTCAAACATTGCGTAAGATAGCAGTAATGGTAATTAATGATAAGTAATAATACATATTTAAAGTATCCATTATAACAATTAGGCATTACTATATCTAAGTACTAACATGTCATAAATAGATAAATATTATCGTAAGTAAATAAGACAATTTAATATTAAACATTGAAACAATTGATTAACAACATACTAATTTATTAAGCTAAAAAAGAAGGAGGAAAAAATATTAGAAAGAATTGAAAGAGCAAAGAGATGAATAGAATTCATAATAGGAGAAAAAGAATTACAAATTTAAATAGAAAGTGTTAGAGGAATTGAAAAGGACAGATGGGAAACGGATAGTAAAGAATAAGAGGAAAGAGAATAATAAAATATAATATCATCAGATCGGTATAATCAAATATGAAAGAGATTGTGCAGAAAATAATAATGATAATGATAATAGGTAAGATACTAAATATAGATGATTATCACTATTGGACTTAATTCTAACCAGAGAAATACAATGTGCAATTAAATAATATGATTAGGCATAAAGACAGATAAAAAATAAATATCAGGCATAAATAATATGATATGTGCTAATTTAATAAAAGAAGGGATATGAAGAACGTGGAAAAGAAGTTGATAGAGAGAAAAAATTGTATGTAGCATTACTCATAATTCATCGTAGATTCGTTTCAAATTCATAACAAGACAAAAAAGTAATTGTGTATATATAGATGTCAATAAATCTAATATATATAATATAAAGTTTTAACATAACCTGAATAAGGAGAGATGATAAAGACAAACAGGCTATGGAAGAAGATAAAGAGATACTAAACTAGTTGCCATATCGGAGAACAATTAATAAATTCCTATTATCATAACTTTAATATTAAGTAATTAAATATTAAGTCAGAGTTCAGGGTACACCCTCCTCAATAGACGAAGAAGATTTTAGAGGAGAGCGTGATTTGTCTCTATCTCTATCCTGCGTAAGAGCAGCTACTGCTTGTAGAGCTTGTGATCAGTCTCCTAGGGAATGCACAAGTCGGTCTGGGTCTCTTCCTCTGCTATTGGAACGACCTGGATTGCATCGAGTTCCACCAGAAGACATCTTACAGTTTAATTAAGGAGGTTGAGTATTAAGCTCTGGTATAGACAAAGCACAATTCATGTTTTGAGGAATAAAGTTTTCCAAGAATTGTCGAAGATCTTCTGGATTGAAGAATTCTTAAGAGATACCATCTTTAGTGATTCGCAGACGTGCCGGTTCAAAGAGGCCATATTTATTGTCTAATTGGCGTAGGCGAGGTCGAAAAGAGAGAAAGGCTTTACGGCGATCATTCGTTTCCTTTGAAAAGTCTGCTGCCACACGGATCTCATGACCTTCAAATGTATATGGACCATGGACATGGGCGTCAGTGATCAATTGACGAGCCTGTTCGTAGTGTAAAAAACAAACAATGAGTGTGCATGGCCGTATATCTTTCCCTCCTTGGGGCGGACCGATGCGATGAGCCCTCTGCATCTCCAATGGCGGATCAAAGGTGAGACTTGTGATCTGTGGAAGAGTTGTTTTGAGAAAGGATTTAGCATCTGAACCTTCTATTCTTTCTGGGAAATCAAAGAAATGTGCATTGTCTCAGCGGCTTCTGTCTTCCAAATCTATAATTTTGCTTCTAAGGAAAAGAAGTTCTTGATCCCGATCCGGTATATTGTTAAGGCGGTTCTCCACAACAACAACTCGTTCAGTTAGACCTTCAAGACGATTTTGAAATCCAGCAATATATGCACGTATGGATTTAGTTTAATTTGTTGGGGCAAATATGGACGTCTCAATGCCCTCTAGGCGTCGTCCTACTGCAGATATTTCCTGAAGTATGCGCTCCATAGTTGGGACTGGAGCAGTTGTCATACTAGGATTTGGTAATTTTTGAGTTGAAGGAATGATATTTAAAGCTTCTGAGGTGGGGAGGCCCTGATTTAGAGCTTCAGAGTACAGAGGCTGTTTAATGGATTTATTATTCGCTTTACCAGATGGCATCTCTTATTGTTCTTTTTTTTTTTCCTCTCACTAATCAGGGAGGTAGGTTTCTTGACTCCCCACTTCACTTGGTCATAGGTCGCTAATCCAGAAATAAAGTAACGTTTTGGCTTGTTGAGAAGGACACCAATAGTTCAGACGCTCCTGCTGACGCAGTGTAATAATTATCTCAAAGCCGTGTGAGATCAATGTATAGTTTCTGAGGAGAAGCACTGATAACAATATTAGGAGTATGGGAGCGAATAACCAATATTGAGGTCAATAGTATTGAAAATCTATTTGCTTTCTGACATATAGAGGAACCATTTGGGGGCAGTGATAACAGCAATGAAAAATGTCACAATCGAGTATAATTAGGCAGGAGTATTCAGCTCTTCCCCTATAGCCTCAAACCACGTCTATGTCAGTGTAAAAACACAATACAGCCCCATTGGTAATACTGGCCGCAGATACAAAACTCCAAAGTGTCCTACTAACAATGGAAAAAGTTCTGAAACGAGGGGGAAATAGGGGTACCGAGAATGGTAGGCAGTGCTCGCTCGCTTCAGAACTTTCTGGTAGATTGGGGGGTTGAGCACCCGTTTAAGGCAACACACAGTTCTTTTCCAGTGGGGTAAGATAGACCGCTAGTTAGCATCAGCGACCGCTGGTCACAGCCTGAATGTTGTGGCGCAGTGGCGGTCTGTTAGACTGAAGTCATTATAGAGACCGGAACCTCAGATGCAGCACTAACCTTGTCTCATTGAGGTCGACGATTAGACAAGGAACCCAGGCCAGTCCCACATGTGTACCTGTTTTGGCAGACGTGCAATCTGAGGAAAGAAAGTCTGGAATCAGGGGTCAGCACACCACAAAATATGTAGGGTCTTCATGAGGCTCGAAGACGCTGGACGTATAATCCGCAGTTCTTCTCCTCAGCTCCGTATGTGCGTCACAGGTGACAATTCTCCATATGTCGGTCTAGTCAGACATGCCCACCCGGCCCAACAGCAGCACAGACTGACTGTATCTCGTAGAGAGGGCCGGCAGAAGGTGGCTCTTCACAAAATACACTGTCGCGGCACCGTCATGAAGCTGGAAGACGTCGGACGCCTTCTCCTCAGACTCCTCTTCCCGACTCCGAATGTGCGTCACGGGTCATAATTCACCGCTCAGCAGGCCCCATTTAGTTTTCCTTTGAAAAATGTCACTTATGGGTGTCAACCAGTAACATGGTTACCGCGTAGCAAGACTCAGCTGCTCCGCTACCCGAATCCAGGAACCAAACACAAATTAGGCTTCTGAAAAGTTCTGTCACCGCCGTCCAGGGCTCCCCACAGAGCGGAGCTCCGGAATCTAGCGGCCATCTTGTTGCGTGGCCAGACCACGCCCCTGTTCGTCCTCTTCTTGATGCAAGCTTGGGATTCTAATGTTATTGATCATCCTACCTGACTTTTTATACTCCTGTGTTTATTGATGATTTTCCTTTATTGATTACTGAATCATAAATAAGGCACAGTATTAACATTTAGGTGCCCTATAAAACATTAAAGAAAACTTTTTTAGGCAAAAGGCCCCCGTTAAAATAAATTCTTTATTCGTCACTAAAGCAATTTCATACATACACCTCAAAAAGTGGAAGGAAAAGGGCAAACATGGCTTCATCAGTTGCTTGTCCTTTCACAACTAGCTGCAGGGGTTTGATAGTGAATTTCTAGTCTCCCTTGCGGTAAGTTCTATTCTTGCATGGATGAGTGACTCTTTAAAGTCATCAGCGGCTTACGCCCCGACATAGTTTGAGGGTGGCACTTACAAAATCCTTTATGGTCATGAAACTCTCCCTGTGATTTCCAGGTACAAGAGTGTTGGAATTGTCCCTTTTTGCAGGGTTATCCCCAAACATTTTGATTCTTCCTCCTAATTTTCCTGACTTGTTTTTGTTGCTTTAAGACCCTGGACACTTTACCACTGCTAATCAGTGCTAAAGTGCCTATGCTCTCTGTGTACATTGTGATTCTGATTGGCATATTTGTTTTACTGATAAGTCCCTAGTAAAGTATACTGAGTGTGCCAGGGTCTGTACATCAAATGCTACTAGTGGGCCTGCAGCACTGATTGTGCCACCCACATGAGTAGCCCTGCAAAGGTCTACGCGCATTTTCAAATTGCCTTGCAGACAGGGCAAGTGTAACCACTAGCCAGGCCCTAACCATGTAAGACACTCCTCAGGTAGGCCCAAGGTACCCCTATGGGCAGGGTGCAGTGTGGGAGAACGGTAGGATATATACTGGTGTTTTTGACATGTCCTGATAGTGAAATACTGAGCATTTTGTTTTTCACTATTGAAAGGCTATCTGTCCCATAAGGTAACCTAGGAGTTTATTTGTAACATCTTACAAGTATAACTTTCTATTGCGACAAGATAAAGAAATGGAGTTTAGGCTCTCTAAACTCAGAATTTAAATTGTGTGGATGAAAATGTCACTTAAAGAAAGTTTGCATTTTCTTGCTTAGCCATCCTATGCGCCTCTGCTTTGTTGTGTATTGACTGTCTAGTTTTGGAGTGACAGGAGCTGGGGATATGCATTCACTGTAGACAGCCACTGGAGGGGGGAGGGGGTTGAGGTGTGTACTACCTTTCCTGGATGACTCAGAGCTGAGCTGAATAGACCTGGCTGCATTTAGAGTAGTGGGAGGAGTTTTCGTGGCACCTGAATAGGCCCTATCTCCTGTGCACAAGGCTGTCTCCACCTCCTTCCAAGAAGCTGGACTAGAGAGGACAGAACTGTTCTCGTCTGAGCCGAGATACTTTTTGCCACAAGAGAACAAAGTAAAGTGTGGTATAAATATTGGGGCCCAGATCCCAGAACTTTAGTATACTTCTGGAATCAAGAACAACCTCTGCCATGGAGAAGAGCTGGAGAAGCTGAACGAGGAGTACTGCCCCCTTGCTGTATGGATGCCTGGCTGGGTTGGTTTCTGCCAAGGAAAGGACAAAGGACTGGACTTTGCTGGGTATCCTGCTTGTGAAGTTTCTCCAAGGGCTTGTGTGTGCTTGCCTCCTGTTAAGAAGTCTCAGGGACACAAAACACTTCCTGCAACTCTGCTTGTGCTGCTGGACTCTGCCATCTGTGAGTCCTACCCTTGACTAAGGTGCTTCCCTCCAGTCAAAGGGCCTCAGAAATGGGTTTTGCAGCTGATCTCTGTAAGAACCGGAGCGAAGCAATGCGAAGCCTCGCAAAGCCCCGCCAAGTCACGCCGCACAGCTGCCCACTCCTCGGAACTGATGACGGACGACACAAAGCCTCACCGAGTACCGCTTCACAGCTGCGCACTTCTCGGAACTGAAGCCGGACGACGCAATGCCTCGCCGAGTCCCGCAGCACAGCTGCACGTCTCTCGGAACCGACGCTGGATGGCGCAAAGTCTCGCTGTGCAGGCCCCAGCAACGACGCCGGAAGACATGAAACCACGCAAAGCGACGCCTCACCTTCGGAGCGCAATGCATTGCACCTGGGTGCCAAATCTACTACAACGCCAGGGCTGCAGTAAGAAACCAACGCATTACCTCCCCACACAGTAAGAAACCGATGCATCACCTCCTCCCCAGTAAGGACCTGGAGCACCACCTACCCTGCATGGCAGTAAGGATAAGGAACCGATTTATTGCCTCCCCTGGAGCAAGGAACCAACCCATCACCTTCCCTGCGTGTAAGGAACGGACACATCACCTTCCCTGCGGCTGTTTTTGCTTGTAATTTTTGTGGCATCCCAGGTACTTTGTGTTGAAAGTGATACATCCATAGTTTGCTATGGATAGAACTGGTTTTACCTCTTAAAAGTCATATTTTGATAAATGTATGGTGGATTTTTGTCGTTTTAGTCTTGTTTAGTTTAGATAAAGATTTCCTATTTTTCTAAACGGGTGCGGTGTCCATTTGTTGTGTTTTCACTGTGTTACTGTATGTGTGTACAAATGCTTTACACATTGCCTCTGAGATAAGCCTGCCTGCTCGTAGCAAGCTACCAAGGGGGTGAAGCAAGGGTTGTCTCAGGGAATAACTCCCTTACCCTGACTAGAAGCAAGAGTCCCTACTTGGACAAAGGTGCAAGCCATTGCCAACTAGACACCCCCACTTCTAACATTGGTTATCAGCGGTGAGGATTAGGACTTGCATCTGTACCTAACATACAGTGATTGGTGTACACTACTAGTATAGTGCACATCATTACACAACCACATACTGTTTTTTTTCTGTTTCTGGTGTTCTCCTGAATGTACTTTTGATACTGCAACTCTGGTTAGTTGTTGCACCTGTGAAATCTTGACAAAATGGGGATCAACTTCTGGTACCTGTACATCTACACAATGAAGGAGATACACACCTTTTGCAAGGAGAGGGGGCTGCCAGTGGAGAGAGGATCTACAAGGAGGGATCTTGAGGTACACCTGTATTCTTATGAGATGAGACTCTGGGAAGCAACACTACCAGATGATTCTGAGGAGGAGGACTTTTCTGACAGTGAGGGAGAAACAGAGACAGATGAACGAATTCTAGCTGTTGAGTGGAGGCTGAGAGAGTTTGACCAGGAACTCAAGACGGCTGAAGCCAAGAGGGCCTTAGCCCAAGAAAAGGAAAAGGGTGTAGCTCATCGAGTTAGCGTGGCTGGGCTGGAGGTGGAAGCCATGAGGACAGAGTCCAGCTCAGATGGTTGCAGCAAAACTGTGATGTCTAGTGCTGAGGGAGAAGTACACACACCCAGAGATGTGGCACCTGACTTGAATGAGAGGGTTGATATACACCAGGGGGACCAGGTTTATGAGGTAGTTTCAGTGGTGGGCAGTGTCTCTGAGGTGGATTGGGGAACTGGCACAGGGGATCATACTCCAAGTGGTGAGAGGGACACTCTACTGACTCTAGATGAAGGGTGCAGGGAGAGGGGTTACCCCATGGTAGAAGTCCTGGTATGTGAGTGTGGAGACCGCCCAGAAGAGTGTGGGTTGAATGACAGAAACAGTCACTGTCTTACCAATGTCAGCGGGGTGATGTGAGGTACTTTTGCAAGGCACTGCATGGTGATGTGAAGAGTAGCTTGGTTAACACATATGAGGGTCTGTGTGACTCAATTGTTGGAGAGCATATTTTAAGTCACTGTTTTCCAGAGCTATGCCAATACCCAGTGGTGTGTGAGTTCTCTGACTCCAGGGAGCTTGCTCTGGAGGCAGACCTTTTGGTGGATTCCAGAGGGTCTGAAGAAGCTTTTGGGAGTGATCCTGAAGGGGGTGGCTCAGGGTTTTCCCAACCAGGTGAGGTAGGGGAGGATGGTAGTGACCCAGATAGGTCCCAGTGTAGTGGGAGGGGTGAGGGGTCCCATGTCCTGACTCTGAGTAGAGGGGGTGAATGTGGGCTGAGTCCCAAGGTGCCGAAACCCAGTGCCAGAGCCTGGTTGGTTTCATGAGTGAACACCAGGAGGGGGGCCTAGTCTGTACCGTGAGGCCATCCTGAGAGGGGGATCCCAGGGTGTCAGTTGAGCTAGGGTGGACTACTATACCAATCGTCCCACCAGTTCTAGTGTCTGGCAGCACCACTCCAGTGGGGAGGGTGCATGATTCCAGAGAAAGAGGTGAGGGAGGAGACAGTCCCCAGTGGAAGGACCAGTAGGTCAGGAGTTGCAAAATCTGAAGCCAAATCACCCCATGTCTTACCCTGGTGAGGCCACTTCTGGCCTGGGGGGTCTTCGTGCACTGTCAGGGGGACAGAAGGCTGGAAACCTGCGTCAGGCAGACTCTCGCACAACTCATGAGGAGTATGTTTCCCTTGGAGGGGGGGTGTACTCCCCCGGAAGTCCTGGCTTGCTAGGCACAGGTCCAGTCTAAGGGAACAGACCCTGGGTTGGAGGGCCAGGTTCAGGGTGTCCTTGCTGATCTGGATGAAACTACTGGGTTGTCTTCTGGGGTTACCACTCCAGGTTGGAGGGTGCAGAGCCCCAGGAGGTGGGGACGGGAAGAGGGAAGCTTCACCCCTGACCCCTGCTCAGCCTAAGTGTACAGACCCTTGGCTGGTGCACCAGTTGCAGGATTGCACCCCTGAACTGGTGGGAGAATTGTGCAGGACACCTGCCACAGGTGCCATGACAATTCTGGAATCTGAGGGTACCACTCCAGGTGGGAGGGTGCAGAGCCCCAGGGAGGAGGACAGGGTGTGGGAGAGCCCACCCCAGTCGTCTGTCCAGCCTTAGGGTACAGACCCTGGGCTGGTGGGCCAGTGTCAAGATGCCATCACTGACCTGGCAGGAGAGAGAGTGAACAATGGGTGCCAGGCACCTGGGGCTACCGCCCCCCACTCTCTGACACCACAGAGGTTAGAAAGCCCTGAGAGGCATGAGGCCTGGCCCTTGTCACTGACGGCTGTCAGTGGCAACTATGGCTGGCTATCCTGGAGTTGCCCCTGGTAGGGGGACAGGAGTCACACCACTGTCTTGTCCATGGTGGTACTGTCTGCCCACTGGGCTACATCTGTGAGAAAAGTAAGGTTAAGTGCTGCACAGATGGGATCCGCAGATGAGGAGTAGGGTTCCCCATGGGCTAGCTTAGTGGGCCCTGAGAGTATGGATAGAGGGATCCAACTAGGTTCAGGGAGGCGTAGCACCAGAATATACCCCTGCTGTTGCGGGCCAGGTTCCATGTTCTATCGCCCGAAGCAGGGAAGCCCATCGAGGTATTGATTGGTCTACCCGGCTCTAGGCTGAAAGGGGGTTGTCTTGGAATTGGCCCTTTTTGCAGGGTTATTCCCAAACTTTTTTTTTCTTCCTCCAATTTTTCATGACCTGTTTTTGTTGGCTTTAGGACTCTGGGCACTTTACCACTGCTAATTTGTGCTAAAGTGCATATGCTCTCATTGTACATTGCTATTCTGAATGGTTATACATAATTGGCATATTTGATTTACTGGTAAGTCCCTAGTAGAGTGTGCCAGAGCCTGTAAATCAAATGCTATTAGTAGTCCTGCAGCACTGATTGTGCCACCCACATGAGTAGCCCTGTAAAGGTATCTCAGATCTGCCACTGCAGTGTCTGCGCGCAATTTTAAATGGCCATGTCGACCTGACAAGTGCAACCACCTGCCAGGCCCTAACCTTCCCTTTTCTGACATGTAAGAAACACCTCAGGTAGGCCCAAGGTACCCCTATGGGCAGGGTGCAGTGTGGGGGAAAGGTAGGACATGTACTAGTGTTTGTGACATGTCCTAATAGTGAAATACTGAGCATTTTGTTTTTCACTATTGAAAGGCTATCAGTCCCATTGGGTAACATGGGAGTTTATTTGTAACATCTTACAAGTATAATTTTCCATTGGGACAAGATAAATAAATTACATTTAGGCTCTTAACTCAGAATTTAATAACACATCTTTTAGCAAAGATGGTTTTTAGATTGTGTGGCTGAAAATGCCACTTTTAGAATGTGGGAATTGTCTTGCTTAATTTGCTATGTGCCTCTGCTGGGTTGTGTATTGACTGTCTGCTTTTGGAGTGACATGAGTTTGGGATGTGTATTCACTGTAGACAACCACTGGGGGACCGTGGGGGTTGATGTGTGTCTAGCCTTTCCTGGATGACTCAGAGCTGAGCTGAATAGACCTGGGCTGCATTTAGAGTAGAAGGAGGAGTTTTTCTTGCACCTGAATGGGCCATATCTCCTGTGCACAATGCTCCCTCCACCTCCTGCCAAGAAGCTGGACCAGAGAGGACAGAACTGGTTGGACTGAGCTGAGAGAAGTTTTGCCACAAGAGAACAAAGGAAAATGTGGTATAAATATTGGGCCCAGAACTTTAGAATACTTCTGGACTCAAGAGGAACCCCTGCCAAGGAGAATAGAAAGAGGAGTACTGCCCCATTGCTGTGTGGATGCTATGCTAGGTTGGCCTGCAGTAGCTGCTTCTGCCAAGGGCAGGACAAAGAACTGGACTTTGCTGTGTATCCTGCTTGTGAAGTTTCTCCAAGGGCCTGTGTGTGTTTGCCTCCTGTTAAAAAGACTCAGGGACACAAAAGACTTACTGCAACTCTGTTGGTACTGCTGGACTCCCTCCAGTCAAAGGGCCTCAGAAGTGGGTTTTGCAGCTGATCTCTGTAAGAACCAGAGTGAAGCAACGTGAAGCCTCGCACAGCCCTGCCAAATTCAGCCACACAGCTGTGCACTCCTCGGAACCAACGCCAGACGACACAAAGCCTCACCGACTACAGCCACACAGCTGCGTGCTTCTCAGAACCGATGCCAGACGATGAAAAGCTCCGTGAAGCCTCGCTGCGCAGACCCCAGCACTGACACTGGATGACGTGAAGCCTCCAGTGTACAACGCATTGCTACTGAGCGCAAAATTTACCACAATGCCTGGGCCGCAGTAAGGAACCGACGCATCACCTCCCCACACAGTAAGAAACCGACGCATCACCTCCTCTCCAGTAAGGACCTGATGCATCACCTCCCCTGCGTGGCAGTAAGGAACCGACGTGTCGCCTCCCCTGGAGCAAGGAACCAACGCATCACCTTCCCTGCATGTAAGGAACCGACGCATCACCTTCCCTGTGGCTGTTTTTGGCTGTGATTTTTGACGAATCTCAGGTACTTTGTGTTGAAAGTGACACATCCATAGTTTGCTATGGACAGAACTGTTTTTACCTTTTAAAAGTCATATTTTGATAAATGTATGGTGGATTTTTGTTGTTTTTGTCTTGTTTGGTTTAGATAAAGATTTCCTATTTTTCTAAACTGGTGTGGTGTCCATTTGTAGTGTTTTCACTGTGTTACTGTAGGTGCACACAAATGCTTTACACATTGCTCTGAGATAAGCCTGCCTGCATGTGCCAAGCTACCAAGGGGGTGAGCAGGCGTTGTCTAAGGGAGTAACTCCCTTACCCTGACTAGAAATAAGGGACCTTACTTGGACAAAGGTGCAAACCATTGCCAACTAGAGCCCCCCATTTCTAACAAAGTACAATACTACCAATTGGTGTTTGATGCCATGTAGACAAGGAAAAACTGCTTTGTTTCATAGGTGGCCATGGCACTTACAGTATATTTTTTTAAGACACTGTGGGCCAGATGCATCAACAATCCATTTTGCAATTTCCTAATTGCGAATTCTTGCGATTTGCAATTAGAAAATCGCAAAATGGAATGCATGAAATTGTGTTTAACTCTTTCTGTGATTCCTAGGGGATTGCAAATGACCTACCTCATGAATATTAATGAGGTAGGTCGCAATTTGCGACCCCCTAGGAATCGCAAAAATCACGGGGATGGTGTCCTGCTGGGGTCAGCAGACCACCATGTCCGTAATTGCTTTTAAATAAAGCAATCTTTTTTTTTTGTGAAGCAGCCCGTTTTCCTTAAAGTGAAATGGGATGCTTTACAAAAGAGAAAATGAAAACTTTTCCTTTCATTTTCTAAGAGCAGGCAGTGGACCGTGGGACAACTACCTGCTCTTAGAAAATGAATTTACAGACATTCACAAAGGGGAAGGGGTCCCTTGTGGACCCCTTCCCATTTGCGAATTGGTTACCACCTACTTGAAGTAGGTGGTAAAATGCGAATGTTTTGCGACTGCATTTCGGTCGCAAAACATTCATGCATACCGATGCGATTCGGTATTAGGAAGGGACGCCCTAAACACGCCCCTTCCTAACAGCGAATCGCAAACCCATTTTGCGATTCGGTAACAGGTTACCGAATCGCAAAATAGGGTTTGCTGCATCAGAAGAGCATTTTTTTGCGTTTGCAAATGGCTGATTCTGCGAGTCGGCCGTTTGCGAAGGCAAAAAATGCTTGATGCATCTGGCCCTTAGGGATTTATTATGAGATTTTCATTAAACTACATCTCCTGCAGAAACACATATTTGTGCAGAGAATCACAATTCCAAGTTGTGTGATGTTTTATGTCTCACAGTAATAGTTGCCTTCTATCGAGCCGGTTAAATTCCAAACCACATTGTACTGGATTTCAATGGGTCAGATAAACAGCACCCATCTCTCCTTAACACTTGTATTTGATGATTATTTTTGATTGGCACCATATTTGGAGGTATCATTGGAAGTTTGATTAATCCCAGAGGGTCTTTTTCTTGATCTTTCAGTATTTTGCTCTTAACATTTTAGTTCACAGCTCAATAACATGGTTAAACCCACTAGATGAGGAGAAGAATACATAGCATACTCAGGCTATCCTGCTACTGGTACTCATGATCATGGAATCTATCTATCTAGGGTGGAGAACAAAGCTAGGTAATGAGCCAATGCAGATTGGTGTATGTTGGACCTGACCATCTCTGCAGGGTCACCACCAAACCTTTTACCTTCACCCCTCCTGGTTTTCTAAATTTGCTTTTGTTGGCTTTAAGACTCTGTGTACTTTACCACTGCTAACCACGGCTAAAATGCTAGTGCTCACGCCCTACAACATGATGAAATTGGCTTACACCTGATTGGCATATATAATTTACTTATAAGTCCCTAGTAAAGTGGTATACCATATGCCCAGGACAGGTAAATTAAATGCTACTAGTGGGCCTGCAACACTTATAATGCCACCTACTTATGTAGCCCCTCAAAACATGCCTTAGGCCTGCCATTAAAAATTCAACTTGCAAAAATAAACCTTTTGCCAAGCCGAAAACTCCCATAGGGCAGGGTGCATTTTATTTAAACAGTTGAACATATACTTTTAAGTTTTACATGTCCTGGTAGAGAAAAACTCACAAATTCATTTTTCACTTCTGTGAGGCCTACCTCTCCAATAGGATAACATTGGGTTACCTTATTACATTTAATAAGCAATAACTTGCATTAGGGAGCAGGTGTAAATCTCATGTTTCGTCTCTAATGAATTGTAATTTAAAATACTCTTTTTTGGTAAAGTTGGACTTTAAGTCACAATTCTGTAAATGTCACTTTGAGAAAGTTGTTTTTTTCTTGTCCCAATCATTTGGTGCATGCAGCCTGTTTCATGAATCAAATGGCCAAGTGTAGTTGGCCTTTGTGTGTTCCTCTCAGACAGCCACACAATAGAGAGACTGGGTGTTGGCAGGATGGGGGGGCAGAACTGTGCACAGCCCGACTTGCACTTCAAAGACATTGCCTCAGCTCACACACAAAGAACTTCACACTAGCTCATTGTGCCTGCATACACACTTGGACTAGGGCAGGTAGGCAGGAAACTCCAGACACTTCTGTAGGGTCGAAAGCTACAGTAGCTTCTTCCACTTCAAAGAGGGCACCAGGTATAAAAGTAGGGCTCTCAGACTCACTCTTCAGTACACTCTTCAGCCTGTGGATACGACAGAGGAAGGACTGTGCTGCTGCCTGAGACCTACCCTGCTGCCTGAGAAGGAAGACTGGACCTCCTCCCTTCATCCCAGGCTACCTGAGCGACTCCGAGGGTCAGATGACTGACCTCTGTTTCTCTACTGGGACAAAACAAGGTCCAGAGGCCTACCCACAACTGTCCAGCTGACCTGCTGCACTGGACCTCCAACTGGGCCTGCCTGAGCCCTGCTGGAGTGAGTTACTGATCCCCAACTGTCTACCCAGGTCCCGAGCCCTTGGCCGGCATTAGGGAGTGCTCTTCTTGGCCTAACTGAAGGTTCCACCAAATCTGACGCCATGCCTTGCTGCACACTCATTGGAACTGACAAAGAGCAATGCAAAGCCTCGCCACGTAGCTTACTTGGAAGCAATGCCGGACTATGCAAATCCTCTCAAACTTGCTCCTGTGCACAGCCTGCACTCCATCGCTGTGGGCCTGAACTTGTAACTTTGTCCCGGTCCAGCACTACCAGATCCCCTCAGTTCGATCTACACTCTTTAAAATTGCCTATCTCATGTTCTACTGATTGGATTCTGATCATTGTGGGCTTAAATTAAGTATTAAAATTTGCTCTATTTTTCTAAATTGGTGAGAAATGTTTCTAGTATTGTGTTTTCACTCCATTGCTGTTTAAGTGCTGCATAAATACTTTACACATTGCCTCTAAGATTGATTGCTTTGTGTCAGGCTACCAAAGGGTTAAGCACAGGTTAATTTAGTGACTTTTTGTGGTTCACGCTGACAAGGATTGCAGCAGTTGCCTGAGTAGGGTTTCACCCCCCCTCAATCAGTAGCCCAATTTCTCACAGTGTACCATTGACAAAGCCCTACAGTCTTCAAGCTGGAGGACCTGTCAGCCGTCTGACAGATTCGACTAGCCTTTCACTCACTTCTGAAGTAAAAATTGTTACTTGTACACATACATAATTAAGCTGCAAAGGCCTGCTTGAAACAGCGAAGAAGGCATGTGGTTTTGTAACCGAAAGTAACAGCTCAGTCCCTTGGCACTTGGCAAAAGCCAATCTTCTTTCACTTTCTGCAGCTGATGTACCAGGGAAGAGAATGTGACTGTAGATCAACTCAGATAAAATTTAGCTATCTTCAGTTTCATATTAAACAAGTCATCACAGAGATGCTTCAGGAGCTCTGGTCAAACCGTTCTACATACCAAAGGATGATGCTCTTCCTCAATTAGTGTTTCAGATACCATTAATGGACTACTGGGGAGTGGATGCAAAAATGTAGCCCTAGACCAGTTTCCTTCTCTATGCTTTTCCCCGGTTCCAGTTTTATTAAGGTTGCTGCAGAAATCATGGAGGTCAAGTGAATATGATCCTGGCCATTCCACCATTTCACATTTCTCCTAAGAATATCAGTGACACCACTGTTGGAGAGAGGATGTAGCCTTATGGCTAGAGTGGTTGACCTCGAAGCTGGGGAACCAGGTTCGAGTCTCAGCAACGACGCTCAACATCCTGTAATTCTGGGCAAATCACTTAATCTCCCCGTGCCTAACAAAAATGAATGTGCCCATTTGTAACGAAACTGGTGCTCATGTAAAGCACTCTGATACCCGATGTCTCGGGTCTAGTTCGCGCTATATAAAACTCTAAAAAAAAAAAAATTAAACTTCTTTCTTGACTTAAGAACCTGCCTCATTCCAAGCATTCAGCCCTCTCTGACTAATAGACTAAAGACTGGAAATTGGGGAATGTGTTGTTATGTTAGCCAATCTTATAGAGCGTAACAGCTACCCAAAAGCTGGCCTCCCAGTGCTGATAGACAGGACCAACTGAGAAATAGAATCAACTAATGGATAAATCATTATATGAAAAGGTGAGTCTTAAGTTGTATCCTAAAACTCAACAGATTGTTGCCCAGCCTGAGTCAAGCAGGAAGAGAGTTCCACAATTTGGCGCCAAGGTAAGCAAATGAGCGGCCTCCTCCTCTTGCTCTCTTGATTCTGGGAACATCAAGAAGAGCAAGGTTCTTTGACCTCAATGCTCTAGGAGCTGTGTGTGGAGTAACGAGGTCCTGGAGAATATGTGTCCGTGGAGAATAATTTAGTCTATGAGCGATACAAAGGGCTTTAAACTCAATTCTTTTTTTGACCGGCAGACAATGAAGTTCCGCAAGTGCTGGATGTGCGAAGTTCCTTTTCGGCACGCTTAGTAGTGCTCGTGCTGCTGCATTTTGGATAACCTGCAGTTTTTTATGATGTATGCTAAGCTTCCCAAATATAAGGAGTTCCCATAATCGAAATGAGAGAGAATTAGGCCTTGTACCACTGTCCTCCAACACACCAGAGGAAGCCATTTAAGTGTTTTTCTAAGGGATCTTAATAATCCAAAGCATGTGCCAGACACCTTCTTAGTTTGGGAAGCCATGGTCAGATCCTTGTCTAGCGTGACAGCAAGGCTCTAAACCTCAGATTTAAGGATGTGGGCCTCTCCCAAACATGGGGGCCAAATAAATTGGTCCCAGAGCGAGGGGTTGTTGCCCACAATCAACACCTCAGTTTTGTCACCATTCAACTGTAAGTGGCTTGCCGCCATCCAACTAACCACCTGACCCATACATAAAGTGTTATTCTAGGCCATGAGCAATGTTCATCCAGGGCTCAAGGTCATGCTGATAAGTACCACTTTAAACTTATTGGGTAACAGGTCTTCTTGGTCCACCCAGAGAGGTATCCTTGATTTACAATGAGACCCTCTCAAGTTACTCATAGTTCTGTAGGTAGGCTTTGAAAAGGTGCTTGCAGTTTCCTCCCCAAGATATCAGATGGTGACCATTGAAGCACTTAGCTCACCTTGGAATCTGTCAGACCCTGTTTGGGGTGGTGTCACATGGCAAGCAGATGCTCAAAAGGGGCAGGGGGTTTGAAGTAATTTGCTATTGATGTACTGGGGTCCATCCTACTATGGTTCTACAAACTAGGCAAAACACAACCCTTCAGCACTTGACTCTCAGTGGTAGTGATGGCAAGCAGTTGCAGGTTTCTCAGGGAAGTAGTGGAGGGAGTGCTCGTGCTCAGGGCTCAAATAATATCTGGACAGTGGTCCTTGTCGAAGGTGGATGGAACTAACGAAATAATTATAGAACAGAATCGATTCTATATGATTACTATCCAGCCGGATAGTTGGATTTATTCAAACTTATTCTCAGATATCAAAGCACACAACATTATACAGTGGGATACAATCCTGTATCCAGGGACATAAAAAGTGAGGTAGTTTGTGAAAAATAATAATAACACATAAACATAAAAAACGAAACATTCAGGCAAAAACGGAGAGCTTGTTAATGGATATTTAGAAAATGGAACAAGCGTGATAGTTGACACAGCCGTGACACATGGTGTACAATTGGTTTGTGTGCACAGTGTTTTAAAAGGTCGACGACGTTTCGATCCCGTTGGCACAGATTATGGGATCATCATCAGGACAGAAAATGAACAATGCCTGAACAACATTTAGGACTCGGAAGGAATGGTAGAGCCGCTGTCGAGTGGTCTTATTACATCACAGATGATTTGAAGCCAACCCGCTGGGTCCTTAGTCGAATTCGGGAAGGGAGCCTTGGTTGGATGCAACCACGGTGGTACCGGTAGCCGTAGGGGCGGTTAGTACATGTCAAGGAAGAGCTTGATGGCTGACGGCAAGGGCCGGGACGGTGGACGCCGGTGATTTACTTCAAGGAAGATGCCTTGGTTGCGTGTAAACACGGCGGTGCCAATGGCTAGGGGTCCTAAGGCGGTCGATTGCCGTCTGAGAGAAGCTCAATGGCTCTGTGCTCCAGGATACAGGATTGTATCCCACTGTATAATGTTGTGTGCTTTGATATCTGAGAATAAGTTTGAATAAATCCAACTATCCGGCTGGATAGTAATCATATAGAATCGATTCTGTTCTATAATTATTTTGTTAGTTCCATCCACCTTCGACAAGGACCACTGTCCAGATATAAATTGATACCCAAGGTCCTTGCTTACCTAATTGGGTTCCCTTGTTTTTGTCAAAACAGGGCTCAAATAAAACACAGCCACTCAATAATTGGCCAACCCACTGTTTTACTTTCAAGGTGAAAAGTACTTTAATGCACCATAGAACTAATTAATACACACACATTATAGGCAAAATGCAATTTAGTGTCCTGAGCGCTGAAGTAGGGTGGCTCCGGTACCCTCTACTTCACTCCAGTCCTCCCTTCTGGTCTAGCCCCAAAGTCAAAGTAATAGCATGATAAGGCTCATGTGCAGTTCACCTCCTCTATAGCAAAGTGTGCTCAGTCTTTCACAGGTCGCGTTTACAGTGTTCACTGAGTAATGGTTGCTCTGCAATTGGACAGCGGCTGGTCTTCTTCTCTGTGCATCCTCTCTCCGCTTCCGGAGGAGAGCATGAACCAGCAGCTCCAGCAGGGCCTCTTCTCTGGCTGCAGGTGCCTGCTCAGCACATTAATTTTTGTCAAGCTTGCTTCTTCACATCTCTGATGCTTGGAGGCAGCGATTTTGCAAACAAGGATGATGATTTGCGCAAAAATCTGGATCACACATGGAACAGGTGCGGTCCTACTCTGGCCAATCTCCTATTAACCACACAGGCTGAACTCAGCTGGGAAACAAGGCCCCTTACTCGCTTCACTTCTCTCAGAGAAGATGATTCGGTTCAGGGCATGATTTCCTCTTGCACAGCTGCTCAGGTTGAGGTGTGGTTTCTTCAGGTTTGGCGGCTGAGATCAAGCTGCGACTTCTTCTGGGCACAGTGGCCAGGTACACAACACTGTTCTCGTTGCACAATGTCAATACAAGCCACGTTGATTTGGGTCCCAGCTATGACTGAAATTCAGTGATCTTCGAGTTGCGTTGTCACGGTTCCCACAAGAAACCATGGGTGGATAATCTGTTATTAGTTACCCACCAACACCGTGGTACACCAATGCTCTCTGCAGTCATCTCCTTCTGGTAGACCCCACCAGCACTGGGGTCACACTGCAGTTTTCTCCTCATAGACAGTCATTCCTCTTGCATGGCTGGCAGGCTACTTCCGTCTCTCAGCTGACAGGCTGGCTACTAGATGCTTCAGGTCAGGAAAACAGCTCTTCCAGCAAGGGGAAGACTCTCACTTCTAGGAAGCTGGCTGTCAGCAGACACCAGCTATGCTTACTGAGTACTTTGGGGGCACTCTCTTCTTTGGTCATAGAGAACCTGGAACTGGAACAAACAGTGGATATTGGGGTCCCACTTTTCTACATTAACAGCAAATAGGGGATATGCATCCACTGTCTGCACTTTCGGAACCAGTTTGCGGTGGTTCCCCTTTTATGTGTCCTCTCAAGGTTTCTCTTCAGAAACCACATTTATGTAGATTGAGGCTTTGCACATCAGGGGTGCTTCACGCTTGGATCAACCACAACAAAGGCAAAAGGATTTGTGAGCTTTCTTCACATGACTGAATTAGGCCAAATTGGAAGAGTGATCAAGAAAGGACAAAAGGCTGGGCCTCACCTAAAGGATTCCTTTTGCTTTTCACAACAGAGTCTGCAGTCACACCTTTCAGCCTTACCATCTGCTCTAAGGCACTGATTCAGGAATCTTTATCAGCAGTCCCTACAGGACCTTACTCATGTCAAGGAACAGACCTACACCTCTGCTCACACGCTTATAGATGGGAAACATCCTTTACCAAGAAACCATTACAACGCGGTATGGTTTCATCGTGGTTTTCACAACGCAAGTCGTTACATCGACTTGCACTGGAGGGCGCTCTAGACTAAGGAATAGTGTGAATTACTATTCCAACACCTTCCCTACTGTACGTAGACTGGAGTTGGAATAGTAATTCACACTATTCCTAAGTCCAGCACCCTCCAGCCCAAGTCGATGTAACGACTTGCGTTGTCAAGACCGCGATGTAACATACCGCGTTGTGATGGTACTCGTTGTATCATCATACATTCTTATAGACATGATACTAGGGTCAAAGTAAAAAAACAGAATACTAAATACATGTAGTTTGGCACTTAAGGCAAAGGGGCATGACTGTACACCATGTAGGGAACATTCCTGTCCTAACAAAAGCCTTTGTCAGAGATTGATACTATAGCTTCAAGGGTCCCTGGCCTAAACACTAGCTGCTTTTCCATTCTCATTTGCTGACCCTGGGTTTCCCTCATACTAGAAGGTTGACAGTAAGGGTCTTTGAGCTACTTCAAATTTTATTCTTAGCTTGCCCAAACACTAAAATAGCCTTCTTGGTGGCTGACATTCCACAAGATGGCTGAGAGACATGGGTGTTTTGGCCATAATACAATCCTGCTTCAAAGTCCTCCTGGATTGGTTGTCGTGAACATAGTCCTGAACAAAGGCTCACGATGGGTTCCAGGTTCCAAACTAGAAATAACCCCCAATTTTTCCATTCACCTACGTCAGATTGTGAAGAGTATCTACATATTATGGATGTTAGGTGGGGCTCGTTTATTAGACTAAACAGAACAAGGCATTTCAGATTGTTAAACACACTATGACATGGCCACGGGAATAAGAGATCATGTTCTACAATGGGCAGAGGTAATAAAACTATAAATGCAAAATCATCAAAATTGGCAAGCCAAGAGTCCCAAGACAATCCCACTCTGAAAAATCTCTGCCTCATTTATTAGATCACAAGTGAGATTCCACAAGTGAGATCTGTAAGGCAGTCGAATGAACCTTCCGGTACACTTTTGTTCCGCTTCACTACTTATTGTTAGCCCGTTGGTGATGCTGTTCTCAATGTAGTAATAACTTGATCCTGTTAATCATGTTTTTGCCGATGTTTTGGACGCATTTTCTTTAAGTGGGTCTATTTATTGGGATTAATGTTCCCAGGCATGCTTTGTTCTCAGACAGTAAGGACTCTTAAATGGAAGATAAACAAAACGGTAGGGAGTGCATAATTTTTTTAAATTTTTTATTTTTAAATTTTATTCATCATTTTAGTACATTACAGCAATAGAAACATGAGTACTCACATCTCAGCATTCAACAAGCGTGTGCATTGATACTGACCATATAGAAGGCAATGTAGCGAAAGTCCGATAATATGGAAGAAACAGAATACAGTTAACAGATGCAGTCCCAGTGGAATGTCCAATGCCCTAGGCAGAGAAAGCACGTTGCCCCCAGCACAATCCCCCGTCCTCCCACCGAATAAAAGCAATGGTCAACAATTGAAGAAAATCAAGGCAGTCAATCTTAATAACTACATTTCAACATTCAGAAACAAGTTATTGTGTTGTATACGCCCCTCATCCCACTCCAGTGGGGACTATGCCAATTTCAAGTGGCGAGGCGGCACTTTGACGAGTGTTCCCGGCATAGGCCCTGAATGGTCCCCAGATGTCTTTGGGGCGTGAAGAATGCGGCAATGTGGTGGAGTAAACTTCGCTGTTGGTGTTGCAGTATGCTAGGCTGTTCAGCCAGTTTTGCAGCGTGGGAACTGTTTTGCGGCCCCAATGTAGTGCGATTTCCCTTTTGGCTAACAGCAAACTAAGGGAGGCAAATCTCCGTAGTCCTTTAGGGAAGTTTACCACATAGCCTAGGAGTGCGATCTCGGGTGTGGGGACTAGCGTCAATTCTGTCATATCCCCCAGTGTCTTGTGTACCGTTTCCCAATATGATTGTATCTTAGGACACGTCCATGTGAGATGGGCGAAATCCGCATATGGGGCATTGCATTTGCGGCAATTGTGTGGTCTGGCCCGGTCAAGCCTGTGTGATCTGGCCGGGGTGACGTACATTCTGCGCAAAAATTTAAAATGTAGCAATTTGTGTCGACTATTGAGTGAGACGTCTTTTGTCACTGTGCAACATTTGAGCCATTGCTCATCCGTGATGGTGCGCCCTAGGTCATCTTCCCATGCTTTGCGACTCTTGTCGTCTGTGACTGGGATAATGTCTGAGCATGCCCTATAAAGTTTAGACACGAGATGAGTCACTCTCTGATTCTCGATGATCATGGAGAGGGGAGAGAATGGATCGGGTTCGATAGGGAAACTGGGCGGGGAAACCCGCAGAGCTGAACGGATGCGCCCCATTACGAAGCGGTCCATAAACGAGGCGTTACTGAAGCGTTCCTCGTCTGTCACAGAAAAGACGTGTCCATTTAGGGAACAGGTCCCCCATTTTAGTGATGCTGAATTTGTTCAAGGTGCGTTGTACCAGCTTCTCCCCTGTGATCGGCAGCCAGGGGGCATTGGGAATGGGTAGTGCCGAGGAATAGAGCATGTCAGTGCCTGTAATGCGACTTAGCTTTTCCCAGGCGCAGCTGGTGGTAGAAACCGTCTGTATGTCGGCGGGGTCTCTAGGCACGCCCTTAGGCAGCACCGTAGAGAGTGTCCCAGGCAACACAAAATCTGCCTCGGGACGGAGAAATGGGATCCTAGCGTCTGGATGGAACCACGCAAAGACATAGCTGCATTGGACCACCAAGTAGTACAATTGGAAATCGGGAACGCTAAATCCTCCTCTCTCGTATGGCAGTGTCAGCACTTGCCAGCGTACGCGGGGCTGTTTGCCCCCCCAGATCTGCCTCAGAAGATGGGAGTGTAGCGTTAGAAAAAACCTGTTCGGGAGGGGTATGGGGATATTATTAAAAAGATATAAAAATTTGGGGAGAACGACCATCTTGATGATGGCTACCCTGCCAGCGATGGATAGTGGCAAACGCAGCCACCTCTCCACCTGAGCCTCAAGAGCGGAGATTGCTTGGCCATAATTAAGACGAAGGATGTGTGCTATGTCCAAGTGGGAATTCACATTCCCACTGCAGTGTGCTCAAAGTCAGGGGGAAAATAACTGATTTGCGCCAGTTGATACCCAGTCCTGAATGTTGTCCAAATCTGGTTATTTCCCTAATGAATGGTTCAAGATTGGTTTGGGGCTCCCGCAAATAAAGAATGGTGTCGGCCGCGTATAAGGAGACCAAGAGGGGGCCGGTGTTGAATTGGAGACCTCTCTGGAGATGTTTTGCCGAATTAGTGGGTCCATGGCAAGAATGAATAATAAGGGAGACAGGGGGCAGCCCTGACGAGTACCGCGGGTTAAAGAGAAGGGTCGGGAGAGTGTACCGTTCAGTCGCAGTCTAGCTGTGGGGCGACTATATAATAATTCAGTAGTGGCAATAAATCCCTTAGACATTCCCATGCGACGCATGATGGATATAAAGAAGGGCCACTCCAGGGAATCGAACGCCTTTTCCGTGTCTAAGAGGATGGCGGCGGCCGGGACCTCCGGGTTAATCCTATGCAAAATTGAGAATAGCGTCCTGAGATTTAGTGAGGTTGACCGATGAGGGACAAAGCCTGACTGCGCCGGGGAAATAATAAACTCCATCAAGAGAGCTAGGCGCATTGCTAGAACCTTGGCCAGGCTTTTATAGTCTAAATTCAGTAAGGACAGTGGTCGGTATGACCCACATAGAGATGGGTCCCTACCAGGCTTGGGAAGGAGAATAATGACTGCTTCGCATAGGGTAGGGGGTAGGATTTGCTTTTTGAGGGCTTCTGCGTATACTTCAATCAGTTGTGGTACCAACAGGTCCTTATACGACTTCTAAAAGTCCCCTGTGAAGCCGTCCAGGCCGGGGGCCGAAGAGCTTCTGAGGGCTGAGATGGCGTTAACGACCTCGTCCTCATTGATTGGTTCGGCTAAAAAGTCCTGCATGTGCTTTTCCAAATAGACCAGAGCGATTTTGGAGAGATAGGCTTCCTGGGCCGTGAGGTCGTGCCCCACCCTCGAGGTATATAGGGATGTGTAATAGTCCAGGAGTTCATTGTGAATCTCCATGGTGCCAGTGAGAAGCTGGTCAGAGGGAAATCTCAATTCGGTGATGTATGCTTTACTGTAGGGAGGGCGAAGCATTGGTGCTAGCACTCGGCCCGGGTGCTCCCCTTCACCATAGCGACGTGCCGTGCTATATTTACTCAGAAATAGAATCTCGCAGTCCGTGGATTCCCTGTAGTCTGTGAGGAGAGCTAATTGGTGCTTGGCTATTTCGGGGTCTGAACCGTGCAATGTGTCATTGTCGATGTCCCTAAGCTCGCGCTCCAGGCGTGAGAGCGTCGTCCGAAGATCCTTAAGCACCCCGGCATGCTTGGCAATGCATACTCCTCGTATGTATGCCTTGAACCCCTCCCACAGGACCGCCCAGGAGTCTACTGAACCAGTAGTGATGGCAAAGTATTCCTCAATAGCCTCGTGTATCTCGGAATAGAAAAGGTCATCATTCAGGGCCCGGCCGGGAAAACTCCACTGTCGCTCATACCCATCTGGTCTGGGCACCTCAAGTCGTAGCTGAACTGGGGAATGGTCGGAATACGTTCTCGGGAAGGTCTCAATTGATTGACACCAACAGGAGACACCTGGGGAAATGAGCCAGTAATCTATCCTCGTCCATGTGTTGTGTTGGCCAGAGTAATGCGTGTATTCAGTGGTGGTAGGGTTGCGCTTGCGCCAGATGTCAAGTAGCGGGAGTTGCTCACAAAGATCGAGAAGTGCCTGTTGCGCCCGCGGTTTGGAGCTGGGGTTTTGGGCGGTGCTGTCCAATGCGGGGTTGAGGAGCAAGTTGAAGTCGCCCCCTTCTATCAATAAGTCATAATCTAACTTAGCGAGCTGGGAATGTAGGGAATGAAAATATTCAGGGGAGTCAGTGTTCGGGGCGTAGATGCATACCAGGGCGATGTTGTAACCCATTAATGACCCTGTGACAATTGTGTATCTGCCCTCGCTATCCCCAGTCATGGAGTTGAGACTGAAGGGCACCCTTTTGTGGATAAGTATTGCTGTGCCACGGGAATAGCTGCTGTAGTTAGAGAAATATCTATGTGCACCCCAGCTAGTGGCGAAGCGCGCGGGATCAGATTTGGGCAAGTGTGTCTCCTGCAAGAAAACAATGTCAATTTTGTGACGTAACAGATAATGTACGACATGTCTCCTCTTGCGGTTATCATTAAGGCCTCTGACATTCCAGGATGTTAGGGCCAACCCACAGGGACCACCAACATTGCCTAACTTGGCCATCTATCGTACCTGATGACTATGGCCAGCATTGGCCATTGTTGACGAATGTGAACGTGGACAGTGAGTACAACTGTGAAGAACTCAACATATCTGTGCAAGGAAAATACACCTCCCCCCTGCCCCCACCAACCCTCACCACAAACAAGGCGAGGCAGAGACTCCCACATACTACAGAACACGATATACCAGGTGGCTTGAAGCAGTAAGGAGAAAACCCTGAAGCGGTATATCCAGATAACTAGAAACAAACCAATGGCGTACACCATGAGGGGTGGCAACGCCACGCCAGTCGTCCAGCCATTTGAAATATTTCGTGCAGTCAAATACTATTATTCCCAGCTAGCTTGCTTAACAAAAAAGCAATGAACAGATCAATAGAGTCAGCCAGTGCCTGTGTTTGAGAAGAGGTCCATGCTTGCATTGGAGCCGCTACACGGGGGAGAAGATCTGGCGCCATCCGCGGCCGTTTGGTTGTTGTTTTGCCTGTGTGCTTGGCAGAATTCTTGTGTCTCTGTGGGGCTATCAAAGATGCGGGTCCGGCCATTGACGTCCACTTGTAGTCTAGCAGGGTATAGCATGCCGTATTTCAGACCCAAGTTCCGTAGAGTGGCCTTGACCCCGTTATAATTCCGACGAGCTTCTTGTACCATTATCGTGAAATCCGGGTAGAGCGCTAATTTGGAGCCCTGCCATGTGGTGTCCCCGCGCTCCCTGGCCAGGCGCAGTGCAGTGTCCCGGTCTCTGAAGTTCATAAGGCATGCAATAATAGGTCTCGGAGGTAGGCCCAGGTTGGGTCGCGGGCCCAGCGAGCGGTGGGCGCGCTCTACCACAAATCCTGGGGTGAAGGACTCTCTCCCGAAGATGTCCAAAAACAAGGTCTCCACAAAGAGGTCGAGGTGGCCCGTGTCGGTGGTCTCCGGCACCCCGAGGATGCGGATGCTGTTCTGTCTGCTTCAGGCTTCAAGGTCCTTGTTCTTCATTGCCACGTCTTTAAGGATGCGTTCCACTCGTTCTAGGCGTTTGAGGGACTGCGCCTTGCCGTCTTCGATATCGGAAATGCGCGCCTCCGCCACGTCGAGGCGCCGGTCGTGGACTTGGATCTTGGCCCCCATGCTCTCCAGACTCTTGTCAAGGGCATCAAATCGCCCATCAAGTACCCTGAAGCCGGCCCTCATTTCGTGGAGTAGGGACGCGGAAGGGATGGAGGGATCATCGCCACGCTCCGTGCCCTGTCCACCTTCCGCCATGATGGAGCTGCCCTCTGGGGCGTTGTCGGGCAGCTTTTCAAGTGGGAGAGTTCTTTGCTTGGGGTCTTTGCGGCCCATGCCACTGCGCAGTATTGTGGGAGGGAGCGGTGGCAAAGAGCAATCCCTTTAATGTCCGATAGTGGAATTGGCCGCTCTAACCTTCAACGGATGGGTAGCAAATGAAAGGCGAGGCAGGGCCAGGGCGCAGATGTACCAGGTAGTGTTTCTCCCCGTGCAGCCTGATGTAGGATATGTATTGTGCCCTGCAAGGGCGAGTTCAGCGACTGGCACTCCGGATGGTATGGCTCCACCTGGGGTATTCACCAACCTCAAGGAGGGTGAAGGATCCTCAAGATGGTGCGGCGGGCCGGAGGCAGGGAGCGCGGAGGCCGCAGGACAGCGCTCCGATGTCCAGGCACAAGGAATAAAGTACTGCCGGCTCCGTGTGCTGACGTGCTGTGAGCAAAGCGGTTGCAGGCCCTGTGCCGCCGCTAGTCGATGGAGCGGTGTGCCAGACGTTAGGAGTTGCGGTGCCAGGAGGCCGGGCAGAGGATCCAGTGCGCAGGAGGGGGCAACTGGGCACCTGAAGCGTTGGTTTCGCCCTCGCCTCCACCCCTGTTCCATGCCTGCAGCGACCGGGCGGCCGCCTCCCAGGCCCACCTGCGGGCCCTGTCCCCGCGGGGCCTCAGGGAGAAGGCGGGATTCAACGGAGCGACCCAGGAGCAGTCGAACGCGACCGCGTCCCGGAGAGGGTAAGATGTGAGGCGGGGGGGGAGGTGTACCTCACCGTGGGCCTGCGCCCGGTGCACTCACCTCCGTGGCGGTTATGCGCTGCAAGCCAGCTCCAATTTCCGGCCGTGTGTCCCCATCAGCTGCGCCCCAATGAAAGGGCCTCCGATCACGGCCTACGCCCGCCCTGCATCAGGTCTCGCCGGATGGCGGGCAATCAACCCAGGCGGCACGGATCTGCGATCGGGTGGAATCGCCGAACACAGCACTCGTTGGGCAAGCCGATGGTGCCAGGTAGGATAAAGTCCGAGCCGCATATGTGGGGGAAATTGCTGCTGGGCTGGTGGTGACTGGCGGAACTTCAATGCTGCGCGGCCATCTTGGTCGGCGGCTTGGCCACCCCCCCCCAGGGAGTGCATAATTCAAGATATTACTCATCACATACCGAGATCCGATCCTCCTACTTGCTGGGTTTAGGCCTATATAACATGCTTGTTAACCCCTTCAGCTCGTCATGCTGCGTGGGCGGGCTGTGCGCATGACGAGCTGAGCTCGTCACAACCACGCCCGCGATTGGAATGTCCAGCACCTGGCTGGAATTCCGCTCGCAGCGAAGGCGTTAAACAACAGGTGGTGGAGAAGGAACTGGAGTGAGTTATGAACATTTCTATTAACAGTGCCATCATTGGGATAAAATGCCCTGGATTTACAACATTCGTCAGTAATCTTTGCCTGGAACAGCAATCCTAGCTGGCATGCCTAAACTCTACAAAATGTCACAATAATGTCTTAGCAAATAAAGTAAACAATATAGAGAGATGGGAGAATGTAGGCAAGCTGTGGAGTCTGCAAAGACTTGAGGTTCACCTGGAAAAAGAGAGCATCTTGTGACAAAGTCTGACAGTTGGTTGAGTGGTCGTGTCATTGTCAAGCTCCTAGTGACTTTCTTATGGAGAAATACCAGTTGTCTCCATCCAGTCATGATCATTTACACATACGTGACATTGTGGGCATCTCTGAATCTGCAGTGTAGGGGATCCTCCCCTGATCCTCCCCTGTACAGAGGAGACTTTGTGGCACTTCATTGAATTGAGTGTGTTGATGAGTGTTCGTTTTCCAAATGATTTAATTAAAGTGAGTGTGAAATGAGAGGTAGAAGGGGGTCACAGATTTTATTTCGTATCTTTCAAGTAAGAGAGAGACAAATATGGAAGTCTCTTCATAAAGTCCTGCTATCGGAACGTGTCCTCTCCTGCGGTTTGTCTATTCTCTGTACCAACTGAAAAAGTGGCAATAGACACAGAATTGTTGTTTAAGTGATTAATTGAAAATGCCTTTAAGGATGTATATATGTGTATGTTTAATCATCCCAAGGTTTAACCATAGGGAACGAATGAAAATCAGGCACTGTGCCTTTAAAACTAAAGCAACACTAATAAGGCGTGTTGGTAATGTCCAATAGAAAGAAATATGGCCGCCCAGCAAAAAAAGGACTGATAATGTCCCTTATAGGAAACCTGTCTCTATTTTTCTTACAATCGAGCTGCAAATGAGGTAGTTACCGTATTGTAAAAAATTATTACAGTTGGGTTATAACTTCACAATGCCTACGCCAGTGACAGTATACAGCGTGAAAGGATGGTCACAGAGCAGAATTGCTTTTCTGGTCTTCTGGATTATGTTTCCCTAAAATTAACTGTCATGAGGAGATAGGCAGCATTTATGGCAGTGTGTTTATTTTTTTGCACGGCTAGAGATCATTACTTTGAAACAGCAATATCTATGCATGTTACCACATATGTTGGACTACCGCCATTTTTGCAGAGGCTTACAATAAACTGGTTACATTACTTGTTTGCTGCAAGCTGCAGATTGCTATTAATGTCTTTAATTTCACACGACATATTGCACTGATAATTTACATATTTGCACCATTTTATCTCTTTCATATGAAAGAACAAGAGAGACTGTTGGGGAAGGACATGCATTATAAGAAATATATATATGTACTTCTGCATGTCAAAATGAAAATTGCTTGTCACCTCAGAGTTCCATGGCTTATTAAGGAATTTGGCCTTACGTTTTGTCACCTTATACGATCTCAAAACCACTTGGTGACTTGCAATATTTTTATAATGTAAGGAAGGGTGAATGAATTTAAGTAATTTTTTCACAAAGGGGAGCTGACATTGACAAAGCCCAAGGCGCCGAAACGCGTTTGTCAGCAGTGGGTTGCACGTAAAATTAAAATAAACTCATTGAATTTAAGGAGCCCGGAGTGCCCAGCGTCTCTTTTGGAAACATATATTGCACGAGTCCGTCCTCGTGAGCTGGAAGCACCCACCGTGAGGAGAGCGGTAGCCATTGACGTTGTAATAAAATCACGCTATAAGAAGTTTTGGGCCACGGCGTGTTGTTTTTCGTTGATCTGGATAACGACGTTGTTGGATATATATATATATATATAAAATAAAAAAAATATATATATATATATAAAGCACCTGTGTCTGAGCGCTATGTACACTTCAATCCTATGATTAAGGCGTAACTGTTGAAACGCGTCAGGAAAGACTCTTTTATTTCTTCTGCAACTTTTCACTCGAAGAATAAACATCGCAGTGAACCGTGAATTAGGTTCAGCATCTTTTTTGTGTGTTTTTTATAATGGGAAGCTTCGTCCCCATCAGTTGAGGGCGCCCTGCAGGGTCGGGGGCCCTCGACGACGAAGGAGTTGTGATATATATATATATATATCGGCCTTGTTAAGAAGTGCAAGTAATGCCTATCATATGTATTGCAGGGTGGCTTCGAAAATGATATATTAAGCTGGTGAAATGTTCAAAATATAAGGAATTTTGCCCAATGTGCAACTTCTGAAATTTCGCAGGTGTGAAATTTTGTATTTTTTTTTCCCTCGGGGACTGCTTGGAGCAGTTAATATCAATCAATCAATCAATCATTATATTTGTAAAGCGCGCTACTTACCCGTGAGGGTTTCAAGGCACTGAGGGGAGGGGGGGGGAGCTGCTACTGTTCGAATAGCCAGGTCTTGAGGAGTCTCCTGAAGGTCAGTAGGTCCTGTGTCTGCCGTAGGTGGAGGGGAGGGTGTTCCATGTCTTGGCGGCGAGGTGGGAGAAGGATCTGCCGCCGGTGGTTGCTCTTCGGATGCGGGGGACGGTGGCGAGGGCGTGGTCGGCGGAGCGGAGCTGGCGGGTGGGGGTGTAGAAGTTGAGGCGGCAGTTGAGGTACGCTGGTCCGGTGTTGTGGAGTGCTTTGTGTGCGTGGGTGAGGAGCTTGAAGGTTATCCTCTTGTTGACGGGGAGCCAGTGCAGGTCTTTCAGGCGGGGTGTGATGTGGCTGCGGCGCGGGATGTCGAGGATCAGACGTGCTGAAGCGTTCTGGATGCGTTGGAGCCGTTTGAGGAGTTTCGCCGAGGCTCCGGCGTAGAGGGCATTTCCGTAATCCAGTCTGCTGCTGACGAGAGCCTGGGTGACCTTCCTTCTGGTTTCGGTGGGGATCCACTTGTAGATCCTCGCCGGGCACTGGTTTTAGCAGAAACTGTCTCGTGTGAGACATTTTCTCTTCGAGCCAGTCCCCTTGCAGACATCTCATGTAACTTTTAAATGCGAGCTATACCTTGAAGTTCAATTTTCACTTGAGATACCATAAAGTGCGTTTAATGAATATTATGCTTAATTTTACATACTTTTTCTGAAATGTCATGATCTTTCTTGCAGTTTCACCCACCGTTAGTACCAGGCCAGCTGAGTAATGCTTCCTTACTTCATGTATAACCGCTGAGCACAGCAGGCCTTTTACTCTCTCTGTAAAATAATAGCAGCGATGCTGATGTATGTGTGGGACACATGGACTATTGTCATGTGATCAACAATCCCCAAAGCCTCCAAAATAATGCTGCCCAGCTGTGCCTGAATCGGCAAATGTTTGAGCATGAAAGTACTCCACTGACTCCCATTGGATACCAGCAGGGTTGGATTGGGATTAAAAATGGGCCCGGGCACGCTAAAAAAAGTGGCCCACATTTGCATATTGCCTTTATGCAAAACACTGCTTTGGCGAAATTTTATTAAAAAAAAGGGGGAGGCGGGGTTAAAAAAAAATGCACAGATTAGTTTACACTGATGAAACACACCTGAAAACAAGTAGACCACTTTTGCTCAGGCCCCCTGCCCCCGCTCAATCTGCATATATTAATGGGCCGGCCCAGCGAGAGAAAGGGAGTGACACCTCTGCCCATTGATAAAAGGAAGGTAATGGACGCCCATCTACCTCCAAAAAGGCCACTCAGGCACCCACAGGGCCGCTGGTAGCATCCGAACGACGCAAAAACTGCCCAAATCGGCCCCCCAGGCTGCTCAGAAAAGCAGCCCACAGCTAGAATTCGGATACCGGCCCCTAGGGCATTGCCCGAGTGCCCGCGTTACCAATCCGACCCTGACCCTGGACATACCAGGATCACATTCAAGACACTCTGCCTTCCTCAAAAGGCATTCTGGTACAAAACAAAGACCTACATACCAATAACTAGCCCCACACTACAATCACCCGAGATATCTTAATTCTGCCTCTAAAATGCTGATCCTGCAACATCCTTCCAAGTGTGTAACTCATGGCACTTGAGCTCTGGGAGTGTTAGGCACCAACCGTGTAACTACTCAGGCTTCCAATTAAGAGCTGAACCAAATGACCTCTGATTCAGGAAACTACTTAAATCCAAACTTTTCAGCAAAGCATTTTTCTGAATCCTCTCTTAGGATCATACTTAAAGAATATGGTTGATGTCTTCTAATCATCCTGCTGGATTCTAATGTTCATTGTACATTCATTTATGCCCGCTGTCACAGTGGTGTAGCTAGACCTTTGGGTGCCCGTGGCAGTACCTGCGTTTGCCGCCCCGCGACGGCCTCAGGTAAGGGGGGTGCTGGCAATGTCTTGTGACGGCTGCAAGTAGGAGCAGGGAGCGCGGGGGCGGGGGGTACTGGTGATCCCTGCTGCGTTTGCCATGACAGCCGCAGGTAAGAGTAGGGGGAGGCCGCTGCTCCCAAAACTCATGCCGCCCGGGGCGCACCGCCCCCCTCAGCCCTATTGCTACGCCACTGCACAGTCACTTTTCCCCATTGCCTCATGGACTGTGAAACAGTTTGCATAGTGTTTGTGTATTTAAAATAATTGGGATGAGGATATAAAGTACGTTATTCCTGACACTAGAATGAGGCTAATCCTCTCCGAATGAGGACACTCACATGGACTCATTGTAATGTGGATTACAGGTAAGTAAACCTTTCATAGCTGCAATGTAGTGTCTTTGTGAATCCGACCATTGAGATTTGTTGACCATTTCCTCTTGCTTGATTTAGCTAAAGGATTTCAACAAGAGTAAGAGATAATAATCCTGTACAAATGATCCTTGGACATGAGACATTCTGAAGCATATGGAACCCTAGTCTGCAACTCATTTATTTTAGGATTCCAATCTCCCTTAGCGTTACTAAGTTAATCTTACCTTCTTATTCGTGTCTCAGCTTGTCAACCTTGTGTTTGTCCCTCCAATGGCCCATAGCCTCTGTACCATCTCTTCTGATTGGATCTTTTATGCTTCCACAGCTTGCTTTTCAAACACCTTTTGTTAAGCCCACCACAAGAGGGCATGGGTTTTCAAGCTGTCTCCCTCATGTACTTCTTACCCCCCACACTCTGTGTTGCTCTCTTTCACATGTCTGTTTTTTCACGCCCCCTCTATGGTGTGCTGGCTCATGCCTCCTCCTGTTGCTTTCTCACCAGTGTGTTTCACCCGTGCCTGCACCACATTGCTCTCTTAAACTTTGCTACTGTTCTCCACCATCGTCCTCCATGTTGCTTATGTCCCCCTCACCACTCCATGTTCCTTCCCCCACCCCAGTGGTTAATTTGTGCAAGAATAAGTGGCGGGGCTCTCAAGAGGCAGCTTGCACCAGCCCATATCTCCTATTAGCGTTGCCTAAAACAGAACCAACTACTAACCATGTGGGGAGAGAATGTGGTGTAATGGCCAGCGCTGCTGACTTTGGAGCTAGGGAACCAGGTTCGAGTCTTGGTGTCGGCTCAACACCCTCTGATCCTGGACAAATCACTTAATCTCCCCGTGCCTACCATAAATGACTGTGTTCTTAACTGGTGTTCATGAAAAGCGACGGTGTTGATGATTAAGTGCCGATGCTGAGCACCGGAAACCACAGGCTCAAATTAAGCACTGCCCCACCCACATCTTCCTTTTTTGTTGCCTATTGCCTCTCCTCACCATCCACGTTGCTACCATCTCTCTGCCCTACGTATTGCTTTTCCCCACTAGCACCCTCCTTCTCTGTCGCTTGTTGCTTTCCCTCCACACCCCACCTGCACCCTTCGCGTTGCCCCATCCGCATCTTCCATGTTGCTCCATCCATGTGGTCCTCCCCACCTGCACCCTCCATGTTCCTTCCCCCTCCTGTGCCTAAAAAAACACTTTGAGCATTTTTTTCTTTTTATTTGCTGATCCAGCTTGCATCGGCAAATAAAAATAAAACAAAAAGTGCCGCTTCGTAGCCTTTTTTCCCTATTTAGTCATTCTGCACAGTAAATAGGTTTCAGAGGCTAGTGCTTGTTTGCCGATGGATTGGCACAGCGGTTTGTTATCAAGAGCAACAAAGATGTGTGTTGATTAAAGGTATGCAGCACTTTAACAATCTCTTTATATATGTAAATAGATTTACAGTAGAAAATGAGAAATTCAAATAGCAGAAAGTATCCAAAACATAGTAGAGTAGGAATACACTAATGCGTCACAGTACAGTGAGAAAGCCCAGGCCCTGGCCATCAACGCAAAGGGTCAAATTCCAAGTTGGGAGGATTTCAGGATTTTGGGTAATTGCCTGGCCGCACTCCTCCATTGGAACTAGTAATACCAGGGGCATCAGCAACTCCAGAGGGAAAGAAACACTCCGCATTAATAGATTTTGGGGAATAACATGCGAGAATTGGTCCTTCCACTTTGATCCCTACATGTTTTCTCCAGTGTTTACCCTAGAGATTCTGGATGCTTTCATTAGTCATCGAATTGACATAAAACACCACATCTCTTAATCTCCATTGGGGCAGGTATTTCATTTTACCAGCCCTACTGGGATTAAAAGGGCTCTGTAATAACACCCAAAGCAGTGATCACTTGCAAACTATTACACCCACTCATAGGGTCCTCGTCTGCAACTCTAATTCCTGATTCCCAATCTCTGTTGCGCGAGAATGAGTTAGTCACAGCAGGTGTACCGGTAGCCATTATCCCGAATGGGTAGGCAGAGCATTATTATATGTTATGAACCTCTCTAATGATGGGTGTTGCTACACAGGAAAACCTGCAAATATGATGGTTGTTCACCTGCGAAATGTGCTTTAAATACCACGAGAAAATCGCAGAGTCCAGCTAGAGCTTGGTTCCAATTCTAAGGAGACGGAGCAGATGCTTTTGAATTCAGCCTGTATTATGTGGCATTGAATCTGAAAACCGCATGGCAGAAAAATAGCTTCTTTTTTCGAGCTCTCATTCAGCAACAAAAGACCTCATCAGACACAATAACAGTTTGCCGGTGCTAATACCTGATTGTGTCGCTAAGCTGTGCCTCCTTTCAGTTTTCTTGTTATGCCAATATTTTCCAAATGTATAACGTTTTGATAGGATGTGAGCACGCTGTGCAATTACCTCCCGCAATGACACAAATGTCTTCTTCGGCATTTGTCTGCGCACCGAGCCTCATTCGGAGGGCTCCAATAATGCAGCGGTAATTCCACCCAGGAGTCCACCAGCAACTCCGGGGGAGAGGTTGTGTAATTACTAATTACCTTAAGGGCTCACCGGCAGATGCGGAATTACTCAGGTAGTGGGTAATTCTACATCCGGTTGCTCAGATAAATCATTTTAAGCCCAATAATTCTGCAGTGAATTTTCTGCTTGGAGCAGGGGAAATCTCCAGGTAGCCTGAGTTCTGAGGAGCTGAGAAGATCTTCAGATTAGAGAAACTGATAAGAAGGAGGCTGTCTACAGGTAACCCAGCTTAAGAGCACTTGCAGTTAGTTGGGATTTGAACAATTGAATTTGTCCCTTATAAGAATCATGAATAGCCCTCGCCTGGAGGTGGCAGAGGTTTCATCCACACACTTTGAACCTGCATTAACTACACAAGTTACATGCAAGGAGTCGGAGACTTCCGCACAGCATCATAGGACTTCGCGGTCCTTCAAGATGGTCATTTCAGGGCTCATCCCATCAGCACTTCATAGGTCAAAAGACGACTGCTTAACACCATCTCACGGCACCACCACATGCTAATTTGACACTCAAGAGCCAGATGCTCCATGCAAAGCACTCCCTGTTTACCCAGCAAGACCAGAGCGGCTGACTCCGGAGTGTGGGGATCACGGTTTGATCCCCGGCAGCAGCTCAGCATCATGTGACTGGGCAATAGCTCACTTAATCTCCCCGACGACCCCCAGAGCCTTGAAACCTTAGGGGGTGATATGTTCGCGCTTGACAAATATGGATGATTATTATGGATTATTTATTTTGCCTAAGTTGCAATACATTCACCGACGAAAAAGTACTTATTGAGTGCATAACAGCAGATATAAGAATCATATAGCTAAGAACTTGTATAGCTACGAATTTAAATGCATCAACCAAATTATTTAAGAATGTAGTAACAGGAAACTTGTCACAGTTGGAAAACTAGTTAAAAAGCTAAATTTATGGGGTAAACATACTAAAAATTAAGAAGGACATTATATAAAGACATTCAAAGTGTTGGGTTATTGAGATGGCATGAGGGCTCAATGATGATGAAGGCATGTGCTGAAACTGCTGCTAGTGAAAGTTGACTATCATGGTGGGATCTTGATGGAGATCCCCCCATCTGCTCAGTGATTGACACTTTTGGCTGACGGTGTTTAATTGAAGATTTGTGGGTGCCAAGTCGGCTGCACCATGCAAAGCTACGAAGGGTGAGCTAAGATATTCCAGTTAGACTGTGTGAGACTTGTGCAAGCTCACTCACAGTTCTCATCAAGTCTGTGACCTTTGTCATTCAGTTATGCAAACAGACTTCCTCCAATGTCTTCAGCGGGAAGGGAGAACTGCAAAAAAGGTGACCCATTGCAAAATGATCGACATTTAGGGTCTGAATAAAATGATAGCGGACGGGTTACTCCGTCACACCGGTGACGGATATCCCGTCCGCCGAATTATAAATCCCATTATAGCCTATAGGATTTATATTTCCATTGTGAAGGAGTAACTCATCTGCCAAGATCTAAATCAGGCCCTTACTACTTTTCTCACGGGTAGTCAGATGAACAATTCTTGTGAAGTAAGGAGCAGACAAATATGGGACCAAAGGAGTTTCTGTACCAAAGTCATAGTAACGGAATTAGCAGTGAAGTTTAGGGATGTGTGAAATTTGAACCATTTCCTTTCGCATAATTACCTGAAATTCTAAAAAAATTAAGCAAAAATACATGAAATGAAAATCATATGTTTAGCACTATATTTTAGCATTAAATGCATAATTGTGTTTATTTTGGATGCAGTTATGCATTTCGTGGTAACTAATAGTGCAAAAAACACAAGTGCTAAAAACAACAGCCTCTCACTTTCTCTTCATTCATGTTGTTTCCACGCTTCAGCTATATGATTTTTACCCAAATGGATTTTAAATCACGCAATGTGGTGTAGTCATAATTTCAGGAATTTTGTATGCGACGCAACACAAAATTCTAGAAATTACACTAGATTACAACGGTGTAACGAAACCTTCACCTGGGCCTAGTTAAGATGATACGGAGTGTTTTGCATGTCAGAGATGTATGATAAGGTCAGATACAGGAACGTAAAATGAGGCTGCTTGAGAGAGGAGGTGGAATCCAAGCTGCCTACACTACATCTGAGCTCCCTTCCTCTCGGATACGAGCAATCTTATCTACAGAGGTGTAAAGAGGAAGTAAACCGATCAATTACAGATGACCTTTGATCTTAATATGAGAGTGAGGCTAGGGGTGGGGAGAAGGAGAAAGTATAGGGTTAGCAATAAAGACTATAGGATGAAGAACAGTGAAAAAGAGTGCAATTCAGAGGATAGTGCTTTATTTAGCACCTTGCAATTTTCTAGTAAAGTTTAATTATTTCCAGTGAATACCGCAAACAGACTAGAAACTACATCATAGACGGTCAAATTACCAACAGAAGAGCACATAATTACTGTGCTGGTTCGTGAACTGAGGTTGCTTATGTTTAAGCTCTTGATGTTCTATATCACGGTAAACAGCCCACCATCCCTCACCTGGACCGACCACTCTCTGGTCTCGTTCAACCTACACCTTTACCACCAACGATGAACTGCTCTGCAAAACCACCTGTTGCAACTGAAAACACTATCTCCGAGGAAACCTGGACCACAGAACTACTAAGCCACATCCTGATGCACCTACATCACCTTACCTGATCCATTGACAACTTCAACAACTGGATCACCTCAAGCGCAGATGCCCTCGCCCCACTCAAAACCACAACCACCCCAGGTACCTAAAAAAGCTGTGCATTGATGACCTACTACTCACTAAGCACCATTGCAAGCAGCAAAAGGGCCATTGGAGACTCACCCACAAAGACAGTGACAGACAGACCTACAAATCAGCCCTCCAACACTACCACCAGCTACTCAGAGCCGCCAAGCAAGAAGTCTTGACCGAATGGATCAATAACAGTACCAATAACACTAAGGAAATCTTCTCCAAATGGAAGGAAATCACCTGCCCCGCTGCCAGCTCCAGGATCACCACCCCCTTTCAGAAGTTCTGCTCCCAGTTTTCTCTTTACTTCCACAACCAGATAAGCACAATCTATACCATCTTTGCACCCCAGCCGGGCCTCTCCACCCTGGCGCACTCCAACATAATGAGGAAAACACATCAGAAATCTCCCTGACATGATGCACCACCACCACCCCTATCAAAACCACTGCCATCATGCGACAAAAAACTTGAACCAATCTGCACAGCCCTCACCCAATCCTCAATGACTCACTCATCACTGCTACCTTCCTGGACAACTGGAAACATGCCACTATCCTGCTGTTACTGAAAAATCTACAGCAGACCGGATTACACCAGCAAACTACAGATCCCTCTCGGTACTACCCTATGGAGCTAAAGCCTTGGTAAAATTTGTCAACAAATAGACTGGCAAAGCACCTCACTAACAACAACCACCTGGCCCCATCCCTGTCAGTATTCAGACACAACCACAGCACTGACATTGCCCTCATCTCAATCACTGATGACATTCACCTCATCATGGACCAAGGTGGCACTGCAGTCCTCATCCTCCTCTTCACAGTGTTTGACACTATCTCCCAACAGACCCTCATCCAACGCCTCCACGAGTTAGGAATTCATGGAACAGCTCTTTCCTCACAGGCTGCATGCAGAAGGTCAGCATAGCACCTTAAACTTCTGAACTCTCCAACCTGATCTATGGCATCTCCAAGGGATTTTCTCTGAACCCAGGGCTCATCCCAAGGCTCTACAACAGCTACATGACTCCACTCACCAACATTGTCAGAACACATGTGTAAGATTCTTGTTTCATTCAAATAAAGAAGAGGCTCCAGTGCTGTGAGTTCTCAACAATTTATTGGATTAAAGAGTCTCAGGATAAACATCCCAGCCATCAGTCCCCAGCTGCTCCAACCTTCACTCGTATTCAAATCCAAACATTCTCATACAGAAAATCCCATCCTAACATGGTTTTACAGCATCGTTATGACATACCTTTCCATGGTCCCAGATACCACAACATGGTCTCAACATCATCTCTTACGCCAACGACACACAGCTCATCCTCTCCCTCTCCAAGGAACCCCCAACGCCCATGCAAAGTTAATGACTGTATGTCAGAATTCACACTCTGGATGAAATCAAACTCCCTGAAGCTCAACTCAGACAAGACATAGGTGGTACTCTTTGACAGAGACACCACACTATGACCCTCGGCCTGATGGCCATCTGAACTGGGACTAACACCCACCAACGCCAAGCCAAAAGCCTAAGGATCATGATTGACAATCATTTATCTATGTACAGGCAGGTTAACTTGATCGTCTACTCCTACTTTCACACACTCAACATCCTCAGTAGGGTATTCAGATGGAAATCACCACCCCTCTCACTAAGAGGCTCCAGATCATCCAGAACGCAGCTGCCAGACTCACACTCCAACCTACCACCCCGCACCCACATATCCACTCAAATCAAATACCTCCAGTGGCTCCACATCCAGAAGTGCAACTTTTTCCAGCTACTCACAACCACATACAAAGCAGTGCACAACCTATGTCCCACTTACCTGAACAGCCCATCAGCTTCCACACCCCAACCAGACTCCTTCCCTCTGCCATGTACCTTTCGCATAAGCGAAGAGCCAGAGTCAGCTGCCGCACCTTCTCGTATCTGGCTCCTAAAGCTTGCAACAAACTCCCCTTTCACATTAGAGCCCCCAGCTCAGTCCTAGAATTCCTGAACAAACTGAAAACCTGGCCAGTGGCGTAGCTAGACCTTTGGCCACCCGTGTTGGCGTGGAGGGGAGCGTGCTGGCGATTCCCGCGATGGCTGTCGATAAGGGGAGGAGGGGGGTGTGCAGGTGATTCCGAAAATCAGAGGATCGAGGAGTGGAGGGCGCCTCTTTTCATATAATGTTGCCAAACTTTGGAATCGCCTCCCCCTCCAGACCTGTCTTGAACCAAATTATCTGATCTTTCGGAAACAAATTAAAACCTCTCTTTTTCCCTAATTATCGCTCTGAGATTTTGGACTGCACTGCTAGCAGCGCTGGGATGCCCTTGGGTAACCACGTGCTTTAGAAGTGCTGATTCATTCATTCATTCCCGCCCGTCTGCCACCCCGTGATGGCCGCAGGTACAAGGGGGGAGGCTGCCGTCCCCAAAACAGGTCGCCTGGAGCGGACCGCCTGCCCCCCCCGCTAAGCCACTGAACCTGGCTCCTTCTGATGGCCTAGCTAGGGCTCCACCCTCTTCTCATAAACATCAGGACACCCACCCGAGTGATATGCACGCTCTACAAATACACATGACATAGCATAACATAATTTCACTGTACACAGAGTTCTGAACATCAGGATCTAGACATAAGAGCTACCCCAGTAAATATAAATCACAGAGACTGAATCTTAGACAGCATAGTTATGTACAGAATAGAATGTACAGATACATTTGTTTACCTAACAGGCTGAGGGCCTCATTAGGGTCAGTCGTAAATATGATTTACCTCCATTTTTGTCGATTAGTACTATTACAGCAATTGTAATTTATCATTTGATTTAAGTTTAGACGCTAGTCGAATATTTACGATACTGTAATCTGCCATATGCATACATTTCATACACTTTTAGTTTTTCCAACTTTGTCCTTTTGTAAACCCCATTACCACGAAACAGTATCTTTATTTTATGACTGAGTACAGTTTCTATTCATCGCCGATTTTTGTGATGGTATTTAGATGTATGGTTACAACAGTTTTGATCGTTAACGTCCCGGACTTTTACCCTATTTTGCAGTTTTTCATTCAATATCATGGAAGGAAAATCTAAGTTTTGCACAGAAATACACTGGTATTGAACATTCTATTTTTTTACAATGTATTTTTTCCAGGTTCAACATTGTCATCATTCTCATTTCACCGTTCCCGTAGGTTAAGAGGGGACTGTGCTGCTCATCAGAAACTACTGGAATGCCCTGTTTAATGCACGTGCTCTACCTCGCTCTCTCCCGGGCAAACTAAGAAAACAGCCAAGAAAACTCACCTGAACGTCTGAATTATTGACACGAAGCTGCACAGCTGGCAGTGTCTGTGCTGGTGCCCCTATACAGAACAAAACATGAGAATATGCATTTTGTGGTTTTTGAACTTGAAATTACTAACTCAAATACACATAACAAACGCAAATTATAACAAGCATCGGCAAAGCCAATAGGTCTTGCCTATGCTAGAGCTATTGACTTTGCCAATATGATTTAGCCATTATGGATACCAGCGTGGCAGCTGTTCAGCATGGCTAAAGGCTAGCGGGGTAAGGGAGAATGACGTGAGTGGAGTGGAGTAAAGTGAAGTAGAATGGAGTGTTATGGAGTGGAGTAGAGTGGTGTGGAGTAGAGTTGAGTGGCATGGAGTGGTGTGAAGTGTCATGGAGGGAGTAGAGTGGAATAGCATAGAGTGTAGTGGAGTTGAGTGACAAACAGTATTGCGGAGTGGAGTAGAGCAGAGTGGAGTGCAGAATAGATTAGAGTGGTGTGGAGTGATGCAGAGTTGTGGTGTAGTGCATTGGCGTAGAGTGCGGTAGAGTGGCATAGAGTTGATTGTTGCAGAGTAGAGTGCAGTGGCATAGAGTGCAGCGGCATAGAGAGCAGCGTCCTAGAGTAGAATGTGGCAGAGTAGAGTGTGGCAGAGTACAGTAGTGCAGAGTAGAGTAGTGCAGAGTAGAGTAGTGCAGAGAGCAGTGGCATGGAGTGCAGTGGTGCAGAGTAGAGTGTTGTAGAGTGCAGTGGCACAGAGTCGAACTGAGTGCCGTGAAGTGGAGTAGTGTGGAGTGTTGTGGAGTGTCATGGAAGGCAAAGATCTGAAAGCTATAGAGTGGAGTTGTGTTAAAGTTAAGCGGCATAGAGTGGAGTAGATTGTCGTAGAGTAGAGTGGCATAGAGTGGAGTAGTATAAGAGAGAGAAATGGCATAGAATGGAGAAAAGTGTTGTAGAGTCGAGCAGGTTAGAGTGAAGTGGCGCATAGAGTGGAGTGAAATAGGGTAGTGTGTCATGGAGTGGCATAGAGGGAGTTACGTAGAGCGTCATAGAGTGGAGTAGTGTTGTAGAGTGGCATAGAGTGTCAAAGAATGGAGTTTAATGGAGTTGAGTATCCCAGAGTGGAGCATCGTAGAGTGTAGTGTCGTAGAGTGTCCTAGTGTGAAGTGGCCTAAAGTACAGTGGTGCAGAGTAGACTGGCTTAGAGTGCAGTGGCATAGAGTGCATTGGTTTTGAGTAAAGTGGTATACAGTGCATTGGCACAGAGTGCAGTGATGTCGAGTAGAGTGGTGTAGATCGCAGTGACATAGAGTAGAGTGATGCAGAGTAGCTTTCAATCGCATAGAGTGCAGTGGCATAGAGTAGATTATTTCAGAGTAGAGTGAAGTGGCATAGAATGGAGTAGTTCAGGGTAGAGTGGAGTGGTGCAGAATAGAGTGGAGTGACGCTGAGTGGAGTGGTGCTGAATGCAATGGCGCTGAGTGCAGTGGCGTAAAGTAGATTAGTTCAGAGTAAAGTGGAGTAGCGCACGGTCGAGTGCAGTGACAGAGTGTTGAGTAGATTAGAATGAAGTGGATTGGAATAGAGTTCACTGGCGTAGAGTGGAGTGGTACAGAGTAGAGTGCATTGGCATAGAATGCAGTGGCATAGAGTGTAGTGTTGCAGAGTAGAGTGGCGTAGAGTGGAGTGACGCAGAGTGGAGTGGTGAAGAGTGCAGTGGTGCATAGTAGAGTAGTGTGGGTGGAGTGCATTGGCATAGAGGAGAGTGGAGTAGAGAGGCGTAGAGTGAAGTGGCTTAGGGTGGAGTGGTGCAGAGTAGAGTGCAGTGACGCAGAGTGAAGTGGAGTGGTGTAGTGTGGTGCACAGTAGAGTGGAGTGGTGTAGACTGGAATATGCATGGTGTGGCAGCACACTGCTGTTACAGCCAATACATTTTCTATTGAACTGACCATTACATTTGCACAGACATCCAGTTTTACTGATAAAAGTATGCAGCACACTAACGATATTGTGTGGAAATCTCATCACCTAATGTATTGACTTGTTTTGATCATATTAAAATATTTTTTCCCACCACACTACAGAATTACCTAAAATGTGATTCATTTGTGACCTGAAATATCTTCACAGTTCATTTACAGACATTTACATTTCGTGTGCTAGAAAAAAATATAACTGTGCATACTTCCTCAAGCACTCCCCCAAAAGCCAGCATGATTGCCACATAAATCCTCTCACTTAGAAGCAGAGAAAGAAAAGTAAACACCAAAGTTCCTGAAAGACAGAGCCTGACATTAGACCTCTGTCTTTGAATGCACAACAAATATGACAACATTAGACCAAGATAGACTTAAAGGCTTGTTTATTGAAATCCAGTACTGGTGGTAGAATACAGTAAATTGGGTTTGGGCAATGGAAGGGAAAAACTCAAGCAGGACAGCCTAAAAAAAGAGAGTCAGCAAATAGAAAGCAAGCAAATGTGAGTTACGAACCACAAAGCCAATGGTAAGCAATAGGCAGAATGCATTCCCAGGAAAGCTTTCTGAATGTCCCCAAAATGCAAGCAAATGTGAGTTACAAATCACAAAGCCAATGGTAAGCAATAGGCAGAATGCATTCCCAGGAAAGCTTTCTGAATGTCCCCAAAATGCAAGCAAATGTGAGTTACAAACCACAAAGCCAATGGTAAGCAATAGGCAGAATGCATTACCAGGAAAGCTTTCTGAATGTCCCCAAAATGTCTTTAGCAAACCAGTCAGTTGCGCTGTGTGGTAGGCTTCCACCTAAAAAGGAGAAATTAATGTCTGGTACTTCATGCCAGGGCCATCTGATTTATATGATTCGGCTGCCACATTACTTGCTATAAAATTGTAAATTTGCCACAGTTTCCCCATAATATATTAACTACTCATATTTTCAGATTTTAACAAAAAGGCTTTGCTTTAGGTAAACCTGATCAAATGCTACTACAAACTCTGCCACATGTGTCGCTGTGCAGCGACAGGCCCTTTGCTAAGGTTAACTGGTCACCTTTCATTTTCTGATTGCTGTATTAGCGATTACACTGATACTAGTGAGGTGAAACCTTTGCCCAGGCAGTGTGAACACCTGTATATATAACAAAAAATTGAAGTAACGATGCCAGAAAACATTCTGCATTATGGCGCATAGTTTGCCTTTTCTTGCTACATAATTTAGTAAACTTTGCCACACATTTTGATCCTTAAACGGTTGCATAATTCTAGTTGCCTGGCTTATGACTCTACTACATCAGCACTTCATCTTTACTATGGTGAAACATTTGTAAAAATTCAATCTGTTGAACATGTTCCAGGCTGTATCCTGTCGTAAATAAACTGAAATTAAAAGAACCTACCGGAGACCCTCAGTGGTATCCTTAAGGTGAAATAAAGTGAAAACATCTTTCATCAGCAGCCCACAGGTTCCTCAACTTGCCCTGACCGAATCACCATACAGCTAGCTACCCCTCAGTTTACACGGATTTTAGGGGCACATGCATCAAGGGATTTTGCAATCGCAAACGGCGCGATTCGCAAAAATCGGCCGTTTGTGATTGCAAAATGGCCTTTTGCAATGCATGAAAATCTTTGGGATGCGCAATTTCGGTAATCGCTATTTTTTGCGATTTCCCAAATTGCGATTGCATTTAAGGAATCGCAATTTGCGATTCCTTAAATGCAATGCTAGAAGCACTTTGAAATAGCAATTTCGCTATTTGGGGCCGCAAATTACCGAAAATTAAACTGGTCGCTAATTTGCAAAATTCATGTTACACACACACATGCCCTTGGGGCATGTGTGTGCGCAACATGGGTGCACATCACAATTTCAGGGGTGCAACAGGGTGTCCTTTTGGAATCCTTGCACCCTTGAAATTGCAAGCGCAATTTGCGAGTACCTATTGGTACTTGCAAATTGCGCATGCAATTTCCCATTCATTCCTATGGGCCTGTGGGCCCATAGGAATAAATGGGAAGCCATTCCTTAATTGCGATGCGCAATTTGCGATTCGCAATTAAGGAATGTTTAGGAATCGCTATAAAAATAGCATAGGCTTTTGCGAGTCCTTAATTGCGATTCCTTAATTATCGCAATTAAGGACTCGCAAAAGCATATCTTGATGCATGTGCCCCTTACTGTTTTGGGCCGCAGAAAAAAAAAAATACCCATCAGGTTGCAAAGCTGTTCCAACCTCGGTTGTATGCCACTATATCAAGGTTGTTAATACTGACATAGAATATTATCATATCTACTACATCAGCATACCAGTACCTTGCAAGGGGAAAATATAATTACTATTATTAACTCCACCCATACTTACATTGCAAGGTAAGTTTGATTGGAGTTCAAAATAGTAATTATATGCTTACCTTACAATGTAGTGGAAGGGTGGATATGATAGGTAGGATACGATATTGTTGTCATGTGATCTATTGCATGCATATATTGACACCCCCGCCGCCCCAACTTGGACCATAGACAGCAAAAACGTCACTCCAGCTACACAGCTCTTAAAGGCTAAGATTTTGTCTGGCTAATTAGAGGGCAAGCCAGTATGACAGGACACACTATACAAGATATACTGGAGGTGCTTTGGACAGGATGGCTGGACACCTGGCGGTGGTGGACATGGCCAGAGACATTAAACAGACCCCCAAGAATATTGCAATTTTACGATTTGGAAAACAATTGTAAAAGCGGCATTTTTGTAAAAATCCCACTATTTTTTCAAAAGTGCCCGCAAAATATGTTTAAAAAAAACCATGGAGTTCACCCTCTCTTTACTGGCTCTGTGCTGCCGCTGAGCCAGTAAAGAGAGGGTGAGCAACAGGCCAGCAGGCAGCAGAGGTGTTAACTTCCTCTGTCGCCTGCCTTTGAAATGCACAAAGATCCCTCCTGTGCGATTAGCCTGCAGCTTACCTCACACATTTCCGTGTGCCCCCAGTGTGCCTTTCAATGGACTCTGCAGGCCGTTGAAAGGCTCTCTTGCCCCCCCACCCTCCTCTGTCTCCTGTTAACCCCTAACATCCCCCCATGTCTCCTCTTTTTTTGCGCATTTTGTTTATATACCCTCAACCCCCCCTGCTGCCCCACCCCAGCCTCTGCTGCCCTGCACACACAGGTTGTCTGATGCCCGAATAAGCTGGTTTCATGTTGTAATCTACTCTCTTTGGCATCAGACACCCTCTAGTTCCAGGCGCTGTGCTATTGGAGACCCTGCAACATTACAGACTGTGATACAGCACAGTCTCTAGCAGTGACAGAGCACAGGCCTTCAGTATTTTTGTGGCAGGCACATTTTTGCCCACCTCAAAAATACCATGAATTTTGAGGTTTTGGTCTAATTATTTAGCATTTTTTTGGCAGCAAAATTTGCCACACAAAGCTGCAAAATCCTGGAGTGGGGGCTTTTTAAAGGGATAGTTAGGTCTGCTTTTCCATAGACAGAGCATTTTTTGGTTTGCAAATAACTTTGCCACCGTTTGACAAAGTTCCGGGGTGATTCCTTAAGTGGGGGCCGAGGAAAAAGGAAGTTTCCAAAACCCCAAATTCCCATGCATTTTTTGTAGACTTCTTTAGACAGCGAAAACTACTGAACAGAATTACTCGAAATTTGGCAGGAAGGTAGATCTTGATCCGTAGATTGTGCTTTTTGTGTTTTGGTGCAAATCTGTCCAGTAGTTTTTGAGATATTAAGGATTAAACAATATAGATATTTGGACGGTTGGGCTGGCGAGAGTCTCGAGTCTCACGTGTGTCCCGCGAGAGCGCATATTCAGAAATGGAGCCTTGCGATTGGGTGAGTGGCCCGTTTTCCCCCTGAGCCTTCACGCTCTTGTGGGAGCGAGAGGCTCCTGCGAGTCTCACTAAAGTGAGAGGCTCCTGTGTGTCTCGCCATGGCGAGCGCTCCAATTGGCTGGCTGTTAGAGTTTTAGAAATGAAATGGCCTCCATTACTGTTTACTGTGAAAAATTGCAGGTGTTGTGGAAATTAAGTACAAAAGCTGTATAAGTGGGCAACAGAAAGGCATCCTGTATCCCTAGATTTTGAGAGGAGGCATGTAAGTACTGTGTCAAAAGTAAATCTATATTGTTTAAAAAAAAAAATATTCGCTTGTGGGATTGTAGGAGTGTGATTAGTAAAAAGAAGTAGATGAGTTGCGAATACACTTTACAAGGAGGAATGGATACTGTGCACCTTATTATCGAGAAGAGGTGTGCGAGATATAAGTACTGTGATGAATAGAATGTTAATTAATCACTATTATGCACACCATTTTCATTTGAGAGAGAGGTCACAAAGAAGAGGCCAGTTGCTCCTCACACACCCTACTGTGCACAGCCATCATCTGATAGAGGTCTCTAAGGAGAGGCTAGTCTATCCACCCATCCCACTATGCACACCTGTCATCTGAAAGAAAGGTCTCAAAGGAGAGGCCAGTACATCCACACACCCTACTACACACACACGTCATCTGAGAGAGAGGTCTCAAAGGAGAGGCCAGTCGCTCCCCACACACCCTACTATGCACATCCATCCTCTAAAATAGAGGTTTCAAAGCAGAGGCTAGTCCATCCACACACAAGACTAGGCACACCTGTCATTTGAGACAGAGGTCTCAAAGGAGAGGTCAGTCCTTCCCCACTCACTGCTACACACACCCGTCATCTGAGAGAGAGGTCTCAAAGGAGCGGCCAGTTGCTCCTCATACACCCTAATACACACACCCATCATCTGAGAGAGAGAGAGCGGGCTCAAAGGAGAGGTCAGTCCATCCACACAACAACAAACACCTGTCATCTGAGAGACCCCCAGCTCAACTCATTCTTAAAAAGTTTGCAGATGACATACTTTGCAGAGACTTTTTTGCCACCTGGCCTCATGTCAAAAAATTGCCACCCCAAACACACTTTGACAGGCTGAGGTGCTGCAATAGCACCAGGCTGCTCATTAGAATCTGATAAAGACATTTTTCTATACCAATAAAAAGGCAAGCAGAGCAAGGCAAGAGCTACCCACAGCAAATTCCAATATCTAAATAAACCAAAAGGATGGAGTCTACCTTTTGTAAATAAAGACAGCCATATGAACCAATCACAACTCTTCCATGGGATGTGCTTCCTCTTCCGGACCTCTCGCGAGAGACTCGCGAGCGTCTCACGAGATCGAAAAAAAGTATTGCTTTATATATTGAATGGAACAATTCATAATCAATTTTTCTAAGTTAATCAACATCTGTAATGTCTTACTTTGTTTAGAAATATGAGAAAACACTGTTATTAACTTAATTCCAAATGTACGATCTTGTGAATGGTTTGCGAGTTCGTACTGCACAGCTTATGGCCTCACATATGACATCCTTCATGACATGTTCTAGGACATCAGTTATGACATCACTGATGACATCTTAAATGATATCACTGATGTCACATTATTAGTAACACAGCACCAAGCCTTATAGTTTGGAAAATATCTTCCACATGAAGAGTACACAGTACAATTCCTGGCACCATCATGTGCACAACACAGCTCCACGCTATAGAGTTTGTTAAGTGTTTACCACTCCGACAGCATACCCTGATTGTGCTTTACTCACACATTCCCCTACAATAACAGTACAATGTAGACATAGCTCATGGCCTTGCAATGTGCACAATATAACCCAGAGCCATGAAGTTGGCTATCAGCCTGCAACGAAATGAAACAATAAAATTGAGCCATAAGGATAATTAATACTACAATAGTTCATGTTAGACTCAACTCCTAAAACCATCAAACGCCAAGCCTCCTAGCTGGCAAAGTGGTGCCACCACAACAGCACATGTAGGCTAGAAATATAGAATCCGAAATATTGATAGCTCACACTATCGTGACCACAATAGCGAGGGACAAAATATCGATAGGCAAGTTTGTATACATTTTCTATACCTAACTCCAAATATACTGCCCTTGGTGATATATATATATCTTCTAGAATTGTAGAGGTGGAGTTAAGAATATTAAATCCTTACCTCCCTCTGTGCACTTAACTGTTCAATATTTTGTCCCTCAATATGGTGCTCACGATATTTGACCCATCAATATTTTAGATATTTGTTTTGGGAAATCTTTTTTTATTAACACAGCTCATAAGACCATACATCATGTATTTACATCTGCAGTTCAACATCACTTCCAATACATGTAATACAGCTATCAGCGGGGGTAGAAGCCTGGGGAGTCTATCTTTAAGCTTAGCAATGGCCCATACTCTCATCCCTCCTCTACTATCCCAGGATTTCTGTACTGCCTCCAGGGCGCCCAGACTTTTTTCCATTTTTTAGCGCACCCCCTGCTTTTGTACACAGTTTCCTCGGCCCTTTGGCACCAATCTAAGTCTCTCTGCCAATCATCTAACTGTGGTGGGGCCTGCGCCCTCCAACTCCTTGCAATGTTGCATTTTGCCATCCCTGCCGCCAGGACCAGCCATAGTTCTGCATACCTGGGCCAACCCTCGTCACCCTTGATCATTAAGAGCAGCCACTTCGGCTCCATCGGGACCACCCGCCCCATGACCCTGGACATGGTATCCGTGACCCCTACCCAATAAGATGCAATCTCCGGACAATCCCATAGAATATGGAAAAAGGAACCCTCTTGTTGGCACCCCCTCCTACAGAGCCCCGACTGGAGTCTACCACATCGATACAGAAGTGTGCAAGGATAGTAAGTGCGATGAAGTATTTTTAGCTGCACCAGTCTAAATCTGGCACGGATGGCTAGCTCCCTGAGGCTCTGTATCGCCTCTTGCCAACTTTCATCATCAATTTCGCCCAGGTCAACAGCCCATGCCGCTCTGAGAGAGACCAGCGGGTCCGAACTATTGTTAAGCAGCTTACGATAGATCGTTGAGGTGGGCTTTCCCGCAATAGGGTCGAGCAATAGCCGGTCTTCCAGTGGGGAGTGCTCGGGTATGGACGTCCCCGGTTGAATGTGTACCCTAAGGGCATGTACTAATCGGATGTGGTGGTATCTTTGTGTCGGGTGCATGTCATATTCCGTCTGCAAGTATTCAAATGATCGGGGGAATCGTCCTTCCAGACATCTCCGAGGTACTCAATTCCTATTAACCTCCACCCCTTGAATCCCGTCAGGGCGGTCACCTCTCGGAGCTGGTCCCCCAGCCACAACGGGGTCTTACCGGTCAATTTCCGTTCCCACCCCAGAAATCTATTGGCATCCCTCCAACATTGCACCACCACCCTTGTATGTGTCGGCCAACTCCGCGACATCTTCCTGGCGTAAAGAAGAGCCTCACAGCTACCCCCCTCCATAATCATCCTGTCTATCCGGTAAGCCGGCTCGGTAACATCTGCGTACACCCAGTCGTTCACGACCTGTAGCTGTGACGCCCAGTAGTAAAGCTTGACGTCTGGGATCGCCAGGCCGCCATCAAAGACTCCCTTATGAAGTTTGCGCAGCGCAATCCGCGGGGACCCTCCATCCCACAACAACGTACGGACTGCCTGTGCGATCCGTTTGAAGGAGTGCGGGGGGACCGGGTACGGCGTGTTTTGTAGGATGTACAGTAATATCGGCAATGTGAGCATTTTCTATAGGGCCGCCCGACCCATGAGCGAGAGCGGGAGGGAACGCCAGTGACTCACATCCGATCCCATGTGAGAAAGCTGAGGCTCCAGGTTTTTGCCCAGGAACTCGTCCCTGTTTCTAGTGACATAGATTCCCAGATACTTAAACCCGTCGGTGACTACCGGCGCCACGCAGCAGGAGGGAATTCGCGGTGGAGGGCCCGAGAGCGGAAAGACCACTGACTTTGACCAATTTATGGTATAGCCGGAGTAGCTACCGAACAATTCAAATATATGCAATACGCGGGCCAGCGAGTTATACGGTCGGGCCAGGTAAAGGACAATATCATCCGCGTAAAGAGATACGCGCTCCTCCCAGCCCCCCGGTGTTGCGATGCCCCAGATCATGGGGTCCCTCCTTATCCAGTGCGCCAGGGGCTCCAGCGCGAGGGCAAACAGAAGGGGGGACAGGGGGCAGCCCTGCCTAGTACCCCATCTCAGGGGGAAGGATCTGGACACTGCCCCATTGGCTCGTATTCGCGCCACAGGTAACACATAGAGCAGTTTCACCCAACTACAGAAAATCGGCCCGCACCCCAGCCGCTGTAAAACCATAAAAAGGTAGGGCCATTCTATACTATCAAAGGCCATGGAGGCATCCAAGGTCACCGCCGACGTCTGGGTATGACCCACATCCTCTGTCATGTGGACTACCCCGCAGAGTCTCCGCAGGTTATGGCGCGTACTCCTGCGGGGAATAATCCCAGATTGATCTATGTGCACCAGATCCGTTATGACCGACACTAACCGCTCCGCCAGGGCCTTGGCCAGAACCTTCGCCTCCACATTTATCAATGAAATCGGGCGGTAGAAATAGCACCTGTCCGGTGGTTTTCCTGCTTTATGAATTGTCACTATTGTGGCTTCTCTCTGATCCGGAGGGAGCCGCCCCACCTCACGAGCCTCATTGAACATCAGCAGTAGGGGAGCCAGTACCACCGCCGCCTGTCGTTTGTAAATCTCGACCGGCAACCAGTTAGGCCCGGCTACCTTCCCGGACTGCAGGGAGCTCAGGGCTATTCCCAGTTCCTCCTCCGTGAGGTCAGCCTCGAGCCTCTCCCGTGCCTCCAGAGAGAGCGTGGGTAGGGCGAAGTCCCGCAAGAATTCCCCGCAGTCCGACTCAGTCCTTGTACACACCGGCGGGTATACTTGCTCAAAATGAGCGGCAAAGGCCTCCGCTATTTCCCCGCTGGTGGAACACAAGGCTTCCGACTTATCTCTCACCCCTGTCACCCATGAGCGCTCTCTGTCCCGGTGCTCCAACCACGCCAATAGCTTCAATCCCTTATCCCCCACGTCATATAACCGGTGCTGAGTTGCCAGTGCATAGGCCCGCGCCTCTCCCTCTGCAAGTGCCCTAAGGTCTCTCTGCTTCAGTGTCAAATCATGCCTCAGGTCCACTGACTCTGTCAGTGCGGGATCACGCTCTAAGGTCTCCACCTCCCGCTCGAGCCGTCTAGTCTGTAGGGATTCCTTTTTCTTCTGCCCCCCAATTAACGCCTGTGCCTGGCCCCGTAGGACCGCCTTATACGCTTCCCATACAATAATCTGGGAGTCGACAGAGCCCCGATTTTCATCAAAATACAATTTGGACCCCTCCCTGAGTTTGTCGCTTATAGCCGGGTCACGGAGACGCCAGGGGTCTATTCTCGGGAACGCGGCCCTATTTACCACCGGGCCCCGAAGAAGAACGCTCACCGGAGAGTGGTCTGAGATCCCACGCGCCATATGCCTGGTGCCTGTAAAGTCCCCCATATGCGAGAGCCGGGTAAGGAAATGGTCAATCCTGGAGAATGACCCGTGCCTGGCCGAATAGAAAGTGTACTCCCTACTCTGAGGATTGTGTGCCCGCCAGTGGTCGCCTAAGCCAAAGGCCGTGGCGAACCCCGCCAGGCCACGCTCATCTCGGGCCCCCATTTGAGGATTGGATCGGTCGACGGATGGGTCCATCACTGCGTTGGTGTCCCCCCCAATGAGAAGGACCCCGGAGGGGAGATCCGCCAGAAAGGCACCCAACCTCAGAAGGAAAGTGGAGTGCAGGCCCGGTGGAAGATAGCAGGAGCAGAAAACCAATGATCGTCCCTCCCAGGTGCCCACCGCTGCCACGAGGCAGCCATTGTCATCCGCCCATGTGCCAGTTATCACTAGGGGCAAGGAGGTACGCACCAGAATTCCCTCTCCTCGGGCCCCGGAGGTGTACCCCGCATGTGCGATCATTTTGTACCCAAATCGGTCAAGGGCTTTACACCTATTTCCCCGCAGGTGCGACTCCTGGATCAGGACTACGTCTGGGGTGTGTCTCCTCAGGTGCTGTAGGACTAGTGTGCGCTTAATTTTGTTACCCAACCCATTGACATTCCAGGTCCATACCTGTAGGCTGGCCGGGTCACCCATGATCAAATAATATTTACACCTTATTCAACCATAAAAACACACTTTAAACACAATCCCTGGCACCATCACATGCACAACACAGCTCCAAGCTATTTAGGTCTTCATTATGAGTGGCCCATAATTCACGATTCGTTCAAAAGCAGGAGTTACTGATCGAATTGGGAATTATAATTTGTGTTATTACATTTAAATTTTGGAAATCTCACAGTTTGAATTGAAACCTTTTTATGGCTCATATTCCCATATCTCTGAAGTTCTGATACCTGTGTGGGTGCAGGAAGGCTGTTGAGGAGGACACACATCATGCAGAATCAGGCCCATGTTTGACTAAGCATTTACCACCTCAAGGATACAATCATTCTAATCAGATTGACATATCTCCATCCTCTTTCCAATTCACATCAATCATCCTGATGAAATTAAGCTTGAACACTACACACCAACATGCAAATAGGATGACAGTAAAGGTTGCCACGAATATGTAGGACGTGAAGCTGAGCAATGGATTATCAGACACCCGAGCAGAATGAAACAAATGGCAATGCCCATCACCACTTTCTGTTCACCTAATCCTTCACACAGATACAGAATGGATCCAGCCAGCCTCTATGCAACTTACCACATGTTTTAACAAAAAATTGGTGCACTACGACCTGGCTGGCTGCAAACCAATTTAACTCACCTTTAAACAAAACAAAACAAGACTCAAAGGGTGCGAAACTCGACGTAACAACACAGTCAATCAATCAACCAGTTTTTATACAGTAGTGGCTTGTGTAAGGGAAATGTGGTGAGGCAGCGCAGGGAAGGGCAGCGTGTGGGGGCAGCACGAGGGAGCTGAAACAATAAAAATAAAAAAACCTACTTGTTGGTCTTCTGCTCTCCGGTCTTCTCCTCTGTGCACAGGCTGAAGCTCCCAGCTTTCCCTGCGGCCAATCACGAGGCTGCTCTCACCATGAGAGCAGTGTGGAGCAGGCTTGTTTGTGCTCCATCAAGAGCTGGGAGCCTGTGCCTGCTGATCTCTCCACTCAGCAACACAGCTGGGTTGGAGAGATGTCAGTGCTCATGACAGTTTAGCTGTCCTAAGACGGCCGGCCAAACCGTCATGTGCACTGACAGCAGGGCCCACCACTCCTCCTTCCCCTGCTGCAGTGCTGTGGCCACGCCCCTGAGACTCAGCCACAGGACGAAAAATAAAATTATCTGCATTAAGATCATTTTATTTTTCGTTTGCCTCTGCGGACAGTGGGGCAAAGCTCCTGTATTTATATAGTGCTGCTTATCACCCCGGGGGGGTATCCAGGTGCTGGTATTACGCACAGCATCAATAAACCACTCTAATTATGGTCAACGACTATCTCTGAACCGTAAAAGGCACCAGTTATCCGGAAGCACTTCGAGACCTTAGAAAAAGTGGGAATACAGTCTAAAATGCACTTTGCGGGTGGGCGTGGCCAGCCAACATGGCCGATCGGACGTGAATCCGGCCGGCTCCGTCCCAAACCCCGTAGTTCACATGTCCTGAGGCATATTGGAGCGCATCCCGACCGTCCCAAGGAGCAGCCAGAAGTGGGGAAACAGCGACGCAATGGAGCTGTGAGCGGAGGAGCCTATGAGGGGAAGTGGGTGAGCTTCGGGGGACCGCGGCCGCTTCGGGGCGAGTCACACAAGATGGCGGCTCTTCCCATCGAATCCACCTGAACACAGTGCGGACGGGCTCCCTGTGAAGAGCGGCGGTGAGCGAAGCAGTGTGTGCCCTGGTTGAGACCCGCTGGAAGCTTTTCTCGCTGGCCGGCGAGACGAGGGCGAACTGAGGAGCCTGCGGGATATCGCCGCGATGCGCACCGGAGCCCGGACTCTTCCTAAAATGGTGGCGCGGCCCGTTGGATGTGGAGAGCGATATTAGCGGTGGTGCCCGGGCGAAGACAGGACGGCCGGTGCACCCTCAGGCTCACTTGTGACAGGCTGTGAGCCACCCCGTGCAGGGGTGAGGCGCAGAGGGGGCTGAGACTGCCCGGAACCAGGCTTCCTGAAAACGGACAGCGTCCCCAGAAAGGACCCTGAAGTGAGATGCAGCAGAGCCCGTGGGCCCCCAGAGGAACCACCAGATGAGCGCCGCGATTGGGGCCCGCCCGACGGACCGGGAGACAAGCAGGGAAGGCCGGTTGCGGCGTGGGGAGCCTCTGTGGGGGGCCCCCGGGCGGGGCTTGGCCCCTGGCACACTGATTGTTTCGCAACATGAAGGCTCGCACCAGCGGAGGGGCCCTGGCAAGCACGCTACCACACACATAAACTGTCAAGAGGGGGTCCACATTGCGACAAGGGCCCCGCGGGAGAATAAGCAGAGACTGAGGGAAAACAAGCAGAATCCACTGGGCAAACGGACCGCCTGATGCCTGACCCTAAAATGGACGCCGTGGAGAGAGCAGGCTACACGTACAGGTTCGCTGAGCCGCAGATAAGCAGTAGGGCGGGCGCTTGTCTTGCTGAACCCGGTGGGGAGCTCAAGCCTTGAGCGGCAACGAATTTGGGGAACAGCGGGGTGCAACGACCCGTGAGCCACAACAGCACTGCGTTAACTGCGAGTAAGCCAAGGGGGCCCACCAAGAAGACCGCGTAGCTGCTGCGACTGGGGTCAGGGAAGTCCCCTGCGGGGGAAAAGGTGGCGGTGGGCCCTCTCCTATCCAAAGACAATCCGTACTGGTTCAGCGAGACAGGAGGAGCGGCCAGGAGCTGACCAGTGAGCGGGTCCCCTTATGCCACCCAAAAAGGCCCCCAATAACAAGGTCGCAAACTACTTCGCCACTTCAGGCGCAGGGGCGGCAAGCGAGGAGGCGACACGTCCGATAGGAACCATGGCGCTAACTAGAGAAGACCTCATGTCTTCCCTGCAGGAGTTTAAAAAGGAGCTCCGTGCAGACATCAAGATGGATATGGACGCCTCCTTTGAGTCATTCAGTGCAGAGATGAGGGAGAAGATGGTGACCATGCAGGCGAATGTGGATTCGGTGGGCACCCGAACGCTAGACCTTGAAGTGAAATATCAGGAGTTGGCCGATCGTCTTACGCCCCTGGAAGAAGGTTCAGCGGACCTGAGTGGACAGCTGCGTGCCACCTTGCTTAAGTGCGAGGATTTAGAAAATTGCTCTCGCCGTGACAACATTCGAGCACGAGGGCTGGAGGAAGACTGCGAAGGCCCGGACCTGGAGGCATTCATGGTGGGCCTGTTCTCCTCGGTCTTGGGGGAGGGCGGCCCTGAAGTCTGGCTAGAGAGGGTCCATAGAGTGGGGCCACGACTACCTGGGGAGAACCAAAAGCCTCGTGATGTTCTGGCGAAATTCAGTTCGTTCAAAACTAAGGAACTGGTCCTACAAAAAGCGAGGATCACCAACAAGATCACCTTCCAGAATGCCACATGCGCGCTCTACCAAGACGTGGCCCAAGCCACGCTCGTGCAATGCCAGCAATTCCGCCCGGTCACCGACTTCCTAAGAGAGAGGAAAACCAGATACTGATGGACGTATCCCTTAGGCATTGCTTTCCAATGGGACAACAAACATCTCCACTGCACGGAACTGAAGGAGGCGGCGGACCTGCTGGGAATCGAGATCTCCTCACCCGGCGACACGGCATCTTCACAAGACACCGAGGGGGAGCGCGGGCGCAGGCGACAAGGTGGAGGCACATGGCGGTCAGTGGGAAAAGGGAGTAAGAAAACCTCGGATTGAAACCTACGAACTGTGGACCCTGCAGTTAAATTGTATGCGTTCCTTGCTGAGCAAAATCCCCTGATCGCGAGATCGTCACTGGATGGGTAGTTGGAGCAGAGGACTTGCTTCTATCTTGACTCTGGGTGTTCCACAATCGGAGGGTCCCATGACCGGACTACTTTTCAGAGGGCACGGTACCCTACCCCCCCCCCTGGGGGAATACGGATGGGGTAGTGGAATGCGGGATGGAGCGGAGGACTTGCACTTCACAAGACAGTGGGGAACCTGTGGTCCGGTCAACTCTCCGTGGCCCTGGGTCGGATGCATGTGGTCTGCCGGCCTTATGCGCGAGCGATGCTTGATGTATGCAAAGTTCATGGCTGCCTGTCACTGATGTGGTAAGGAGAAACCAATGGGCGGGTGGTAGGAACGGAGGTCCGGCAATCTTCGGGACACTAGTGGAGCCGGCGGACCTGACAGACTTGCATAGCTAATATAGGGGAGCTCAGAAAAGGGACGACCAGTGGAGGGCAGTATCATTTCTCTATGTATATGCCTTACTAGTGATATTATAGGGGCTGGGGAATGGAAATGGTTATGTTCCTCGAGTTTGTTCTGGTAAGGAGGTTCCCCTCTGCGATGGGGATCCTCTACACTTGATTTTATTGTTTATGTTGTTTTGTTCAGTTAGTTAGATGTCATGGTGCCTTTTTTACACTCTTTGTTTGTGGGGGGTGGGGAGGGAAGGGGTGGCCGGATACAACGACAGCCTAGGGGGGGGACAGGGTCCCACCCAAATAACTATGGCAGTCCGGACCACAACATGGAATGTCCGGGGCCTAAACTCCCCTAACAAGCGACAACGCCTTTGGAAATATTTACTCGATCATAATATTCACGTGGCGGCACTCCAAGAATCTCACCTCAAAAAATCCGAGGAGCACCGTCTGAAGCATAAAGCTTATCCTCTTATATTTAGATCCTCCCATGTCTTAAAACAGAATGGGGTGGCACTCCTTTTCCACGCAGGGGTCCCGTTCCAGGCCCAAGACACCAAAGCTGACAAAGCAGGGAGGTACATTATGGTTAAGGGGGAGCTAAGGGGCAGGCAGTGCACGTTTGCAGTTCTTTATGCACTAAATACGGGACAACAGGACTTTATCCTCTCCTTCCTTATGGCCCTGGAGAACTTTGCGCAGAGATTTCAACCTCATTTGGGATAAGGGACTCGACACGACTCACCCACACAGGCCGGCAGAGTAGGGGGTTTTGGCCCGGCACTTAGATCGCAACTCCAACTCCTGGGCCTGGTGGACGTGTGAAGGGACAGTAATCCCACCGTTCACGACTATTCTTTCTTCTCCCACTCCCACAGGACGTACTCCCGCATCGATTACATATTTGCGAGCCAATCTCTGCTCCCCTCGATACTACAAACACACTTCCACCTGATATGCCTGTCTGACCATGCCCCTCTCGAGATGACCCTCACCTGGCCGAACCCACGCTCAAAACACATGCGTTGGTACTTTCCCAACTTCCTCTGCAGGGACAGGTTATTGCGAGATGACCTTAGGCAAACCATTAAAGATTTTTTTGAGCAGAATGATCCCGAGCTTACCTCGCATGCCACCACCTGGGACGCACTCAAAGCGGTAGTCCGGGGTAAGTGCATCGAATTGGCCACTACCCTGAAAACACAGCAACGAGAGGAGCGCCTCATGCTGGAAAGGGAACTAAAGTCCGCAGAACAGGTGCATAAGACTAGCCCCTCGGCTCCGGCGTTGAGGAAAGTTACTGCCCTCAAAGGGTAGTTGCAGGCCATATACACTAACAGGGCGGAACAAACCATCTTACGTCTACAGGCCAGGGGTTATGAGGGAGGGAACAAAGTGAGGTCTCTACTCGCACGCCAGGTCAGGGCCAAACAGGAAAGGGAATACATTAGACTCATAGTAGATGGCGCGGGCATCTCACATAAGACAGAAGAGGGGAAGGCGCAGGCCTTTGAAGAGGTTTACCGCTCCCTTTACACTTCAGAACACCCACGGGCGCAAGACCAAATGGGGTACCTGGAACCCTTAGATCTCCCAACACCAATGAGGACTTGGCTAAACCCATTACCCCTGAGGAGGTGCAACAGGCGGTTGAAGCACTTAAACTACAGAAAGCACTGGAGCCGGACGGGTTCAAGGCACACTTCTACTGCACCTTCGCTCCGGAACTAGCCCCCTTTTTAACTACCTTATTTAACGTCATCGCCTCCACCCAGCAGGTCACCCCCTCCATGGGAGAGGCGCTTGTGGCGGTAATTCCCAAACCGGGGAAGGATCCTACAGCTTGTTCCTCTTACCGCCTGATCGCCCTTCTGAATCTCAACGCCAAGATTTATTCCAAAATCTTGGCTACTCGCCTCGAATCTGTGCTCCCAGGCCTTATTGACCCGGACCAATCAGGCTTTATCAAGGGTCTGCAAACCCATGACAATTTGCGGCGCATCATCCATATAATCGAGAAGGCCCGGAAGAAAAACATCCTAGCAGCTCTTCTCTCGCTAGACGCGGAGAAAGCATTTGACCGCGTGGAATGGTCCTTTTTGTTCCAAGTGCTCCAGCGCTTTGGATTTAACGAGGCCTTTATTGGGATGATTCGCACCAATTATCACTCTTCTAGCTCCCGGGTCCCGGTCAATGGAACTGTTTCCCCCTCTTTTAGCTTGGCGCGTGGGACGAGGCAGGGATGCCCGCTGTCCCCCCTCCTTTTCGCCTTAAGCATAGAGCCCCTAGCGCATAAAATTAGAGAAAACCCGGACATTCAGGGAAGGAGGTTTGGCACAGATGATCATAAAATATCGCTCTTTGCCAACGACGTGCTTCTCCCGGTCACAGAACCTTTGACCTCTCTCCCGGCTATTCACGAGAAGCTGGCGCTGTTTGAGCGGGCAGCGGGGTTTAAGATCAATTTGACCAAGTCCTTCTTACTTAATCTGACCCTTTCTAGAGAGGAGTGGCGACGGGTGGAGCGCGAGTCACTATTTCGCTGCACAGCTAAAGAGATTACCTATTTAGCAATCAAGCTCACCCCCCCCGTATTTCAGACCTCTACAAGGCTAATTTCCCTCCCCTGCTACGCCAATTGAGAAGTGATCTGGGCAAATGGAGTGCTGCATACATCTCATGGCTGGGCAGGATTAACACCATCAAAATGAACGCACTCCCTCGATTGCTTTATCTCTTTCAGGGGCTACCCATTCCAGTGGAAAAAGGCCTCTTCAAGGAGTTACGACAAATGATTACTAAATTTATTTGGCTGGGGAAGAGAGCCCGTTTGCCCTATCACCTGCTCACGTGGCCACGCGGGGAGGGGGGGCTGGCACTGCCGGATTTTCAGGGATACTGTAGGGCGGTTCAGCTGCGCGTCATCACAGAATGGTCGTTACGTGCCTCTGAGAAGCATTGGCTTCATATGGACAGACAGATAACCGGCCGCACTATATGGGATTTATTGTGGAAGCCAAAACACGACAGACCGCCTAACGCCTACATCAGTACACCCACATCCACCACATTAAGGGTATGGGATGCCCTCACTAGAAGGATGCAGCTGACCACCTTTCCATCCCCCTATACGCCCATACATTTTAATGCTGCCTTCCCCCCTGTGCTCCAAGAGGGACCCTTCGAAGCTTGGCGGGTGGGGGGGTGTCTCACGATTGCCCACCTCTTTCACAAGGGAGAGATTCTCACCTTCCAAGAATGCATGAAACAATTCTCACTAACTGCCAAGGGGGAATTTCACTATTTGCAGCTTAAACATTGGGCACAGCAGCCCCTGGTGCGGCAGGCCACCACCAGGGACCTGCTCCCCATAGAGAAGTTTGCCCAATCTGGGTCCTCCTCCAAGGGATGCATTTCCTTCCTGTATGCTCTCATACAAGCTCTGAGCCCCAAGACGACCCCGCAATTTAAACGCTTCTGGGATGCACTTCTACATACTCCTTTGGTGGACAAACAGTGGGTGCATTTAAGTAGAGACATAGTGAAATTTAACCGCTCGATGTACCTAAGGGAGGCGCACTACAAAATCATGTATGACTGGTATCTGTATCCCCAGAAACTGCACAAGATCTTCCCAAGCACCTCGGATAGATGCTGGAGGGAATGTGGTCTATTGAGCGACTTCCGTCATATCTGGTGGGACTGCCCCTCCATACAGCCTTTTTGGAAAGAGTTCTTGTCCCAAATTAAACTCATGTTAGGTTACCCAATTCCCCAGTCCATGGAACACACCTTGTTGTGGGTGAGAGACACAACCCTGAAACGTCAGACGCAGAGTGATAGGTCTGTCATGTGGCTCTGCCTGGGGGCAGCTAAAATGGCAGTAGCTGCCGCATGGAAAAAACAATAGACATCGTCCTTAACCCAATGGCATGCGCGGCTATGGAGGGCGTTGGCTCTGGAGCGCACAGCCGACATTGTAGACGATACCAGAAAAGGATTCGAATATATATGGTCCCCGCTGGTGAGCTACTTATTGGAAGAGCTCCCGCTGACGGCGTGCGCCCCACGGCTAAGGGCCCTTAATCTGTTTCATATTTAACGCCAAAGCCGCATGGGTGGCAGCAGTTTGCAGCTAGGAGGAGGCCTCGTCTTGGGCTCAGGCATTCATCCCTCATGACCACTTTATTATTATTTGCACCACGACATCACGGTTTTGTTGGTTTTTCTTAGATATGTTAAGTTTCCTTTCTATGTTCCTCTTCTTAGAGGGCGGACTGAAGGAAGGTTGTAGAGCACCAAATGCAACATGATATGAATGTAACTTTCATTAAGTTTTTTCATGCCACAGAACTCGTAAACAAGCTGTAACATACATGTGATTTCTATAACTCTTGGCCTAGCTTGACAACTGTTGCGTGTGTACTGCATTTCTGTATCAATCTAAAAACTCAATAAACAGAATTTGAAATAAAATGCACTTTGCAAGACATAGATAACAATAATCACAATACCTGTGCAGGTATGGCCTCGCACATTCATTTTTTTGATGCAGACCTGAAAAAGTCCATACTCCCTGCTGATGTGAAGTCAGGCTGCCCAAAGCCCACCTCTGGTTTCATCACTGAAAAGCATCCCTCATTATCAGGGCTACTGGAATTATGCAATTGTGTGGCCGTGGCGAATTTTGCATAATTATACATTTGCCGGTTTGCCACATAATCCATCATCTGCTGCATAATCTGCAGATTTTAACCACAAAAAAACAGTTTCTAGCTCAAACAGTTCAAAAGTTACTAAAAATGCAGCAGCACATGTTTCCGTGTGGTGGAAAGCCCTTTGCAAAGCTGGATTGGTCAACTTTCTGTTGGTTATTGCTAAATTTGGGTGTTAAATTGGTACTAATGGGGTGCTAATGGGGAGCAACCAATGCTCAGACAGTGTTCTCAAGTTTAAAAATGGCAAATAAATGAAGTAATACTAATAGTGCCGCATTATGCCGCATAATTTGCCTTTTCCTGCCACATTATTTACTCATGCCTGTCGCATAATGTGGTCCTCTCCTGCCACATAATTCCATAGCACGAGAGGTACCTTAATATTACACAGTTCCCACACTATCAGGCTCTAAACAGAGTTAGTAGGCAAGTTCCAAAGTTTATGCAGGTATGGCTCTTATACAGCAGAGCTAACCCTCGTATTACGCACCCACTCCATTCCCAGTTTGTAGACTGAAAAGGTATCCTCGCTTTACAGAGCCCTTTCAGGCTTACACTGTACACAGCAGAGCTATATTTCAAGGTGGGAAGCTCATCTTGTTCCAGGGGCCTGCAGATGACGTCCTCCTCGGGGTACATGGCTCATCAGCACTAGGCATTAGGCCAGAGCGCCAGAACTAGGTCATAGACAGCAGACCTATCCTTAGGGTGTACAGCTCCCACAGATCTATGCAGTTTGGGTAGTGGTGTGTCACATAAATAAATCAATTCAGGTTTATCTCTTGAAGTACGGACTTCCTCCAGTTAGTCATCTGACAGGCTCCACTCAGCTCTGTGGTTACAGAGCACTTCAAGGTTCAGATCTTTAGACAGCACCCCTCTTCTGCAATCAGGCTGTAGCCAGTGGGCGTTACCGTGCGGTCACAGCTACCATCCCTCGGGTTGCTGGGCTAACCCCTAGGCTGCAGAGCTATCATTCAACATGCACAGCTCTTCCAGAACCTACTTACAGACTTCAGAGCTATCATTCGAGTTATACAGCCACTCGGGCTACGAAGGTGAAAGCAGAGCTATCCAGTCAGTTGCACGGCTCTACTTGCCTCAGGCTGAAGACAGCGGAGTTATCCCCCGTGCAACATTGCTCATTTGCCCCTGTAGCCCTTGTTTATACAGCTCTTCCACGGCACAGGCCGTAGACAGCAGTTGAGCCATTCCTTAGACTACAGTGCTGGATCATGACACAGACAGTAGAGCTGTACGTTGGGCCACACAGCTCTTCCTCGCTCGGCGCTCATGCTAACAGTAAAGTTGTTCCATACACCGCCTGGCTCATGATGGCAAGCTAGAGGGGACCCCTGCTCTCTGCACCTGCATCAGTGCATAAGCCAGCTGCTGAGCATCCTTCTCTCCATCCCTCTGCCCCCCCCCCCCACCTCCTCTCTCTGTGCCCTTCCCCCGAGTGAAGCACGGAGTCTTCTCCCTTTTTTATTGTGCGCAAACAAAGTGGAAAATGAATTCCTTTAGATAGCAAATGAGTTTAATAGAACTGGTGATGGAGTTGGCCTGTGAGGGGAATGTTAATCCAGGGGCTGATGTGGGCTGACTCCCAAGCAGGTCACCACAGAGCCGGGGAAGAGGTCAGGCTCCCTGGCGGAGGGATGTCTGTCCCTCGCCTGCAGGTTCTTCAGATACTAGGGACAGCCGGACGCAGGATGACAATAAGAAAAAGACAGCATTGCAGCGGATCCCAAGTGGTCCTAAACCCAACATTTTGTTGATTTGTTGAGGGTGTAGATTATAATTCTTTTGTAGGATAGCGGTGGTTGAGCTTCATGTCTGCTCTGGTTAACACTGAGCATCTCCTGTCTGGGCTTCCTCCGCTTAACCATATTCTGCCAGTCGCAGAAAGTCCTTCCCTTCATCAAGATGGAGTAGGGCTGTCACTGCTCACATGTCTTGGTGCCTGGATCCTTTTGTGCCTGAGAACTCACTACCCACGGTAAACAAGGCTGCTGTGGCTCCTGGGTATGAAGCCGCAGCTCTGTGGTCACCAACGTAGCTGCCAGTTTGAATTTTCTTCACAGGCTCATGGCTGGTTCTGGGGTGATTAATGTGACCCCGGAGTGAGGCCACCACCACTCTTTCAGGTGGGCCAAAGACCATTAACCCCTGCCTGGACAAAAAGGTAGGCGGTGAGTGGAGCTCACAGACATAACATCTCCCCTGAGCCCCTCGGCTATGCTTCTATCTCTGAGATGATTCGTCACATGGTGAAAGCTAATTAAATGGCTATAGGGGAATAAGGTTGGTTGGTGCTTTTGAGACATGTGGGAGCTTGAGTCAGGGAGATGTTGGCCTCCTATTCTTTGGCATTGTTGATATGCCCAGGGTAGAATGTAGGAATGTGGCATAGATTAACTGGTTTTTGCTCCTTCTCCACTGCCCCCCGCCCCCAAATTAAACGTCATCAATTACATAAACAGATATATGCGAACTTAGATTCTGGTGGACAATAGGAGGCCTGCTAACCAATACTGTTTGAGGAAAGCATGATACAATCTGGAGGTTCACCAGCCAGAATGCATCAGTGGTGAGCCTGGTGCATCATGCAATGATTACCTCTTGCAACCCCAGCCTTGAGTGAAGCCTACTCACTGCCCTCCCTAGCCCATGAAACACCTGATCCCGAATGATTCTCAATTCATAACCACCTGAACTGTTCACAGGCCTTATTGCTAAAACTCTCACTGAATTACTTCTCCTTACTCCACAGACAATTGTGGCCCAAATTTGTGGCTATCACTGCTGCTGCTGCTGCCTATAGATGATGGTTATTTAATGCATGAAATTATGGACACTATTCTTCCTCTGTCTGAAAGCCAAACCTCACCCTGCCTGCCTGCCATCTTTTGGCGTCCCCTGCTGGTCATGTTAAATTCCTGATCTTTTCTGATGTAGAGTCTATCCATGATCTGTGCATCATTTTGAGTCTGTAAACTCAATCTTGTGTATATTCCGGTGTTTGGGTTACATGCGAAATGTCCTGTTTTCCTTACACTTGTGCAGACCACCTCACTTTCCCTCCTTTGGGAGTTGGCTTGAGTAGAAATGTTTTGGGAACTATGAAACTATGTTTCTGCCATGTGCACAGAACTATTACATATGTACGCAAGAAAGAAAAAACACACATACATTCTTGCTCAGCTCTATAAGATACGCCTACACTGGTTGTTGTGAGAGGGTACATTCCACTTGCTATTCTTTTATTGGTAAGAAATGTTGTATTATGTCTCTCATTTTCCTTTGTCCACGTTTGATTATACCGGAGATTTGGTTATCTAGTCCATCCGTTTTGACTTACCTATTATAGATATCAAAATTTGTGTCCAAACTAGGGGTGGGCCATGACACTCACTATCAATATTTGCAGTTGATACGCACCACAGCTTGGACAATGACTAGTCCTGCTGTCATGTTGTTCTGCCTACCATGTACATTTTAATTTTATTTGTATATAATATGTTCAATCTTTTGTATTTGTTTAAGTATTGACTGTTCAATAATAAGAGTTTGATATATTTTTTGTCATGTTTTGTGGGAAGTTATGTATATATATATATATATATATATATATATATATATATATATGTGTTTTTTTTATGTAACAATATGTATGTTCGTACTAGTTTAGTCCTGTGTCTCATTTTTTGAATGTAATATTTGTGTTGTCTGTCACTTGTACAGCCCTGATGAAGTTCCCAGTATGGGAAAGAAACGCGTTGGCTGGTGTTTCTCAAGTTTGCTGAATTTTACAAAATTGGAATAAAGAAATTGATTTTACACATCACTACTTGGCTATTGGACTTTATGATCTGCGCACCCCCATTTCACGAAAAATAACCTTTTGATCTGGAGCACAGTAGCGTCACACAACGGCTGGCGTAGGGGTTGTTTGCGCAGTAAACTTACTGATTGGAACTGGCGTGAGGTGCGGAACGAGAGATCCGCCGTTGCTCTATTGGACAATTATCTTTACAGTAGCCCTGAACTTGAGTTATAGGCCCGAGTTGCAGGCGAGAACCAATAAGAAGGGAGAGGGCCCTTAGCAATTTGTATAGCCCGAGGGAGAAGGGTTATAATAGAATACGAACATTCCACCCACTGAGGGTAGAATGTTCTAAATTAAAACAAGCATTTGCAATGCAATTGGTCTCGCAATTGGGAGATTTTAAGCTATTGGCATTGTAAATGATAATGCCTTTTATTTATGTCTTTTTTAAAGCAACACATATATAAAAGGCATTGACACTAGGTTGCAAAGAATCCCTGGATAACCTTCAGCTTTGCTCGTTTGTTTTGTAAATGCTATGCAGTCAAGGAGTCCTGGGACTGTATCCATCTCAATCAGTACGTCTGGCATTTATTTCCGCATGTTGAACAATATCTACCCATGATTACTACATCTACCATGAGAGCGTCATGTCTAAAAAAGCCAGAGGCATGTTAAAATCATGTTAGATATTTATAAAAATGCTGTCATTGGTTTTTTCGCGAATGGAGTTCATAGCGTACAATATTGAAACCACACATCAGTAACCCTGAATATTAGATGTAAACACGTAGAATTTGGACGATTCTGCCTGTGCACTGTCAGTGACCTGGCCAAAGAGGGTATGAAAGGGATGATCCGAATAGGGGGCCCTAAAATACGTTTTGACCCAGGGACCACAAAATCCTTAAGATGTCCCTGCCCCATTCATGCATTCATCCACTCTCCAAACCATTGACTGGCATCCACCTACTTACCTATGCCAAACTGGTCAATCAATGAAGAAACACTTGTGCTTTTGAAAAAGCCCGACCTATTAGCTTTGACAGCACTTATTAGGCAATGGAGCCTTACGTTTGTTTTTTTCCAAGATGTTTGGCCTTGCCAATCACAAAAAAACCAAAGAAATAATTTCTAGTTTCCCCTCATGCTTAAGATTTTCCAGCGACATAGCTTACAATTATCTTTGAAACACTCTTGTGCTCTGGTCTTTAAAAAGCTGTCTGCAAATGAACACTACTGAAAGACTCAGGTTGCCCCGGTGACTCGAGTATAATTTGTCACTCCCAGCCATGTGGGAATATAGAGAATTGCTGAACCACAACCCCGCGCCACCCTCGCATAAAAAGGAGTATTAAACAAAAAACGTTTTTAGTCCAAGCATACAAAGAGTTTTAAGTTACCTTTGAAGAACTGGAACCCCACTATTCCATCGAGGTTTAGGTCCTTGTAAACTTTTGGAAGTTTCTCACTTTTTGCTGGCCCAGGAGTTAGCGTCCCTAGTATAACAATTAATAACAGCGGACCCATAGCTGGGACAGGAAGTAAACTCGCACTTTGAAGGTGTTGTGTTCACCAGGATGCGTGCACTGGGAATGCAAACAGTTTGTCCCTCAAACACAGGGCTTTAAGTGGCCCAGGTCGAGTCCCTATCGGGCTCTCCATTTTTACCCTCGGGGTGGGAGGAAAAAAATCTTAACTTTGCAACAGTAGCACCTATCACTGCTTTTAATGTAACTTCAGGGTAACTCGTTTTTCAGTTTTATATGACGCAAACACCAGTTACATTACACAAGGACGTGTTCATTTTTTGAATCACAGGATGTTGAGCGGATGTCAGGCTCGAATATGCTTTCTCAGGCTCGAAAGTCGGTAGCTCTAGCCTTACACAACCTCGCACAAGAACTGAACCAATTTTTATATTATATACAACGAAGTCATAGGTGTTGCTAATTTGTACGAGTAATGTTACTTGTTACATTATATACCTGGATGAATGGACAGAAGCAGCAAAATCCCAGTCGGGCGGCACACTATGCTCAGCACAGAATTTTAGCATAAGTGTTTTAAGCCTCGTCCTTAATTACATTGGCCACGCCCCCTGTGGGAAGAGACTCGATTAATGGACAGCAGGAAACGTGTTAACTAATACAGTAAGTAGAAATCTGTACGACCGTCTTCTTGGAACTTGAAGAATTCCTGAAATGCCTGTGCCCCCAAAACCGGAAAACATATTATAATAAAGCACAACAGCACTTGTGGGGTCCTGCGAGCAGTGTGGGAGTGAAGAGAGCTGAAGGAGTCAACGTTGTCTCTGCTCCTTTTCCCGGGATCCTAAAACACGATGTGCAGGGCAGTGTGGCAGTAATTTAAACTGTCCCATCCAGCTGTTCCCGGGGTCCCTGCTGGCAAGGGTGCACAAGGTCATAGCCCAACACACACAATGAAGCAGCCCCGCCCGCGCTGGGAGATCCAGCAGCTCCACGTGGGTCTCAGAGAGGCCGGGTGGGCGACCTGACAGAGAGAGCGAGAAACAATGTATCCCTGTGTGGCATGTTGCCATGACAATGAGCCCTCTCGGCCCAGCCCGGTGCAGGAAACCTAAATTCCACCGCAGGTAGAGGGGCAATGCTGGGACAAGCAGTAAATCATTAAAAAAAAAAGACGAACACCAAAAACACAAGCAAGGCGCTCACATGCGCCAGCCATCCCAGTTGCTGCTCTTATCTGAGTGCAGGCAAAAAACAGCTATAAATTAACCAGACAGGTGGTAAGAGGAGAGAGGAAAGGCCATCACACGCTGTGTACTGTGTGATGGCCAAACAAAACGATCGCTTAGTGAAATCTCCAGCGAGGGAGCTAAGCCCACATAGGAGGACATTTAAGCAAATGCACCAATAACAAGCCAGCATTTGTAAATGTCCCAGATAACAGCCAATGGCAATTGGTGGGTGTGCCAAACCCCACAGAAGAGATATAACAGGTCGTTCAAGCTCGACCTAAAAAGGAGAAACAGAAAGACAAACATTGGAATGTTGGAGCAGAAAGCTTAAACCAATCATTATCAGTTTCTCATTCAGAAGGGCAAAACAGTGTAGAAATGCAAAATACATTTGCAAGTCTGCGTGAGAACTGAAGGGAAAGGCATACCTCTCCACCAAAACTCACACGCAATGTAGATCAGAGACTGGTTAAAGCAGGGTTTCCCAGCACAAGTTTTGCTAGGTAACTAAATAAAAAAAAAATATTGAAATAAAAAAATCCCTTCTTCTAAGTGGCTGTAGCAAACATGCACCAGCTTTTAATTGAAAACTTTTGAAGCAGCACTAAACTCTCCATCCTCCACTTTCAAGATATGAAGTTCTAAAGGTGGGTTGTCTGACGAAATAGGCTTACATCTCCTAATGTATGTGCTTTCTGTATATAAATTTATTTCATGCATGAATCCTTTTGCTTTCTTGTACACCTTCAGTGCTTTCGTGTCTCTGTGTTTTGTATTTAGTGTATAATGTCACTCTATACACATTCTGCTGTAGACATAGACTGCTTGCAAGCGCTGGAGGGCTCAAAGTCACCTTCCGATCATTTTTTAAAGCAAAACAATGTAATAAACACGTTGTTAAATTAATATTCTAAATGCCACTACAACAAGGCCATCTGGTTCCCATCTAATGCCTCATTTTCTCCCTTGTATATAAATATTTAAATTCTCGTGCTTCTATTTAAAGGATGCATGGTTGCTGCAATTCTCTATTTTTTAGACCCCGTCACAGCGTCCTCCAATTTGACCTTGATATTTTGATATTAGAGTAAGACTGATAGAGTTGATACACATCATGGCACCTTCTGAGTATTCCTCTCCCTAGGCATCCCAGCATTCACCTTGCTCTACTCAACACTAGGATAGGCAAAATAAGTTGCTGAAAGGTATGCCAATCCAGTTTATGGATGGCCAAAACAACCCACTGAAACACAAAACGTGCAAAATCTACCAGCGGAGGAATTATGTGTGTGAAACAGATTCATTGAGGGTTTTATGAATCTATTCTGCCTTGCACAATTCAGAGGAATTTCGTGGTTTCACTGTATTGGGATTGGTTTGGGAAGATTTTGTTGTTTCCACTAAATTTCAAAACATGCATGAAATTTCGTACTTCGTGGCTTCTTTTTGGTGGCTTTTTCCCTCAATTTAGCTAATCCATTGCATTTGCTCCATTCTGAACATGGATGTTATGATTTCTCTTATTTCTGTTAAATACATGCCCTGGCAAACAGCACAGCATAGGCAATTTTGACCATATTGATTGGCCAGTACAAAAGATAATCAGAAGGCTTGTAACAACAGGAATTTCGGGGTAGGGGTGTTTCCACCTAGGGCGCAGGGATAACAGCAGTGATGTCCAATGGGCCCCCCCTCACATTTCAGCTCATAGAGCAAATTTGGTACCAATGATCTTGGAGCATAGCTGAGCCAAGCCCAGGTTATCAGATAAGATAAATCCCAAATTAAACAAGAATTTATTTACTTTTAAGGCGTCACCCCCACAGGATGGTGCTCGCAATGGTTTCTGTGCCTATTAAGAGCATGCCTTACCACTAGTTGCGCGGTTCCCAAGCTCCCACCTTGTAGACATCTCTTATGGGTTTCCTCAATCATGCGTTCATGCCTAATTTTTCGTGCTGGCATTTGGGGCATTAACCTACGACATAAGCAACTCTAGACCGTGATGGCGTGTATTTTGATAGCCACAGTGCTTTAGTCTCGCCTGTAATGTACAGAGCGCTATGCTTCATTATTTGAGGCTACACTGCTGCCACAGTGAGCAAGCAGATCAACACAAAAGGGGCCTATGGGAAGAGGAGAAGGCGGGGTGGAAGTGCACAGTGGGGCTGTGCAGTCAGTATGCATAATGCATGAGCTCGCGTCTTATTACTTGGCGTGCTTGAGCACCCGCCTCATTTAATAAATAATAATCCCTTATTAAGAAATGGCACCTTATTACAGAGTGTAACGGGGGCGCGTTATGGGAAAGAATGGCGCCTATTAGGGGAGAGATGAATCCCTTGACAGCTGCTTTCGCTCGCGGACTAAGCAGCACGCGGCTGTTGTGAGGGCACCATGCCAGCTCATTCCCTCCCAATCGTTGGCCTTCGTTGCCCTCCTCATAGGTCCCTTTTGCGCACTCCGTCATGTATCATTGCAACTCATACTTCTGAGTTCTGTGTCCCTCCCCCGAAGGCTCACAAGGTCACCCTCCAATCATTTAGCCAATAATTCTCTTTGTTTCATTCATATTCAAGGACTCCTGCCGTAGTAAACAATCTGCGGCAGTAACTCTGCCCATACATGATCCGCACCACAAGTGGCAGTATTATTACTGTTGTTCATCATTTATAAAGTGCTTTCCATCTTCATACAGATACACTGTTCATTCCAGTAAAGGGCAGTGTTATAAGCCTGCCCACGACCTTCCAAGAGGCGTGACCTATGTAATTAAGGGTGTGGTCTGAAAAGGGTGAGGACTAAAACATATGACTAAAAGTCAGTGCTTAACACTCCATGCCACCTGACCAATGTTAGGGTGACTCTTCTCATGGGAGTGTTCTCAAATTGCATCAAGACATATCACACAATAATGAACATGTGCCTAAAACAAGCCAGAGCTTTTGTCTTTACCAATGCTTGTTAGAAGTATCAGCTAAATGAATAACAATGATTGTGCTGTGATTAATTTGAACTGAAAACATATTAATTCTGTGAGTGAGACTGAATTAAACATTTCTAAGGTCTGGGGAAGAGGTAGTGGTCTTCAGAGTGTTACAATCACTCCCATTCTCTCTTTCACATGCTTCTCTCTCTCTGTTGGACACTTATGTCCCTTTTTCCCCCATATCTTTTGGAAATTCTTCATTTGTATTTCTCATACGTCGTCTCTTTCTCTTCATCGCTGTCTTTTCACTCTGTCCTTTTGCAAGCACGACCTTTTGTCATCACCTTTCACTACGCCCTTTTTCTCTCTCACACATACACACACGTATTCACAAAACAGTTGTGTATACCTCCTTCACAAACGTTCACATCTAGCGCATACTGACATTAGCTCTCTATGCTCTGCAAAGAGGCCAAGGATTGGTTAAGCTTACATTCTGAACACCTTCATGACCTTCTGACAGAAACAGTAAGAAACTCACACTGTCGCCAGCCTCAAAGCCAGAGCTCTCAATGGTACCCCATCAAGAACACCCATCCACACCCTGTACCACCCAGACACATAGGGGTGACTCAGTTCACAGTATGCACTATACAGGAGTCATAGAAAATAAAAATACCACAACACAACATCTGGAAAAAGCTAATATTCTTATGGAATACAAGATGAAGTAAAATAAGATATCCAAACAGACTGCATCACTGACATGGCTTACCTAGAGAGTTTTTAGCATCATTGTTAAGAAATGGATCAATGCCGGAAAAGCTAAGGTCATGACTATAGTGCCCAGCAAGGAGGGCTCATTTGAGGTTAGTTTTTAATTACTGCCAACTGAGATATGGCAGGACCACTCCACTTAAAGCCCTGGGTATGTGCACAGGATATATGGTGCATGGGGTTTCATGGACCACAAATCGGGGGGAAAACTAAAATGATAGCCACAGCGGTGTGGAAAGTAAATTGGTTTATAGTAGAGATGGCCAGAAATACGTATTTGCGCCTGAAAAATGTGCACAATGTTCCCTAAAATTGTGGGTATCAAATAAATTATGCTGGGGCAGGGTCCATGTGAAAATTGTGCACAGTGTATTAAGTAGTGCACAAACGTCATGCAAGATGTCATCTCAATGCATATGGTACACTGTAAAAATTAAGGAGGGCGAACATTGATAAGGCAGACCGTGCAGCCATGAGCAATATCCAGTTTCAGGGTTCCATTGAGACAATTTTTCATCAACTCAGTCTCAAGTGAGCCAAAATTACACATAAAGCTTAAATAAGCAAACATAAAAATATATGAAATAGGCTTCTTCTAATAATCGAAAATTATGAGAGGTTATGCTCACCTAAAAAAATGCAAGCTCTTACTCTCTAAGAGAAGGTGACTTGGTAAAGAAATGTTGCCTTCAGATGAATAAAGGTTTAGTTTCACAGTTTGCAAGTTTTGGGTTATTTTTAACTCAGGACTTGGTGTAGGGGCTTTCAAGGGTAGAGATACAGCAGAGAAGAGAGGACAAAAACAAGTAGGAACGGAGGTGATGTTTAGATGAGACAGTGACTACAGTCTAGGAATGTGTGACGTGCCAAATATTTTTATTTCTATATTTCTAAGAAAAACGTTGCAACTTCAGAAAGTTGTAAAGTTTTATATTTTCCTTCCATCTAGGTGAAAATTGAGATTGTTGTGACAATTCATGTTGTAAAATGCAAATTTGCATGGAAGTATTAAGCATTCATTTCCAACCGTGCACGGAAAATCTGCCAAGTTAAAAATGCAGAGAAATTGTCTGCATAAAAAAATAAGTTGACTGGGTTGGGTTAAAGTAAAAATGATCTCCTAGGGCAGCAAAAAGTATCTTGAAATATGCTGGAAAATGTTGCTTCAGTGAAGAAAAACTTACACCAGGGAAATATTGCAAAGTTTGAAAAGGGCAAAAAACTGTCCTTTCACAAAACCTCATTAGCACATAAAGCTTTCCTGTCAGTGTTTTCTTTTTAAACACGATTGTGATATTTTTTCTGACTTTTGTCACATGGAGAATAAAGAATTTAACTCTCTGAATATATTAAGCTGTTATATGAAAGTCTAAGACTTGAAATGTCACGTCCCCAGAGACAGGCACTCCTCCTCTGATGGGCTTAAAATTGTAAATTTCAGCAGTGCTTAGTTTGTGAAGAAAATAAGCACAGAGGCACAAAGTTTTTCTTAGGATCTCGCCGCCAGAGCTGCCAAATTCTAGCTAATTGCAAGGCTGCCTAGCTTTGATTCTGCCTCATGCCTTCTTCTTCCACCAACTATAATTTTATTGTTTCTTTATCTCATTCTTGCCGTGTTTTTTCACCCTCCCTAAAAAAACAGGAGCTTGACCATACTGACCCTATTAATTATTGCCTAATAGCTAAACGCAGTCTTTAGACAGATATCAAATGTTATCGATCAAAACAATTGACTGTCAGTGTTAGAAATGGGATCCATGGTTGGCTAGGGCATGTGCCTAAGCCAGGCAGAAACCACCACTCTAGTCAGGGCAAGGGAGTTACATGCTGAAGATAACCCCTGTTCAGCCCCTTGATAGCTTGGCAGAGCAGTCAGGCTTACCCCAGAGGCAATGTGTAAAGCGTTTTCGCACCACACACTCACCAATTTCACACTAGACACACCACAAAGGAAACTCCACACTAAGGTATGTAAAAAAAAAAATATATCCTTTATGTTACTTTGAAAATGCAGTGGTTCCACAAATCACATGAGCAAGGACATTTTCCTTGTACTGAAGGCCAGAGATGTAACAACTCTCATGGATCACCTAGGTAAGGGCAAGCTCTTGGTGTTAGGTAGCCGTAATGCAGTCTTTGTCCTGAATCCCACGGGGCACAAATGTCCTCAAAAAGATCTTAACTGCCACAGAGAATCTAGGCCGTGTCCCACCAAAGTCTCAGGCTCCAGTAATCAAATTCACAAAGGAATCATGCCCCCGTACGATGCCCGATTACAGTAATTATTAAATAAGGAAAACATGCCCCCGTACGATGTCACAGGCGCCAGTGATCGATTAGCCAAGAAAACATGCCCCCATAGTCACTTCAATGAAGAAACCATGCCCCCATCAAGTGTCACCGATCAGAAGGGAGAACAGGGAATCGGGGCTCAGTCCGCTGGGCTGAGCGTAACCTGGGTTTTAGGCGCGCACCTCTGGTTCTCCTCGTGCTCGGCGGGGGCTATCTTCGTGACCTGCGCCCCTTCCTCTCACGACCGCTCGTGTCTCGGATGTCACTCCAGCGTCGGGGAAGGCTGAGACTGCACCGGAGACGGCAGGGGACGCACCGGCCTAAGGCTCCCTCAATCCTGGGACTGGGCGGAGCAGGTCTCATGGCAGCAAGTCGTGGTCGGGCAGCGGGGAATCGTGGCACCTCCTTCCGGCACGGAGCGCTCTCTCGCTACCCGGCGGCCTAGATTGGCATCCTGCTGGGCGGCTCCTCAACGCTGGGGGAAGATTGTTACCAGGCAATGCCTCGCAACCGGCCGAGCTGCTTGTTCTGCACACCAGGGGAGCTGGAATCCCGGACTCAGGCCGAAGGCGGTGATCGGGCTGAATCCTTCTGACAGCCTCTTCCTCACAGGGAGCGCGACCGGGCTCCCAGCGCCTCCAAGCCCATGGTGGTACACGAACACAGTGTGCTGCACCAATGCACTCACAGTGCAGATGGGTGGAATAAAACTTGGAAACTTTGATGTCCCTGAGTTTCCTACAACAGAAGGCTAGCACGCACAGGCCCTTGGAGACTCCTCTCAAGCAGGGGGTGCACACAGCAAAGTCCTTTTCTTTTCCTTGGCAGAATCAGCTACTGCAGGACAACCCCAGACAGCACACAGTAAAGGGGCAGCGCTCCTCCTACAGTCTCTCCAGCTCTTCTCATTGGCAAAGGTTCCTCTTGATTCATGAAGTAGTCTAAAATCTGGGGTTTTGGGTCTGATACTTATACCCCAAAATGTCTTTGTTCTCTCTGTGCAGGGGGCTCTGAGACCAGTTCAAACCAGTTCTGCCTTCACTGGTGCAGCATGACCACAGGAGGTGGAGAAAGTATTGTGCAAGGGAGACAGGCTCCATTCAGGTGCAGGGTAAATCTCCTCCCACCACTCTATATGCAGCCAGGGTCTATTCAGCTCAGGGCTGGGTCATCCAAGAAGGGCCAGGCACACCTCAATCCCCCCAGAGGCTGTCTACAGGGAATGCACATCCTCTGTCTCTGTCACACTGAAACCAGACAGTCAATCCACAAACAGGCAGAGGCACACAGGATGGTTGAACAAGAAAATAGCCACTTTCTAAAAGTGCTATTTTCAAACACACAATTTAAAAACCATCTTTGCTACAAGATGTGTTATTAAATCCTGAGTTCAGGGATAACAAACTCTATTTTTTCATCTTATCCCTATGGGAAGATATGCTTGTAAAAATGTCACAAAGCATTCCCCATTCTGTCCTATGGGGCAAGATAGCCTTTCAATAGTGAAAAACGAAATTTGCATTATTTCACTATCAGGACATGTTACACACACCAGTACATGTCCTACCTTTCACATACACTGCACCCTGCCCAGGGGGTACCTTGGGTCTACCATAGGGGTGTCCTATGTGTAAGAAAATGAAAGGGTAGGGCCTGGCAAGTGGTTGCACTTGCCAAGTCGACATGGCAGTTAACAAACTGATCACAGGCACCGCAGTGGCAGGCTGGAGACATCTTTTCAGGGCTACTCATGTGGGTGGCACAATCAGTGCTGCAGGCCCACCAGTAGCATTTGATTTACCAGACCTGGCACACTCAGTGCACTTTACTAGGGACCTACTGGTAAATCAAATATGCCAATCAGGGAGAACCAATCACAGTATCAATTTACACAGGGAGCACTTGCACTTTGACACTGATCAGCAGTGGCAAAGTGCCCAAAGCATCTAAGCCAGCAAAAATGAAATCCAGCACAGCATCAAAAGCACAGGAGGTAGAGGCAAATATTCAGGGAAAACCACGCCAAGGATGCCAGGTCAAACAGTAAGACAGACAGAATGGAGTGAGACTGGGAGGAAAATGAAAAAAAAATGGGCTCGGAGAATTCATATATTTTCTTGCAAAATTTCTTGAAATTCTATGACAATTTTTCAAAATGACACTGCAAGAAATTGTGTTACTGGTTGGGGGGTGAAACCCTACTGAAGCAAGAACCACAATACTTGTTAGGTTGAAGTCGCAAGCAAACCCTAAATTAACCTGCGCTCAACCCTCTGGTAGCTTGGGACAAAGCAGTCAGGCTTATCGCAGAGGCAAAAGGTATTTGTGCAATACTTAAAACAGCAACATAGTGAAAACACACTACAGAAGGATCCCACACCAGATTTAGAAAAATTGAGTATTTTTTAATAAATAAATCAAGACCAAAATGGCAAAAATCCAATCAGTAGAACCGGAGATATGTGGTTTTTAAAATATCAGTAAAAATAGCACCAAGTAGCACAAGGTGCCAAGTGGAGATATCTGGTCGTGCTGGACCGGGACAAAGTCACAAGTTTAGGCCAACCACGATGGAACATGGGCTGGCTACAAGGGCCCGCTGAACAAGAGTACCTTAAATCCTGGTTGCGAAGAGATTCGGAGTCCTGTGCTGAGTATGTATCGTGCATCAGAGGCGATGCAAGGTCCGTGCGCTGAGATCCGTCGCTCCGTAGTGGTTCCAATGGGCTGCATTGGGTGAGGCGATGTCCTTGCAGGAAGGTGCGGTGCGCTGCGGCGGTTCCGATGGGCTGCACTGGGCAAGTGTATGCCCTTGCGTAGAGATGCATCATGCAGCGGTGGTTCCAAAGGGCTGCTTTGGGCAGAGCGATGTCCTTGCGTGGAGATGCATTGCACAGCAGCGATTCTGATGGGCTGCATTGGGCCAGGTGATGTCCTTGCATGGAGATGTGTCACGCTGCGGTGGTTCAATGGGCTGCAGTAGGCAATGCGAAGTCCTTGCGTCAGGGAAGTCTTCACAGTAGAGGCAATGCGTCAGTTCGAGGGTGATGCATCAGGCAGAGGAGGCAATGCACTGGTTCTGTGGGAGATGCACTTCACCACAGAGGAGATGCATCAGTTCTCTGAGTCCAGAGATGAGCTGGCAGAGCCCCTTCAGGTCCACTTCCAATGGTCCAGGACTGGGGTAGCATCACTTGGGAGGGCAGGACTGACAGATGGCAGAGTCCAGGTGCTCGGTCAAGCTTGTTGGAAGCCTTTTCTGTCCCCGAGACTTGTGATCAGGAGGCCAGCCAACTAGCCCTTGGAGTCACTCTAGGGTTCTGGGTTTTGAGTTGCAGGCCCAGTCCTTCTCACCCAGAAAAGAGGTCAGCAGGCCAGCACAGTGGGTCAGTAGTCCTTCCGGGCAGCAGTCCAGCACAGTTGCAGCCCTTTCAGCAGCACAGCGGTCCCACTGCCTGGCACAAAGCACACACAGGTCCAGAAGTGTACAGAAGAGTTGGGTCTAAGGGTGCAATATTTATACCTGGTGCCCTCTTTGAAGAAGAGGAAGCATCTAAACGTTTTCACCCCCTTGAGATGTTAGGCATCCCCTTCCTCCTTGTCATGGCCCCTGCTTGTCTGGGATCACAAAAGAGAGTTAAATCTCTTTGTGAGAGTGCTCAGTCAGACCCTTTGTGATGTGCAAATGTGGTAGGTGACAGCTCCTCCCTCTCATCAACTCCGAGTGTCCCCATCCTGCCAGCATCCTACTTCCCTTTGCCTCACAGTCTGGGGGCAATACACAAAACCAAACTGCCAGATACACTAAGTCATGTGAACCAGAATCAGGCTGTAGGCACCAAATGATTTGGACAAGAAAATGCCAACTTTCTAAAAGTAGCATTTTCATAATTGTGACAACAAATCCGACTTTACCATTAAAGAGGGCTTTTAATTGCAATTTTTAGACACCAAACTCGATCAGCCCACCTGCACCCAATTGAAAGTTATCACTTATTAACTGTAATAAGGTAACCTCATGTCATCCTATACGAGAGGGAGGCCCCACATTAGTGAACAACTAATTTAAGAGTTTTTCACTACCAGGACATGTAAAACTTAACGGTACATGTCCTACTTTTTAAATACACTGAATTCTGCCCTCTGGGCTGTGTAGGGCCTACAAAAGGGGTAACTTATATGAAAAGGGAAGTTTGGGCCTGGCAAAAGGCTTACCTTGCCTGGTCGACCTGACAGTTTAAAATTGCCCAAAGAGGCTGCAATGGCAGGCTTGATACATGTTTAAAGGGCTCACTAAGTGGGTGGCACAATCAGTGCTGCATGCCCACTAGAAGCATTTATTTTACATGCCCTGGGCACATGTAATACTACTTTACTAGGGACTTATGAGTATTTTACATGCCCTGGGCACATGTAATACTACTTTACTAGGGACTTATGAGTAAATTAATAAGTCAATTTGGTGCAAGCCAATTCTACCATGTTTTAAGGAGTAAGTACAAGCACGTTATCACTGGTTAGCAGTAGTAAAGCGCACAGAGTCCTAAAAGCCAACAAAAATAGGTTCAGAAAACAGGAGGGTGAAAGGAAAAGGTTTGGGGATTGCCCTGCACAAAGGGCTAAGTCCAACAGGTATAAAACAAATCAAAATGTCAAACTTCCATTGTGTATTGAGCTGAGAAGGTTATAGAAAAGTCTGCTCAATTGTAGTCGTTTGTTCATGAATTCACTTTAAAGAATTTTCTACATGTTTGCAATGAACCACCTACACAGTTTAACATTAACAGTTAAATAGTTTGATAAGAGTTGCCATTTTGAACATAGTCAAGATAGAAGACTGAGAGGAGCTCACTGAAGAAGCTCCAGGCCAGGGAACAAAATCACTTGCTTATCCCCAGTAGGGTCCTGCCATCCACCACCCTGCCATCATTGTATGGAAAGAACACAGAAAAATGCAACTGAGGATAAATAGGTGGTAACTACAACCTACCAGAGCTAAACCGCCAACCGCCAATACTACCATCTGGCCTCCGATACCGCCAGACACACCCAAAGACACCCTGTGTTGAGACCCTCTCCAGCAGCAGCGACCACTTCCATAGTGTCGGACCGGCTGTTAACCATTGCTGCCATGAAACCAGAGGCACTGATGCCGCCTCTGTTTTTAAACTTTAGTCCCTTTAAAATATTACTAAAACATAAGAATTCCTACCCTCATGTGAATCAGGGACACACAAAGATGCCTGTATTTCTGGACCTACGCACGTCGGCATTGCTTGCGTCGAAACAGCTGTTGTCTACTCCAGCCGATGCCGCCCGGTGCACCCGAGGCTGCCTAGTGAAGAGAGACACACGTTGTCAATGGCTGCGAGGCACCCGAATCGCCCCATACAGCAATTCACAGAGCTTCTCCAGCGCCTCATTGTAATCTCAGTCCCTGAGAGTGAGAGCCCTACTAGCGCACAGGAGCACATACTCAGTGCTGAATAACCACTCGGGTCTGACAGTGAGAAGCCTTTCCTCCAACAGAGCACTTTCCCAGCGCCCCTCACACACTCGGTCCCAGTCCCATGTAGGTGCTTTCCTACCTGTGATGAGTTAGCGCGCTAGATGCCGGCGCTGATACGCGTGCCGGAAGTGCACGGGCCCCGCGCTCACGCCGGATGGAGGAGCGCAGCTATAAATAAAAATGGGCGGAACTGAAGAGTCAGTCCGCTAGCAACAGAGTACCGTGTGTGTGTGTCCCGTTATTACTGCGGCCGCGCCCGCCACGCGATAGCGCCCTCAGATGTTCCCCCGCTGGGAAACATAACACTGGTGATGAGGCGGGACGGACCACGCCCCAGGCCTGATCCAGCAGGAGGGCTGTGTCGGCAGCCCCGCGGAGGACAACCAAGGGCGATCCCGGATCCGCTTGAGCAGCGCGTGTCACGCCAGACACCACGAGGCAGACGGGCCTCTCGCAGCAGCGCGAAAGCGCCACCCAGCAGCCACTCGTCAAGGGTCACACTGCCTGCAAGCGCCGGTGAGTCGCGCAAGTCATGTGGCGCATACCACAGCTGTCTCACTACGCAGAGGGGCCCAACCACGCGCAACGAACCACGCTAGGCCGCGTAAGCCGCATCACGCCATACCCCATTAAGGACACTCACCTGCAGCCATGGGAGACCAAGGGGATGCAACCCAGCCCCCAGCTGGGCCCACACCGCAACACCCTCCAACAGGCGTCCTACCGCCGTTCAGTGAATCAACCGACCCCACCACAGCGTCACCACGATGGCAGACCTGGCTAGGCCGCCTCGAGAACTATTTCATTGCCACCAGGGAAACGGATGGCTCTGTCAAACGGTCCTTGTTGCTCCACTATGCAGGCAAAGAGATCTACCTCCTCTTCAAGCACCTCCCCAATACGGGCCTTCCCAGCGACTACGAAGCGGCGGTGGCAGCGCTCAACGCGCACTTCGATCCCCAGCTCAATCCGGATTTCGAGCATTTCAAGCTAAGGCAGGCACGACAGAGAGAAGGGGAATCAGTCGACGCCTTCCATGCGAGACTGAGGGAACTCGCCGGCACCCACCTCGTGGGCGACAGGGCGGCGGAAGAAATCAGAGCACAACTGATCCTTGGCATCCGCAGCAAGGTCCTGTGAGGCCTGATACTGCGACAGCCGAACATACCGATGGCCGACATACTTGTACTGGCACGGTCTCATGACCTCTTGGCTGCACGTGCGGAGGAGATAGATCTCGCGCTGGTGCGCAATCCAGAGAAGGGCGCCAGCATCAAGACGGAGAGGGCTGACGCCGTCAGAAGGCGGGAGAGGAGCAGCAAGCCACGTGCTTGCCCACCTCCGAGCACGAAGGGCCAGTGCGGATACTGTGGATACGAGGAACATTCCCCCCACTCGTGCCCAGTCCAGGGGAAGACGTGCACCAACTGTGGCATCGCAAATCATTTTGCAACGGTGTGTCGAAGGAAGACGCAACAGAAAGAAGGGAGACGGTCCGCGCCGGAGCGAAGGCTGGTCCGCCAACTGTCGAGCGTCTCACTGTCGTCATCACACAAAGGGAAGAAGAGTGAACAGGACCAATACCAGGCAGAAGACACCTCGTCGGATAACGAAAGGGAGACCTACCTGGTCTCGTTCACACAAGCCCTGAAGAGACGGAGGCGACCCCAGCCCAGGTGCACGGTGGTAATAGCAGGATCGGAAGTCAGTGCAGTGATCGACACAGGCGCATCAGTCACCGTCATGGGGTTCCAGCAGTATAGCAAACTAAGGCCCAAACCTGAACTCCGGCCTTCGAAGACAAGGATCTTCGCGTATGGGAGCGAGACTCCCCTACCGCTCCGAGGCAAAATGACAGTACCTGTCCGATCCGGGGAACCCGAAATTACAATTGACATCCACGTCATCAACCAAGAGGCGGACACACTCTTGAGCAGCCATGCAGCAGAAGACTTAAGGCTGGTGTCATTCGCAAGGAGCGTGCAGGCTGACCAGACAAAAGACCTGCTCGACCAATTTGGAGACCTCTTCAAAGGGCTAGGAAGGATACAGAAAGCGCCAATCAAGCTACACATAGACCAGACCGTCAAACCAACGGCGTTAAGGCACAGGAGGATCCCTTTCCACCTTAGACCCATAGTGGAAGAAGAGCTGCAAAAACTAGAAGACCTAGGAGTCATAGAGAAAGTGTCGGGACCCACCCCGTGGGTGTCCCCCATGGTAATCGCTGAAAAACCCCGCCAACTGGGAAAAATAAGACTCTGCATAGACATGCGGCTACCTAACAAGGCAATTCGGCGCGAACGCCACATAACACCAACGATGGATGACATTGTAGCCGACTTAAATGGGTCCCGGTGGTTTTCAAAGTTGGACCTGAACGCCGGCTACCACCAGCTGGTGCTTGCCAAAGAGAGCCGATACATCACCACATTCAATACCCATCTAGGGCTCAGAAGGTACAAGCGCCTCAATTTTGGCACTTCGTCAGCCGCCGAAATTTTCCAAAACACAGTCAAAGAGATCCTAGTAGGACTGCCGGGCGTGCTCAATGTGAGTGACGACATCCTCATCCACTCACAGACCGCCGAAGAACACTACAAGCACCTAAGGGACACGCTGAAAAGACTCCAAGACCATGGGGTCACTCTACACAGAGAAAAGTGCCTACTATTCCAGCAGAGGATAGAGTTCTTCGGATACAAGTTCACACAGGAAGGAATCCAGGTTGACCCTCAGAAGTCCCTGGCCATCAAGAATGCTCCGGCGCCACTCATAGTAGTGGAAGTGCGCAGTTTCCTTGGGATGGCGACGTACTGTGGCCGTTTCATTCCAGATCTCGCCACCATCGCCAAGCCTCTCAGGAATCTCACCCGCACGGACGCCATGTGGCAGTGGGGATCTGCTGAAGAAGAAGCGTTTCAAGCAGTCAAGAACGCTCTCCTTGACCACACGACCCTGGTGTACTTCAACCCGGCCAAGCGGACTGAGATATCAGTGGATGCCAGCCCTGTCGGCCTGGGAGCTGTCCTCACCCAGGAGCAAGAACCAGGGCGGTGGGCCGCTCTAGCCTATGCCAGCAAAGCGCTCTCCCCGACCGAGAAGCACTATGCTCAGATCGAGAGGGAGGCCCTAGCGATCCGCTGGGCCTGCCGGCACTTCCATCTCTACATCTGCGGCCACCCGTTCAAGGTCATCACGGATCACCAACCTCTGGTGCCTCTGTTCCGGGGCTCCGCGCCCCACCCGCCAGCCCGGATCGAACGATGGGCCATTGGACTTCAGCAATATGAGATGGAAGTAGCATATCGACCCAGGGCCAAGAACCCCGCCGATTTCCTCTCCAGGCACCCGGACCCCACGAAGACAATCGCGACGAGCCTGACTCGGAATCCGCGGAGGCACATCTGGACATGATCTCTGCACTCACGTGCCCTCGAGCACTGACACTCGAAGACAAAGCCGTCGCCGCCGAGGCGGACTCCGTCTTTGCCAAGGTCCGAGCAGCCGTCCAAGGAGGCCACTGGCGGCAGTTCCTACAGTCGGCGATTTCGTGGTCCGGCCCGGAAAAGGAAAGCCTCATGCACATGTGGAGGGTCCGGGACGAGTTAAGTGTCACCCAAACAGGAATCCTTCTGAGGGGGTCGTGAATCGTCATCCCCGCGTCCCTCCAGCTGCAAGCAACCCAGCTGGCCCACGGGGGGCACCAGGGCGTGGAGAAAATGAAAGCACGCATGCGGGAGAAGGTCTGGTTCCCGGGCATGGACGCCCGTGTCGTCGAGACAGTCAGGAGGTGCCCCTCCTGTCAAGTGACCAGTGGCCCCGAAAGACCCGCACCCATCCACACCGAGGTACAGGGGAGAGGGCCCCGGGAGAAGATCAGCATTGATTTCGGGAGCTTCCCGGATGGCAGAACCACCTTAGCCATAATAGACAGCTACTCCAAGTACCCTCTGGTGGAAGTCATCAACTCACCAGCATTCTCACACGTGGGCTCAGTGCTAGACAAAATCTTCGCCATGTTCGGATGCCCAGAGGAAATCAAAAGTGACAATGGGCCCCCATTCCAGGGGCACGAGTTTCGCGAGTTCCTACACCACCACGGCATCCGGCACAGGCGTATCACCCCGCAATGGCCGCAGGCGAAATCGAGAGGTTTATGAGGACCATAAATAAAGCCCTCCGCATCGCTGTAGTTTAACATGCCGACCCTGAACAGCACCTTCAGAAATTCCTTCGGGAATATCGGAGCACTCCTCAAAGTTCTACACGTCAAGCACCTTGGGCATTAATGTTCAATAGATCCCGCCGTGACGGCCTTCCTACCGCCCTAGGAGGAACGACGAGGAAGGCGCCCTCAGGAGGAGGGAGAAACACAACATCACAGCCAGTCAGACAAGGAGGGCCGTGTCCCGCCAACTCCAGGAGGGAGACACCATAATTCTGAAAGATCGGAGGCCGGGCGGGAAGTTTCGGTCCCGCTACGAACAAGGGTACTGGACCGTAACGGATGTCAAAGGGAAAATGGTGACAGCTGAGAAGGAAGGCGAGTCGGTAATCCGCAATGTCTCGTGGTTCAAGAGGGTGGACATCCCCGACACCCTAACTGAACCAGCTGATGATTGGGGGAGCGAGAATCCAGCCATATGGAGACCGGAGAAGCCGAGGTCGGCGGCCCGAGGCCAGTTCCACCAACCCAAACCCCGGTAGCGACCCAAGGCACCCAGGAGATGTCACCCAGGGCCAGTGACGAAGTGATGACACCCCAGCCCAGCCGTGGCAGCCACAGGTATGCTCTGAGGGACAATCCACAGCCAAGTACTCGGCTCAGAGACTTCGCATGCCAAGTAAGTGAACTGAGAGACACTTGGGAAGCCGTCAAGGACTGAGTTGAGATGGGATGTGATGAGTTAGCGCGCTAGATGCTGGCGCTGATACGCGCGCCGGAAGTGCACGGGCCCCGCGCTCACGCCGGATGGCGGAGCGCGGCTATAAATAAAAATGGGCGGAACTGAAGAGTCAGTCCGCTAGCAACAGAGTACCGTGTGTGTGTGTCCCGTTATTGCTGCGGCCGCACCCGCCACGCGCTAGCGCCCTCACTTGTGTCCCCAGCTGGGAAACATAACACTATCCATGGAGAGGGAGAGAGAGGTGATCGATCTTTCACTATAGTACTTTGCTGAATTAAGGATGAAGCCCCCTGAACATTAATCAAACTACAAGATCTTGGCTCAGGAGACATGTTGAAACATGGAGATTGGCACTTCCCCCTTCCTTCCATCGCTAAGGATTGAAGAACAAAAGAGAACTCGCATACGTTGACATAAAAAGAAGACTACCTTGTAGGCTAGAACGGCAAAGTCAAGTGAAATAAAAACAGGACAAATCAGGGGGCAGCCATCTTATTGTGAAGGTTCCCTCCTTACAATAATAAGAGTGTAACCAATGTTGTACCACGAGGGTCTACTTGGGCCAACTGTTTGTTCTCCCTAGGTAGAATTTTATACTCTTTCTAACTGGCAAGCTACTCCAATCACTTCCAGATTACAACACTGCCGACAAGCAGCTGTTATCTACACAACTTCATCCGGCCCCACTCCAAACATAACCTGGGATGAATAATGGAAACGAATAAGTCTCCCCAGACATAAACTACCAACTGGACAATCATCCACTGATTTGCTCTAAACCCGCTTACCCAGGAACTCCGGAACACTGAACCTTAACACGATCATTTACATATAATACACCGCGCTCTGCCACTTCCTGACAGAGATCCAATTGCAAGGAACAACCATGATGACTTACCCCTACCCTAAACCCCATCACTAGAGAGATGCAGCCCCAACTCATAGAACATAAAATTTCCCAAACATCTCTCACATAATGCAAATAAAAAAAGTTTAAAAAAAACATAAACAACTACCAGAAAAACTAATAGTCAATACCTACTATAGCATGTACAATGGCAACACGCAAAATTACTTCGTTTTCTACACAAAACGCCTGGCAAAATGGAGAAACATCTTCCTTCTCCACCTGCAAGTCACAAAAACAATCAAAATTCCCTATGGAACTAAACTCACCACTACCCCCTCCCAAAACTTCAGAGGGGAGATCTGCATATCTATCTTCAGAACGGGGAACATAATAATTCAAGCGGTAGGCCATCAGCTCATCATCTTTGACGACACTTTTCGTCACTCTTCGACTTATTACCACAAAATGGTCATATTTCCCACCCACCCCCCTCCTCTCTACCCGTCCGTTCGCCCAGAACGTATTCGCCTGCAGGACTTCACCGCCATACCATGCACCTTTGCCACTCCCGACTCTCGCCTTAGTCAAGAAAGCTCTAGCCCAGTCCCCACTACACCCACCCTAACTAACGGCCACACCAAAACACAATCCCTTTGCGCACACACTGGGCATGATAGTGCTAGTCCAAATTCAAGATTGCTCATCATTGATCCCCTCTTCAAACACAACCCAGGACTCCCATTGTAGAACCCACCCAGCCCAATCAACCCAAACACTTCAATACCTCAATGACACTGCCCACCCTTCTGTTCAAGAGCACTTGCCTTCTTTAGCCTCTTGGCCCACCGCCTGTCCACCCACAGACAAATCAAGTAACCTCCCCGACATTCTTACCCTGTATATGAGCCTAATAAAACAAAAGCTTGATTCTCTAGCCAAAGTCCTGTCCCACGTAAAAAAGGACCTCGCGATCCAGGCCAAGTTGACACTAAATTACACCTCGAAAATAGAGAAATTGACTCCCCAAATAGAATCTCGAAGAGACAACCAAGAAACCAGCCAGAAGTCCATTCCTTTGAGCCGCCTGCTTCACAGACACTATCAAGCTCTCAGTCACCTATCCTCTATGGAAGTGGAAGCACTCAGCGAATCATACACCACTAAAACCCCACAATTAGACCCCAACAATCCCAGTGATTATTAGCACAAATAGAATCCCTCGACCTAACAGATTGTCCAAATCTCCTTCTCAATTCACCACCATCCCGACACGGCACTCTACTAAAAATAGTCTTTGCTCCCTAACCTGCATGCTCCTTAACTACAGATCCACAGTGTAACAGCTTAAGAAATAGCTGAAACTATACTTGCTGAAGGAATTGACATTGCATTCCTATCAGAAACCTGGCTTAACGAACACTGACTTGCTCATTCCACCTGGCTATTCCATCCTTCGACGGGGCAGACCAGGACGAATTGGGGTGGGCTTCCGATCAACCACAAAGAAGCCCAGCTTAACCCCCTAGAGACCACTGACTACTAGACCTTCGAATATCTCGGAGTAGAAATCAAAGCTAAAGGCTCCACTCGCACCAAATTCTATCGCCCAACTGGTGATCGCACACACTTCACCGAAGAACTAACCGACCTAATAACATGGTTCTCCCTAACTGACACCAATGACGTGCTCCTAGGTGGCTTGAACCTGCACTGGAATCACACCGAAGATGCCACAGTCCGTAACTTAATAAACCTTCATGAAATCAACGACCTCAAGCAACTCTGTAACGAACAGACTAAGAGTAAACTTGTCTCCCTTCGTTCCATCATGCCCATTGAATGGTCATATCACCATCTAATACTGACCAATCTCAAGACTCACCCCATATCCTACCCAGCCCCATCCAACCACCCCATGTACTGGACAAGGAACATAAAGCAAATCGCAATAATGGAACTGGAATTCAGGATCAGCACCTAATTACATTCTCAACCTCTCCTTCACACCTTAGATGACCTTATCGCCCACTGTAGCTCAGCGATGACAGATGTGCCTGAACAAGGAACACCTCTCAAACTAAAGCGATCTAGAACAATCCAATCTAGATCCTGGTTCAATGTATACCTTAATAACCAGAGGAGAAAACTAAGACAGACCGAAAGGTTATGGAGGCAGAACCCCTCACTCGCACAACTCTCACTCCAAAGATCCGAGCGGCTCTCCTACAAGAAACACATCTTCAGGGAAAAAGTCAGATTCTTTTGTAATCAACTTGAACATGCAAAGAACAGACCAAGGGAGCTCTTCCGCATAGTAAAACTTACCTTACCTCCCGACACGAAACAACAGCCACCAAAGAACGCTGCGAAGAAATAACCAACTTCTTCACTGACAAAGTTGCACAAATTGAACGATCCCTGAGCCTTGACACTAATCTGAAATCCCTGCCCGCCTGCTCCACTGACACACAGGTCATCAGGGAAACTTTCCCTCAAGACATAACTAAATACTGGAATTACCCAGGAAACAATATAGACAAATATGATCTCGTACAACTGAATAACAATACTAAATGGACAGACTTCAAACCTATGACAGAAAGAGAAGTCTCCAAAAAATTCGCGAACTTGAAGCCCACATCCCACATTACCTCTCCTCCATTCTAGTACAGAACTGCAACCATATCTCCCCGTTTTGGGGCAAAATCATCAAGGTCTCACTCGTATTAGGACACATACCCAAATCCCTCCAATGAAGCCAAATCACACCCATTTTCAAAAAACCTGGGGTGGACCCCAATGTCCTCAATAACCTCAGACCCATCACTAACCTTCCTTTCCTAGCTAAAACATTGGAGAAATGTGTCCTACTACAACTCAACCGACACATAGAAGAATTCAACCTCCACGACCCTTTCCAATCAGGATGCAAGACAGGCTGTAGCACTGAAACTGCTATGCTTGATATAACAGATGACATTCACAGATCATTAGATGAAGACGACTCCTGCCTCCTAATCCTATTTGACTTATCTGCGGCATTTGATACAGTACATCACTCAGCTTTACTTGAGGCACTCAAAAAATGCACTAATATCAATGGCACAGTCCGAAGATGGTTCATGTCCTATCTGCAACTCTGCTTACTACTAATAAAAGTTAACAGTGGTTTCTTGAAGCCTGCACCAGTGCTATAAAGTGTACCTCAAGGCTCTATCCTCTCCCCAGCCCTTTTTATTCTCTTCATGGAACCCCTCACAGTTACTCTGAACCAAGCTGGGATCAAATATCACCTATATGCTGACGACACACAACTCTAATACAAAAAAAATGTTCCGGCGACATCCAGCATCTTAATGCCAAACTTATTAAGATACAATCTTGGCTAAAAACCAACCACTACTGAACTACTACTCCTCTCTCCAAAAATAAACTCCTATCTCTCCAAGAATGTCTCAAAAATGTGGATGCACTAAAATGTTCTCCCACACTAGTTAACTCCATAAAGTCTTTGGGTATCACTTTGGACAAAAAAACATGTCTATGAAGGAGCACATCAATAATTCAGCCAAAGGAGCGCTCTACATACTAAAACACTTCAAGAAAATCAAACCGTTTATTCACCCTGACAATCTTGAGATGGAAGTCCAATCTTCAGACCTCTCGAAACTGGACTACGGCAACACCATTCTCACAGAAACTCAAAAAAGTCACCTTACGCCCCTAAGAGCAATTCTCAATGTGTCTGCCAGGCTCATCACAGGAATCAAATGGTATTACCACATCTAACTTGCCCTTAAGAGTCTCACCTGACTTCCCATTGAAGGAAGTTGCATCTACAAGACAGCTTGTATCACCCACAAAGCCCTACACAAAAAAAAACAAATACCTAGAAACCAATCTACCGAGAGCAGGTTTAGGCTGGGCTCTGAGAAGCTCCAACTCTCTTTTTCCTCATTACTCCTAAACTTAAAAAGAAATTCTTCCAGGCATGCTCCAACTCAGAAAATGCTCCTAAGGTTTGGAACTCACTCCATAAGGACCTCCGCTGCAACCCATCCTCGCTACAAATGGGACCTCAAATCTCTACTGCTTTACAACTACTTCAACTTGAGCACTAACTGATCTATGTTTTCCAAAGATCCAATCCTCTTTGCCAGGATCTGTCAAGGAGATTGCCTGACTCTTTAAGTTCTCGACTCTGTCTCCAGCGCCATTACCTTAATGCTATATTGTTATATAACTTTGTGTCTACTTTGACTACCTTAACGCTTTATTGTCCTATACTTTTCTCTCTGACTCATGTACTTCTTGTAAACGTATTCACTTGACATGTAAAACTCTCTGATACCCTCTTGTCTAGTTAGCGCTATATAAAACTCAAAAATAAAAGAAAGAAATAAACATGTCTATGTGTTCCTATAAATTAGTCTGTTTTTTAATGCTGAAATGCATGTATTCTCTCTTTAGTAAGATGTGCAAATGCATACTATTGCTGGACTTTGCACATACAGGTACTCACAGGGTATGGTCAAGGCTGCACTCTTCCCAGCCGGCACACACCTTATGACTACCATTGGTCTATTGCACTACCATGCCTTATCCTGCTTTTCTGCTTATCAACACACTTGGACCGCTTGTACCAGACGGACCTTAGGTGTGCTTTTTTTTCATTTTAAACCTACCAATTACTAGACTCTACTCTTTGGCTGGCCAAGTTTATGAGTTGCAGTTTTGGAAATGTTGATTTAGGAAAGAAACATGTTTTGACTGACCATCTACGCATACGTACCTTGACAGCGCACCAACAATCATCGGATCCACACATTATTACTTTAGTCCAGAAGTTTTCAAATTTTGGAATACACGATCAAGACATTTTTATACAGCATATTGTAACCTCTGCCTTACATCATAAGGATATTGCAAGTCACTTCCGTTATTTTGTAACCTTTTCAGGATCACCATAATTTTTTATGCCGTGGTGGCATTGTACATCTACGATGTGGATCTTTGTTTCGTATGCTACACATTTGACACGTTATTGCCAATCCATATATTTCCCACACCATATATTCCTTGCATGCGCTACACTATCACTTACACTTTACATTTACACACCGCACCACCTTTACCATAAACACTACACTTCCTATACCTTACACCACACTCCACCCTATACCACTTATATTACCTTCACTAAAACACCATGTTTATGCTTAGTCCCCAACACTCTATACATGAAGCTCCCTAGGTCTTCTACACCATCACTTTCTTCATCAGCAGTTACACTGAACCTTATGCTGCGCATCCTCTTCACCCATCCAGGCTCTCAGCAGTATCTCACCGTTTTTGTCCTTTTTCTCATTGTGCATGATGCTTTCCTGCGTTGTACCACATTTCCCCCTATTCCCTACAACCACACCACCTATACCACACATACAACACCCATTCACTATAACTACACCACATCCTACATCATCACCTTAAACGTTCACGACTATATAAACTCTACACCACTAGCAGCTTACAGATACATCACCTACAAACCACCATATACCACCTACACCATGTATGCCTTGTACAAACCTACACAACTACTTATACCAACATCTAAGACCTGAGTAACTACCAGGGCTTTAAGTGGGCTGGGTCTCACTGGAGCTGAACACCTGCAGTTTTTTAAAGGGGGCCTCGAAATGGGTCTCTATCGGGCTCTGTTTGTGCCCTGGCACAGGCGGTCCGTTTTTTTCCGGACTGCAGTGACAGCAGGCACATCGATGTGCGCGTGCTCACAATGCTCACTTCTCACTAGTGGAGAAGTTACGGCATGAGGTCATGCCAGGTGAGCCTTGTAGGGGAAGGGAAATCCTTTAAAGAGAGTGAATTTCTTCTGGATTTCCCTTCTCTTTTTAAAACTCAGGAGCAGCAACATTGTTGTGGTGTCACCAAGGCTTTAAGTGGATGCTTTTTCAATATGATATACAAGCCATAGATGCTGCTTATTTATCTTATGCAACTAACAACCATTGACAAAGCCAATAGTCCTGACTTGTTAAGTATGACGTTACTTGTTGTATCATATATCTGGATGCAATGACAGAAACAGCAAAATACAAGTCGGGCGGCACACTATGCTAAGCACAGATTTTTAATTTGTGTTTTTAAGCCACGCCGTTAATTACATTAGACACGCCCCTTTGAGAGACCCCCCAGTTTTTTCATCCCACTTAAAGCCTAGGTAACTACCTACACCGCACACCAAAATCTACACCTTCTAGCACATGCATTCTATACCACAGACACCACCTACATCCTGTGCCAACTACACCACCTCTTACAAACTATACTATTTATACAGCACCTACATCCTAAATCACATACGCTAATAGCTAACACCACTAAGTACCACCCACATCACAACAAGGATCATCCCACTATTAACACCAGATCTGTGGTATTAAGGCAACCCTTGCCGTGATAACGTGAAGCTGACATTTAATACCCTCTATAATATGAATTACAAAATATTATGCGTGCTTAGATTTTGCCACGGATTGCCCGCTAGCAACAGGAAAATGCAGAAAAGTGATGGCCGTTTCCCAGGGGAAAAACACAAATGAAAAAGAACCCCAGGCAGGCAAACAAAAATGGCCAATCCCGGGCGTCTTCCCTGCCAGAGCGGATTCCCTTCTCCTCGGATCCCGACCTCGTTCAGTCCCTTCGGCGCCCGCGGGACATCCCTCCACTGTGACTTTAAGAGCGCAGCAGTCTCTTCCCTTGATCAATAAGGCGGGCAACTGGAAAAAGGCTTAATTCAATTTGTCAGCCCTGGGTTATTACTTACCACGCTGCAAGGGAACGCTTGGATTCACCCACCCAGCCGCCGCGGGAGGTCTGTCACAGTATCTCCCCCCTCCCCCCCAATCCAATCCTTCAAGGGGGGCTCGCGCTGCAGGAAGTGCCCACTCCTTAAGGGGTGGAAGGCAACGCCAATGCCCTGTGGCCCCAGACTGAGGTATTTAGCAAATTCATGCCCATTGGTCTCTCTGTAATGGTACATTGAGGAATTCATCCGACTATAACCGTGCATTCAACGTCATCATCATCGTCATATTCATAAACCACTTCATGGCACGAGGCGACCGTGCACGGGCCCATATCTTTGAGAACTAACTAGGAGAGATGCGTTTTTAAACTGTTCCTGGCTTTAAATCACCACGGAGTCGAATGCCAGGTAGGTAGATTCCTCCATATTGTGTCTACTCTGTGCAGCAAGCTTCATCCCCTTGCTCGCCTGTGTCCCTCTGTTGAGCTAAAAGCAGCTTATCTCTCGATTGACCATCTCTTTCTGGCTGGTAGACCTGCACCCTCTTTTCCAGGTAGTCCAGTCTAGACCTCTCTATTGAGTAGTGTGCCTGTGTCAGGCATTTAAGCTGCATTTGTGGGAAGTTAACAGGAGTCAGCGCAGTTCTCTCTTCGCAGTGCTAATGTGATGTGACGGTGGGATGTCCTTCAGTATCCTGAGGCATTCTGTAAAAGTATTGGGCACTACAGGTATTTATCTTAGAGCCAATTCTTTCACTGGCAATTGATGCTCAACGTTTCTCCCCTAGGAGCGGTACGCGGTGTCTGAGCAATTGGATGAGCGAGCTAACAGTAGAGACTGTTCCATGAAGTTGAGAGTCCAGTGAGACTGTTCTGTCAGAGATTTATCCTTTTCCTTAGGTGCTCAATGAAAAGGGAAGACGGCTCTAGGTTTGATTTCTTTCTGGTTAGAGAATCAGTCACCAGGACGTCAATTTTTTCTTCACTAGGCCTAAAAGTCTCCTGCGCCAGGCTTAATACTTTAGATACTTACTCACTGGAGTGGCTTCTCCTATTTGGGAGGATAAACAATATCGAAGTGTCATACGCATCATTATGGAAATAAAAAATTTGAGCAAACCGCGTATAATGTAAGGGCTCAGCTTAAATGTTGATCAATATTGGAGCTAGGATGGAGCCCCCGGGAACTCCAAGCTATCTTCTTGGGAAGATATGAGATGCTACCCACCCAAGACTTGACAACCCTATTGTTAAAGAACGACTAGAACTGTTAGTTACTGATTCAGAGAGGCCCACCACCTCCTGCAGTTTCTGAGCCGTGATGCCATGGACAAAGGCCCTGGAAATGTCAAACAGCTTCATCTAAGCAGAGCCTGGTTTATCTGAGATATCATATATCGATGCCTGTTCATCAATTAAAACACATTCAGTGTCCCTGCCAAGCCTAAAATCTGATTGCCAGGAGCATACAGGATTACCTGTTAAGATAAAAGGACAAAATTGGTTTGTAAGTGTGTTTTTTCTATGATCTTCAGAAGAAAAGAAACATTTTTGATGGGGCGAAAAGTTTTAGGACTGTAAAAGTCTAAAGACTTTTTTTACCAATAAAGGTGTCGTCCAAGCCTCTTTTAGAGCTGGTGGTATCTCGTCAAACTTAAGGGACTCATTTACAATGTCCACAAAAGGTGCTAATATGGTCATTTCCTATATTGACCAATATAGATGGGCACATGAATTCACGGTGGGCCATGGGGTTGAAGCTATTTCCGCGTTTTATATCAGCTTGGCTAACCTATGAGAAGAATGTGGGAAGTGCCGCTGTTAGAAGGTGGTTCTGACCATCTGAGCCGCCCGGATTTTTCGCTTTTTGAACACCTAATTGTTCAGCTTTTACTGTGGAGGAGCCTCATAAGTTGGGACTCACCCACAGTGAACTCATGATGAAAGAGACTGCATGTGTATTTTACCGGTGTCCCCCTGGTGAGAGTAGGCCGCTGCGCTGCAGCCGGAGTAAGGGGCACCGGGCTGGTTACATGAAGACACGTGTGTTCATGTGTGTGCACACGTGTAGGGGCAGCGCAGGGGAGATTCCTGGCGTGCGCAGCCCAGGAGCAGGTACAGATAGAATGGTGTGGCAGGAATTATGCAGACCTGGGTGGTGACATGGAATGGGCTTTATACAATGGGAAGAAACATGTAAGGGAAAGTCAGTGTGCTTTACTGTTTTCACTGAATGACCACTTCATTATCCTCCTATGAGGATGGGGATCACATGGGATAGTTTCACTTCCCTAGGGCCTACAAATTCCAGACACGCACTAAAGTCCACTGTAACTTAGGTGAGAAGTATTCTGCTGAGTCCAAAGCCATATCTGTACTGCTTTTGGGTCATCCAGAAATGTCATATTCCTCTGACTCAGCTCATAACCAGAGCATGGCTGGGTGTGACCCTGCCAGGCTGGATTAATGATCTTCCTCCCCAAACTGAAGCATCAAAGGCCTAGCCCTTCACGGCAAGCATTCCAAGGGCAAAGGTCTCATCTCCAAAAGGGAGAGAAGGTGGGTGGAGCTACAGGTTACCCATCAGCAGCTGTCACCTGGTGCCAGGCACCAAGCTCCTCTGGAGAGAAGGCAGCAAGGGGCTTTTCAGAGACCATGTGGCAGGAGACCCCCTGGATGACGCCATTTTGAACTATCCCAGAGGCCTGGGCAGGAAGGAGGGAGCAGGGGCAGAGAGGTGATGTGTCACTGCCTGATAGGGCAGGCAGAGCCTTCCTGCCAGCCCCCTCCAACTTCTGTTAAAAGGTCTTGCACAGGAAGAGGAGCTCTCTCTGGGGTGTGGTCTGCTGAGGAAGACTGGTGCTGGAGCCTGGCACCATGGGCAGTTGGAAGGAGGAATCCCCTGACTGTCCCAAGACCCTGAATTGCGCCAGGAGGGGAGTCCAGGACCAGGGAGCCGAAGCCTGGGCATCTGCGCAAGGAGAAGAGAGGCCCAGGAGGAGAGCCAGGTGAAAGGCTGGCGCAGGGAGCCAGTGAAGACAGCTCCCTGCTGAATTCACCCTCCTTGAGACCAGGAGGGCGAAGGAAAGCGCTCCCAGTGCCTTGGGCGCGCCACCAGGAGCAAAAGGAGGCCAAAATGGTAAAGATCGGCAGCCTGGGGGCCGAGATACGCCCCCCAGAAGATAGGCGACCTTTGACCCCTGAGGTGGACCGACGACGAAGCGCGTGGGGCTCCGCCGCCGGTCCCAGATGTGCCCCCGGGGTGGATGAGGTCCCGGGGGCTGCCCCACAAGTAGAGGAAGTCGGGGAGCGCCATCGCGCTCCCCGTGAAATTATCCCCAAAAGGGGAGTGCCAGGAGCCCACCCTGGCCCCCCGAAGGCACTGGTGTGGGGCCCGGGACCCCCAACTCCGGGCCCCGGTGACGGTAATGAGGAGGAGGGGGGCACGCCGTCGCGCGTCCCCCCTCGCTGCCAAAGACAAGTTGGGGATCGCCGTCGCGCTACCCGTGAAGATTACCATGGGGCCCGGGATCCCAACTCCGGGCCCAGAAGCCGAAGCCGGGGAGCGCCGTCGCGCTCCCCTTGAAGACCTCCCAGATGGGGCCCGGGACCCTAACGCCGGGCCCCGGAGTGCCCCGCGCAGGAGGGGGAGTGCCGCCGCACTCCCCTGAGGTCCAGCCGGACCGTCAGGAGTCTCCGTGTCTGCTCGCAGGAGCGGGCAGACCAGTACAGAGGTGCCGGCTCCCGCGGTAGCACGCGAGGGTGCTGGCCAGTCGGGGAGCCAGCGGGAGCCGCCGGGGGTGAGGTCCCTGAGCGGCTCTCCAATGAAGAGACAAGACAAGGTGCCCAAGTGGGACCGGACCCCCGAAAAGAAGAGAAGAGCTGCTGGGGGTGGGCTCCCCGAGTTGCGGAAAACTCACCTGGCACAGAAGGGGTCCGGGTGGGACCGGGCCCCCCTAAGAGGGGCTGATGCGGCGCAGGGCAGCCATCACGGGCAGCGCGGTTCTCCCCGGAGCAGCGGGAGAGCCGCTCATCAGGAATGCACGCGATGGGGGAAGATCGCCCCATAATGCCTTGAAGGCCCAGACCGGCCTGCAAGGGAAAGCAGCTTTTTCTCGGCTTGTGGTGGCCCCAGGAGGCTGGGGTCACTGCGAAATGTGTGCCAAGGTGCAGGGGGAGCTGCAGGAGCAACGCAGTCTCCCCCAGCACGAAGATGTAAAGTCCCCCCCTAAGTCTCTGGGGACTCCATAGAAATAACCCCTCAAGGGCTCAACCATCAGTGAGCAGCATCCTGGGGCGGGAACTTTTGTTCTACAGCTGGGGGTTATTTCTGCGTACCTGTCCCCCCAAAGTGCGATCCACCCCTACACCCCCCATCTGTGATGTAGGTATAAGTTGCTGTCCCTATCTCTTGAGAAGAAACCCTCCTCATGCAGGTGTAGTATGTGTAGTGCTAGGGTTCAAAGGAGTACAATATGGCTTAGAACACTTGTATGCAATCATTTCCTGGAAAGCACCATCCCGCCATCACATGATAATCAACATAACTCAGTCATATCAATACAGTTTACATTTAAACCATAATACCTTCACATAACCTATATGTGCGCGGGGCCTTCCTTTCCCATACTTTCAGTTCACATAACCAAACCTTTGAACCCTTGGGGATGTCTGGAGAAGGGCATCCCCTGGAGGTGAAGAGGTGCAGGTGGTACTACCCCTCTCAGCCAGAGACCCTCAAGATCCCGGCTAGGCCTGCACGACCCTCCTCTGAGGCACAGGGTCCCTTCACTTAAGATGAGCCCCACCTGTCTTCAGGGTGGTACTACCAGGCAGGAGTGCACCTCCTGCATCGAGCTAGGGGAACACCCTCATGCTTCTGGGGTCCAACCCCCACAGGACCTACCAGACTGGTCACTCGGCCAGGCATCGCCCCAGCCACCACTTCAGGTTCACAACACAAGCTCCAGAATGACATCCTGTTGCTTCCTTGGGTAACCACCTACCCGACCCCGACACCTCAGGGTCCACCACTAACCCTTCACCTGGAATCTAGGGAGCACATCACCCCCTCTCAGATCTCCACTGGTTCAGTTCCTAGCCCACCTAGTGTACCTAGGGGCTACCACTACACACCCTAGCTCGAGAACTACCCTCCTTTGGGGCCACCCACTACCATGGGCCACCCCTGGGTTGCTCACCTCCCCCACCAGTTATCCTGGGGGGCCTGCCAGACACTCAACTCTACCGCACCCTCCTCCCACCATGGGAAAGAAAAGTTTTAGGGTCCCCCACCATGGGAACCCCTGGGGTGTTACTACCCGGGGTTAAGAAACCTCCTGCCCCACCCTTCCAGCGGTTTTGGCCAGCACCAATGGCAAGAAAACTTTCAGCGGGGGAAGGATATCTAGGGCCCCTTCTGTGGAAACCCTCCTTGCCCTTAAAAAGCGTGGGAATTTTCCAGGACCCCCTACCTCTCCTGTCCCCCCCAAAGTGTGATCCACCCCTACACCCCCATCTGTGATGTAGGTATAAGTTGCTGTCCCTATCTCTTCAGAAGACACCCTCCTCATGCAGGTGTAGTGCTAGAGAGGCCAAAATGGTGAAGATCGGCCGCCTGGGGGCCGAGATACGGCCCCAGAAGGTAGGCGACCTTTGGCCCCTGAGGAGGACCGATGACGAAGCGCGTGGGGCTCCGCTGCCGGTCCCAGATGTGCCCCCGGGGTGGGTGAGGTCCCGGGGGCTGCCCCACAAGAAGAGGAAGTCGGGGAGCACCGTTGCGCTCCCCATGAAATTATCCCCAAAAGGAGGGTGCCAGGAGCACCGGGTGGGGGGCCCGGGACCACCAACTTTGGGCCCCGGTGACGGTGGTGAGGAGGAGGGGGCACGCCGTCGCGCATCCCCCCTCGCGGCCGAAGACAAGCTGGGGAGCGCGACGGGGTGGGGTTCCCGAGCGGCTCTCCAACGAGGAGGCAAGGCGGGGTGCCCAGGTGGGACCGGGCCCCTGAAAAGAAGAGAAGAGCGGCTGGGGGTGGGCTCCCCGAGTTGCGGAAAACTCACCTGGCACAGAAGGGGTCCGGGTGGGACCTGGCCCCCCTACGAGGGGCTGATGCGGCGCAGGGCAGCCATCACGGGCAGCGCAGCTCTCCCCGGAGCAGCGGGAGATCCGCTCATCTGGAATGCACGCGATGGGGGAAGAGCGCCCAATAATGCCTTGCAGGCCCGGACGGGCCTGCAAAGGAAAGCAGCTTTTTCTCGGCTTGTGGTGGTCCCAGGAGGATGGGGTCACTGCGAAATGTGTGCCAAGGTGCAGGGAGAGCTGCAGGAGCAACACAGTCTCCCCCAACACGCGTTTCACCTATGCGTACAGCAAGGACGAGATGATATTTCTCGACGTGGTTATCAAGAAGGTTGGAAGCCACCTCCAGACACTAACGCACCACAAACCCATAGCAAAGAACAACTTGCTACACTTCTCAAGCTTCCACCCGCGCCCACTACGGGAGAATCTCCACTTCGGCCAATATTTATGCCTCAGACGGAATTGCAGTGAACTACAGGACTACCGAACACAGGCCAAGGATCTGACAAATAAACTCCAGAAGCGGGGTTACCCAGGAAAAATACTCAGAAAAAGCTGTAAGAGGGCTAGGAACCAACATAGAGAAGCCCTTCTTGAAGACATCCCTAAACTTGCAGAGGAGATACCTCTGACGTGCGTAACTACGTATAATGTAGCTTCCAGCGCTGTCAGCAAATCCATTAGAAAACACTGGAGAATACTTGAGAGTAACAACCATAAATGGGAGAAACCCCTTTTCTCCTTTAAACGAGCTAGGAGTATTAAGGATTCCGTTGATCACACTCGCCCCAAGAACGCGAGTAGGGACGTTAATCAGTCGGTCCTAAATGCTTGGGGCCTCCCACCAGTAACGGGCCATTTCCCATGTGGAGCCTGTAGCGTCTGCCATCTGACAACCCCTACAAAGCAATTAATACTGGAAACAGGGAAACTATGGACACAAAGGACACACACCAATTGTAATTCTACCAACGTGGTGTACCTGATCATTTGCCCGTGTGGGCTCAGATACGTCGGTATGACTTCACGCAAAGTGAAGCAGCGAATTTGCGAACATCGCAGCAATATCCGATGTAAGAAGAACATGACAAAACTCGCGGATCATTTCTTGCAGACAGGGCATACTGCTAATGATTTGAGCTGGACTATCATTGAACAATTAAAATTGGGTCTAAACACACAACAATTATTGTTTGAAAAAGAGCAGCGTTGGATCTACCATTTGTCCACCCACAAGCAAGGACTGAATGACAACATTCCGTGGGGTACAGTGATGAAACGTTGACATTTGTACATCTTGCTCCACTTTCTGATGACCTCTGACCACTTCATATGGGTCAGTCCCTATGCATTCCAACGTTCTGTGCCCAGCTCTACTGACTACTGGGACTCTATACACACTGTATGCATCAGAGCCAGATAGAATTAAGGGTCCTAGATCATGTACATTTATGGGATACAGCTAGTTACCCCGAAATACAGCGCCTTTAATCGCCTTTGGGCTCAGCACTATTGTAAGCTGCCGTAAGTTGCACCTCCCCCTATCTGATCCATAGATATTTGAGGGGTTCAGATACCACCTCTCTAAGACACAAGTTTCCTCTACTGTGAGTGAGAAACGTATACACTAAAGTTTGTCGACTGTTCAATAAAGCTTTAATTTGTATGAGGGAACAGGTTAGCGGTCTAGTTCTCTCCATCACGTGACTGGAGCACGCTACGCTAATCAACCCACTTCCGGGTCACGTGATGGGGCTCCGCTATTTCTGGACCGTTACTGCGGTGTAGCGGTAATATTCGGGTCCGCGGCAGGCAACAGGCAGGTCTGTAGAGGGCGAGCTCCATGCAATAAGTAAGTGAAATGGGTTGCCAGGGTGGGTAGCTACATTTACCAGAAGGTACATGTGAAATTCTGATTCTACCCTTATACGATTTTACAGGTAGCTTTACCCTTTCCCGGAACCCATGAAGTGAAGCCATTTTTGCCTTCACGTAAGCGCCGAGTTTTCCATGCTTTTACGTTTCGTTTAACCCACCATTTCACAGCACGTTCGCTTAGCGCTGTGACAGGGCACTATCACTGAGCAATTTACTTTTAATTATGTGATAACTTTAACTACATTGCAGTCGAAGTTATACGGGTACTGACCCGGACTCAGGACCCCTCCGTTCATACACTTACACGGAGTGGTAGCCTGTGTGACATGGTTGCATGAGTGAAAGTCACGCGTGTCTTGACCCGTCCGTCAACGCAAGCATACGGATTGGATGTTTAGTGTGGTACGTTTGCCTGAGTTTGGGCCAAAAGTGTTTTGGGTTGCGCTATGAACCCAGACTTCTTCCAGCACGAGGTGATATAGCACTTTAATCCTCTGTTGCACCTGTTGAGGAGCATCACAGTGGTCACGCAGTGGTCGTGTGTTTTTCATGTTTGTTCTCTCTTTTTCAGAGTACAGCGGCTCTTTGGAAATCCCACAAGGCCGCATTGGTGAAACCGTGAGTTTTACCTTACACACACTCCCCATAGGTTAGGATATGCCTTAGCGTGCGTATACCGCCATGGGGTGTCTGGTCCTGAAGAATGCTTAGCTAAAAGTGCATCCATAAGCAGAAACATGTTGACCAACTTTCACGTTTAAATCGGACTCCCCTGGTTTACCTAACTAGCCAGCTCGCGTCCGTCTCACTGGTTTTAAACGATCACTGGTTCTCCACCATTAAAAATTACCTTGGGAAATAACCAGTGCTCTTTTAATCTGCACTACCCGTACACTTACACTACCCCCCCAAAAACCCGCTCCGCTGTAATTCCAGGCGTCGTAGCACACCAGGGGGACACTCGGTCCCTCTGGTGGGAACCCAATGATGAAGCATGTCACCAACTAGGTTGGTGAGTGAGGGTTCTTTTAAATAAAGAGGTTTCTCCTCGTGCTGCCTCAGCGATTTCCCTCTTTTCTCGCTCTTTTGTTGTTAGTTAGTATATTCGTCAGGGGGACGAAGAGTGACTATTCCCTCGCTCTTTAGTTGTTAATATATATGCAACACAGTCTCCCCCAGCACGAAGATGTAAAGTCCCTCCCCCCCCAAGTCTCTGGGGACTCCATAACCCCTCAAGGGCTCAACCAACAGTGAACAGCATCCTGGGGCGGGAACTTTTGTTCTACAGCTGGGTGCGTTAGGGACTGCACCAAGGTATGGAGGGCTGAGCTGGGGATGTCTGGAGAAGGGCATCCCCAGGAGGTGGAAAGGTGCAATTGCACGAGAAGTGCATTTACCAATGTTATTTCTATTGAGGGACTGGAAGTCACATGTGTAATGTGAAGTCATAAGCAAAGTGGGGCTATGTTGCTGGACACTCCTGCTAGGGTGTCTGGCTGTATATGCTTAATCCTGTGATTATAACTGTGATGCCTTTTAGAGGCTTTTATTGCAATGCATTATAATGGTTATCAGCCATGATAAGTTCTGTCATTCTAAGTGATGCCCAAACATGTAATCTTGCTACTGCATTAGGTGAAGAACAACCCAGACTGGTAGCCACTAAGATGTAGAGGTGTATTCTGTATTGGCAGTATGAGATGCTCAGTCAGGGTTATGTGTCACCATGGCAGGTTTGCCCATTTTAAATGCTTGTTGAGATAATGGGGTGGGTCGGCACTGGGATGGTGCCAGTGGGCAAGGCCCTCGCTCCAGGTTATGTTCAACCTGGAGCGAGTTATGTTTAACCCACTGCATGAGGGGGCAAGATGATATGCGTACATGGGAGTGGTGGTACTAGACCCCCCCCCTTCGGGAGGGGTGAGAATGTTATGCAATGTCACAAAGTAATTCCAACAGCTTATGTATATTTTTAAATTGGTGCATAATATGGAGTAGTGTGGGTGTTTAATAAATGTACTCTTCCTTTTATAAAGCAAAGTACAGACTGGACAATCAATTATTGAGTGTTATTTCTGCGTACTGGTAAATGGCGATGACTAGCCCACACCACCTCCCTTGAGTAAGCCTTAGACTGCTCTGCAACGCTACCCTCTGAGAGTCAAGCGCTACAATGGGGTGTTTGGTTCCCAGTGAAGGACAAACGTAGTCATGTTATTTGTGCAGGCCTCACAAGTACTGCCTCGTTTTCCAACAGCCGCACAGGAACTTCTCATCATGTATGTGCAGCTCTGACATCAGACTTCAAGCCTTTCTGGTCTTTGATTTGGTTCAGGTGTTGAGAGTCTAGTTAGGGTTTTGTCAACTGATTGACATAAAAGAGTTCCACAGTTCTAGCACAGATCTGGAGTCAGATATTCTTTGCCAGTGCATCATTAGCTGGAACCTTTTTCCCTGATTATAGAAATCCACTGATTGCCTTTAGAGCCTCAATATATGTGGTCCACTAATAAGGCAGGATAATAGTGCATGCAGTATTCCCATTTATATCTCAATATTTTTGTGTCTTTACCAGGCCATTATGAGTTTCCACTTCAGAAAGCAGGAATAACATGATGAAAGTAGCTCTGATTTCCGCATGTTTTCCAGAAATTTTAGCATAATTCTAGCACTGAACACAAGGACTAGTCTTTTGGTCATGTCCTAACACAAATAGGGTCTCAAACTGTTCCTAAACTTATCTAGCCAAGTATACAGTCTCAGCTGCAATGAGAGATTGTTCCGTCACTGATTTACGGTGATTAATGCCAATCTACCTTCCAATCTTTTCCTCTTGGTTTTAGCAGACACCATTCATCCTCTGCCACGTGATCATAGGGTACACTATGGTAGCAGGGATTTTAGAATAGACCCACATTTGTTTATCCCTTTCTGATAGATAGTTTTAGAGATCAAAACAAGGGCCCAGAATTTCAACTGACTGACAACAGAACCAGCACTGTGGACGTGGTTGTCTTCCTTCCTTGATCTCCCTATACGTATGATCATATAAGGAGGTGCTTTTTGATATTTGTCAATCGATTGAACTCCATATTCTAACAGTCTAACCTAGGTTGCAATGGAATGGAACCCCTAACCAGCTCCCCTGGTTACCAGACCCTGCAACCAGCAATTTGAAAAAATGAACTCATTAAATATATGTACTGGCTTAAAAAGCAGTTCTGGGATATTGGACATGCATGCTCCACACTCTCCTGTAGCTTGGACCATGCTAGGAAGAGGTGATGAATGGGCCTCGGCCTGAAATTGCTTCCTGAGTGCCTTAAGTGATTGTGTCTCAGGGGCCTCTCCTAGCATGTGGAGCCCATCAACATCACCCTGGACTCTGAGTGCCTTTCTGCTCAATGACTTGGGAAATCAGAAGATGATTCCAAGTGCAGGGAAGCCCCTTGATTGGGGACTGTTCCTACGAGATAACCTTTCTCCACACTAACAAATTTCTGTACAATGTCCTCTTGATGCCCAGTTTCTACAATGATACAAGTAACCAGGGTGGAGACCACCACCCTTACCACCACACTGTAGTGAGACACTTGCCCTTTCCTTCAACCTCCATCCAGCATTTCATTGGAAAACGACCTTTACAATGCGGTCAAAACACTGCAATACATTTACTTCGCTGTCATTACAACGAAAGTCGTTACAACGACTTGCACTAGATGGCGCTCAAGGCTAAGGAATAGTGTTACTATTCCAACACCTTCCCTACTGTTACGTAGGCTGGAGTTGGAATAGTAAATCATACTATTCCTAAGTCCAGCGCCCTCCAGCGCAAGTCGTTGTAACGACTTGCGTTGTAAAAACTGCGATGTAATGTACTGCGATCTAAATGATCGCATTGTATCGTCATATATTCCATTTCATTGAGGTCCAGAAACAGATGACCTCTTGTACCATATCCAGTGATCATGAAGGTAGACCGGTAGTTTGTGTAAATACAGACACTCTGCCCCTTCAGCCTCCTAACCTCCAATAGATTGACCACAGTGTCGGGCAGGACCCTCCAGTCAAAAACAATCTCCACCACTAGAGTAATCCTGAGATATTGATCATGAGGTTTTTCACTGCCACTAATTCTAACCACCAGGTGCCATAGACCAGAGTCACGGCGGCACAGACACCGAAGTCAAGGCAAGAATCGGCAAAGCAAGGGCTGCCCGCATTCAGCTAAAGAGTATCTGGAGCCCCAAAGACCTAACGCTGCAAACCAAAATCAGGCTTTTTAACACCAATGTAAGATCGGTCCTTCTGTATGGAGCAGAAACTTGGAGAACAACAGTGACCATCACCAACAAAATCCAGACCTTCATCAACACCTGTCTGAAGAAAATCCTCCAAATCCGCTGACCAAACACCATCAGCAACAACAACCTATGGCAACAGATTTACAAACTCCCTGCTCATGAAGAAATCATGAAAAGATGCTAGGGCTGGATAGGTCACATCTTCTGCAAGCCCGCATCATACACCACCAAGCAAGGACGGACCTGGAACCCTCAAGGGAAAATAAAAAGTGGAAGGCCAAGAAACACCTGGCGCCGAGGTCTCAAGGCTGACTTCACAGACTTGGAGTCAGATTAAAAGAAACTTCCAGGACAAAGATGGTTGGAGAGTGCTGGTTGATGGCCTATATCCAGTGCTTAATTTGTAAAAAATAAGTGCCAGGGCTCTCGTCAGGAGGCCACTGCAGCTTGCACCACATATTACCCTACCATGCTGCCAATGATAGTAACAACATAACTACTAACCACCACACGAATACAAGTGTGACAATTCAGACTATGGCAGGACCCCAAAGCTATAAGAATGGCTTGGGTGGCATGTAATAGTCATTTTTAATGTATATTGAATTAATAATTAACTGTTGTTGTGGTCATCTCTAAATTAGCCAGACACTGCCATCTTGTGGCAGACTGTCACAAGCGTCGGTGTTGACAATTAAGTGCCGGTGCCAAGCACTGGCTCAAATTAAGCACTGCCTATACCCCAAGAGAGACCCATGATACCACATGTACCAGAAATTCAAATATAATGCTGTTGGATGTTGTCAGTTGCCATTAACCCTGACAGTAATGTACCAAAAAAACAAAAAACCCACAGCTATTGGAAAAAAAATCCTTATTTCTAGATTCCAATCATTGCTGTGTTTTATCTCCGATGATGCCCAAAATGTAATCACAAGACATTCCACTGGAAAAAGAGATTATTTGGACCTTGACATATCAAAATGTAATATCACGGAACGTGTTCATATTTCAGAAACATTAATATATTGCCTGTTGCTTGCAGCAACAGCAAATGAAGCAGACTGCTGCATCAGAACTCACTCTGAACTACAAAGAACTTTAATGCAGTGCTAAATTTGCAAGAAACTGTTTTCATTTCATTTCACGTTCTGTCTTCCCTTGTAACAGTATAGACCGCTGACTCTACGAGGAGCTGGGTGAAGATAATTAACTCCTGCGTAGTTTGAGCATATTTCGGAAATTTCACATTTAACAAAGAAGTAAAAAAAAAAATCCAGTTTGCAAAAGGGTTGAGAAGTAAAATCCTGCCTAACATGGAGGAGACCAGGATGCAGGGATTGGTATTTCCTCACAGCCCCGTGAGTGACAGCTGGAAAACCCAATGGCCACTATTGCCCTGTGCCATCTTGCTTTTCTGTTCCTTGAGGTGCCACGCTGGAGGGCCTAGCTGTGGGGTAATAATTTGGGGTGTGGCACAACCAAGTGCAAAGATAAGCCACAGGACTTCTTGCTCTGCTGTGAGAAAGTTCCTGCTTTCACGCAGGAACCCTTTCTTTTAAATTTTGTTTTTAAAAAAACATTGTCAGCTTTGTGCTTGGCAAAGCTGGCAACGGTTTTTAAAACTGTGTGAGGTTGCCAGTAGTCTGTTTTCGCAACATCATACAGGTTTGTTGTCCCGGTCCAGGAAAGACCTAGCTTGGCAGTTCGGGCTGGACTGTTCCCATGAGGAACAGGGTCAAGACTGATTTGCATATGGCTGGGTCTGTACTGGGGTGGCGCAGTGAGCTAAAGAACGGTGATGGATTCAACCCAGATTTATTTATTTTATTTTATTTGAAAAGTTTTATATAGCGCTGGCTAGACCCGGAGGTATCAGAGCGCTTTACATAAGATAGGACATTGTTTCAGTACATTGTTACATAGTTATATCAGTTACAGTTACAGTTGCAGTTACCAGTACATGCTTAGGAGAAAAATGTGAGCTTACACAATAATATAAGATATTAGCGCATAGCATATCCAAGACACACTTCTTATGGGGAGTGGAAGGTAGTGAGGGGAAAGGTAAACAGGAGAGGGAGAGCAGACAGTCAGGTAGACCTGAAGTGGGAAATTACTCCAGGGGGAATAAAGTAGTCAAAGCAGTCGAAGAGAGAGACAGATAAAACCGTGAAGAACCGTGAAAAACAATGTCCGATGTCCGGCTGGGTAGGTGACGGCTAAGGGGGTGTCCCAGAGCCAGACTCCTCTACAGCTGCATAGGACAGCTCCACTGGGCATCGGCCAAGGGTACTCGGGCTCCGCTGTAAGTACAAATAGTTATAGTTTCAGCCCGTGGGGCATCGTCATAGTTCCAAAGAAGGCATCAGTCCCGGTGTTGCTGGGAAGGCGCTGTCCGCCTCGTCCTCCAGGTCGGAGGGCGTAGGGAGAGATCACTGGCGACGTCAAAGGGAAAAGGTTCCCTAGCGGTGAAAGTAGTGGAAACGTCTTGACTCAGATCTGTGACTGGGAGTGAGTGTCTGAAAAGTTTCAGCGCTCCATCCATCATCTCCTTGTGTTTACTGCGTCCCTTCCACAGGACCTCCAGTGCAGTTATTTTTGGTGCTCCAGAAGGCCACCCGGCTTTAACTATGCCTAAAGTCAGAAAACTACCTGCTCCACCAAAGGAAAGTTCCCAGATTATTCTCGATTTTCTAGGCAGAGTCAAAACCTTCTCCTAGTCCTACTCACTACCACTTAATAAGCAAAAGTAGCATTTTTCGAAATCCAAATCCAGATGGCCTCTCTCCATATCAGATCCAAGTCAATCTGAGGTTTTGCAATGTCTGTCTCATAGGCTAAAAAATCACCATTCATTGGATAGGCAGTTGCCACCATGTCTGGTTGCTCAATGCTGTGGTAAAGGTGTTTGGGATCATGTGTCTATTGCTGCCCAAGGACACTCCAACATTCAACAGACTATATCAGACAGAACTTACCACATACATCCAGTACTGCCGATATATGCCGATATTCAGCTACCATAGCGCTTCCATCTGCACTATCTGCAAGGAAACAACACACAGAAATATCCAACAGAAAACACTAACAGAGGGCAGCTCATACACCCAACACAGACCAGATATGCTGCAATAATAGCTATCACGATGGCTCTCAACAACCCAATCTAAGTCACTAACCTAAGCCTTTTTATCCATTAATCGCTCTCTCTAGTAGCATAGCAAGGATGCCAAGGGCCCTGATGCAAGCAAAGTCCTCCATTAGGTACTGAAATACAGCCATCGTTAGAGTATAAAAAGATCCTCTGACCCCTGGGCTCCTATACACCTACGCATACTGAACTATTGATAGCTAACTATGCCCCTGACTTTCCCATGAATTTGTTCAGATCAAGATTAGAACTTTCTTCGCCTACCCAAATGCTGTCATCAATTATAATTTTTCGAACAGTTCCAAACCAGGACCGCCTCCACTGGCTGAAGTCTGATTAATAATGACGTTTTCTCACTTATACGAGTCCCATCTAACGAGAAATCCCACCAACCAAATGTTTTCGTCAATAAAGTTTACTTTAATGAATTCATTATTTATAAAGCACAACAATGCAAATGGCAACAAGCCTCAAGACGCTCATGCAATTAGCAGAACAAAACTAAACTTTCCAACAACAGAATACACATGAGATAAAACAGTAAAACATCATAGACAAATAGGAAAGAAACATACACATAAATTCAATAAATAGTCATTTAAAACACTTCCACCCTAAATTCATCAGGAGGACACAAACATTAATTTCTCTTTCAAATGAAGACAAGTCTTCTATTTTTAAAAGTTGAGAAACAATGTATATAAGACATGTTTTTAGAGAGCTACTCCATATCTTAGCCCCGGAAATCAAGCTTGCTATCCGAATTGTGTCCCAGATTAAAACAAGACCATGATGACATTTTAACTATGCTTCATCTTATATGAAATGCACAAAATTTGCATTAAGACATTTGTGTAATTTTTGGCATGCATGAGGCACGTTTACACAAAAACTGTCTCATACAGAGGCATTACCTCTTCAAATCAGTCACAAGTCAAGCCACATTTCGCCATAAAAGTGTATTTTCGTGAAATTTTTATGGAATTTCACAAAATAAATGTACGCAATTCTGCACACCCCTGGAACTAGTTCCACCAACTCAAACCCCATCATCAAGAAAGTTTATTCCTTCTAAATGAGTATGCTCCTCTGGGACATTCCCCAGCAGCCCAAACCTGGTCAGTAAGGAGCGCTTCCTCTATCATGAGACCAGGATCAAGACATGCCAGGTTTTATTCCAGATCAGTTTTTGTGAGCCGAGTTTGCAGATGAAGTTCCCTCCTTTGTTGTCAGACAGGAAGCCCTGAAGCATCTCTCCTTGTGCTTGACTTGGTTTTGTTTCTGCTGGACTGATCCTGGAATGTATTCCATCCCACGTCTCCTTCCACTGAAGGCTTGCAGGCGGCTCCGCTGGGGGGTCCGTGCACCACCGCCCACAGCAGCAGAGAAATATCCGCACCAGGTAGCGTGCTCCCCGCTCATCGTGAATTCATCAGCCTGGCCTGGATGAAATATTCATTCCGCAGGGGAGCTCCATGCAGGATTCCTGCGCTTTGTGCGCTAGCGTTATCAGGAAAGTCATCCGTGCAGGTTAGTTACCACCTGTGTCTCGTCAGGCCTTCGTGCACGCTTACCAAACTCTTGCCCCTCCACACACAGTCATATCCACCAGGCCCAGTGCTGTTTACATCAAGATTCACATCACAATACGGTACACTATTCTTTCTCTCCAGGGCACAAGTCCTAAAAAAAGAAGTGGGGGAACTAACCTAGTTAGGCAGTATGCAAGTAACATCACGGGACGTGACATCACGGCGCGAAACATCACAGCGTGTGATATCGCACGTGGCATCACAAGAATTGACACCACAGGAAGTGGCATCACAAGAAGTGACATCAGATCTTTAGCCCTCACATATATGTTTAACAGGTCTAGCATGAGTACGTTTGAGCGCATTTCCAGTATACATGCAAACCCTCCTGATTTAGGCAGAAGATTCACACTTTTATAAGCTACACATAAAACAATGTTGCCGTTTGTCAGCGTAAAGAATCCTTTACCCAAGGATTGAACAAACTGACTCTTCCGCCAACCTACTCTGCCAGGCATAATATTCCATATGCAGCACATTTCCATGTAGATGCGATTGCTTTAGCTGCCTGCGCTCTCCGGAGGTGAGACCACTCTCCCATGTAAAGTATTCTTACTCAGCCTTACCCACCTGCACTCATTTTAGGGGATTGGGGCTCATTTTTCACCAAAAGACCATGACCCAAAGCAAGAGAGAAAGACAGAAAGGGAAGAAAAGTGAAAGATAAGAAAACAATGATGAAGGCAGAAAAAGGGAAGAAAAAACAACCTGCAAGCAATTTTAGGGTAGTGGAAAAAAAAGGTTATGGCAACCTTGGCACTCAGCAATAGGACCCCAAGAAAAAGTTTGGGGCTCTGCATTTGTTTTTACAAATTACACACTGCCCCCCAAAATGTCACCTCCACATTTAGCAGCAGACATCTCTCATGTTCTTATTGTTGGCATAACTATATCTAAACACCCCTCACATTTACCAATGCAACCTGACAGCTCACTCTGGAATCACAAAGAATGGACCATAAATTTCAAAGTAAGAGGTATCAGCTCCACATCAAAATAAGTGTAAGCTGCACAGTATCCAAGGATGAAATGGAAATGGTGACAAAGGTAACTCACAAGAAAAAGGCACATGCAATTCCATTCCCAACTACCACTTTCAAGAAAATATTGGCCTTCCGAAGGAAATATGACTGGTTTGCATAGATAAACTACCCAAGTGGAGAGATGTAGGAATAGCGAGAGACACCACAAACTATCGCCAGTAATCAGAAATTACGCTAGACTATGCTTGCTAATCAGACCTCTGCGTATTCTAGGCATGTTACACTGCCAACATGGTGCACCAGAGGCGGCCTACTTGACCTACTTGTTTAAAGTAACACTGACCTGTGGGCTCACCTATTTACTGTAACCTCATCCTGAAGGAGCCAGCCCTAGGTAAGCACACATGATCTTTCAAGAGCATCATAACAACAAAGCTAATCTGTGTTATTGTGTTTTAATACAGTACATTGAAAACTTTGCAACATCACTGCAGTGGGTAGGTCTGAGAGGGGCAAAAAACAAACCCACCTATACCTCGGCAGGGTAACAACTTGGCAAAATTTAACACAGCCATATCCAGCGCTCTCGAATTTAAAGAGTTACAAAAATGCAACATGTCTTTCTTTCAAGGAAAAAAAGATTTTCAACATTTAGAAATTGGAACTGGTAAATAAAGCACACAAATTCAAATGTTTGGAAATCATGTTTTGTTGTGGTGTGACAGATTTAGATACTTCTGCACAATACTGAAATATGTAGGTGATGGAGGAGCAAGCAGGATTATGCAAGGCAGCCCTTAATTCAAGTGAAAAGTGCACAGTTGCGGCATCTGCCCGCCACCCACGCTGCAACCTCATGTGCCAAGAATTAAAGACAAAGCATTAACTATTGATGTAAAACAGGAGAAATAGGAGGAATAAAGGTATGTCCATTTAATTGCTGAAATGAACAATGTGAAAACAGAAAACCTGGGATTAATCCCGGCTTCCCAGCTTGACCAATTTATGTGATCCTAGGCAAGTCTCTCTTGTGTTTATTTAATAGGGTGTAATGTTGTACCATGTATAATGAGAATCTAGGATGCGGGGAAAGAAGGAACCAAATAGGTTCACAGCCGGGAAGTGACGTTTGATGAAAGTTTGACTACAAGGTCCACCTGCCTCCTTACCCTCATGGAGCTCTAAATAGTACTCTACTAAAGAAATACTAACATAGCGACCAAATGGGTCGGTATGAATTGCATGTATGAGTATGGTCAATTGAGGTTTCACAACTGAATGCAAACAAATAGGATACTAATGGGGTCCTTGTGAGGTCCTGATGAAAAAGCCAACTAGCCCGGTGGTGAGGCATTGGTGTGATGACTGAAACATGTTGACCCAGGGTTACAGAGGATACTAGTTTCCTTAGTTCATCCCCACCTATTTTTAACTCTGTCAGGGTGCCCTTTGAAAATAAAATTAGCCCTCAAGACACCCTAGACTATTTTAAATCTAGGAACCCACCCAATAAAAAAAAGGTGTCCTTGGCACCCAAGGTTGAGCCCGCCCAGATACATTAGGTATATGGATGAGGACTCTATGATGAAGCATGACACCTGGAATTCCAGTGTGTGAGAGCCCTTTTAATACCATAGGATGATCCTCTTGGGCTGGTATGGAGAGAGAGAGGCTAAGCATGGCACGGGTTCGCTCCTGTTGTTTTTCTATGGTTAGGTGTTTGATCCTCTTGGGCTGGTATTGAGAGATAGACTAAGCACGGTAGGGGTTCACTCCTGTTATTTTTCTATGGTTAGGTGTTTGGGAAGGTGAGCAAACCCTGTATCACTTCTCACTCACAATAAACACAAAAGAAGTAGGTTACCAATATTAATGCAATAAGCAACGAAAACGTGGTTGATTGTGGAGATCTAAATCTTGTAAGCCATGTGAAGTCTCAGTAGATCTAAAAGGCCATCCTTAGTGGAAGAGGATGCCTCAGACACAATATTGTGTCATGCTTCATCATAGGCATCCTCTCCCCACCCTGGTAAGATGGTACTACCAGGGCGGACTAAACCTTTGCGAAGACTTTTGGCGAAAGGAGGGAGTTCTTACATAAAACTTACAGGACAAAAAATGGGAACCAGTTTCATTAAAAATACCTTCAGGTGCCTCGGTTATCACCTTTAATAGTGAGGACCTGAGGTACGTTAAAACCAAATACGTTGATGGACCCTAAAGGGAGTAATGTCTCTAATCCATCCCACAATAGGCCAACATGTTTCTGCCCACACAAAGAGCTAAAAAGGTCTGCGGCATTCATCAGGGCTGTCGGATCCCTACAAGAACAGAATAAGGTGTCCCCTATATCCCTACAAGCTAAAGTGGGGGAGTACACCTACAGTGTGCCCAAGTGAATCCTACCTGGTATACTCTCATGCGTAACTCATCATGTACCTGCAAAGGGAAAGAATAATACAAAGAGGCAAGTCACAGAAAAGGTACCTTGTAAAGGTGTGCCAGTCACGATTATTTTTATCCCAACGCACACCTTGGTGAATCACATGACTATAGCCAAAAGTCTCCTAAATGCTTATCATAATCACCCAACAGGTGCAAAAGATACAACATATCCCGTGAATGTGAGTGGGTAATGAAACAAGAAAACACTTTATGATCAAGATAGGGTAATCTTAACTAATGTTAGCTATGGTGGAAACAATTCTACCAGTATGTCCAATGCCTATTTTGCTATGGACTCATCTTACCAGGATTCTAGGAATTCTATATCCGGCATAGTAAACTATTTCCACTAAGGTTATTAGTGATCAAAGTTAAAGCATCTACTCCTTACCCTAAATTATAGAGGATACCATAGATTCGGTCAAAAGGAGAGGTGGTGGCCTTTGTAGTCACACACTAAAAAAGAGATATATAAAAAATAATAATAATAAGTAAGGACAACATGAAATGAGCATAAGTGAATGTCCTCCTACCATAGAAGGGATAAAAGTGACACCACACATAAATAAATATTTTCCTTTCTCATCGTTGTTAGTAGTCAAGTTCATTTAAGGCTGTTGAGTGAGGATATAGGCTCAACAGGATAAGGTAATTACAAGGTTCCTTTCTGGCTATGTCAGCGTTGAAATTGCATTTAAGCCCCCAGGTTTCTTTGCCTAGAAACAGGGCCCACAGAGCACCCCAACATCACATAGTAGTACCTTTAGGATAGCACCTTATGCAGTTCCTGGTTGTAATCTTTCTAGGTATCTAAACAAGGGCCAAAGAGGGCCATTACGGTAGAGTAATTGCCAGGGAGAAATATCAAACCAACCACAGGGCATATACAGTGTTCTTGGTCCAATGTTATTACCGTTAGTGTATATGCGACAAAATACGTGTACTCACTTCTCACTCACTCCTTCTTGGAATATAGTAATAAGAATCTAAGCTACATATATAATGCATTTGACACTTGACTTTCATGTGGCTTCTTCTTGCCAGCCACATTCTAATCTCATGCACCAAGAATTAAAGACAAAACATTGACCTTTGATGTGAAATAGGACAAATAAAGAGATGTCTGTTTAATGGTGAATTGCACAAAGTGAATGCAGAAAACCTGTGTGCTGCCCATGACCTCCGTATACTGCATTGATGATTGAGGGCTGTCGTCCTGGTGCATTCCTCTATTGAGAACAGGGCCGTCGCAATGTGGTATGTTGTGACCTGAAGGGGACATTTTCCTGTGTGTGCTGTCACAAACCCCGTATGCCAGGAGGGGAGCCATGGTGAAGTGAGAGGGCTGTAGCTCTGGAGCAGCGTGCAGCTTTGAAAGAGGAGCAAGATATTACTTGCGGAGGAAGAGCAATTATTCAACTACCCAACAATCCAGGAGGACCCAAGACCTGCCGCCAGATTCAGGGAGGCTTACCACATAGGCGGAGGAGCGTTTGGACGCCTGCAGCCTCTACCATATCATCGAGTCTTCTGCTCACCAGGGGTCTGCAGACGCATGACCGGGCACTCCGACCCTCCACTACCACGAAAGCGGGTAGGACTGAATACTGGGCCAACAATACTGGGCTTGCTATGACTGACTCACTACAGCGCAGAGGCACTTTGAGTTTCTCAAAGCCATCATGGAACTTCTAAGACTTGAACTCACTAACGGGGCCTTGCTGGAATGCTGCCTCTCATAAATAGGAATAACCTCGATCCTTTTACAGGGAATTGGAACTCGAGAGCTGATCCAAGGAAAGCTAGTGTGCCTGCCTTTACAAGACTGGTATATTATGCACACAAAAAACATGGGTGGATGTAGGGGATCAGCAATGCACCACCCATGTAAAACCTACCTGATGCATGGTAACGCAAGGCAGCGCAATGGGCTGCCTCGCGTAATTTATTTTTTCCCAAAGCCATGCAAAAACTATCCTATGAGGCTATTTCCTCTTTGTATGTGTGCTGCAGAATGCAGCATACTTGCAAAGAGGACATAATGAGGAGAAATGGATATATTTCTCCTTGTTACGGCAGCCTCAGGTTGACTCATCAATTTGGTGCAAACCTATGTTTACAAGTCTTTGTAAATATGGGTTTGCATCAAAATACATTGATGGATGCACAAGAACGCCCTAGCACCACCCATGTAATGCCTACATGACTTAAGGTAATGCAAGGCAGGGCAATGTGCTGCCTTGCGTATTTTTTAGGTCGTGCCTGGGCAGCGCATGCTCTGCTCTGCAAGACCTGCTGTATTCAGGTATGAACTTGAAGCTTCGCCCACTCTCCACCCTTATTTTTCATTGGCTTGTGCCATTGTCCTTTGTAAACTGAGGCTTTTCATTGGTCAATAGGCTTAGTAGTCCCTCCTTAGTACCACCTTGTCTCATTTTGTAGCTTTCCATCAGGACACCCCCTGTTACATGTGTTGTTCCTCGGTCGGCTTTAATTACAGCCTCCAAGCACTATTTGGTTAAATGGTTTGACACGCTCTCCACCAACACTTTATTTTTTTTTTCCTAGCATGGCACGCTACGCTGATACAGTGGTGGCCGTGCCTTTAGTTTGTTGTTTGCGGCACGAACGCATGTTTTTCTTTCCTTACTATTTGTTCAGTTTTTGGTTTACAAGCTCCCCATATGGTGCTTTCACTTTAGTGTCGGCCACGCCCCTTTCTTCAGACAATGCTCGTCTAAAGAAAGGTGCGTGGCCGCTATTAAAGAAAAACCACGAACTGGGGCACTTTTACAAAAAAAAGCATTTGTCAACTTGACAAACAAATGCTTTTTTGTAAAAGTGCCCCATACCGTGCTTTCACTTTAATGGCGGACGCGCCCCTTTCTTTAGACGAGCCAGGCCTACAGAAAGAGGCGTGGCTGCCATTAACGTGAAAGCGCGGCATGGGGTGCTTTTCCAAAATTAGCATTTGCAATGCAATAGGTCTCGTATTTGCGAGAGTAAGCTATTGGCATTGTCCTTTACAATGCCAATAACTCAAACTCTCGTAAATGCGAGAACTATTGCATTGCAAATGCTTGTTTTGTTTCCCAAAGCCATGCAAAAACTATACTATGAGGCTATTTCCTCTTTGTATGTGTGCATGCAAAGAGGAAATAACGAAGAGAAATGGATATATTTCTCCTTGTTACGCCAGCATCAGGTAGACTCACCAGTTTGGTGCAAACATATGTTTACAAGTCTTTGTAAATATGGGTTTGCATCAAAATACATCGATAGATGCACAGTTAGGCTCTAGCACCACCCATGTAATGCCTACCTGACCTAAGGTAACGCAAGGCAGGGCAATGTGCTGACTTGTGTTAAAACGGGTTTTGTGTGGTACTGTAAATCCCAAAATAGATTTTACGTCAGGGTTGTGCCAGAAAAGCGACTCAACCCTGTTGCAAAATCTGGGCCTCACCTTATACATTTTTTTTTACACTCTGCCACAAAGAAAGTAGTAACAAGGAGAAAACTGAAATTAAATCTGTTCTGCTTAATTGGTTGCAAAGGCTATTTTAAAATATATTATGGGGTTAAGGCACCTGCTGCAGAGATCTGTGTTACCAGTAAATCTGAGTGAATAATAATGGTAAGGTAACTCTGGAGGTTAATGCACTTGCTGGAAAGATCTGTGTTTTGAATAGCCTCAGTTTTGAATGAAAGTAGCATAGAGGTTAATGTGCCTCCTGCAAAGCACATCATGTAACATGCAAATGACAGATGTTATTTTATGTAGATAGGTAAGTGGGTTACTACTTTGAACAGAGAGATCCTTATGTTACTTGCAGTTGCATTGTATTCCTTCGAATATAGCACAGTGAGCTATGAAAGATATGTGACATCTGCACCTTGTAAACCCCCACTGTTTTATGTAACACATCTGGTACATTGATTTACAAACTTGTATGATTTATTGTATATATAATATGTACGTTTGATGTAAAGTGCTCTGACACCTTGCATTGGGATGAGAAGTGCTATACAAGAAAAAATGGTGGTATTTAAATTATTTCTACGCCTCCTCAGGCATAGCAAGCGCTATATACATGCAATTTATTTTGTGTAAATACTGGGAAAAGCCAACATATCTGACATTCTTACAGTGCATGTATATCTCGTAAACAGGGACTGAACAAAGTGAAAACCTCTCCTAAGTATGTGTGAAGTGCTATCAAGGTGTGAGTCTTTGTTCCCCTCTGCAGCTTTTGCTTCTAGATGTGAGGCTCCTGATTGCTCCCAGTCATGAGTCTAGAACAAAAGGAGGCCTGATGACCCCTTAAGTTTGGCCTTTGTTATCGCCCAGCTGGAGTCTGAAATAACAAAGCCCCCTCCCCGCCTGCATGTTGCTGCTCGGAACGAAAGCAGACAACGTGCAGGCGCTGTTGATTATGTCCCGGTGTTTGAAAATTACACTGGGAGGAGTTTAGCACATTTTTCAGTGGGACCCAACTTCTTGGCAGGGTGGACAGCGCCCACCCTGTGAAAATAGTGGGTGGACGCCGTCAACCCGGGTGTACCCCCGACTTGTGCCCTGCTTCTCTCCCAAACACAATTTTCACATCAAGCTGGGAACAGCGTAAACAAGAGCTGGGCACTCTGAGCCAGATGTACCAAGATACTGGTTGCAAAAAGTGGTCGCAATTTGGTACGCAAATTTTGTGACCAGAACCTAATTTTGCGAACAGACATAAGTGCAAATCGGTCGGTTTGCAATTTGGAAGTATCACCTAAAACATGCTCCTTCCAAATTGCAAATCGGTAGTAATTTCTAAACCCATTTTGTGATTTGGAAAAACTTTTCTAAATCCCAAATTGGATTTAGCAAATTGGAAAAAGGGATTTAAGTATAGCTAATCCTGAAAATTGGTGATTAAAACGGGTTGCCACTGCTAAATAACGTACATATGCGTCTCTGCTCCGTTCAATTTTCTGCAAGAGATTTGTGGATGCCAACGTGGATTGTTGTGACTCTGGAGGATAAACAAACCTGAGAAGGTAATACAGAGAGTTTGGATTATTTGCAAAGGGAATTCCAAAATTAAGTTACAGGTGAAAGCAAGGGCCCTCCTTGACAGTTTGTCTAAAGATTTGTGAGTTCTGCAAGCCTGCAGGGGTCCAGCTTCTGCCACCGAACACAAGACTGTCAGCAAAATAAAGAGATCCCAGCCGGCTCGGTGGGGGTTTTTTGTCATGTGGCCACCATGGCCGCCAGTCAGGGTGGTTTTTGTATTTCAGAATCGGAACTCCAAATTAGGGGTTTGCTTCAGAAATAAAATTTTTAAAAAAACAATGGCTCTGAGGTGCAGGGGAGTCTCTTACTGACCCTGTGGTCACTGATGATTTTTCCTTCCAGGACCTACTATGTCTTACATGTTGGTGCCGGTCTGGAAATTGTGTGTTGGAGGATATGACCTAAATAGTGCATGTCTTTCAGTGGGCAGACTCCAGCGGGACTGTGGCATACGGGGTGACGGGACGAGGTTTCCAATGGCAAAGGTCGCTGAGGCTCTGGTGCCAAAAATCTGGTAATGTTTCCAATTTCCAATGAGCCTGGGGAGCCGCCTTTTTCCTACCAAATTTTAAACGAACCGTATCAAACAGTAAAATGGACTTAGATATAGACAATCCATACTTACACTGGACCAGGGACATGTGCGGCTTGGACTGTTGTATGTTATTCCCACTGACTAATTTGTGGTGATTGATACCCCAACCCGTCTTCAGGAGATTGGAGGAATGAAAGAATTGCCAAATGTGCGATCCACCCTCCTCATTTGGGGTGTGGGCTCCGCCAAGTTTATGACAGTGGCGCCTCAGTTTGCTATGCTGTGGCAAACCTCTCCCCAGGGGCTCATTTCCCACAAGGCCACTGGGGTGAATGGGTCAGAAGGCCTGTTTTTTTTTAGGGTGAGTCTTCCGATGTTCAATTTTTCTTCCCCGGATTGCAAAGCACAGGATGGTGGCCAAGGAACGAAAGACATCAGTGACCCTTTGCAAATGGAGGAAACTCCCTGCGAGTCAAGACCAATGATAACCATGCTCGCCAGCAGGGTGGTCAGCTTGCATTACTTTACATTCCTGCATACAGTGCTTCTACAACATTGGAGGGTGACCCCCCCCCCTCCAAGGATTTTTTTAATTGAGGGTATAGTCTTGCGCAGGGCAGGAAGAGACAGGGCCTTCACCACTCTGGAGTATTCAAGGGCCACTTGGGAGACTCTAGAAGGGATAAAAGAGAGCAGGAATGGGGGGAGATGAAGATCCATCAAAAGTACACTTTCCCCTTATTTCCCAATTTGTAGTGAAATAATTATGCCAGGAAAATAAAGAGTTATTTAAAAAAAAAATTCAACCTAAAAAGAGCACATGGTTAAGAAAACCTTTACAAAAAGTGTTTAATCAAAAATGCAAAGCACATTAGAAAGTATGCTTCATTAAAATGCCATTCTTCATTATATTTTCACCGGGAGTACAATTCATCGCACTTTAATTGGTGAGACTAACACATAACCTTCTGAATGATATATGCCGGGTCCAACGTGAGCAAACACGGTCTAGTTTTAAGCTTTTTTTTTATTACAGGTTGAATGCTTCTAAAGGTAGATAGGAAGTCGTACATCCTTCCATCTCAAAATGTACACATTTTAGGATCTTTCCAGCTAACTATCTGCCTCTTCTCCGTTTTGTCAGTCTTTCTCTGTGTTGGACCTGGCTCTTTTTGCAGGGTTATTCCCAAACGTTTTGCCTTCTTCCTCCTATTTTTCTGACTCTCTTTTTGTTGGCTTTAGGTCTCGGGCACTTTACCACTGCTAATCAGTACTAAAGTGCATGTGCTCTCTCCTTTAAACAAAGTACGATTGGCTTACACTTGTTTGCATATTTAATTTACTTTTAAGTCCTTTGCACGGTGGTATTCCATATACCCAGGGCCTGTAAATTAAATGCTACTAATGGGCATGCAGCACTCCTTGCGCCACCCACAGAAGCTTTCAAAACTGTCTCAGGTCTGCCACTGCAGGGCATGCATGCACAGTTTGCTGCCACATTGACTTGCCATTTAAAACTACTTGCCAAGCCTTAAACTCCCCTTTTATTACACAGGTCACCCCTAAGGTAGGCCCTAAGTAGCCCTTGGACAAGGTGCTGTGTAAGTAAAAGGTAGGACATGTGCCATTATGTGTGGTATGTCCTGGTAGTGACAAACACCCTATTTTGCTTCTCACTACTGTAATGCCTAATCCTCTCATAGGCTAGCATTGGGAATTCGCCTATATGTGTTTAAGTGGTAATGTAATTCCTGATCTGAAAGGAGTAGCATTACCATGTTTGGTATGTTTGGAATAGCGGTGATAAATCCTGCTGACTGGTGTAGTTGGATTTTTTATTACTATTTAAGAAGTGCCACTTTTAGAAAGTGTACCAAACAAGAGGGACAAGGAGGCAAGTTTTACGAGGTCCAGCATACATGCCCCACAGAGACAGTAAGCAAAGGAAGTATGAAGTTCCTCAGAGTCTGAGTAAAAGAATGTGGGGGTGTAGGTAGAGAAGACACCAGGATTGGTCGTCTTACCTACAGTATAAAACAAGGGGGAATTCCCTTGTCGGAACTAGGGCTCTCACACACCTAGCAAGCTAGGTGTCATGCTTCATCATATGAGCCTGCCCCTCGTCAGGTCGGCGGTGCAATACCTGACGGGCACCCAGTACGGGGCTCTTTGGCGGGGATCTTTTGTTCCTGCCGTCGGGTGCAGTGGGGGTGAGGGGCCTAGTGTATGTGTAGATGTGCAGTGCGTGGATTAAAACAGGTCAGTTAGTCCTAGTAATGTTTTATTCTGAGAGGTAAACTGCCTGAGTAAAAAACAGGGAGAGTGGCAATGAACTAGCTGAAAGATTTCTAGCTATATATGCTCTACTCTCTACTGGTCAACATGTTTCATGCTCTTTGCGTCAGAAGGATCAAGGCATTTCATCAGGACCAAAAATAACTATCTACACGACATGATAAGTGAAAAACCTACATACCATGTGCTCAAGTAGGTGCCCTGAATGTGGGGACAAAAAATACATATTTAAAATTTTTGTACTCAGCATCACATTAGATGTACTCAGACAAGGTGTGGGTGTATATTAGTGCATACACACCCATGCTCTACACCGTGCTTGTGGTGTATTAAAAAGAGAGGAAAAAATACTAAAACCATTCGCAACAATCGTATGTTGGAAATACCAGCTATACATAGTAAACACATGGTAATGACATAAAAATGGAAGAACAATCAAGGGTTGGAATTAATTTAATAAAAAGAACATATGTGCTAGAACACAGCTCACCTAAGATGCTGGCTAGGATTGCCTGCAACGGAGTCCGGCGGTCAAAATGGACACCAATGTGTGTCCTAGATGATGGAGAGGGGAGACAGGAGGCTGGATGTAATCATAATATGAGCCAATGTACTCAGTGTAAAGCACCAGGGGCGGGGGGTCCGGGGCTCTGGCGGCAGAAACAAACAAGGGGCACTTAACAGTAATGGGGTGCCCAGAGTCCGCTGCCAGTTCCCACCACCTGTTAAGGCAATCATGAGCCCGTGTATCCCATGTATTGGCAATCCCCGGGCGGTAACTACTCATGCTGGTGTGCATACTGTCAAACCAATACCGGTGTACGAGTCAACATGGTATCTGCCCTTAGGGATTCCATCTACCACAATGGGCAGAGTGGGTTCGATGCCTCCAAGAGGGAATGGGAGGGTGGGAGATGTGAACTCAGAGCGTCCCCGATCAAGTCATCTACCCACATGTTAGTTTGGGCGTCGGTGCGATCCGGCTAGAAAAAAGGGGGGGTTTTTCACTTACCCACACTCGTCGAGCGCTCGTACCCTGACCTACCCTGCCGCCGGAACCGGGATGGTAAAGTGGGGCTGGTCCGGTGGAAAGAAATACTCCTAGTTGAATCAGAGCCCGCGAATCTTACCGCGGTTCCGGGGAGATCTCGCGAGATATCGGGCCATGCTAAAAGGTATAATGAATAGCTCGTAAATAGAGCCGCCATCTTAGAAGGGTAGCTAAGAGGTGTATACTAGCGTTATCCATGAACAGAGGGGGCGAACAGTCAGTCCCATCCAGGTGCCAATAGTGGACATCTACGAAGTTGGCAGTCAGAGGCAATGGGGTATATCAATATATTAATTGTAGGCAATAATACTTTGTCAAAGCACAGTCCGCGAGTCATCTCGCGGTTCAAAATGGAACTCACGGGATTATGGGCCACGGTGGACATTCTAATGAATGGGCTATCTTAGGTACAGGTGACCTATGCATCCCTAGGCCGCGGTTTGCATACAAACGGACACGGAATCTTAAGGATATCCTGATACACACTAGACCTAAACAAATTAAACAAAGCACACAACAGACCCTATGGGGACTTCCTCCAGTGACAGGGCACTACCCGTGTGGTTCTTGCGCAGTGTGTAAGCAGACTAAAGTGACCAAGGAGATCTGTTTCTCCGCGAGTTTCAAGTGGACCCTCACCCGCCATACCAATTGCAATACAACACAATGCATTTATATGGTAACCTGTCCCTGCGGCCTGAGGTACATAGGTATGACAATGCGTACAGTCAAGACCCGGATAACTGAACATAAAAGTAACATTAGATGTCAGAGGGTCACAACCAGACTATATACGCACTTCAAAGATACCAATCATCATCCTGATTCTCTCCAGTGGGTGATCCTGGAAGCCCACAATCAGATCTCACAATCGACGCTTTTCAGGATTGAACAGAGATGGGTCCATAGACTTTCTACACACCGTACAGGGCTCAATGATGACATTCCCTGGGGCTCACTGATTTAATGAGTAGAATATCCGATAACATCTGCTCTGGGGTATCATCCTATGCCTAACAGTGGTATGCATTTTGACACCAGGACCACTGAATATGATTGATCTCCTTATATTTATGGGTATGTAGTCCCTACAGACAAATCATTCTTGAACCATCCTCCTACACTTATGTCTGTCTCACTTTGTATGATTAACAAGGATACTACCCTGGTGTTACCAACTCCAACTGACACCAATTCACCTATGGTAAGCTTTCTCTATGCTACCTGTAGTATATCACCATGCACCTATGCTTACACGACCTTTATATTTATTTTTGATTCCCAAGTGTTTTGGTGATCATTAGTATTAATATTCCTACGACACTTCGACACTAGATCTTTTTAGACCCATATACAAGTTGCTAGACACCCTTCAGGGATCTACTTCACATACTTTTCCAAGATGGCCACTACATTTACCAGCATCTCATTAGAATGTCCACCGTGGCCCATAATCCCGTGAGTTCCATTTTGAACCGCGAGATGACTCGCGGACTGTGCTTTGACAAAGTATTATTGCCTACAATTAATATATTGATATACCCCATTGCCTCTGACTGCCAACTTCGTAGATGTCCACTATTGGCACCTGGATGGGACTGACTGTTCGCCCCCTCTGTTCATGGATAACGCTAGTATACACCTCTTAGCTACCCTTCTAAGATGGCGGCTCTATTTACGAGCTATTCATTATACCTTTTAGCATGGCCCGATATCTCGCGAGATCTCCCCGGAACCGCGGTAAGATTCGCGGGCTCTGATTCAACTAGGAGTATTTCTTTCCACCGGACCAGCCCCACTTTACCATCCCGGTTCCGGCGGCAGGTTAGGTCAGGGTACGAGCGCTCGACGAGTGTGGGTAAGTGAAAACCCCCCCCCTTTTTTCTAGCCGGATCGCACCGACGCCCAAACTAACATGTGGGTAGATGACTTGATCGGGGACGCTCTGAGTTCACATCTCCCACCCTCCCATTCCCTCTTGGAGGCATCGAACCCACTCTGCCCATTGTGGTAGATGGAATCCCTAAGGGCAGATACCATGTTGACTCGTACACCGGTATTGGTTTGACAGTATGCACACCAGCATGAGTAGTTACCGCCCGGGGATTGCCAATACATGGGATACACGGGCTCATGATTGCCTTAACAGGTGGTGGGAACTGGCAGCGGACTCTGGGCACCCCATTACTGTTAAGTGCCCCTTGTTTGTTTCTGCCGCCAGAGCCCCGGACCCCCCCGCCCCCTGGTGCTTTACACTGAGTACATTGGCTCATATTATGATTACATCCAGCCTCCTGTCTCCCCTCTCCATCATCTAGGACACACATTGGTGTCCATTTTGACCGCCGGACTCCGTTGCAGGCAATCCTAGCCAGCATCTTAGGTGAGCTGTGTTCTAGCACATATGTTCTTTTTATTAAATTAATTCCAACCCTTGATTGTTCTTCCATTTTTATGTCATTACCATGTGTTTACTATGTATAGCTGGTATTTCCAACATACGATTGTTGCGAATGGTTTTAGTATTTTTTCCTCTCTTTTTAATACACCACAAGCACGGTGTAGAGCATGGGTGTGTATGCACTAATATACACCCACACCTTGTCTGAGTACATCTAATGTGATGCTGAGTACAAAAATTTTAAATATGTATTTTTTGTCCCCACATTCAGGGCACCTACTTGAGCACATGGTATGTAGGTTTTTCACTTATCATGTCGTGTAGATAGTTATTTTTGGTCCTGATGAAATGCCTTGATCCTTCTGACGCAAAGAGCATGAAACATGTTGACCAGTAGAGAGTAGAGCATATATAGCTAGAAATCTTTCAGCTAGTTCATTGCCACTCTCCCTGTTTTTTACTCAGGCAGTTTACCTCTCAGAATAAAACATTACTAGGACTAACTGACCTGTTTTAATCCACGCACTGCACATCTACACATACACTAGGCCCCTCACCCCCACTGCACCCGACGGCAGGAACAAAAGATCCCCGCCAAAGAGCCCCGTACTGGGTGCCCGTCAGGTATTGCACAGCCGACCTGACGAGGGGCAGGCTCATATGATGAAGCATGACACCTAGCTTGCTAGGTGTGTGAGAGCCCTAGTTCCGACAAGGGAATTCCCCCTTGTTTTATACTGTAGGTAAGACGACCAATCCTGGTGTCTTCTCTACCTACACCCCCACATTCTTTTACTCAGACTCTGAGGAACTTCATACTTCCTTTGCTTACTGTCTCTGTGGGGCATGTATGCTGGACCTCGTAAAACTTGCCTCCTTGTCCCTCTTGTTTGGTATACTATTAGCACGGGCCACCCCCGTGGGACTTTTCTCTAGGTTACCAGGGATAATTTCCATATCCCGATTGGCCCATATCTCTACATTCCTTTAATAATCATGGACAATCACCAGGGTCTCAGCTTCGGTGACGAAGCAGTATCAGATATCCTAGACAGGACACCATCTTTATTGGGAGCTGATGGCACCACCGCCTCCGGCTCAGTATCGGACGACTGGAATTCCCTAACCACCCTGAAAAAGGAGTGGCTTAAAATCACGCTTCATGGAGCCCTTATGACAGAATACTTACGAGCGAATATTGCTCCTTCGGGCCTGATTGTGAGCAACTTCCCAAGACTCTTTTTGGATGATGCCACCTTCAAAAAAGAGTGGTCCCTAGTCGCATGGAAATGCACTAGGGACTGGCTTGTGCTAATCATTAACATAGCCAGAAGGCTTGCAGATGCACTTCTAGTGAGGATTCAAATCGCAGAAGGGGCACTAAAAACAACTGTGCAGATTACAGCGTATAAAACTCGACTGGCAGAAATCAACACAGAGATCTCTGATAATAAGGAGTATTTGATGAAACAGAAGATATCCAAGCTGCAGAAAGATTTGCAGAAATTTGATAAAGAGAAAGTCTACCCATACCTCAAAGCTGACTATACGTCTGTTAAAACAAGTTATTCATCGGATGATAACTCAGATAGGAGAAGCTCGACTGACAGTGACTCTAGTACAGGGAGTTGGGGTAGCAACTATTCTAGGAGGACAAATCGCCCTAATCAGTACTATGGTGCACCACCATATCAGGGCCCAGCAGTTTTTCAAGGCCCTCCCCTCCATTCTGGCAATACCCACCATACCAACATGGGCCACCTCAAATCTTCCAGCATAACAACCCCCTTTTTAGACAGAGGCTGGGGCAGAGGAAGAGGGCGCAACAAAAGAGGATCGCAAAAACAGGTCCATTGGGAAGATCAATCAACTTACAACATAGAGACAAGGAGCAGAACACAGGGCAAGAAACACTAGTGATAAACCTATCCCACCGTCTACTAACTGACCAGGAACAGACAGTGTTGGAGAAAGGCTTGGGTTTTGTTCCCACCCCCCGGTTTGATTCATTCAGAGACCTATGCGAGGTCCAGAACTTGTTCAGGAAGGTACGGCTGAAAGCCTTTTTTCAAGACCGTCCATCTAATGAATCGGTTGATTCAGGACTGAGAAACCCCTCGACTTTTTCACCTAACATTAGCATGGTCCCTGTGGAAGTTGTAGCGTTTGAAAAAGCAGTTCTTAAGGAACTAGCCCTGCCTCATAATAACATCCCTTTCCATAACCTATCTAACTCTGAATTGCTTGCAGCAAATAGTCTCGCTGAGGACACAACCATCACAATCAAGCAGGCAGATAAGGGTGGGGCCACTGTAATCCAAAGTACTGTCAACTACGATGTAGAATGTAGTCGCCAACTTCTTAACGACAGATACTATACACCGATAACAGTGGACCCCACCACCCGCCTAATCACCACAATTTCTACATTGGTCTTCGAGGCTGAAACCAATGGTTGGATCAGCCAGAAGGAGGCAGCCTTCTTGGTAATGAAGGAACCGAGGGTTCCATACTTTTACACCTTACCCAAAATCCACAAGGGTATTACCCCGGTCCCAGGCCGCCCAATAGTTTCCGGTATTGACTCAATATTGGAACCTCTCTCTAGATTTTGCGACTACTTTCTCCAACCCATTGTGAGACAGACCTCCTCGTATGTCCGGGACACCACCGACATACTCAGGATTATTGAGGAGACAGATAATGCTAATGAAATAGACCTACTTGTCACTCTTGACGTGGTGGCTCTTTACACGAACATACCCCAGAGAGCCACACTATCTGTCATAGAAACTGCACTCAACGAACTGGAGTGGACCTCACCCACTCCTATATCGTTTATCATGGAATGCGCAACCCTGGCTTTGACTGAAAATTTCTTTGAATATAAGAAACAGTTATACCATCAAAGCCAGGGGACTTCAATGGGCAGTACCTTTGCCCCCAGTCTAGCCTGTTTGTACATGGCAGCCTTTGAAAGAGACATCATCCACAATATTAATAATCCATACCTCCATAACTTGAAATTGTGGAAACGTTTTATAGACGATATCATCATTTTTTGGAGAGGCGATCGCTCTACATGTGAGGAGTTTGTGACTTGGGTCAATAATCAAAATGAATTTTTAACATTTACCCACACCATCTCGGAGACCGACATTCCTTTTCTAGACCTGAAAATCCTACTTACGGGCGGGTCACTCAGCACCACACTGTATAGAAAACCCTCTGACCGCAACAGCCTATTACTATATAATAGTCACCATCCCAGAGCGCTGAGAGACAACCTCCCCTTCGGGCAGTTCCTACGCATCAGGCGTAACTGTACTAAGACCTCTGATTTTACAACAGAAGCCAGCACTCTGGCTACCAATCTCAAAGCAAGAGATTACCCAGAACGCAGAATCAAGGTTTCTATGAAACGAGCTAGGAACAACCCCAGGGAGGCCCTCCTTGAGGTACACCCTAAACCCACGGTAGACACTCTTACGTGTGTGACATCATTTACCCCTGACTCAGCTCGCATTAAGAAGATCATCTTAAAACATTGGGCTATCTTAGGTACAGGTGACCTATGCATCCCTAGGCCGCGGTTTGCATACAAACGGACACGGAATCTTAAGGATATCCTGATACACACTAGACCTAAACAAATTAAACAAAGCACACAACAGACCCTATGGGGACTTCCTCCAGTGACAGGGCACTACCCGTGTGGTTCTTGCGCAGTGTGTAAGCAGACTAAAGTGACCAAGGAGATCTGTTTCTCCGCGAGTTTCAAGTGGACCCTCACCCGCCATACCAATTGCAATACAACACAATGCATTTATATGGTAACCTGTCCCTGCGGCCTGAGGTACATAGGTATGACAATGCGTACAGTCAAGACCCGGATAACTGAACATAAAAGTAACATTAGATGTCAGAGGGTCACAACCAGACTATATACGCACTTCAAAGATACCAATCATCATCCTGATTCTCTCCAGTGGGTGATCCTGGAAGCCCACAATCAGATCTCACAATCGACGTTTTCAGGATTGAACAGAGATGGGTCCATAGACTTTCTACACACCGTACAGGGCTCAATGATGACATTCCCTGGGGCTCACTGATTTAATGAGTAGAATATCCGATAACATCTGCTCTGGGGTATCATCCTATGCCTAACAGTGGTATGCATTTTGACACCAGGACCACTGAATATGATTGATCTCCTTATATTTATGGGTATGTAGTCCCTACAGACAAATCATTCTTGAACCATCCACCTACACTTATGTCTGTCTCACTTTGTATGATTAACAAGGATACTACCCTGGTGTTACCAACTCCAACTGACACCAATTCACCTATGGTAAGCTTTCTCTATGCTACCTGTAGTATATCACCATGCACCTATGCTTACACGACCTTTATATTTATTTTTGATTCCCAAGTGTTTTGGTGATCATTAGTATTAATATTCCTACGACACTTCGACACTAGATCTTTTTTAGACCCATATACAAGTTGCTAGACACCCTTCAGGGATCTACTTCACATACTTTTCCAAGATGGCCACTACATTTACCAGCATCTCATTAGAATGTCCACCGTGGCCCATAATCCCGTGAGTTCCATTTTGAACCGCGAGATGACTCGCGGACTGTGCTTTGACAAAGTATTATTGCCTACAATTAATATATTGATATACCCCATTGCCTCTGACTGCCAACTTCGTAGATGTCCACTATTGGCACCTGGATGGGACTGACTGTTCGCCCCCTCTGTTCATGGATAACGCTAGTATACACCTCTTAGCTACCCTTCTAAGATGGCGGCTCTATTTACGAGCTATTCATTATACCTTTTAGCATGGCCCGATATCTCGCGAGATCTCCCCGGAACCGCGGTAAGATTCGCGGGCTCTGATTCAACTAGGAGTATTTCTTTCCACCGTACCAGCCCCACTTTACCATCCCGGTTCCGGCGGCAGGGTAGGTCAGGGTACGAGCGCTCGACGAGTGTGGGTAAGTGAAAACCCCCCCCCTTTTTTCTAGCCGGATCGCACCGACGCCCAAACTAACATGTGGGTAGATGACTTGATCGGGGACGCTCTGAGTTCACATCTCCCACCCTCCCATTCCCTCTTGGAGGCATCGAACCCACTCTGCCCATTGTGGTAGATGGAATCCCTAAGGGCAGATACCATGTTGACTCGTACACCGGTGTTGGTTTGACAGTATGCACACCAGCATGAGTAGTTACCGCCCGGGGATTGCCAATACATGGGATACACGGGCTCATGATTGCCTTAACAGGTGGTGGGAACTGGCAGCGGACTCTGGGCACCCCATTACTGTTAAGTGCCCCTTGTTTGTTTCTGCCGCCAGAGCCCCGGACCCCCCGCCCCTGGTGCTTTACACTGAGTACATTGGCTCATATTTAAATTACATCCAGCCTCCTGTCTCCCCTCTCCATCATCTAGGACACACATTGGTGTCCATTTTGACCGCTGGACTCCGTTGCAGGCAATCCTAGCCAGCATCTTAGGTGAGCTGTGTTCTAGCACATATGTTCTTTTTATTAAATTAATTCCAACCCTTGATTGTTCTTCCATTTTTATGTCATTACCATGTGTTTACTATGTATAGCTGGTATTTCCAACATACGATTGTTGCGAATGGTTTTAGTATTTTTTCCTCTCTTTTTAATACACCACAAGCACGGTGTAGAGCATGGGTGTGTATGCACTAATATACACCCACACCTTGTCTGAGTACATCTAATGTGATGCTGAGTAAAAAAATTTAAATATGTATTTTTTGTCCCCACATTCAGGGCACCTACTTGAGCACATGGTATGTAGGTTTTTCACTTATCATGTCGTGTAGATAGTTATTTTTGGTCCTGATGAAATGCCTTGATCCTTCTGACGCAAAGAGCATGAAACATGTTGACCAGTAGAGAGTAGAGCATATATAGCTAGAAATCTTTCAGCTAGTTCATTGCCACTCTCCCTGTTTTTTACTCAGGCAGTTTACCTCTCAGAATAAAACATTTCTAGGACTAACTGACCTGTTTTAATCCACGCACTGCACATCTACACATACACTAGGCCCCTCACCCCCACTGCACCCGACGGCAGGAACAAAAGATCCCCGCCAAAGAGCCCCGTACTGGGTGCCCGTCAGGTATTGCACCGCCGACCTGACGAGGGGCAGGCTCATATGATGAAGCATGACACCTAGCTTGCTAGGTGTGTGAGAGCCCTAGTTCCGACAAGGGAATTCCCCCTTGTTTTATACTGTAGGTAAGACGACCAATCCTGGTGTCTTCTCTACCTACACCCCCACATTCTTTTACTCAGACTCTGAGGAACTTCATACTTCCTTTGCTTACTTTTAGAAAGTGGGCATTTCTCTGTGCTTATAACTCTAGTGTTTTGCAGCCTGACTCCAATCCACGTCTCAGGTAGAGTAACAGCTACACTATGTGCATACTTTCCAAACACTCGCCACACAGGAATTACATGAGAGGCATCTGCATCCATCTGCATACTGATAGTCTTCCTGGGCTGGGAGAGAGGGTCGCGGGACGCCCTTACATTTGTACAGGCTTTGTCCTGCCCTCACACAAAGGGCTGATTTACCCCCTACTGATGTCTAGAGCCAGGGCTGGGGTTGAAAGGGGGTGTAATGCATTTCTTAGGTTTCTTTTGAAGTGCCCTCTGGATCAGAGACATTTTGAGTATAAGTACAGGGGCTCTGACCCCACAGTTTTAGAGCACATTTGGAACTGAGACTAAACCTCTGTCAGAGGATTGCTGCGCTGCCTAAAGGACTCACCTGGACTGCTCTTCTTCAGTTGCCCTGCAGTTTACTACTTGCTGGGTGGCATAAAGGACTCACTGGATTGATTTTCTGCTTGTTGTCCTGCTGCCAGCTACTCCCTGACTTTTTTCTGCCAAGCAATGTGGAGCTACCAGGGTGAACCGCCATTTGAACCCCTTGTCTAGTGTGTGCTGGTCTGCCCGCCTATTAGGTTGCTGGTGAGACTGCCAATTTGCAAGAAGTACTCTTGTACTGGCCTGCTGCGTGCCCTGCTTTGTGCCCAAGTGTTCTCCAAGGGTCCCCATTGTGGGGTGGGCACTGTTTTCTGTGCCTTGTCTGCCTCAAACTAGCACCCGGAGAACGCTTTATATTTCCACTTCCTTGTCATCGCTAAAAACATCATGAGTGCTTCACTTTCTCCCAGAGCAAGGGGAGCGCTGCACTTTCCAGCCAGTGCGTGACTGGAAAAATTACTGGCACCGTTCTGGGGACTGCAAACTCCCCTTGCAGGGAAACCATTGAGCTGAGCTTAGTGCGCCATTTTGGATTTAAAAGCAGAGGTTCTGCTTAGTGGCCCCGTTCGATTGAGAATTGCTGTTTCAGTGTGTGACGGTCGGCTCTGCATGCCACACTGCAAGAACCCCCTTAGAGGGGCTCCGCCAGCTGGACTGGCGTGCCAATGCTGCACCGCACTCCCGGAACCCCCTCAGTGCTGCCTTGCGCACTGGCTGAGTGACTTCAGGAGAACCTACACCAACTGTCAGCTCCAGCCCTGCCTGCATCCCTGAGCTGAGTTCCGACACCGCGAAAGGCCCGCCGTCGTCCTGAATGGCCCTTCACCGCCCTGTGTTCCCCTCAGGTAAGCCCCTGTGACACGGCCCCTCCAGCGAATTAAAAAATGTACTGTTGATTCTCTTTTGGGCCATGGGACCCGCAGATCGCCAAGTTCAGCTCCTGTGATGCGGGCCCATGGCAAATCCAGAAAGGTATTGGTGAGCGATGTACGCGCCGGTCCCAGAGGACCCGTACCACTCTCCCTACCAGTGCCGCTCAGGAGTGAATTATAACCATGCCCACATAGCTGTTTGGATCACTATCATTCCGCAAAAGTACTTTGGGGCACTTGTTCTCCGTTACTCGTTCTCCGTTACTAGTTCTCCGTTACTTGTATTGTAGACACCCCCTGACAAAGTACGTGATTAATACATGTAATATGGTCTTGTTCCATGCACTGCTTATGATGCTTTCTCTGAATGTGCAGGACTTACCGGATATTTCATGGATGATATCATTTGGGCTATTATGCATTCATGAGGGCATCTTATGATTCATGGACTCTAGTGACATTTTGTACCTGTTGTGCTTTTTAATAACTGCTGCATTTCATGCCCTGATGTCATAACATATGTCATTTTCCTTGCATTGTCAAGATAATGAGTATTGACTCAAGATTTGCATAATCTGCACAGTATTTCAAATTCATGTTGTTTTGGTCTTTGCTTTATGTGCAATATACAATATATATTGTTATATAAGCCTGTGTGGAGTCTCTTTTGTGGTGTAATTATTGTTTCACTAACATGAGTGTGTTGTGCAAACGCTTTACACATGACCTCTGGGGCTAAGCCTGACTGCAGTGCTCCAAGCTACCAGGGGATGAGCATAGGTGTTTAACTTACTTGCCCTGACTAGAGTGGTGGGTTCTGCCTGGCTTAGGTGCATACCCTAGGCAACCAGAAACCCCATTTCTAACACTCTGTATATCGCTTGGTAAATGTGCCTTTCTCCAGAGTTGTCCCAGTCTCCAGCTGTCCCTACAACACTCAGATCTGGTGCATTTTCTACAAAACTGATGGTATTTTGTGCTGTTGCTTGTGTGGTAAGACTGGTCATGTTATACGTGGTGTCCAGGTAAAATTGAGGATTTATGCAGGATCCTGTGCTAGTATGAGCTCGAATTTCCTAAGTGATGATTCTTCTTCACAGAAATCCCACTTTGTGTGCCTGGAGGCTTTGCAGATCACTGAGGGCAGGCGCTCGAAGCCCAGCGAAGAGGAAAGCGTGATTGAATTTCAACCAGCTTCTTTATTGTCAGTAGTCCAGGAGGAAGCTCAATTGGACATCATTTCTGCAATGAAGAGCAGTTGATGTCTATGTCTGGACTAATGAATCTGTGATCAGGCAGATAAACTAGAAAGCAAACTACCAAGCATTCAATGGTAATGGCATTCTGACAACAGCAATCTGAGTCTGCGCCATGGGGGCACAGTCAAGCAGCGCCAACCAAGTGCTCATATATGATACGGGCAAAGGTTCAATCCTGCTGGTCAGCAGGAGCATGGATGCCCTCTGTCACACACCGATCTTGCTCGGGTACTATGACAGGGCTGGCGAAGCAGCGCTAGGCTCTACTCTTAAATCCTGGCCAGGTCTATTAAAAGGCAAGAGTAGCTGATTACCTGGGGCCCCACAAGCGGGGGTCAAGAGATTGTCCAAAGATGCAGCACCTGTGGTCTCTCAATCTCAGTCAATGGAAGGAGCATGAATGTAGGAAGGGGGAGTATTATGTGGTGATACTGGTTCGGCTTCACCATGCAGTACTCTCACAGGCCCAAAAGATGGTCCTTATATTCACAATAGTAAATCCTTAGTTCGGTCCTGGTATTGTGGAAAACAGCAGTCAGGCTATACTTAAGGAACATGTGTTAAGCATTTCATAGTACCAACATGGAAGATAAGTAATTGACACAACTCAATAGAAATCTGACACCAATTTATAAAAAATAAAGCAGATTTTTATCTTAATTTAGACACCAAAACAAATGTGATCAGATATATATAATGAAGCTATGGATTTTAGAAGGAAATATAAATCACAGCAATTCAATACTGCAGAACTTTTGCATTGCGGTCATTGGCTAAAAAGTGGTCACTTGCAGGTCGAGTTGTGTGGAACCGAAGGAGGGTAAAGGTGATGCTAGTCCCAGGACCAAGCAACAACAGTCAGTTTGATTTTACCAGGCCCGTGGAGTCCGGGTGCACAGTTGTTCTGGCTGTCCTTGGTGCTGAATGGGAGGCATGGGATAGCTGCTTTGTACCGCTTACATAGGGCTGCAGTGAACAAGATGCAAAAACATAACAACGGGCCCGCTGCTGACATGCAACGAAAGTAGGATGGTTTCCCTCTAGATGCAGCGTCGAGTTCAGGGGCCGGTTGCTGGACTGGTGACCAACAAGCCTTGGCAGTGGTAAGCACAGCAGATGGTTAATTTGATGTCCGATGGTCCTGGGGAACACAGTAGCTGCCTAAAACTTCATGGAAGGCAGGACTACAGTTCCCACAATGCACTAGGTCATCGGGATTTGGGGGGTCCCTCGGCAGGCCTGATGGCCAGCGATTCTTCGAATCTGGAGCGTTGCTTTGCCTGCAGTTCAAAAGGTACTACTGCCACTAGTCCAGAGGAGTCCAAGGGTGCTTCAGGCTCTCATAGGGGTCCCTCTGTCTGGGGGGAACTGAGAGTTAGCCTAGGACGAGTCTCGATCAGGCAGTTCCAGGAGTGTTGCTGTGGGTGGAGAGTATCCCTCTTATGGTTTGTGCAAGTCATGTTGTCGCAAACACTGGTCTCTTCTTTGTCCTCTTCGATGCAAGTTGATTCATAACTGAGGTTCTGGTGTCAGGGGTAGCCCTTAAATCATAGATTTAGTGGTGTTAGGGGTGTGGGTACAAGTGGCCAATGGGCTACTTTCCTCACCAGCTAATTCTCCCCTGAGGTCACCAGATCCAGGGTTGTAGGTCACCTTTTCTACCTAGAACCCACTATTTGTACCACTTTTAAAAACAACATAAGCCTTCTTTAGATCTACAGGCCAGGCAGCCCCCCCTAGAGGTGTGGCTAGCCTTCTGAGGTTGTACACCTCCTGCATACCTAATTTCCAACCTGTCCAGTAGCAAATATGCCTGGGGAAGGAGGAGAGCTGTTTTCTCCTTTGGGAGGCAGCCCTGATGCATATCACAGGCGGTATAGCCTTTGAAGCTCACCTCCTTGATGTGCCACTTCACTTGCCATCCTGAGAGGCAGGAGGTGTGACCTCCTTCCTGCTCAGGCCTTTGTTTCTGACTCCTATGAGTGTTCACACAGCCTGGTAGGAGGTCAGAATCCTCTCTTGGCGACAGCAGACGCAGGCTTTCAGCCAGAACACAGAGAAGCTGGGGCAAACAGGTGGCCAACCCTTAAAGTAGCCACCTGAGTGCATACCACTTCACCCTCAACATGAGAATCATCTTAGGGTTGAGAAGCGATGTTGTTTGATACCAAACTCGACATATCTAGGTGGTACCATAATGGAGCTAGCGACCCTGTGTCTGCCCGGGTGGTAGCCTATGTTTTTCTATGGACTGCCTTTTACTTATAGTGTACTTTAATGGCAAAGGCCACGACAGGGACATCTAAGCTTGCAGTTACATGTCCACACCTTAATATAAGGCTCTAGAGGCCTTCCTCAGAGGTGGCTGACATATATTAAAAGCAGAGCATTGACTTTGCCACACATGGTGAGGGCAAAGTCGAAATAGAGCAGTGTACACTGTTCCTACAGTCTGCAATGGCAGGCCGGCTGTCATTAGTTGACTTGGGTCACTCAGGGTGGCACAAACCGTGCTGGAAGCCCTGAGGACCCCTTTACCTCACATGCCCTGGGTACCACTGGTACTATATACTAGGGACTTATAAGGAGGGTAAAGTCCTTGTTAGTTGGGATTGCCAATTTAAACATAAAAGTTTTAATGAAGGAGCACTGGGGCCTGGGCAGCAGGCTCCAGTGCACTTTCAGAGTCATAACCATCAGCAGTGGAGCAACAAATGTTGGGGGAGGCGGGGATTGACCATGCTAAACGGCCACTTTCCTACAGTTTGCAAAAGTCCATCCACTCATATTTACTGAAAAAGGTAGAGCCTCACATTGCCAGTACGCCGGTGTCCCTGCAGTCTGAGCTTATGGGCAGTGTTCTGAGAGGGCTTTTACTACCCATTAAACAACAGGAATGCAAGTAGATGTTTAGGAGACAATGTGGGGGAAGCATTCAAAGATCCAGGATCCAGATATACAGGATATCCTGATCATGTCGATGGGGATGATCGCCTCCAAAACACCGACACAGAGCTTCAAGGTCCTTTGAAGACATGCTTGCTCTAAAAATTGTTCTCAAATATATTTTTTTATCCTTGCGTCAGCAATATGTTTGGAAAAACAAGTATGAAATTGTTATTAATGTGGGACAATGTTGGCAAAAGATTAGACTGAAGAGATCTCAGCAGCTGCTGCCATAACTGTTCTGTAGAGAACAGCAAAGAGGGTGGACCATTAGTAAGGGAAGGGACAAAGTTGTGCTATTGAATATCGACCCCCCAAAATATCATGGTGCAAGAATATTAAGGAGCAAAATATCGAAAGGTAAGTGCACATAGCGAAATATAGATTTACTATTCCTGACTCCATATCTTTGCACCGTGAAGATATATATTGCCAAGATACATATGTGTGGAGGTAGGTATAGAAAATGTAAACTTACTTACCTGTTGATATTTTATTTTTGATATTTCGCCCTCTATATTGTGTCTCATCAATATTTTGGGTGCACACCGGGCGAAACATAAGAAAGGCATGGGAGGAGCATGAGCTGGGCTGTGGCGGGGCGGGGGAGATGCCTGCCCATGCCAATGTAGCAGACATGGGAGCAGTAGACTCTGACCCCTTCAGGATAGTCATCCGCAGACCCGTGGTGACACAAACTTAAGTATTTAATACCTCAGGGGGGAAGCAAAAGGTAAATGCAAGCTGGCAGGTTAAGGCAGAGGGAGCTGGGTCTTATCATAGCACCCCAATCCAGGGTTAATGCAATCTGTCTGATAAAGCAGCACATGAGATGCAGAGGAGGGAGAGGGTGTTGCCTTCATGGTCCCCTCTTATGAGAAAATATATATAAATAAGGAAAGTATTTATCGTAAAGCAACAAAGAAATGAGCTCACATTGGAAAAATTATCTTAAACGAAATTAGTATAAATAATTACAATCACAATATAAAAGTAATCAATGAATTTTAGAGAGTGAAATAAACACATGACTATTCAATCTTTCTCTCTGAGGATCACAAGTGGTCGTCTACCCAATGAGGTAACTTACTGTACAGCCAACTGAACAGAAATCAGTGCAAGTACTGGCATACTCTATAGTAGCATGAGTGGTTACTGCAGTCTGTCTCAATCCATCACTGGACTCATCCAGGACGCACCATCGGTAGGCAAAACATGAGATGATGGGTTATCGATAATACTTGGATTGCTGCCTCTCCTCTAGTTGAGGTCAAGAGAGACTTTACTCTGTCCATAGGATCTCTACTAAAGGTCACTCACCTATTTTATGAAAAGGGCACCCTTAATGTATATTCTGTCCTTGCCCTTTCTGTTATGGTGATATGGGAGTATAGTCTCAGCCCCTGACTCTAATTCTCACAAGAGAATAGGTCAGTAAAAACTCTGGGGGTAAATACTGTTACAGCACAGTTGAAATGTAACCCCATGGGATTCTAAGTTTTCCCCTTTGGAATGGATATAACTCCTTGGGTTTTGCCATTGGCGATTGACCCGAAACCCAAGCAGCTGGGGGCAATAAGACTATGTGTGGACTATGTGTGGACATGTAACTACTGAATTAGGCGATTTTAAGGGAGAGGCACATAACGTACACAATCGATGAAATTGTGGCTGACCTGAATGGAGCCCATCGGTTTTCAAAAATTGACCTGAACTCCAGGTACCCACAGTTAGTGCTGGAAGAATAATCCTGCTACATCACAACCTTCTCCACTCATGTGAGGCTCCGCTGGTTCAAAAGACTCCATTTTGGGGTCTCCTCTGCGGCCGAGGTGTTTCAATAGGCAATACGAGAAGAGCTGTCATGATTAATAGGTGTCATCAATGTGAGTGATATACTCATATTCTACAACACTATTGAGGAACATCATGCCCAATTACCAGCTGCTCTGAGCCGGTTGGTGGAGAGAGGACTCACCTTGCACTGGCAGAAATGTGCTTTCTACTCCAATGAGGTGGAGTTCCTAGGATACAGGTGCTTGAGGGTCTACAGGTAGACCCCAAGAAGCTGGAGGCCATCGGATCGGCGGCGGTGTTGAGGAACCAGTCGGAGGTTCGCAGCTTCCTGGGCATGGTCAACTATTGCGGCCGGTTTATCCCCAACCTGGCCACTCTGTTTGACCCCGCTCCAAGCACTGACATGGAAGGACTTTCCGTGGGAATGGGACAGCAAAGCTGTGCATGCTTTTCAGGAGATCAAGAAAGCTCTTCTCCATGACACCACCATGGTGTACTTCAGTCCCACTAGCTCCACCGAACTGACCGATGGACGCTAGCCCGGTGGAGCTAGGAGCTGTACTCCTGCAGGAAACAGAGAGAGGCGAATAGATACCAAAAGCGTATGCCAGCAGGGCGCTCACTGTGGTGTAGACAAGGTATGCTCAAATAGAGAGGGAGGCATTGACAATTAGTTGGGCCTGCAAGCATTTTCATCTCTACCTCTGCAGCCAGAAGTTTAAGGTGATAACCGATCACAAATCCCTGGTGCCACTGTTTGCGGGTATGGCTCGCAATGGATCACCGAGAATAGAGGGATGGGCAGTCCTGCTTCAACAGCACTCATTTGATGTTGCATACCAGCCAGGGCCGAACAACCCGGCTGATAACTTGTCCCGCCATCCCGTGGTCATGGGTGCCATCACCCAACGAGATGACTATCCGGGAACTGAGGAGTTCAAACGGTTGATTACCACGGCGTCATGCCGCCGTGCACTGTGGCTGGAGGAAATTGTGGATGCCACACGGGTGAATGCAGGCCTTTAGAGGGTCAAGGAGGCATTGAAAAGGCATCAGTGGAAGAACTTCCTTGAGGGCATTCAAGGGTTGACCGATGAGGAGTGAGAGGCCTGGACACATCTATGGAGGTTTCAGGAAGAGCTGAGCAAGAGTGAAGAAGGACTCATTCTCTGAGGACACCAGATCATCATTCCTCGCATGCTGTGGGCCCACACCATTGAACTCACTCAGGGGCATCAGGGCGTGGCCAAAATGAAAGCCCATTTGAGAAGCAAAGTATGGTTCCCAGGAATGGACCGGCAAGTGGTAGAGTGGGTGAAGAGCTGTCGATCCTGCATTCTAACCAGTGGTGAACCGCCGTTAGCACCTGTGATCACTGAACCTCCCAGCACCACTCCTTGGGCAGCTATAATCACGGATTATGGGAGTTTTCCAGATCATCGCAGGTACTGATGGACCATCACTCAAAGTTTCCAGAGGTGGAGCTGGTCAGGTTGACATGTTTTGAGTGTGTGAAGCCGGCTTTGGGCTGCGTTTTTGCATTATTAGGGCTGCCATACGAGGTCAAGACAGACAATGGCCCTCCTTTACATGATCAAGACTTCAAGGACTACCTTCACAGGCTCAACATACGACATAGGAGGATCATGCCACAATGGCCTCAGGCGAACGGCGAAGTAGAGAGATTTATGAGAACATTGAACAAAGCACTCAGGATTGGCATGGAAAAAGGGGAAGACCTAGAAGCCTGCCAGCAGTAATTTCTAAGGGCCTATCACCAGACGCCGCACTGCACAACAGGGTGTGCGCTCAGTGATCTCCTCCTGGAGAGGTCTGGCCGGGATGTGGTTCCAGCTGGGCCTTCGTGGAAGCCGGGGATAGTGGATGTGATGGCCACCCAAGCAAGAAGAAGGACCTACAATGACAAGGCCAGTTGTAGAAGGAGAGCATCTGAACCATGCATCGGCATGGGGGACAAAGTGGTCATAAAAGATCGACATCCTGGATGGAAGTATGCACCCCCTCTTTGAGAATGAGACCTGGGAGGTGTGGGGAGAGCAGGGGACCATGATCACTGCTGTGAGAGGAAACCTGTAAAGTCTCGAGAAACATTTCATGGTTCAAGAAAATCACTGAGAGGGAGGTTGAGGCTGTAGAGGAGCCTGGGCTGAAAGAACTCAAGGTGGGAGTTCCTGAAGGAGAGCCGGGGAGCCCAAGTGAAGACAGCCCAAGGGCCGGAGCTCGGGTGGTCCTGGAGAAGTGGTCCGGTCACTAGGAAAAGAAGGAGTGGCTCCAATCACCCTGCGATCGACTGAGGGCCAGTGAGGTTATCCTTACCGTCTGCAAGCCAATCCCGGCCCAGCCAGTGTCTGAGAGACTATGCATGCGGATCGCTAAGCATTTTTGGTTCACTGCTATCTGTAATATACATTGCTTCTTTTCTTTGTTAAAGGTTATGAGGGATGTAGTGAGCCGTCCTGCCGCTACCCCACAATGTTGCCAACAGGCATGCCGAGGGCCGGGGTGCTCTGACCGCTCGAGGGCAGTGCACATAGCAACCAGTAATAGTGTGCAGTGTGTCCTTATCGGCGGCGTCCGGTACACATCAGAGGAGCCTATTATATCCAGGCTCACCCACCACAGTAGGGTGCCCTACACTCTTTCTGCCTGTTCATTCATTGTGGTCGGGTGCCCTACATTCTTCCTGCCCATTCATTCAGTGGTTTCTCTTGGAGTCGGCCTGTACAGAGTATAGAGAAGAATGCAGTTGCCAAACTTGTTTAACCACAGGAGTTTTTAACACTAAACAACCAATTGTAATTTTGTTAGTTGAATTACTACCGTCTTGGAAGAAACTGGGCTGAGACTCACCACATGTTAATGCATTACAAAAAGACTACTAAACACCTGATGGATGATGGTGACTTTCTCATAAAGAGTTTACACAAGAGGCGAAGTCAAATGATGGAATGACCTTTGAACCCTGTGCCAAGCTCCTGAGAGCCAGCTCCCACAACTTCCATTCTTTCTTCCCGAGCACTGTGCTTGGCTTTTCAGCCACTTGTGGCTGGCTCCGCTTCTGTCACAGGGGGGACCCCACCTTCTGCTCGTGTTACCATAATCAGAGTGGGAAGCAGATGGCCCACATTCAGGAACCACTGACGTGTCCCCTGAAGTCACCTCTGCTGCCAGCGGACCGTGCATCAGACGGCGACCAGGGTTCTCCTGCGAGGAAACACAACCGCACGCGCCAGCTGGGCGGGAGGGACATTGTGATTTGTTTAATGTGGTGGAATTATGACCTTGTGAAGTCAGAGGATTCGTGGTGCTGAGCGCAGTCAGGACTGGCATGGGCAGACCTCAATGAACAGCTCTGCTAGAGCATCTCTTCGCTGACCTGCAGCACCCGCTGCCAGTCAAAGACTGGCATCTGACACACAAACCCGTGCCAGTGCACCTGAGTGCCGACCTGCAGCACAGCAGTGGTGCCAATGAACCCAGCCCCGGGAACCCCACCTGTGCCTCTCAGTCTTGGCGTGAAGTACCAGTGCACACGCACAGCTCTGCTAATATGCATCATCCGTAAAATGTGATGTTCAATCCACCTTCCAATTCCAGAGCTACAATGGCTCTCTTAAAGCATCTCAAATAAGACCTGCTCAGCCACTTGAAATCTCCGCAAAAGGTTCTCAAATTCAAAACATTTTGTATCATGAAATTTCATGATATGGTTGAGAAATTTTGCAAAATTATCTACATTGTTTCTGGCATGAAAATCAAACGTGAATGTATACCTTGCATTCAGAAGTCACGCTATACACAGTAAGGAGACTGTTTTGAGGAGAAAATGTTTCCTGCAAGATACTTCCTGCTTGAATCAATTTCCAGACAGAAAATTTGTGAAATAGTTTTAATTCACGTTATGCAAAATTCATAATGTGTTGAATTTTGTGGCTGCAATAAAAACTTGCCACAGCCTAGTTCAGCACACTGTGCCTTGCTACTGAGCCATACTCCGTACCCGCAAATACTGGCTGTTCTGTTATAGCCCTGGGCAAAATGACAATTTATCATTTGGGCACTTACTCTTCCCTTGCACAAAGGACATTTTGAGGCATTTTGTGCAATTGGTGGCTTCTGGTGATGGTCCATTAAGGCAACTGCTCTAATGTTACACTGGACCTGCAGGCAATCCCCCATTGCCTACTAGTCCTATACTGCCATCCAGTGCTATGAACCAACACATTTTATCTACTCCTATCCAGACCTGCAGGTTTTGCTGTTTTCACACTCCTTTACTGTAAACCCCATTTAGACTCCAACGTGTCACTTCAGTGAACCTATGAACCTTTACGAGATCCAGAAATGACAGTTTGAGTCCTGGGGACATTGTGACTAGGGTAGTGCAAACTTGCAAAGTTTTTTTTCTCAACTTTCACAAATCTGAATGGAAAGTTTACAACCAGGCAGTTTCAAATTTTTCTGGTTTGCTTAATTTGTGTGAAAATGATGATCTTTGCAACCGTATATGTAGAAAAAGTTAAGTAGCAGTAAAAAATTCTCCATACTTTGGGGTCATGCGTAGAAAATGTGTGCTAAAGTTAAATTTATATAGAAAAAAAGTCTCCATATGATTTTCCATTTTGTCGCGGGCCCTGAATATTGAGTTGGAAATATTGCTTTGTCTTAATATTGTAGCCAAAATATCGACAGATAAATAAGTATAGATTTTCTATACTTAATTCCACAAATATGCAACTTGATGATATATGTATCTTCTAGGGAAATAAAGGTGGAGTTAAGAATAATGGATCTATGCTTTGCTATATGCATTTACCTTTCAGTATTTTTGTTCTTGATAATTTGGCTGCAATATGTTGGTATAATGATAATCCCAATCCGATATTCTAAATTGCAACCGTGGCGTGGTTTGATCACAGTAAAAATATTCTCACAATGTGGTAAAAAATTATCTTGCAAAATCCAGAAAAACTTTGAACCGCTGAATGAAAACCGGGAAGGTTTGCAAACTTCACAAAGGGCAATCATTGGTAAGTGTGAAAAACTTTGCCGGCAGAAAAAAAACGAATCATACACATCTAAATGTACATTAGTGCAGAACCCCAGATGTCATGTATTTGGACGCTGCCCTGTACACATCAGTCTCTGCACCCCATCCAAAGCAGTGTATAGCTCTTCAGAGACCACACATATTGCGCCCCAGCCAGGCCTGTTTACGTTAGAGATGGGGCCTGCCAGAATGCTATTACTGTATTACTGCTGAGGGATGGGGGGTTCCATTGCTGGAAAATACAACAGCCAGGGGAGACAAGATAGGCCCTTGGTCCTTGTATGCCATCATTATTATTATTTTTTTGTTGCTGCAGTTTTTATAACTCGACCCAAAGTTTATGGAGTGGTTTACATTAGCACCAGTTACATTACACATGGCCACATTCATTTTGTTTTAAGCCATGGGGAGAATAAGTGATTTGCCCAGAGTTACAGGATGTTCAGCCGATGCCGAGACTCAAACCCAGTTCCCCAGTTCCAAAGTCAGCAGCTCTGGCCGTAACCCCACATTCTCTATTTATACATGGCTTACATTGCAAGGCATTTAGCCCCCTACTGACAAGGAAGGTGGTGTGGGCTTCAAGATAAGGTGCAAACCTTGGAACCTGGATTTTAACCATTACTTCATAAACCGACTAAAAAAAAGTCATGTGATCCTGGACAAATCACATTCTTTCTCTGTATCAAATTTAATTAAAACATTAAAAATAACAATATTACACTGTTCTGTCCCAAGTCTATGCTTTCACGAACCTCCTAATCAAATGCCGCATCCAAAACATCATATTGGTCTGTATACAACACCTCATTTTCAAGATGCATCTGCTACAATAAAAATACTCTCTGAATGGCTCCCTGTTGTTCCTCTCAAAGCTAACATAAGAAAAGCAAATCCCTTATTTACTGCATGATACTCTTCCTGGCACACACCTAGAGATAAAACAAGAATTGGCAATGCAATAGGTCTGGTTTTAAAGGAATATTGTATGGAAATGTGAAGCATTACCAGTAACTAGCATGGGAATGGATATGTATTTGTATGGAAGCAAACAACAGTAGAATAATATTGGTGTATATTAAAAGGTCAAGTGACAGTTGCACTGTCAAAGTAGACCTTAAACATCCATGTAGGTCAATGGCTGCCCCCTCCCATCTGTGCTGCTGCCAGAGAAAAACAGCATAAATTATCTAGTTTTCTAAGACACTTTAATACAATTACAATGTTATGTCTGTGCCTCTGAAATTCAAGCTCAGGAAATTGGATAAACAAAATGATCATAGCTATGTGGGGTGCAAGCACTTTTTATGTGGAAGCACACAACTTCTGCTCCGTCAAAATATGTACTCCTGACTCCCAACATTTGGGGAAGCCAAAGCCAGTCTCTAGTGATGCTCACATAATTGACTGGCAACAGCTGCATTGTCAAGCCCGACAATAAAAAGACACTTGTAAGATGAGGTAATCTGCTCCAAGAGAGTGACACCAACACTATCAAGGAATCATCCATCTACATTGGTGTACTTATGTATGAGACGTATGCACTTCCAAACTTTTCATATTTCACTAATGTGAAAAAATGCAAAACGTTACAAAAAGTCTACGCATGCCACCCAGTAGCCCATGAATAGTGTAATACTTATCAGAACTCTGCTGAGACACCTCAGTACTGACTCACAACTGATATTCATGCAATAGTATACTATCACTGAATTACTGCTGAGGGAATGGGGTTTGCATTGCTGGAAACTACAACAGTCAGGGGAGTCAAGATAGGCTCTTGACTATTATAGCCGTCACCATCTTTTTTTTCTCGCATTTTTATAACTCGACCCGAAGGTATTGGAGTAATTTACATGAGCACCAGTTATATTACACAAGGACACGTTCATTTTTAGGTCAAGCCTAGCGGCAGACTGCTGTAGTAGAGTATGGGAGAGAAGCCGTGCCCACTCTCCTCCCATATTTTTCATTGGCTTGTGTCATTGTCTTTTGTAAATGCTGCCTTCGGATTCGTTAATAGGCTTGTTAGTCCCTCCTTAGTACGGCCTTGTATTGTATTGTAATTGCATTTATATAGCGCTTACTACTCCTGATGAGGCGTCGAAGCACTTTTTCGGCGAGTAGCACGCTACTCCGGAACCCATAAAGGATTAGTGTTGAGTTAGTATAGTGAAATATGAAAGTAATTTGAGTGGTGGATAGGTTACTCAGTTATTTGGATTCAGAAGGATAGAGGAGAGATAGAAGAGGGAAACAGGTTTGCATTTATGTAGCGCTTGTTACCCCTGATGGGGTGTTAAAGCGCTTTTTTCGCCGAGTAGCATGCTACTCCGGAACCCATAAAGGATTAGTGGTGAATTAGTATAGTGAAATATGAAAGTAGTTTGAGTGGTGGATATTAGTCAGTTATTTGGATTGAGAAGGATAGCGGAGGGATTATCGGAGGGAAAAAAAGGTTAGCATTTATATAGCGCTTGTTACCCCTAATTGGGTGTTGAAGCACTTTCTTGGCGAGTAGCACGCTACTCCGGAACCCATAAGGATTAGTGGTGAATTAGTATAGTGAAATATGACAGTAATTTGAGTGGTGGATATTAATCAGTTATTTGGATTGAGAAGGATAGCAGAGGGATAGAAGAAGGAAAAGGTTTGCATTTATATAGCGCTTGTTACCCCTGATGGGGTGTTGAAGTGCTTTTTTTGGGGGGCGAGTAGCATGCTGAAGCGATGTTGAAGCGCTTTTTCGGTGAGTAGCACGCTACTCTGGAACCCATAAAGGATTAGTGGTGAATTAGTATAGTGAAATATGAAATTTGAGAAGTGGACATGTTAGTCTGTTATTTCGATTGAAAAGGATAGTTGAGGGATAGAAGAGTGATAATTCCGGTGATCCAAACTCCGGCTGCTCTCAGCCGATAGCAATTCCGCCGACACAAACTCCGGCCACGCTCTGCCGCTGGTGCTATCAAAGCACAGTCACCGTGCAGTCACCGTGCACCACTCCCTGCCGCTGGTGCAATCAAAGCCCTCTCGCTCTAGCACTCTGTCACCGGTCTCAGGTGCACCACACAGCAAAGAGGTGTACATTCAACACGTCCCGACACTGGTTCTGACACTGGCACTGACCTCCAAGGCACACTGTATATGAGTGCCGCACAAGACTTGGTTTTCTCCACAGCCAGGGGTTGCTTGATTCTCGATGTGGACACAATGTGGACAGTCCACATAAGCCTAATCTGCCTTCGCCGATCCCATCCTCGTCGCCACTTTTAGGAAATGCGGACTTGAGATTAGGTTAGAAATAGGTTTAATAAGTAACAAAGGGAGCAATCCCTGGACATGTCTTTATCTGCACCAACCGTCCCACCAAGTGAAGTCCAGTCTACCAGAGCACTGGGAGGCTGGCAACCATCACTAGGCTACAGACACAGTAGCAAGGTTACTAGGATACAACATGAATGCTTTAGACTTTTTTTTTTTTTTTTTTGGGAGGTCATAGCAGTAGTGGGAGGGTTGGGATGAGCAAAAAGGGATGTGAAGGGGAAGAGTCAGAGGGAAGAGTTTAGAAAGGCTTGTTTTGGGGGATCAGTATAGTAAAAGAGGTGTCAGGTGGTGCAAGAAGGGGTAGAGTAGGGGAGAGTCTAGAAAGGACTTGGGGATCATAGTAGTGGGGTGGGGTTTGCGATGAATGAGAGAGTGGAGGTAGTAGATATATTGATAGATGTATAGGGTGAGAAATAGGCTTGTGCATTGGAAAGAGTAGTAGAAAGAGGTTTGTGATGAGTCCGAGAGTTGAGGTAGAAGATATATTGAGAGAGGTATAGGGTGAAAATAGGGTAGTGCATTGGATATGCTGAATTAGAAGTAATAAATATATAGATTCATAAGTACATGGAAAGTTTATAGATGCATAAAGGAAGTAAGTATATGTAGATTACAGATATTGATAGAGGTATAGGGTGAGAAATAGTGTAGTGCATATAATATTTTTTTTTTCTTTTTTTTTTTTTTGGGAGGAAAGTAATAAATATGTAGATCCAAGTACATGGAAGGTATATAGATGTATAAAGGAAGTAAGTATAAGTAGATTAAAGATGCATTCGATAAACTCTGGTTTTGAAGTGTTGTACTTAAAAATGTATTTCTTTCTTTCTTTTTATTTATATATTTATTTTAAACATAATTATTCTACATGTTAATACAAAGCAATACACATATATAGGTACATATCTACAGTACAAATAAATGCTTATATACAGAGGGATATGCTGTATATTTCTGTTTGCATATGGTGCTTATGTGGGGAAGAGCCAATTCTTGAGGAGTTTTCTGAAGATAAGGTGGTTGTCAGTGGATCTTATGTTGGGGGGGTAAAGAGTTCCATATTTTGGCTGCTTGAACAGAGAAGGATGTGCCACCCATGTTTTTTTTCTTGTATCTTGGGATTTTGAGGCGAGGTGCCACTCCAGAGCGGAGTTTCCTATGATGAATATGTTTGGTGATTTTATTCCTGATGAAGAGCGGTCCCATTCCATGTATCGCTTTGTGGGTGATACAAAGCAGCTTGAATGTGGATCTTCTGGCAACCGGTAACCAATGCAGGGCTATCAAGGCAGTGGAGATGTGGTCTCGCGGTTTGATATGTAAGAGTAGTCTAGCAGCAGAGTTCTGAATCCGTTGTAGTCTTTTTATGGTCGTTAAAGGTGATCCATGGTAGAGGCTATTGGCGTAATCAAGTTTGGACAGAACAAGGGAGATGGTAGCTTGGACCTTGTGTGGGAATCCCAAATGGGGGAAGATTCGTCGCAGAATTTTTATAGTAACAAAGCTTGATCTTGCTAGTATGTCCACTTGGGCATTCATCGATAGCTTGGAGTCCATGGTCATTCTGAGGTTTCTTACTTCCTTCGATACTTTAGGCGGTGATCCCAGTTCACCAGGCCAGACGGCAAGGTGGTCATAATGTTTCCAATCACCACACGTGAGTATTTCCGTTTTGGAAGCATTCAATTTGAGATTGCTCCAAGTCATCCATTGAGCCATGGCTCTGAGACAACTGAAAATTGGCGAGTTTCCCATGTCTTTGGGGCATTCCAGTTGAAGGAGTATTTGCGTGTCATCTGCATAGTTATAGCACATGAGTTGAAATTGATTGATCAGTACCGGTAATGACTTCATTTAGATGTTGAAAAGCATGGGCGAGATGATAGAGCCTTGAGGGACCCCAGCTTTTGTGGAGTACGGTTTGGACAAGAAAGGTGGGGTATGGATGACATTAGTTCTGTTTTGAAGGTAGAACGTGATCCAGGCTAAAGCAGTACCCTCTATGCCGGCTTCGTAGAGTCTTTGTAATAGAGTGTCATGGCCAACCATGTCAAAGGCAGCCGAGAGGTCCAAGAGGAGTCGTGCAGCAACCCCGTTGCGGTCAACTGTGTTCTTCAGGTCATCTAAGATGGCAAGGAGGGCAGATTCTGTGCCTCTTCCTGGACAAAATCCTGTTTGGAAGTCTGAAAGTAGGGCATTCTCTTCAATGAATTGTGACATCTGGGCGAACACTGCTCTTTCTATCAGTTTGCCCAGGAAAGGTCCATTAGTAATGGGACTGTAGTTGTCAGGGTTCAGCGGGTCCAAGTTTGTTTTCTTCAGTAAAGGGCGTATGTATGACTTTTTGACTTCTTCTGGAAATATTCCGGTAGTTAAGGAGTTGTTGATGATTCTTCTTACTAGAGTGGCAGCAGAGGTTGTTAGAAGAATACTCTTGAAGGTTTGTGGTGGACACGGGTCAGATGGCTGCCGGCAGGCCTGCTTGCTTTGACCAGTTCCATAAATTCATCGTGTGAAATGTGTTGGAAGTAACGGAGAGGCTGAGTTAGAGTATTCTTAGATTGTTGTTTTATAAAAGGGTTAGTGCTAGTGCTTTGTCTCTGTTTTAAGTACGAGTCCAACGTGTCTGCTTTGTCCATGTAATGATTTGCCAGTTTGTCAGTGAAATCTTGAGTAACGGGATGAGTTCCTTCTAGGCAATTTGGTTTACGAAATTCATTGAGTATTTTATAGCATTCTTTATTTGCATATTTAGTATTTTGAATTCTGTCTGAATAGTACTTTTTCTTTGCTTTTTTGATAGCTGACTTGTATAATCTGTTAATTTTCTGTAGGTCAAGTTTGTCTTGTTTGTTTTGAGCCAGGCACGTTGCAGCTTTCTAATTTGTAGTTTTATGTCTTTTATCTCTGTATTTCTCTGAGGTGCTTGTTTTCTTTTATTCTGTTGTGTGGTTTGAGTGGTATCAGAATAGCAAAAGCTTCCTGTAGCCACTCATATAGTTTAACAGAATTTATTGTTTCCAGATCTGTACTGGATTTAGTTGTGTTTCTAAGTGTTCCAAATTGAGTTTGTTCCACGGTCGATAGGTGTATGCACGTAAGGTGGTTTTAGGTGAGTCGCTTAGTGTTGTCTTATGTTTGAAAGCAAGCAAATGGTGGTCTGACCATGTGACCGGAGTTATAGTTTGAAAGGTAACTAGTTCAGTATTAGCAAAAATGACATCTAGGATATGTCCAGCGATCTGTGTGGGTTTGTGGACAATCTGATGCAGGTTCAGTGCTTCTAGGCCAGTGATTATTGTTTTTGGATGGGTCATATTGAGTTTGTCAAACCAAATGTTGAGGTCACCCAGAACGCATAGGTTGGAGTGTATTGTTTTCAGGTTTGAAACCGTGTCTAGAAGTGCGTCTGGGAATGTCGCCTTGCTAGGTGGAGGTCTGTAAAGGAGCAGGAAGTTACAGGAGGAAGACGGTGTAGGATTGCATCTTGTTAGAAGAGCCTCACAATTCTTTATGGAGATGTCGTCAGCTTTAGTGATATGTAATGTTTGCTTGAACACAACAGCTAGACCACCTCCTTTTTTGCCTATACAATTTTGGGTGATCATTTGATAGCCTAGAGGAATGGCTTCATGCAGGACTGGAGCCATATCATTTCCCAACCATGATTCAGTTATGAATAGTATGTCTGGTTTTGCATCAGTGAGAAGGTCGTAGATGTGATGTTTGTTTTTAGAGAGAGATCGAGCATTTATTAATAGACAGTTTAGAGAATGTGTTTTGCTGACAGTGAGACTTTGTTTTGTAGAAGAGTGATCAGTATTGTATGGGTTAGTAGTAGGTGTGTTTTTAGTGCTGGTATTAGCTGTGTGAGGATAGCAATTGTGTAGCTGTTTTGTAATGTGTTCCTCGTCCAGCAGGCAAAGAAGGCATTTTGATGGGTCTGTGTCCATAGGTGGGGGGGTGGTGTTTGAGAGTGAGTTGGTGTGCTGTGTTGTTTTTGTGGTGTAACCTTGTTGTGCAGTAGACATGGAGAAGCAAAGTTGTGATGTGTGGCACGTTGTTTATATTGTTTGCGTATGTTTAGGGCGGAAGGTGTATGAGTCAGTGGTGGTGGTTCAGCATGTGGGTCATGTAGTAAGGTTCAAAATTGTCCAATGGATGAGAGGCGGTTGGAAGAGAGTTGCTGTATTGTTGTATGTGTGTTAGGTGTGGTGGAAGAGAGAAAGCTTGGCATTGGAGTTTGTTCATTTGTGTAGTTTGAAAGGTGGGTGTATGATTATATTTCGTGACTGTAAGTATTATGAGGTGTAGTGTTTGCGAGATTTTGTTGTGCTGATGTGCTTGATTTGTTTTGGTTATGAGGAGTAGTGAAAAGAGGTGCTGATGTATTTGTTTTATCAGATGGATTTGATTGTATAGTATTGTTTGTGAGTGGAAGTTGTATGGTAAAGGGGCGGTGATGTGTTTGTGAGTTGAGTGTATGTTGTGTATAGGAGGGGATGAAGTAGATTTAAGACTGTTTGTTTTAGACCTGTTTGCTGCAAGAGTTAAAATGTGTGGCGCTGTGGCATGTAAGTGTTGTGTTGTTGTGTTATTGTGGTAGAAAGAAGAGGAGGTTGTTGGTTGGACGAATGATGGAAGGCTGACTATGGGTTTGTTAATGATAGAAGGGGGTCTGTTAGGAGTAATTGGAGTGGGGGGGTGTGTCTGGATGGGTTGTAGTTACATATGGTATGGATTTTGGTTGTGTTAGTGATGAGTGGATTGGTTAGTGGTATAGGATAGAGTTGTGTACTGTTTGTAGGTGATGGTGGAAATGTGTGGTAGCTGGGATAGAAGGGTGTATAGATGTGGTTTGTGTGGTTTTGTAGTGTATGCTGGTACATTGATTTGTGCATAGGGTTTGTTTGTAGTAAGTGTGTGGTGTACATTTGGTGTGAGTGTGTTACTTTGCTTGTGGATGTGGATGGTGTGGGGTGGGTATTACTGAATGGGAAAATGGGCAGCATTTCTTGCCCTAGTCCTGACCAGTGTCAAACAGGCAACTGCCCTTGTCCTCTCCGTCCTTAGCCTCGACACCCGGGCTGAGACGCCCTACACCTTGGCATTTATAGCGCTAGTAATCAGGTGACCCCCTTCAGCCAATGGGAACCCTAGCCCTAACACTATCCAATGATAACACTAGCACTAATATCTTGAACCAATAGGAGACCAGGACCTTACAGCCAATCTAAGCCCAAGTCCAAGCACTCAATCAGGTTCAAAAACCCTAATCTCTATGTCCAATAGAGGCCCTAGCCCTAGCAGTAGTCCAACCCTAATCCCAGCAACCAATGACACAGGAAACCCTAGTCCCTACTTCCAATAAAAAGCCCAACCCAAGTCTTAGTCCCACACCTAATCCAGCAGCCAATCACATAAGAAGCCTAATCGCTAGTTCCAATAGAAAGCCTAACCCTAGCCTTAGTTCCAACCCTAGTCCCAGCAACCAATCACACAGGAAGCCCTAGTCCCTACTTCCAATAGAAATCCTAACCCTAGCCCTAGTCCCAACCCTACATTGATTGAGTCACCGACCCAGAAACCAATCAGAACCCTCAAATACCCAACCAATCAGAACACTAACCCTAATCCAATAGAAACACCAGAAACAACCACCAATCAGTGAAAACATGTACCAACCAATAGCAGACTATATAAGGTCCCAGCGACCTCAGACAAGATTTGCTGGCCAGGGAGTTGGAAGCTGCTCCTCATATTGAAATTATTACTGGAGAAAAAGTTCCTTTTGGGAGAATGTACTTGTCAGAACTGGAAAATGGCTTTGTCACTGTGGCTCGCTCTCTATCTGATCATTAATAGTAATGGGGTATCCCAGTAGGATGCAGAACCTGAGGAATTACAGCAGTATAGAGACAGAGGTTCTGCCATGCATTGTGTGATTACTTTCTATGAGTAAAGTCTGTCCACCAAGATTTTAGGACCCTCAATTAATGATAATCATAGAACGTAATCACATGTTACATGGCAGAACCTCTGTCTCTATACCGCTCGCTCTCTATCTGGGCTTCATTCCTTTTTGTAGCCAAGACATAGACTTCCAAACTATGACCTTGAATTAATCACTGAGGAGTGACCAACATCACATTTAAGGATCATTATCCTTCACTCCTAATTAGACATACTTTACAGTCATAGTAAGGTGCTAATATCTTTACAAAACTGGATCTTCGTGGTACCTATCACTTGTTAAGAATAAGAAAGGGGGACGAATGAAAGATTGCTTTCCGTGCACACTTTGGACATTATGAGTACAGAGTAATGCCTTTTAGGCTCTGCAACGCACCATCCATTTTTAAAAGGTTTATGGACACAGTTTTCTCTCATTTGCTTAATTAGTCACCATTGACTGTCTGGATGACATCTTGATTTTCTACTTTAGCTCGTCATATTCAACATGTCACTGAGGTTTTGCAATGATTACGAACCCACAAGCTTGCATGTAAGCCAGAGAAACGTATCTGTGAAGTAACTAAGGTTGAATATCTTGGTTACATTCTTTCAGAGGAAACTCTTTCCAGGGATCCATGTGAAATCTGAGGTGTCACACATTTTCAGGTTCCCACTACTGTTAAGGAAGCATGATGTTTCCTTGGGTTTGCCAGTTTTTATAGCAGTCTGTTACGAAATGTTCACAGTAGGCTGTGTCTATTACTATTTTGTTAAAGAAGGGGAATGGATTTTCTTGGGATTCAAGTGCTAGTCAAAGCATTTTGTAGGTTTAAAGAAGCTTTTGTTATAGCCATGGTTTTGCATCATCGTGCTCCCATTTTTTCATCCTTTCACCTGACACTTCCGATAGAGCTACTGGGCAGTTCTTTTACAAAAACAGAATGATGACCAATTAGAACATTTGTACCCTCCCATGGCGACTGGCCCTTTTACTTCAGTTGTTACACGGGCCCTGCTATTTAGTCTGTTAGCACTATTTACTTTATTGAGTTTCTCTTACTGCAGGCCGGACATGCGCTGCTTCAGCTGAAACCGCTTGTGTTTTTTTAAGCAGCACGGCCGCCCCCGTAACACAGGCGCCTGCTTTCAATCACTTTAATCGGCATTATCTTGTGTCTGTTTCAAGCCCCCAAGTAAAATGGATTTAGAAATGATTAGTGAATTAAGTCATGTGAATTCCAGGTAGCACATAATCATGTGCTAATGGTCTGAAGCTGACAACAACCCATCTGTGTTACATGTCATCTGTACTAAAGCCACCTGACGGGTTGTTTTCAAAAGCCTGTTTTATTAACACCACCACCACCAATACCACCACCTCCAATACCACCACCACCACCACCAATACCACCACCATCAATACCACCTCCACCAATACCACCACCACTGCCAATACCACCACCACCACCAATACCACCAGCAACACCACCACCAACATCACCAATACCACTACCACCACCACCACCACTACCACCACCACCACTACCACCACCACCAATACCACTACCACCAATACCACCACAAATATCACCACCACCAATACCACCACCATCAATACCACCACCTCCACCACAAATACCACCACCAATACCACTACCAATACCACCACCAACACCACCAATACCACCAATACCATCACCACCAATACCACCACCACAACCAATACCACCACCAATGCCACCACCACCAATACCACCACCACAACCAATATCACCACCAATGCCACCACCAATATCACTACCACCATCAATACCACCACCACCACCAACACCACCATCACCAATACCACCACCAATACCACCATCACCACAAATACCACCACCACCACCAATACCACCACCACTACCACCACCACTACCACCACCACCACCACAACCACCATGACCAATGCCACTGCCAATACCAATACCACCAATACCAATGCCACCACCAATACCACCACCACCACCAATACCACCACCAATGCCACCACCACCAATACCACCGCCACCACCAATACCAACACCACCACCAATACCACCACCACCAATACCACCACCAATACCACCATCACCACCAATACCACCACCAATACCACCACTAATACCACCACCACCAATACCACCACTAATACCACCACCACCACCAATACCACCACCAATACCACCACCACCAATACCACCACCACCAATACCACTGCCACCAATACCACCACCAGCAATACCACCACCAATACCACCACCACCACCACCAGTACCAATACCTCCACCAATACCAACACCACCAATACCAACACCACCAATACTCCCACCACCAATACCCCACCACCAACACCACCACCACCACCAATACCACCACCACCAATACCACCAGCACCACAAATACCAATACCAATACCACCACCACCAATACCAGTACCACCACCACCAATACCACCACCACCAATACCACCACCACCAATACCACCACCACCAATACCACCACCACCAATACCACCACCACCAATACCACCAATACCATCACCACCAATACCACCACCACCAATACCACCAATACCAATACCACCACCATCAATACCAATACCACCACCACCAATACCACCACCTCAGTGCCTCTCGCTCACTAGTAATAGCAGGGGCACTCTACGAGGCCAGAGCTGCAGCCGAGACCATCCCTCCCTCCTTCCCTCCATGCCTGCCATAAAGCACAGCCCGCCTTGCATTAGGTGGCGAAGCCAGGGCCCTACTACAGCTGGAGTGTTTATTATTATGCCAAAGATAGCAATGACATTACGCAATGCCACACTGCACACTCAAATCACAGAGAGGGCAGGAAATAGCCCCCCCCCCCACGCTCTTCCTCCTGAGCCGCGACAGTGTAATCACAGAGCGAAAGGTGTTGGTGCGCTTTGTTAGTGTTTATAGCTCGGATCATATGTAACTCTCCCTTCACACTTTGTGTCTGTGTAATTTACAACACTTACACATCTTCTTCACTGCACTATTTATCACTACTTTGAAGACGTCGCAGGCCGGTCTCTTCCTCTGATATTTACAATCTAACAAGCGGTCGAGAAGGCCCTTTATTGCAATGCAATAGGTCTCGCATTTGCGAGAGTTTAAGCTATTAGTATTGTAAATGACAATGCCTTTTATTTATGTTTTAAAACCCGAAACATAAATAAAAGGCTTTGTCATTTACAATGCCAATAGCTCAGACTTGAGTGAATGCGAAACCTATTGCATTGCAAATGCTTGTTTTTCAAGCCACAGGGAGACTAAGTAATTTGCCCATAATTACAGGATGTTGAGCCGACGCCCAGACTCGAACCCGGTTACCCAGTTCCAAAGTCAGAAGCTCTGGCAGTAACATTCTCTATTTATAAATGGCTTACATTGCAAGACAATTAGCCCTCTACTAACGAAGAAGGGGGTATGGACATCACGATAAGGTGCAAACCTTGGAAACTGGAGGCCTAGATTCTAACCATGACTTAATTACCGGACTAAAAACATCATGTGATCCTGGACAAATCACAATCTCTGTCTGTATCCCATTCAAATAAAACCTTAAAAACAACAATAATGCACGGTTCTGTCTCAGGTCTAGCCTCTCATGAGCCTATCAATCAAATATCTCATCCCAAATATCATATTGTTCTATATACAACACCTCATTAACAAGATGCATCTGCTATGGCATGAATATTCTCTGAATTACTCCCTGCTGCTCCCCGCAAAGCAAGCAAAAAGAAAAGCAGATCCCTTATATTCTGCATGATACTCTTGCTGGCACACACCTAGAGGTAAAACATGAATTGGCAATGCAATAGGTCTGGTTTTAAAGGAATGTTGTATAGAAATGTGAAGCATCACCAGTAAATAGCATGGGAATGGATATGTATTTGTGAGGAGGCGAAGAACAGTAGAAAAATATTGGTGTATGTTAAAAGGTCAGGTGAAAGTTGCACTGTCAAATCAAGCCTTAACATACATGCAAGTCAATGACTGCCCACTCCCATCTGTGCTGCTCCCAGAGAAAACAGCATACATTATCTAGTTATCTAAGACACTTTATTAGCATTACAATGTTATGCCTGCGGCCTTGAAAGTTCAAGCTCAGGCAACTGGAAAAACAAAATGATCACAACTTTGTGGAGTGCAAGCACTTTTTTTGTGAAAGCACGTGACTTCTGCTCATTCGAAACATGTACTCCTGACTCACAACATTTGGGGAGAACCAGTCCCATCTCTAGAGATGCTCACTTAAATATCTGGCGACAGCTTCGCTGTCAAGCCAGACCATGTAAAAAAGACACTTTTAAGATGAGGTGACTTGTCCCAAGAGAGTGACGCCAACACTGTCAAGGAATCATCCATCTACATCTCTGAGATGTTCTTCATGGCAGTGGATTTAGAGACTTCCTTCCCTTCCTTTCTGCCACAGATGTTCCTCGCGCAGTCCACGTGCTGTGAGGCGCGAGCTAACGAGCTGCTCATTCGACGGGCCAGCAGATTCCCGCCCTCTGCTACAAGTCTATTTTGGTGCGGGTAGGCCTCACAAATAACCTCCCCTCCCCGCCGCCGTGTCCAGTGATTGCAGCCCCAGGCACAGAACCAGTTGACAAGCACCATTGGTTCTGAACTGCTGAACTCAATAAACGCTGCCTATTATCACTCGTTTGCATATTTTCCCAGAAAGCCCCATTACTCACCCGTTTACCCCCCGCACTAAATATGTCATTCGAGGTTTAATTATATTTTTTCAACTGTCATTAAAATTATCTGTAATAAATAAATTCTATATATCAAGATGATTAAAAATGAATCACCCCGCAAATGTTAAGTCTTTGGATTTTCCTCAGATATGTCGGTGTGCCTGAAGACTGTACTGTAACTTTAATCTAACCGAGGACCGACTCTGTAAGGACACATGTGCTCAGTACTTCATTTCTGGTAATGGCCTCCAGAAAGTAGATACAGTGAGGCTAAAGAGACAACTAATTTAGTGATATATGTAATTTAGTTTCAGGCATTAAAAGTTTAGGATGGAGGAGAGCAGGCCAGGTGGTATTATGTGGCAATGGAGCACCGGTTTATGCGGCAGGGTTAGTAGATGAGGCAGGGGATTCTAAATTATGTGGCAAGAAAATGTAAAGAGTTAAGCAAGTAAAGGCAAATTATGTGGCAACCTGGGGTCGTTTTACAATAAGTGCCCCGGGGGCGCAACAGGCACTTGGTATTACAGAAGGGGGCGCAGACGCCTGTGCGTCCCCTTCAGTAATACCGATAGCGCTAGTGCACTTTAAGCTCCAGGCTACCATCAGGGGGCGTTCCCTCATTTGCATAGGGGCGTGCCCAATGCAAATGAGGGGATTCCTTTGCCTCTGCAGCCGGGCCATATTACAGAGGCGGGCACAGAGGCAAAGAAGCTCTCAGGGGGTGCACTCACAGTGCACCAACTTCTAGGTGGCGCACTGTGAGTGGGCCCCCTGAGAGCAGCCCCCTGGAGGGGAGAAAGGGGGTCCTATGGACCCCCCAGACATCCCCTTGCAAGGGGAACTATAATCACCTTTAAAAGTGCAGGCTGGTTACCGCCTGCACTGTGAAAACACAGAGGGCTGCAGCCGCTCCTGGTTTCACATGAATGCGCTGCCCTCAGGGCAGCGCGAGTTCACAGCTGCCCTGGGCGCAGCGCATTCACCATAATGGGGCGCATTGTCATCGTTTGCGCCCGGCGCACCTTTTAAAAGGTGCACTGGGCGCAAACAATGAAAATGCGTAATACTGGTGCTGATGTGAATAAAGATAAATTATTCTGCAGATTTCAATTCGCTATTTTGACATTTTTACAAACATTGATACAAATTAAACCCATTGCTAAAAGGCTATACTATTAAAAGTGTTAGTCACCAACAATGCATGCTTTTGTCTTGCTGGGATGCCTAGGTGTATCATTTTATTTACGTTGTACTTTCTATATCACATGTATAATGGATTGTATATAATCAGACAGTCTTTAAGGATTTGCCATTAAAATCTGTGAGGAGTCTGCTTGCACATACTAAATATACAAGCTGTCTAGACCAGGCAAGTACAAACTGTGGTGTAAGTTAAGATAGCGCTGTAGAAAAAGCAGTGTCTCTTGAGAGAGGGATGTATAGAAAAAGAATGAGAGTAAAAAAGGAATCCAGAACTCCAGACGAGGGAGCTGAGCAGAGCAGGTGAGAGTAGAGTATGTGCACCAAGAAATAGAGGCTGGGTGGGAATGAGTGGAATGGACAGGTGGAAGTGAGGTGGAAGACTCTGGATAGATACTACGGACAGGTTAAAAAGGCCATGTCCATCACAAGGTTTGGGTTATTTAAGGGGATATGAGTAAATGTATTTTATGCTGGAGTAGAGCACGTTATACTGCCCTTGTGTATTTACAGCTTGCGTAGAGGATAAGTCTAGTTATAGAGGGGAATCGATGGTATGTAGAGGTAGAGAAGGGGTGTAGTGTAACAGTAGATCTAATGTTGTATAAGTAGAGAAGGGGTGTAGTGTAACAGTAGATTGAAGGTAGTACAGGTAGAGAAGGAGTGTAGTGTAACAGCAGATCGAAGGTAGAATAGGTAGAGAAGGGGTGTAGTGTAACAGTAGATCTAACGTAGTATAAGTAAAGAAGGGGTGTAGTGTAACAGCAGATCGAAGGTAGAATAGGTAGAGAAGGGGTGTAGTGTAACAGCAGAAGGCAATATAGGCAGAGAAGGGCTGTAGTGTAACAGTAGATTGATGGTAGTATAGGTAGAGAAAGGGTGTAGTGTAACAGTAGTTTTAAGGTAAGTATAGGTAGAGAAGGGGTGTAGTGTAACAGTAGTAGAGTGGAAGTTCGGGTGGGGGTGCAAAAGTAGGGCATGGCCTCTAAATTTACTAGTAGTTGTGGCAGGTAGGAAGAGTTCCAGATAAACACGCTGATGAGAAGTGTTCTGTCAGTGTGTAAGCGGAGGATGAGAAGTCTAGGTTAAAAGGGCTGGAGAAGTACCAGGCGGGATGGAGGTGCAGAACGTAACTCATTCTTTCTATTTAGGGTACATGAGGCGGAGATGGAGGTTCACTTACTTTGCTGTAAAGGGTCAGTGAAGCGTATGTTAATGGACTAGGGCACTCGAACAATATGGGGACTGTGAGTAAACCGTGATGCGCGTGTTACAGTCACTCGAAGTAGAAGTCTGTATGGTTTTAGAAAGGGAACAATGAGGAGTTGTGTTTTCCCTAGAGGTGCAAGAGAGAAATTCAATTCCCGTTCAAAGCAGTGGCGCTTGAGGTTGTAGTAGGAGGTACGGGCCTTGCATACAGAGAGTAGGATATATGGGCTTTGTATAGAGAGAGGAGATGTAGGATTTGTGTAAACAGAATAGGAGCTATAGGCTTTGAAAAGAGGGAGTAGGATTTGTATGAGGCAAACTTGGAGATCCATGTGATGTAGGGGACTACACGTTGAACCTTGGCATGCCAGCACAATATATGTGATCAGGGTATGTAGGGGTAGATGAGGAAACCTCATAAGAAAGAAGTGGCGGAGGAGGGGATTATAGCAGCTGGGGGTAATATGAATCCTAATTACGGATGATGATGCCTCCAATAGCTAGAGATAGAAGGGAAGCTCCACACGAGCATAAACTCATACTTCCAAGCCAGGGGAGGTAGATTAAGAAAGCTCGGTCTGGACAGAGAGGGGGGGGGGGGCTCACTCCACTTGCAAACCACACACTTCTCAATGCTCACCCGAAGCAATGCTTTTTAAATAAATTGTGCAGCTTAGCAAACCTCCAAAGTTTTTGCCTCACGCACAACACATTCCATTGCATGAATGAATTACTTTATTAGCGACTAGCTGTCAATCAAAGATGTGTGCTTGCCAGTCTCTCTTAGGATCCGTGGATAGGTCTCCGGTACTCCAGCAGGGGGTATCAAGGCAGATTCGGAAGTGGAAGACACACAGACAAAAGGAGCCACAAGGTCACGCCAGGAAGGGTTCAGTAAGTCTCTGCGAGGGCAATACTGCTTAAAATCTGCTCCCTTCCCTTTTCCTTTCTACACGAGGTATATCTGTAGGGGGTTAATGTGGAATGGGTGATCGACACATACACTTAGTCTTTCTCCAGGTGCGTGGTTTGTCCAGCAACCGCCTCTATCTATTGCCATGAGTAGGTCTGCACTTCCGGCACTCTCCTTCCTGGTGGCTGTCAGATAAAATCAAGCATTTGTAAACTCACTGAAACATCATCTTCAAGACAGAGGATATGAAAAATAAATGGTTTAATGCTAGTTGAACATCTCTTCCCTCTGCGCGGGGTTTCCCTTCTCAGGTCCAGCTGCGGCGTTTGGCCAGCGGCAAAATGGTATGACATCAGCAGCTTAGTGGAATGATCCCCCGAGGACCACTGGGCTCCTAACAAGAAGAGTCAGCCTTGTCGAGCATCTCTACCAGGGCCGGCGAGATGGCTGCCAGTGTGCACGCGCGGCGAGATGGCTCATGGCTGCCAGTGTGCGCGCGCGGCGAGATGGCTGCCAGTGCGAGCGCGTGCCTTCTCCTTGAAGTCAAGGCAATTCACAGCTCAGTAATCACCGGCAAGCCAGGTCCCTCGGGATATTCCCACAAGGACTTACCTCTCTACTTCACCCCTTTTTCTCCAACCTTTGCCAATACTCTGCATCTTTCTAACAGTCTGTCTCTCACCTCCTGTGCCCCCCTCTCCTCTTCTTATCCAATCCTTCTTCAGAAACTCCTGCTGATGGAACCCTCCAGAAGAACCGAGTCCAAGTCGGTTTAGTAAACCGTGTATGTGGGTGGCTGGCCGACCCCAGGGGTGAGTGCAGTCCGTTTGACCTCCGGGAGGTAGGCTAAAACACGCTGCCTCTTGGTCCTAAGGCTTGAGCTGCCCCCCTAAGCATCTCTCGATGAGCCTAGAGGACAGTAAGGTGCAGACAGACCCTGGAGAAGTGATGACTAAGTCAGTACATTGCCTAATCTATTTTGTGTTCTGTTGTTGACATCTCTATTGCACACAGTCTGACGTTAGTGGACCATGAAGCACTTATCTCTGCTATTATACTCTGCTATGGAAGGTTTTCCATTCTGCTGCACGAGAGGATAATGCATCCACAAATGATGGTATGGGGTAAATGGCAGTGCTATTATATGCTTTAAGTTATTTTTCGTTTGCAGCATTATATCCTAATGCAGTACACCAGCAAGCTTTACAAAATGCATAGTGTGTAATGTTTTAATGCAGTGTGGCCGCTCACCTAAAAAGCAGGTAGTGTGGGGTGCCAAGGTGAAATAGTGTACAGTGAATTGTGTCATGCTGAAAAGCATTATCATTTACATTACAAAATGAATAATATTTTTTTTTAAAGCACTGCAGATGGTACTTTCACGTTTTTAAGCGCGGTAAGCACCAGGTGTTGCTATAATCCAGTTCTTTTTATGGTGCTCAATTTACCCACCACTGAAGGATTAAAGGCCGAGTGGCCTTGCCAAGACTGGAACTCGTGGCCTTCAGATCATTGATTTCTTAGCAGAAAGGTTTAACTTAATGTAGTATACTGACACCAAAAAATGAGTGATTGGTATGAGTAACCCACACAAATGAAATGGGACTGCATAAGAGTAACCCATGGAACAGGCCTTACAAATAATCCATCGATAGGCCCTGCCCTCAACCTTCACACCAAGGTCATTCATGGGGCCAGGACAGTGAGTACTATGTCTTTTAGATTTCAACCACTTCCCAAGACAGGGAATCATCATTTCCTAAGGCGAAAAGATGTCTGTGGGATGCTGTTTTTATTGGTCTGTCTTCTGTGTCTGCAGTGAGCTGCAGCAGTGAAGAAACGGGGACGGGAGGCTGGCAGTGATATCATATCATATCATTAGAAGGGTCTAAAAAAGGAAACAGAGAGTAAACAAGCAATTACTTTCTCCGTCTTCCTTATTATCTTGCAGAGGGCCGTCATTTCAAATCTCATTTACACCAATCAAATCGTGAGAGCCTTATTTAGAGGCTTAAAAGGACTGCACGTCTCTTGTCCTGTATGAACCAACCTTTCAACCTTTCAGATTGCTCTCTGTAGTTTGTCTAATAATTAGAGTAAAGTGGCCCTGGGTTGCTTGTGTTCCAGTTTAGGGAGACCTTGGCCTGGCAGGTCGGGCTGGACTGTTCCCAAGAGGAGCAGGGCCAAGACTGATTTGCATATAGCTGATCCAAACTGAGGGGGCATGATTAACAAAAGAAGGATGGGATGGGATGCTACCCGAGTGACTGCCAGTGGTTAGACAAACTGCAAGCATTCCACCAATCACCTTTTAAGTGTTTCATGTGCAATTTAGAGTGAACACCATGGCCAGTATTAAAGAGAGGGTGCACTTTCCATGTTTGCGCCAAAGCTCACCTTAAAGCAGGTGCACCAGGTGCAAGCATGGAAAGTGCGCCCTGTCAGGAAGAACTGCTGACACTGGGGCAGCCGCGAACTCGTGCTGCCATGGGGGTAGCGCATTCAAGAGAAATACGGAGCAGCTGTTTAAAAGCTGCTCCGTGTTTCTCTGTGCAAGTGGCAACCCCCTTATAGACATTATTTAGGGGTCACTAGGAGTCGCAGTTGAGACCCTTGGTACTGCTTTTGTGACACCCTAGCCTAGACTCACAGGTGGCAAAAGCAGTGTCAAGACAGGACTAAAAATATCTACACCCCTGCTAACTATGGCGAAGGTGCCCAGACCACCAAACCACACTGAATATAGATGCCCCACTGACTTTCAAAAAGAAATGGCTACGCCTCAGAGCTGGACAACAGTTCTTTGATTGGCCGAATTGCAGCAGACCCAGGTTGCAGAAACCACGCTGCAATCAGCCAATCAGAGGACTCCTCACCATTGTGCCTTTCAAGCGCAGTTTTCTAGTCCTGAATACCTGCTTCCCATTGGCTGATTCATATAGCCAGGGTGGGACACACATCCTGGGTTGGCACGTTTACCTCCGACTGTTCCTCCATGCTTTATGTACCTGGTTGCGCTGATTGTCGTTGCAATATCGAGCTGCAGCTCCAACCCAGTTTTTCAAGTTGTGTATGCACCTGCATCTGTCTCGCATCAGCTGTCTGACTCGCCCTACCTGAGTGTCTGACACAGCCGTGACATCTGTAGGCCCCAGGTAAGTTGAAAGCGACGTTACATAATTGCAAAAACATTATAATATAAATTGTTGTAAGAAAACACCATTGATGTTTTGAACAAATAACGCTTTGAATGCCCGAGACAGCGCCACGAGAGACACTATACATACCTGATGGATGACGCCTCCTTGGTGGCACAAATCAACCTTGGCCTTCATAGACTTTCTCAGACTCCGTGCCAGGTTAACATAAGCAGCAGTGACAAAAAGTGCATTGTGCTGGGGCCGGCACGAAAGCTGTTTATTTGTTTTCATTATGGCTATTGATGGATCGAGAGCTTGCACGTGTTTTTAAGTATTTATATTGCGTCACTTAATGTTTGCTGTTGTTTTTCTTATCTGAAAAAGAGTGCTGGTGAGGGGTACCCGGCGTGAGCGTATAGCCAAGTTTTCCAATTTTAGAGTCAAGTACGGTCTAGGCCCATTTTAAAAAATCTCAGGGAAGATCTTGCTTGTTAAAATTCAGGAGTGTAAAACTATATTATGAGCAACAAGTGAAAACAGGCATAGAACGTATCAATCAATCAATCATGTCACTTATAAAGCGCACTACATACCCGCGAGGGTCTCAAGGCGCTGGGGGAAGAGGGGGGTGGTGCTGCTACTGATCGAAGAGCCAGGTCTTGAGGAGTCTTCTGAAGGCCAGTAGGTCTTGGGTCTGTCGGAGGTTGGTGGGGAGGGTGTTCCAGGTCTTGGCGGCGAGGTGGGAGAAGGATCTGCCGCCGGCGGTCGTTTTCCGGATGCGGGGGACTGTGGCGAGGGCGAGGCTGGTCGAGCGGAGCTGGCGGGTGGGGGTGTAGAAGCTGAGTCGTCTGTTGAGGTAGGCTGGTCCGGAGTTGTGGAGTGCTTTGTGTGCGTGGGTGAGGAGCTTGAAGGTTATCCTCTTGTTGACAGGGAGCCAGTGCAGGTCTCTCAGGTGGGGTGTGATGTGGCTGCGTCGGGGGATGTCGAGGATAAGACGTGCAGAGGCGTTCTGGATGCGTTGCAGCCGTCTCAGGAGCTTAGCCGTCGTTCCTGCGTAGAGGGAGTTTCCGTAGTCCAGCCTGCTGGTGACGAGGGCCTGGGTGACTGTTTTTCTTGTTTCGGTGGGGATCCACTTGAAGATCCTGCGGAGCATTCGGAGGATGTTGAAGCAGGATGAGGAAACGGCGTTGACCTGCTTAGTCATGGAGAGGGTGGGGTCGAGGATGACCCCTAGGTTGCGTACGTGGTCGGTGGGTGGCGGGGCTGTTCCCAGTGATGTTGGCCACCAGGAGTCGTCCCAGGCTGAAGGGTTGGAACCAAGGATGAGGACCTCCGTCTTGTCCGAGTTCAGCTTCAGGCGGCTGGTCCTCATCCATTCGGCGACAGCCTTCATTCCTTCGTGGAGGTGGGCTTTGGCGGTGTGAGGGTCTTTGGTGAGGGAGAGGATCAGCTGGGTGTCGTCGGCGTAGGAGATGATGTTGAGGTTGTGCTGTCGGGCGACGTGGGCGAGGGGTGCCATGTAGATGTTGAACAGCGTTGGGCTGAGGGAGGAGCCTTGGGGTACGCCGCAGATGATCTTGGTGGCCTTGGATCGGAAGGGGGCGAGGCGGACGCTTTGTGTTCTGCCGGAAAGGAAGGATGTGGTCCAGTCCAGGGCCTTCTCTTGGATCCCGGCGTCGTGAAGGCGTGTTCGTAGTGTGTGGTGGCAGACCGTGTCGAAGGCGGCTGATAGGTCCAGGAGGATGAGGGCTGCTGTTTCTCCGCTGTCTAGCAGGGTCCTGATGTCATCGGTGGCGGCGATGAGGGCGGTTTCGGTGCTGTGGTTGCTGCGGAAGCCGGACTGGGAAGGGTCCAGGATGTTGTTCTCCTCGAGGTAGCGGGTCAGTTGTTTGTTGACGATTTGCTCGGTGACCTTCGCGGGGAACGGGAGCAGAGAGATGGGTCGGAAGTTCTTGAGGTCCTTGGGGTCTGCCTTGGGTTTCTTGAGTAAGGCGGTGATCTCGGCGTGCTTCCAGCTTTCCGGGAAGGTTGCTGTCTCGAAGGAGATGTTGATTATTTTCCGGAGATGGGGCGCGATGGCTGTACTGGCTTTGTTGAAGATGTGGTGAGGGCACGGGTCTAGCGGTGAACCGGAGTGGATGGTGTTCATGATCTCGCTGGTGTCCTCGTCGTTGATGTTGGTCCAGGAGAGCAGGCGGTTGGTGGTTGTGGGGGCAGTGGTCTCGGTGGTTGCCGGGGCGGTCGTGGTGTTGAAGCTGTCGTGGATGTCGGCGATTTTGCGGTGGAAGAAGGTGGCCAGTGAGTCGCACAGGTCTCGCGACGGCTGGATGTCGTTCAATCATCAATCAATCAATCAATCATGTCACTTATAAAGCGCACTACATACCCGCGAGGGTCTCAAGGCGCTGGGGGAAGAGGGGGGTGGTGCTGCTACTGATCGAAGAGCCAGGTCTTGAGGAGTCTTCTGAAGGCCAGTAGGTCTTGGGTCTGTCGGAGGTTGGTGGGGAGGGTGTTCCAGGTCTTGGCGGCGAGGTGGGAGAAGGATCTGCCGGCGGCGGTCATTTTCCGGATGCGGGGGACTGTGGCGAGGGCGAGGCTGGTCGAGCGGAGCTGGCGGGTGGGGGTGTAGAAGCTGAGTCGTCTGTTGAGGTAGGCTGGTCCGGAGTTGTGGAGTGCTTTGTGTGCGTGGGTGAGGAGCTTGAAGGTTATCCTCTTGTTGACAGGGAGCCAGTGCAGGTCTCTCAGGTGGGGTGTGATGTGGCTGCGTCGGGGGATGTCGAGGATAAGACGTGCAGAGGCGTTCTGGATGCGTTGCAGCCGTCTCAGGAGCTTAGCCGTCGTTCCTGCGTAGAGGGCGTTTCCGTAGTCCAGCCTGCTGGTGACGAGGGCCTGGGTGACTGTTTTTCTTGTTTCGGTGGGGATCCACTTGAAGATCCTGCGGAGCATTCGGAGGATGTTGAAGCAGGATGAGGAAACGGCGTTGACCTGCTTAGTCATGGAGAGGGTGGGGTCGAGGATGACCCCTAGGTTGCGTACGTGGTCGGTGGGTGGTGGGGCTGTTCCCAGTGATGTTGGCCACCAGGAGTCGTCCCAGGCTGAAGGGTTGGAACCAAGGATGAGGACCTCCGTCTTGTCCGAGTTCAGCTTCAGGTGGCTGGTCCTCATCCATTCGGCGACGGCCTTCATTCCTTCGTGGAGGTGGGCTTTGGCGGTGTGAGGGTCTTTGGTGAGGGAGAGGATCAGCTGGGTGTCGTCGGCGTAGGAGATGATGTTGAGGTTGTGCTGTCGGGCGACGTGGGCGATGGGTGCCATGTAGATGTTGAACAGCGTTGGGCTGAGGGAGGAGCCTTGGGGTACGCCGCAGATGATCTTGGTGGCCTTGATGTCGTTGGTGTTGGAGCTGGGGTTGGAGAGTTCCTTCACGATGTTGAAGAGCTCTTTGCTGTTGTGTGCGTTGTTGTCTAGGCGGTCTTTGAGTGAGGCCCTTTTGGCGGATCTGATGAGGTGATGGTGACTGCGGGTGGCGCTCTTGTGGGCGGCGTAGCTGTCCGCTGTCCGTTCGTGGAGCCAGATCTTCTCCAGTTTTCGGCATGTTCGTTTGGAGGCCTGGAGGTCTTTGGTGAACCAGGTGGCTTTCTTGCTGGTGTGGCTGTTGGGCGGATTCTTGATAAACAAATATCACAAATAAACAAGCATTTGCAATGCAATAGGTCTCGCAATTGCGAGATTTTGAGCTATTGGCATTGTAAATGACAATACCTTTTATTTGTGTTTAAAAAACCTGCAATAATAAAAAAGGAATTGTCATTTACAATACCAATAAGTCAAAGTTTCTAAAATGCGGGATCTATTGTATTGCAAATGCTTGTTGTTTACAAGAGCCCCATGTTGCGCTTTCATGTTAATAGAGGCCACGCCCCTGTCTAAAGAAAGGTCTGTGGCCTTTATTAAATTGAAAACACGGTATGGGGTGCTTTTTTTGTAAAAGCGCCTTGTGAAAGCGCGCATGGCTCGCTGAATGTTACAGTAAAGCATGTAGTGCCTGCAGTAGGAGAAATCATTAAAGAAAATAGTGCTTACAGAATAAATAGCTATTGATAATGGTCTTAGACAGGGTTGTGTGCTGGCACCCTTACTATTTGCCATTTTCCTAGCAGATTTACCCGTAGCCCTAGAGGTGGAGAGAAGTGCCAGCCCGAAAATGAATGTTAGACATCTATCGTGCTTATTGTATGCAGATGACCTCGTGATTTTTGATCAGACTGAGATAGGGCTTCAAAGAAAGCTAAATGCTTTTAATGAGTACTGTGCCTCAAAGCATTTAACAGTAAATCTGGATAAAACTAAAATACTATGCTTTGGGAAAAGAGACCCCAGGAGCAGATGGTTTTTGGGCACATTAAAACTTGAAATTGTGACGGAATACAAGTACCTAGGGGTCTGGTTTGATAGTTCTCTAAGGTGGCACACACATATAGAAGCCCAGAAAGCTAAGGCCCTTACATCGGTATGTGGTCTGAAAAAAGTTAACCGGGATTATGGGGAGATGTCCCACAGACCATTAATAAAGGCCTATAGCGCGATGATACTACCCCCCCCCCCAGTATTGTACGGTGCAGAAGTGCTCTACTTAAGCGGTAAACATGGTTGGGAGCTAGAAGAAGGGAAGTGCCTAAAATCTTTATTGGCTCTACCAGGCTCAGCAATGATTCAGGCCATTAGAGCTGAGCTAGGTATAACATCATGGAGCATACAAGTTCAAATGGCATTGATAAGATTCTGGAAACGCCAGGACCCAGGAGCTGTACAAAAGGTCTCCCAATGGTGTAGAAATGAAATCCAACTTAGTAGCTTAAAATGGACCAGGGAGACAAGAAGGAAACTGCACATGGTGTGCGAGAATCTGAATGTGAGAATTGGCCCACACTCACTCCAGGTAGAAAGTACTAAGAGTATACTGAGATCCCAAGGGCAGGTAGCAGCTAGGAGGGTAGATGTCGAGTACCTGAGCAAGAAAAAATCGGTACAATTTATGAGTATGACTTGGCAGAATGTTGCCTGGTACCCGTACCTTGACACGTTACCTAATTACTGGCTCAGGTGCGAAATCTTAAGACTAAGAATTGGAATCAACCCTTGGAGAACAAATGAAAAAATAAGAGTAGTAACGATGCAGTCCGATGGCAATTGTAAATGCATGCTAGGAACTAAATGTGATATTCCGCATATATTAGTTGATTGTATAACAGTTCTAGCCCAGCGGAAACTATTCCTGGGGCCTATGTTTTTAAAGTATGGTATTAAATCACGGGCCCAAGCAATAGAGCTTCTTACCGATATGCCTAAACTTGATATTGCTATTGCAATTGCTAGATATATGAAGGCTGTGAAAAGCTGTTTTATGGAAAATGATCCCGTGAATAAAAATATGAATTGAACTAGATTTATAGTGCAGTTAAAGTACGAAAATGTACCCCTTTGGATTTATATACATGTTGAAATTATTTTTAAACTTTATTCTATTTTTAGGGATGTGCCGGTAATATTTACATCATGAAATAACGCTATTACGATATTTATTGCATGGGCAATTGTGACGTTTTTATTACATCATATATAAGGCATCGATCCAATGGAATTAATGATGGTATTGTGATAATTTTTAGACTATTTATGAACAATGTTTTTATATTATTTTATGCTGTTTGAAGACCAACGGTCTAAATAAATGTTGCTTTTTGACTTCACTTGACTACTGTGAGGCCTACCCCTTCCTGGGTTACCTTATTACATTTAATGAGTGATCACTTTTGTGTGGGAGATGGAAGGAATGTCATGTTTAGTGCCTGAAGAATTGTGATTTAAAACCCTCTTTAATGATAAAGTCGGGATTTACGCTAAATTTCTAAAAACAGCACTTTTAGAAAGTTGGCATTTTCTTGTCAGAACAATTTGGTGCCTGCAGCCTGTATCCCGGGTCACATGACTAAATGTAGTTGGCAGTTGGCCTTTGTGTATTCCTCACAGACAGTCACACAACAGAGGGTCTGAGTGTTGAGAAGCTGTGCCATTCCTCAATTAATGGATGGACAGGAGACATTGCTGTCACCTACCATACTTGCACTTCAACAGAACTAGCCCAGTTCACACACGAACAACTTCACACTAGTCTATTCTGCACCCAGGCAGACTGGGACCAGGGTAGGGAGGTAGGGAATTCCAGACACATCTGTCGGGGGAAACCCCAGAAGTTTCTCCCACTACAAAGTGGGTACCAGGTATAAAAAAGGACCCTCAGACTGACTCTTCAGATCACTTCTACACTTGTGGAAGACTCAGAAGAAGGACTGCTCTGCTGCCCTGCTGCACCAAGGACTGCCCAGCTGCTCTGCTGCCCTGCTGCAAGAGGGACTGCTCTGCTGCCCTGCTACCTGAGGAACAAGGAATGGACCTGCACTTTGAACCCAGGACTACTAGAGTGACTGCAAGGACTAGTTGGATGGCCTCCTGTTCTGCGCTACAGGGACACAACAAGCTCTATCACCCTGGAAGCCTGCACTCAGATTCTGCCTGCTGTGAGTCCTAAACTCCAAGAGGTGCCTCCCCAGTCCTGGACCCTTTGTAGTGGAGATAAACGTGATCCAAGCAAACACAAGGAGATGATGGGCAGAGCGCTGAAACTTTTCAGACACTCACCCCGTCACAGATCTGGGCTGAATCCATCACCGTTTTTTAGCTCACTTCACCACCCGAGTTCAGACCCAGCCATATGCAAATCAGTCTTGACCCTGTTCCTCATGGGAACAGTCCAACCCGAACTGCCAAGCCAGGTCTTCCCTGGGCCAGAAACAAGCATCCACTGTCAGGTATCGGGGTAACACCCCTCATCAGCCAGGATAGCTTGAATCCAGTGGCAAAGTGAGCAAGGGACCCACGTCTGGGCATACCCTGCCAACTTAGGGCAAACAAAGCAAACACAAGGATATGATGGACGGAGCGTTGAAACTTTTCAGACACTCACCCCAATCACAGATCTGCAATGAATCCATCATCGTTCTTTATCTCACTTTACCACCCGAGTTCAGACTCAGCCATATGCAAATCAGTCCTGACCCTGTTCCTCGTGCGAACAGTCCAGCCCGAACTGCCAAGTCAGGTCTTCCCTGGACTAGAAACAAGCATCCTGGGACCGGTATCAGGATAAACGTGATCTGCCAGCACAGCTGTTGTCCCCATCAGAACCGACGCAACACGACCAAACCCGACACAGCCATTGAAGCTCCTCAACGGAACCAATGCAGTGCGATGCAACTCGATATGGACCTCGCATCCCAGCTCTTGCAGCCCCTCATCAGAACTGACGCAGCGGGATGGAACTTGACTCAGGAACCAACATCAATTCTCGGAACCTCCGTTGTGCGGTGCAGTGCCCCACTTAAGATACAAATCTCAAAGGGCCTAACCTGGTTCTTGTATCCAGACTTCACTCCACCGTGGTTGGCCTGAACCTGTGACTTTGTCCCAGTCTGGTGCGACCAGATGACCACAGTTGGTGCTTTGTGCTTTTAAGCGCTACTTATACTTAAACCTTTAAAATTACATATCTCTGGTTTTACTAATTAGATTTTTCGTTTTGGAGTCAAATAATTTAATAAAACTTACTCTATTTTTCTAAATTGATGTGAGATTTTTCTTGTGTTGTGTTTTCACTTTACTACTGTTTGAGTCCTGCATAAATACTTTACACATTGCCTCTAAGGTAAGCCTCTATTTTTGTGCCAAGGTACCAGAGGGTTAAGCACAGGTTACTTTAGTGACTTTTTGTGGTTTACCCTGATAAGGGTTGTGGGTGCTTCTTGACTAGGGTTTCAACCACCTCAACTAACAACCCAACTTCTTACATCGGTGCTCAGTGGTGGTATCCAGTACCACTGTTTGTGCAGTGACATTCAGGGATTTGTGTAACACAAAAATCCCATATAAATAATTTGATACCAGATTCAAACCTCATTTTAAATTCTCCTTCATTGGCTATGTTTGCTTTTTCCAAACCCACTTCAATTCTACCTGACTCTCTGTGCCTGTGTCCCTGCTTTCATGGATGGAGCTTAAGCTAAGCAACCTGTAGAGCTACACTGCAGCTGAGCTCAGAAGAATATGCAAGTAGAAAGGGCTTCCAGAAAAAAGAAGCTCCAGGAGGCTTAGGAGGGTTTAGGAGGAGGCTCACCAGTTGTTGGGCACACCAGAGGATGAGGAGATGGGGAAGCAAGAGGAGGACCTGGGTGCAGGTCTTGAGCTGCGGCACTCAATGGAGGAGGGCAACTCACTGCCAGGAGTAGAGCCCATTCATTGTCAGGGCGAAGAACAGTGTATCTTCCCGTGGTATTTACCCAGAGGAGCTCAAACTGCAGCAGGCCAAGTTAAAATTGGAAGCCTTCTCCTGCAGAGGCCCTGGTCAGTTCTATACCTCTCTGAACTCAGTTGTATCCCTCTGCCTACACTCTCCTGAGCCACTGGACTGACCCATCGGGAACCCTTCTCACTTTTGGACCCCATCTGTGAAGCACCTTACCTTAACTTGCTCACAAATGCATCCCAGTAGGCAGACAGTACTACCATGGCCAACAAAGTGGTGTGGCCCATTCCGCTCCTTGGATCAGACTTCTGTTCCCAACCCAAGAGAAATTCTGTGCTTAAGGACAACAATAAACAAAGGCGCATTGCCCCATGAAGGACATAAGGTACACTTCTCAGCGGGCCTAACCTGGTCCCTGTATCTCACCTGTGCTCCATTGTGATCGGTCTGAACTTGTGATTTTATCCTGGTCCGGTGCAACCAGATAACCACAGTTGTTACTTTGTGCTTTTAAGCACTATTTTTACCTAAACCTTTAAAATTGCATATCCAGTATTCTATTAATTGGCTGTTTGTCATTTTGGTGTCAAATAATGTTTTACAATGTACTCTATTTTTCTAAATTAGTGTGGGATTTTTCTTGTGTTGTATTTTCACTTTATTACTGTTTAAGTGCTGCATAAATACTTTACACATTGCCTCTAAGTTATCCTGACTGCTTTTCTGCCAAGCTACCAGAGGGTTAAGCACATGTTCATTTAGTGACTTTCGTGGTTCACCCTGACAAGAGTTGTGTTTGTTGCTTGCTTCTGTATAAATGTTTGCTGGTTAGCATTGTGACTGTATACTACTGGGTGGATTTAGCCCTTTGTGCTCAGTTCGGCTAGTTAACAACCACCCTACCAGGCAGCCTGGGGCCCCTCCATTCTGAGGTATGGTATCCATTTTGTTTACTCTTTGTGTGGTTTGCGAAATTGTATATAGTGCAAACATGGCTGGATAGCATAAAGGCACTTTGCTGTTGAAGAAAATACTAATAAAGGTAAAGTCAAGCAGTAAAAAAATGGACAGACCAGAAAATATTTCCTGCCTGTTAATCTTTGATTTCAGGTACATCAGCCTCATAAAATGCCAATAAGAACTCGAGGAGCCCTTGGATGACAATGTGCTTGATGTTTACTCCTTAACATGCCACATCAGGTTCACCACCTATTCTGAGATGTATGTAGTCTGCAGAACTGGCTCAGACTTTCATCCTTCAGATCTTTAGAAAAAGCATCCTTGTGAGGTTGATAAAAACCTACACCGTTGCATTAACTAATGTTACCCGATATAGTTAAAGAGGGATTTTTTATTGTGATTTGTATATTTTTAAGTTCACAGTGATGTGCACAGACTTTACTGCAGCTGTTTGTAGTCTCTAAATTCTCCTGACGTATTAACAAAAGGCCTCCTTGAACTTTGAAAGGCAAGCCTGCCTCCACTCCCTCACTTGTGCCTGGTTCCTCTTCTTTCAGTCACAGAGATGCAGGCAATTCACTTTCACTGTCTGGAGAAACGGTCTTCACCCCCCTTTCCTGCCATGCTAAACCAGGGGCAGTCAAAGGGATTCCACATTTTTTTAATAATTGAGCCAAACTTCAAAGGTGATAATCAGAAGATATGCATTCAGGTATTCACAGAATCTTCTTTGATTTTTCACATTTACCCCGTATACTTTACTCTTCCAACTCGTGAGCTCATCCGCTGTCCTTGCAAAGTGGTGATCTGGTGGTAGCCCAGCAACGAACTGTCAGCCTGTTCCAAGTGCCTTAAAAGTACCTATTATAAAGCTGTCTCACCAGTATTGTTTCTTTCTACCATTTCGCATCCTCAAAACGCCTCCTCACTACTCTTAGAATCCTGCATGAGAACTGACCTGGACCGAAATCTCTTCTATTTATTAGGAATGGCTCTCTCCCTGCTTTCCATCTTTGCCAATGCTTGTTGTCTCTGGGCACAGCCTATTGTGAGCCACATGCATGTTAACCATAACCTCTATTTTTGTATTTCTGCAAATGCACCGTACTTCAGTTCAAAAATCACAAACTCTTCTACTTTGAAAGTCATACCCTGTAATCTAACAGTACCTAATATCATTTACCTCATGTGTTAGTTAACCCCACCATCCGTCTGCGTGACCGCGCATACCCCATTGGAAAGCACTGTGCGGTTGCTTCTGTCTTCAAGGTAGGCTTGACAAATAAAACAAATAATATAGACACGCCAAAAGCTTTCTGTCAGTCGAGCAACATTCCCCCATAAATTCACGCGGATGTCCTTGTTCGTTCGCCGCCATTTTCCTGCATTCCTGTAGATGGCTGAAAATAGGAGAAATTCGAGTCTGTCTTCTCAGAGGTCGCGGCCCGTGGTGGCTCGTGGCTCACGTGGAAGAAGATTGGCCGTTCAAGCGGGCAGTTAGACGCCCCCCCCCACCCACACCTCCCCCCACCCACATGATGTACACTCGCACCTCGACGTTCAATTTCGCATCCAGCGCTCCGGACGAAGAGTGGCCTTTCGTGTATTTTATTCACAGGTTTTGGAAGACTGCTAAAAAATGCAATTTGTGTGAGCAAGATTGAATCTGGCCTTGAGAGCGGGATCACGTTTTATGCCCATGACAGCCTCCCCACACACCAGCCTGCAAAGGTTCAAGGAAGGACTTGTGTTTAGAGACAGTCAAAGGGAAAAAAAAGAGGACATCATAAAATAAATGTAGTTGGCGCTCAAATCTAGGACACGGTGCATTACAGAACGGCTTTAAGGAGGATAGTGTGCTCGGCCTGGACAGGGATGAAAACCGGCTTTCCTGGCAGGCCCCAGAGGCTTGCTGGTAAAATCAAATAATTGTAACTAAAGGTGGGCCAGCTCGATAATATTATACTGTCTCAAAGTAGAAGACCTTGAAATTCAGCGTCACCAGAATGAAGTCAACTCAAACTTATATTTATAGAGCGCCAAAAACCAAAGTGACTGACTAGGCGCCCGCTGTGAAAAGTATGTCAGTGGAGTTACTTAAACACATGGCTCTTTTGAGCTTTCATAAAGAGAAGATGCTTTTGGACAAGCCTCATATACTATGACAGGGAGTTCGGCAGAGAACTCGCAACTACTGGGAATGATTTCCCTCGAGATTTCGCCCTAGTGCTCCTAGGTGACACCGCTATCCGAATCCCGATGAACTAAAATACTCTTTTGCAAGAGTGAGGTGGAAAATTCTGCTTCAAATAAGCAGGAGGAACCCAAGTAGTGTGCTTAGCCCTCCTTAGGAGTGGTCCAGAGCGAAATCCCGGGGGGAATTTGTTTTTTTCACAGTACCTACCTTGCGAGGACTTTCTTAGAGATTATTTCTAAACTTCAAAACTTATGCAGAGGTAACAAAACTTGTGAAATGTTGAAAACAACTTAATAAAGTTTGAAGAGGAAAAAATTTGGAACTTCATAAGTAGTTCATAGGAAGTGAATAAGTTAAGATGCCCTGCATGGCTCAGATCCATAGTCCTAACCAACAAACAAAGTCGAGTTGTGCTTCAAGTGCCCCAAGAGCCACAGGCTTTAAGGCTTCAGGCCACAGGAATGTTAGTTGCCCTGAAAGGTATTTAGCAATATATTGCAGAGTGCCCCAGTGCCCAGAACTGAGAAATGTTGCATGCTGTAGCAACCATCAATAGAACGAACCTGATATAAGTTAACATTCTCATGTCCACGGTCGGACTGGGGAACCAAACGCAGCCCTAGCGAAAGGGCTCAAACTAGTCCTGCTTCCGTCCTCTCCTCACGCTATAGCTCTCTTTTCATCCATCTATTCTCTCTCTCTCTTCCTCTCTTTCTTCTCCCTCTCTGATCACTTTCTCTCTGCATTCCCTCTTTCTTTCTCTTGAAGCCTTCGGGTGCCTGCTGCAATTAACCTCAGAGAGGTGAGGAAAGTGACATGGACACCAAGAGCAGCCCTCGGTTTTCAAAACCATCCTTCAAGGGCTGTAGTCTATGAGGGAATGTTTGATGGAATAAAAAGCATGTCCGGCCCTGGTGGTGGACAGCTGACAGATTTACCATCATCTCACTACTGCTGATTACATCACCTCTTTTCAGCACTGACTACCAAATCTCAATGGAGCTTTCAACCTAACCTAATACAACTAAGCCAATGACACACAAACTAACCGAAAGCTGGAAAAACTGAGGGACATAAACTGCTCTGGACCAGAACGTTGACTCTGAGTTTTCAACCAATGAATGTTGAGTAACCATCTTAAACCAAACTCTTTCAAGTCAGATATACTAACCTGTGGAGAATGGAAGAACTGTTACCCTATGATCCACTGAGCCACAAGCTGCATCAAATGAAGTATGATATCTCGGTTTGACCACACACTCCGACCTTTCTTTGGTCCTACAAGGTGAACCAAATCACAAGAAGCATGTTTTAAACCATACTGATTCTTTACTACATAAATCTTCAAAAGAGATCCCACAGAATTTCAGGTTCCCAGTGTCGTTGTCGTGTCTCATCTACACTACACAAATGGATGCTACCTACGAGCCCTATTCTCACTACTGAGAATACTACAAAGAATCCAAAATGTGGCAGCAGGACACCTCCACATCTTTGCCAATGGGATCACATAACACCAAATCTTCAAGCACTCAAATGGCTACTCGCCAGGTGTTACACCTGGAAGGCCCTCTACGTTGCCCACAGGGCCATCCATGGCAAAGCACCTCCTACATCCAAGTTAAATTGCAAAGATACTCACAGAACAGAACCCCCTGCTCTAGACTAGAATCTGGGACTATCGTTCTCCCACTGCCAGAAGAAATGCATCAGTGGTAACTCCTTCTTTGTACAGGTAGGAACACTATACAACGTCCTCCTGGTAAAGGCAAGAAACATCTAAGACCTTCTGGAATTCAGGGAGGTGGCAAAGAGATGCTGCACCAACCAGCAGACAGAACAACTGCCATCACAAGGATGGCATGCACACCACAGAACTGAGATTCATGTATATGCAAGAGCTAGAGCCAAATCTATTGACTGTAGGCATGAGCCGCACATAGCTATCTCTCGCTCTCCTTTGCTCCACTTAATGTACAAGTGCTGCAATAAGTGTGCTGTGACACCATATGAACAGCCAATCACACATGACCCCAAAATACTCCCCACATAGGTCAAAGTGTACATCCTAGCCCTTTCAACCAAACATATGAATGCCTTATATTTGCTACCTTCCACATCAAATCTCAGTGACATATAACTAAGGCTTCCAGTTTTCCGTTTTTACAGCTAACTACAGACAGAAAACAATCTGTTTCTTGTCTGTATTTATTTTTAAAAGAGGAAAAATAAAGAAAATGGTGGCTCTTGTTAGTGACTCTCCTTGTTGTCCTTCATGGATTCCAGACCGACTACTAAGCAGATAGACACCATGGGGATTAAAAAAAGGATTAGATTCTCTCAAATACAGGCATATGTTAACATATATTTGTAGATAACACTCATATTTACCTATAAGAGTCGTATTTTGTTATATTTGCCTGCTTAATTTTCTAAAATGTGACAGCATTCAAAGTATGAGTGCTTGTTTATCAGTTAAATAAATGTGAACATATACCATTTTAAGACTCCATTTATTCTCAAAACATAAAAGAAATATGGCTAAATGCCAATAAAATGGGCAAAAAATAAACATGGATAAATACAGACGTAAATGTTAAAAAAGTAAATACCATAAAAACGGGAGCCCAACATATACAAGGTCAAAGGTCTGGTCAAACCACACATATCGGAACACATTCTCCAAAGGCCTCACTACAAATCTACGAGCTTCAAACTAAGCAAAGCCAATGAAGAAGCATACTAACCACCCACAATGCACTTCAGTGCCTCGTTAGTGGTATGGCGTGCTGTATAAATATAATTACAGTACAATACTATCAATACTATGGAGGGACAGGCTGGTGTCGGTGAAAGATTAATTCTTACTTTTTGCCCACATGCACAGGGGGCTGTATAGAGAGCTTCAATAAAGGTCGCAATTAACGCTAATGATGCTGGCCTGTCTTTAGTGAGGTGAAAAGATGGTCATTTGGATCGAGAGACCCCCTCCCAGGCCTGAACAGATAAGTGATTGAAAATGCGGTCAGAAATGAATGACCAGTTGCCCCTCCAGTGGAAGGAAGTAAGAGGGGAACATCTCATGAATCTCGGCTCTGTTGGTCCCAGTCCAACCCTTCTCTTCTGTTAAACACATACACGGATTGCCAGATGACATCCTCAAAGAACTACTGTACAGTGCTACTGTGTACTATAAAAAAGGCCCAGACTGGAGACTCGAAAAGCCCCGCAGAACTCATTGCGCATTAGGGCTGGGGCAGAGTCAGCCACGCTACAAACTCGTGATTTCCCTGTAGACTAGACCGCCGGTGCCAAGACTGGGCTACGAAGCATCAGTGCTTGAATTGCAAAGGCCGAGACTAATCGCAAGGGAAGAAGTGTGGCTTGTGAGGCGCCGGATCTGCGGCTTCTGTGAGAGGCAGGGAAGAAGATGCCAGAGGAGAAATGATTGCAGAACAGCCTTTCCATGTCAAATATTTGCTCGCAGTCCACCCTGAGAGCGCCGGTTATTGAGATGCAGAGATCTCATCCGACAGCTCATCTGCTGGCGCACACAGCAAAGCCGGAGCATCTTCGCAGAGCCGGAAGTCCGCTGGGAATCTCCGAGTCGGGGCTGGTGCGCAGCCAGCTATCCTGACCGCGCGGCCAGCGCTCGCGCCCACGCTTTAACCCAGCAGTGGAAGGCCTAGAGGGAAACATCGCGATATCATGAGGGGCTACTGCATCTGAAAGGCCCAAGGGACTGGGGTTCGAGGCAGCCCAGGCAGGCATAAATCAGGCAGCACCCAGAAATTCTGCTGTAAACTAGACTAGGCTCATTAAGGCACTGACTGCTAATATTAAGAAGTTCATTACTGGTATTATAAAGTGTATGCCCCCAAAGACCCACCCGCCTCTGATTTAACCACACAATCCTTGAGGGGTATAGTGAGCGGGGCTCACTGCAGTTGTAGTTAAGAGACACAGCCCCAATGTCCTGCCTTCTTCTACATCAACCGCCTACACCTAATACCTATCTTTTTCCGTTCATTCTATACAGTGCTGTGGGGTTTAGGTGTATTTGAGATTTGGGCAGTGCTTTAAATGGGCCGGTACTCACCGGTACTGAGTACCGGCACTTCCGTTTTTTTTTGCCGTCAGTACCGGCACTTCTCTGTAGCCAGGGAGAGTACCAGTACCCTGATCCACGGCACGGCAGGTTCAGGTTAGGTTTCTGCTCAAGTGCAGAGCAGAGGCCGCTCTGCTTCCGAGGAGCTTGTAATGAACTCGGCTGAAGTAGCCTTTTGCAGAGTTGCTGGTGAAGATTCCAGCAGCGCCCATTTGAATGTCCCCAAACTGCAGGGGGTGAGAGGGCTTGTGTCACGCTGTGATTAACAGGACAGGGTCTCTAGACAGACCCTGCACTGTCAATCAGGTGCGCAGCGACCATTCGGGTGAAAGTGCCATCATGACTTTCAATTTTGTGTACTGAGTTAGTCTGTTTTTATAAACACATTTCTCATGTGTCTTAATATGTGCTGCAACTGGTACAGAAGTCATTATGTATGATCGTATTTTGCCCTTAGCCCCGCCCCTAGCCCCGCCAACTTGCCACACCTCTATTTTAATGAGTACCTGCACTTATTTTTCCCCATTTAAAGCACTGGATTTGGGGAGGAAAGCAGAGCCATGGCAGCAGCGTTATTAACATTCTCATAGGATATGCACATCAACACGGTAAAATGTGAAAGTGTGCAAATGCTGAAATGTAAATGTTGCAAACAAGGTACTATTTTCTATTGTCCTGCACGTCTGGAAAAACTGTCAGCAATATGTGGAAATTACCAAATTACACATTTGAGCAAATAGACCAATAGATATGGTACAAAGGAGGAGCGCCGCTGACCCGCAGCAAAAAAATGCATAGTTGAAGGGCTAGCCATATAGAATCTTTGATGTTTATTTATTTATTTATTTGATGTTTGGCTTATCAGAGATCCGAAATTATAAAGAGCACAATAATGGTTCAAGTAAGGGTCTTTTCAATATGTTAACACAACACAAGAGCACATCCCTCCTCTCCTCCAGGCTGTCTCCAGCCTAGGAGGGGATTGGTGGAACAACTAATGCCAGGGTTCCAAAATATCATTTATCATGACTAGTACTAACCCTTAGTGTTAAGGGTACAAATACTGGTTACTGTGCCCAGGGCAGAGCACTTCAACTGCTCCTATTAAAGCTGGGGTGTTTATGCTGCAGCACCTTGGCTCACCACGACTGACGCACCATTTAATATTGGTAGCAGCACCTAAGGCTAAAGAGTAACACTCCAGAAAACAATTCTCAGTAAAAGGAGAGCACAGGAAAACCTTTCATCTGATATGACTAAGATGGAGCGAAGGAGAGAATTTCTGCAAAGTGTGCCTGGATGTTGTGAGTATAAGTAGTAGTGTGATGGAGCTGAGCTCGGAGAGACTGGCCATTTTGACTGAAGGCACCCCATGCTTGTCCTTTTTTCCCTTAGGTGAGCATCGACTTCAAGATTTAGAGCCAGGTGTACAAAGTCATGTAGAAGTTGCAAACAGTGGCATAGTTGCGGGGGTGGGGGTTGCGGTACTGTTTTTGGGGGCAGAGGAGGTGAGCAAGTCGTGTCTGACGATTACCATTGTCCCCCTGCTCCACCTCCCCCGAGAACAAGTCACCCGTCCATCGCCAGACCCCCACTGACCAAGTCCGTCCATCGGCCGCCATCCCCCAGCTCTTAACTGCACCAGGCATCAAACCTGTTGTCCACCCCTGGTGGCAGTAGGTCTAGCTATACTACCGGTCGCAAAGCCTGAGATTTGCACAGGGTTTGCTGTAACGAAATGGCTTTTTTGAAATGTACTAAATCTTTTTGCAATTCGATAAGTTCTTTCCGAATATCAAAATGGGTTTAGAAGTGCAAAACGAATTGCAATTTTGGATGACTATGTTTAGGCATCCCTTTCAAACTGCGTTTCGGAATGCTATGCCTTAATGGTTTGACGCAACCATTAATAAGTTACTGAATCCTCAACGAGGTGGTAATCCATTTGCAAAGGTGAAGGGGCAAGATTGGAACCTTTTTCCTTTTGTGAATCTAAAAAAGGTTTATTTGGGAGTAAGCAGTGGTCCATGAGACCACTGCCAACATTTTAACTGGCTTTAAAAAAAAAAAAAAGTACCCTTTAAGGAACACAAGCTGTATTAAAAAAAAAGATAATTTAAATGTAATCACAGACACAGTGGTCTGCTGACCCCAGTAGGCTCCCATGCCTTTGATGGGATCCAATCGAGTAACTTGCAATTTGCATCCTACCTTATGAATATTGATGAGGTAGGTCGAATTGCGAATCGACCTATTAGTACCTAGGTCAGTTCTCAAAATCAGAATCGATTCACATGAAGCGGGTATGCAATTTGCAACCACTTTTTGCGAATCAATTCTTCATATATCTGCCCTTAGTTTTCAAAATAATTACTAGGGGCGGGCGGGCGGAGTTCATGGCTTTGCACTACGTGGAATTCCGCAGAGTTGCATAAAAACTCCTTGGAATTCCACAGAGTTATACTCCGCCCTAGCCCACAGCCGCCTTCGCCTCCTCTCCCACACCCCTCATACCCATACCCAGGACCCTCTGCCTTGGCCTGCACATACTGCTAGTCGAGAACTAAAGTAGTCAGAGAGAGTAAGACACTAGTAATTGCCAAGAAGAGCGCACAGGAAGGCAACGCCCTTATGTTGCACGGAAGCAAGTCTAGGCGATGTTTGGCACATTCAGGCATGCACAAGCCCAAGTGCAGCCTTGCCGTGAAGGAGGCCAGCCAGCTTGCCACATGGCACCCTCAAGTCCCTCGCTCTGACTCGTGTTTGCACTAGGCCCTGCAGTGCCAGCATCCCAGCTCTGCTCATCCACCTCTTGCAGACCGAGCCCTAATGACCGCCTTTGTTGAAATGTGGATTGGGCTCTTGTCTGTCCACTGACACTGGCAATTAGAAACGTGGCTGAAAGGTGAAGTGTCAGACAGTGTTTTCATTACTGTGTTAAAGGCAAAGATGGCTGGGTCGGGCGGTGGGGGCGGGGAGCCACAGGAAGAGCCATTCTCTAGCTGGCTACTGAAATGGCTAAGATTGGGCATGGGTTCAAACAAGACGCTCAAAACTGCACCACTCATTGCAAATTATATAGGCAAAGTGATGCCATTAACATTGTCAGAAAATAATTGCATGCTGCAGGCCTGCAGCTCGCTGAGCTGCATGGAATACTGTCCTTGGAGGTTCAACAACATAAAACATTGTGTGCTTCCGTTGTGCCATGGCCACTAAAAGGCAATGCCTTGTGATGGGACTGAAAATCAGAAATATTGAATTTCAATGAAGGTGCGACGTGGCAGTCGTGTATCAAATCAAAAGTGAAGTGCAAGTTCAGCAACACTGAAATGCTACAGTGACCAAACACGAAGGAGTGTTGCACCATGGCGCAAATGCCAGTGAGCGGCGGCATGCTGCGTTTTGCACTCAAGAGTGACATACACTCAAGTACATATCAACACGTGCAAGCGGCCGCCCAAAGATCAGTCATGCAATGTGCAGGGGGGCTGGAACATTTTTGTTAAGGTAGAGTTTGGGGCAAAAGGCTATATTAGGTAATTGTTTGTCTCTCTGGTCACACATGCGCCTCACCCCGCCCTGCCCCCACAGCTCCTCAGTAGGGATCACCTCTTCCTGGTGTCCGAAGCATCCTGACTCCTGAGTCGACCTGGGCCTGGCGTGTCACGGGGGCCAGAGAGTGGGGAGCCAAGAGATAGCTGGCCGATCAGGTCAGAAGAAAATCGTCCCCCACAGCAGGTCAGCTCCGAGCTGCGTTGCAGCGTAATGACGTGCCACGTGACAAGTAAGCACTCCTATTGATTTCACTTCCCTGAGGCTCCATCCTCACAGAGCGCGTCCGGCCCTCCCTCACCCCACCATGTCACCCTAATATCCGCTCCATCCTACAGCACGTGCCTTTTCTTTCGTCCTCCATCCCCACGCACACACGCACACACTCAGGGCTCCATCTTAGCGCCCCCTCTCCAGGCCTGTGGCTCTTCCTTGCTTCGCATTGTCTCTGTGTGCCTCGCTTTCTCAATGTGCCAGCCCCTTTGCTCGCTGTAGGGGTCGGCGGTTGGGGCAAACTCCGCCATGCGGCGGAATCAGAGTTTTTTGCCGAACTCCGCGCTCCCAGTAGAGCACAGAGTTGGCAAAACTCTGCAAACTCCGCTGGCGGAGCGGAGTTCACCGCCCACCCTTAGTAATTACCTCTGACTGAACATTCACATCTGTCAACTTTAGTGGAAACGTTTATAGTATTTCTGGTGCCAACCTCCTTCAGGTCACAGGCTTTAAACTTTCGACATTGCTATCATGAGTGAGGCAAGGAAACAACATAGTGCCTGATATACTAATTACTATTCACAAAAATCTGCTTGCCATTTGCAACCAGGCCCAGGCAAAATTGAATTTACATTTGGGTAATTCACATAATTTCAGGGATTTCATGTTGCACTTGTTCCACAAAATTCCAGAAACTATGCCATTAAATCACATCAAGTAATTATGCGCTGTTGATGGTAAAAGTTTGCAGCGAGTGCCCAGGAATAACACGAATGGCTAGAATGTGAGAGGCTGTTGCTTGCGACACTTGTGCTTTTCACGCATTTTTTTTAACACGAAATGAGTAATTGCATTAAAAATGTACTCGAGGAAGCATTTAAGGTAAAATATAGCGCTAAACGATGGATTGAATTTTATGTAATTCTGTGTAATTTCATGTCATTTTCCTGAAATTTCATGTAATTATCCAAAAGCAAATGATGTGATTGTCGCACAGACCAGTGCTTCTGTGACCAGTAAACAATTTAACCAGCCTACCTTTGTACTAATAGGTCAGTTTGCTAAAGTCTGATTCAGAGTGGGTCACAATATGACCTACTGCATGAATATATTGAATATATATGAGGTAGGTCGCTGTTGGTCTTGTCAGCTTTAGGGTGGTCTTCCCCACAACTTTTAGACCTCATCCTCCATTTTTTCTGACCTCGTTTTTCCTGGTATTAGGACTTTGCACAATTTAACACTGCTACCCACTGCTAAAGTCCAGTCTCCTCTAAAACATGGTAATATTGACTTATCTCCAATTGGCATATTGAATTTACTTATAAGTCCACAGTAAAGTGGCACTACCTGTGCCTGGGCCTGCACCACTGATTGTGCCACCCACTCAAGTAACCCTTTAAACATGTTTCAGGCCTGCCATTGCAGAGCCTGTGTGTGCAGTTTCAACCTGCCATTTCGACCCGGCAAAGTTAACCATTTGCCAGGCCCAAATATTCCCTTTTTATACATATGATATGTCAAACATTGGGTACACCCTGGACAGCCCAGAGGACAGGGTGCAGTGTATATAAAAGGTAGCACATGTACTTTTAAGTTTTTACATGTTCTGGACGTGAAAAACTCTCAAATCCAAAACTCTCAAAAAGTCTCCACTGCAAGGCTTATCTCTCCCATTGGACAACATTGGAGTTTCCTTCTTACATTTTATAAGTGTTATTTCCAAATTAGAAGAGATAACTGGTTCATGTTTGGTGTCTCTGGAAACACAATTTAAAATCCTAACCTATGGTGAAGTCAGATTTGAATTTGCAATTCTGAAAATGTCACTTTTAGAAAGTTGGTATTTTCTTGCCTTAGCAATTTGGTGCCTGCAGCCTGTCTCTGGTCACATGACTTGGTATAGCTGGCAGTTGGGATTTGTGCATTCCTCCTAGACAGCCAGAATGGACCATCAATGGCAGGATGGGAGGGAGGAGCTGGACACAGCCTCACTTTCATTTGAATGAGCTGTGTCCTGTCCACACACAAGGGCCTATCAACTCTGCATTATCACTACAGCCAGCTTGGAGCCAGGAATGGGAGGTAGGACATTTCTTGCTCTTCAAAGCCACTGACTAGAAGCTTCTCCCACCTTCCAGAACCAGGGCACTAGGGTATAAAAGATGGACCTCAGATATCACCACCTCAGTACACTTCTGGACCTGTGGCTACTCTTCAACGAAGGACTGCTGTGCTGCTGTAGGACTGCCACTTTTCTGGACTGCAGTCTGCTGGACTCCTGCTTTGCTGTGCTAATCTGTTGCCTGCTACCCTCTTCCGTGGGTGAGAAAGATTTGACCTGCATCTCTTGAACCCAGAACCCAGAGTGATTCCAAGGGCTAGTTGGTTGGCCTCCTGATCTGAAGCCTCAGGGACATAACAGGCTTTCAACAACCTTGCATCTGCACTTGGATTCTGTCATCTGTGACTCTGCCCTGCTAAGTGATGCTGTCCCAGTCCTGGACCCCTGGAAGTGGGCCTAAGTTGATCTGTAAGCCTGTGGATCCAGCAGAACTGACGCATCTACTCTGTTGCAGCGCAAACCTAAGCAGAGCCGATGCATCGCCAGCACTGCGTGGATTGGACCTACTGCAAAGACTTGAATCATCGCCGCAACCGGCATTGCCTTTGGAACTGCCGCTGTGCAATGCTTTCTCAGTGCAGGCCCTCCCATCTCTCATTAACAGTAGACCCAATGACGACGACGGACTCTAAATCGCAGCCTCGCACCTCTTCGGAGCAAACGCATCGCCCTGACTGCACGTTACATACCAGACACAGGACTTCGCATCACAAGCCTAACCAACGGGCTCCTCAATGTTGATGCAACAGGACTTTGCACTGCAGCCTCGCTGCATCCTGGAACCAATGCATTGCCTTGGCTGCACAACGCATCTTTAATGCGGATCAACGCAATGCTCCGCAAACCAGGATAAAAGGGACTTTTGCTCAGCGGGCCTAACTGAGTCCCAGTAGCTGGCCTGCACTCCATGGCGGTTGGATTGAACTTATGACTTTGTCACGGTTCGCCGCAACCAGATATCCACAGCTGGGGCTTTACACCTTTTGGTGCTTTCTTTACCTAAAAGTTTAAAATTCAATGCCTCCGGTTCTACACATTGGATTTTTTGTCGTTTTGGTCTTGTTTTATTTATTAAATTAAAATCTATTTTTCTAACCTGGAATGAGATCCTTTTTGAGAGGGTATTGTCACTGTTTTACTGTTTGAAGTGTTGCACAAATACTCTACATATTGCCTCTAAGTTAAGCCTGACTGCTCTGTGCCAAGCTACCAGGGGGTTGAGAACAAGTTAATTTGGGGTTTGCTTGTGCCTTACCCTGACAAGGATTGTGCTTGCTGCTTGACCAGGGCTCACATCCCAGGCAACCAACAACCACATTTCTTACAGTTGCAAACTGAATTTCACTCCGATCGGTGGCCATCACAGGGATTTTGGCCCACCAAGTCTGTGATCACCTTTCAAAAAAATGTACTTAAAAAAAAAAAAAGTTGTCCATTTTCTTAAAGGAAACAATGCTGTTTCAAAAGAAATCTTTCTTTTTGTGAAAATATTATTTGAGAGTTGGCATTGGTCTCCTGCACGTATGTGTAACATTCACAAAGGGGAATGCATTACCACCTTATCTTGGGAGTCAGTAATTTTCCAATGTATTGTGACAGATTTTCTCACAAAACTTTGATACGTCTCATACCAAATGGCAATTTGTAAGTAATGATTACGTAATTCCGCTTCCAAATAGCGATTCAGTATGGAGTCACACAGCTATTTCAGGTGACTAAAACGGCTTTATCACATAGTAAAACGCAAATGCGGTCACAAACACTCATTCAGAATGTTTGCAACCGGAAAAACGTTTCGTACATCTGTCCGATAGTGTGTAATCTCTACATTCACACAAGCCAGTAAGGAGCAAATGCAATGCTACCTTTTTGATTTGTACATGGTCCCTACTTTGTAGCAGGTACTAGGAACAATCTAACGCAGGTGTCCACCACAACAGAAAGGTTAAAAGCCTTTCACAGTAAGGTTCATCCTTTGCGGTTCTCTGCTGAAATATACACTTTCCTTCACCATTTAATAGTAGAATTGTGATATGTATCTGCAATTCATTTTTACAAGGAAATATTTAGCAGACATACATTATTAATTAAAATGAGGCAAAGTAACATCAGCTCTAAAGCCGACCCCTTAAAATGCACATTTTGTAGAAAGGAACTGGTTCTATTGCAGAAGACGTATAATGTGACGTTCTAAAGGCCAGTGTCAAATAACACATAATCTCCTTCTGAGACATATTGTCAAACAAGAATTTAACCCTTCAATCCCTACCACCATGACTGAATTGCAGCAGCTTCTCAAACTCTAATATCCTACATCGAGGAGTGCCAGGGTGTAGGGTTCTATTTCTTTTTCAAAGGATTTCCCAGATGGACGAAAATCAGCAGCATTTTCGTAAGACTGGCCTGCTCTGCTCCAAAGGAAGGTGGTGCAAAATTGTAGTATTTTTTTTTCTACCATTTGAGAAGGTTTTGTAAAAGTTTTGCAACCTTGAAGAAGTTTGAAAAGTAAAAAAAAAAGAAAAAGCTGAAAACCTTTTTAACAATAGAAAGAAAAAAAACATTTCCTTGGCGGAAACCTTCCACTAAAATAGATTTTGCTAAATATTCCTACAGAAGTGTTTTTTGCACCTGCAGGTAAATTTGTATATAAGTGACAACTTTGCAACTTCTTGAAGAGCAAAGCTGATAATGTTGCACAACTTTCTCAGTATAATTTGAATTTCACACTCCCAGCGTCCAAGCCAACTTCATAAAGCAGCCTGCTAATCGAGTCGCACCTTCTCAAACCCAAGAGATCCCTTCTTAAGCAAAAGAAATCTAACACCCTTTCTCAAAAATAAAAATCCGACACTAGAGAAAACTACTCAGCCAAGTGAAACTTGACTCCAGGATCATCATCCTTTACAGAGTACTTGGCACAATCGGTACCTCCAAAAAACAAGTAACCTGACACCAGGTCCATGTTCTTACCCATGGGATCCTAGAACCATAGCTATACCACCGGAATTTAGCAGTGCCAAGTGACAATTTGGCATTCAAATCACTTTCAAATCACTTTCTAAACAGAAGAAATGTGGTTTCAGAGTTATCTGGCTTTGGTGACTGGGTGTCTATGGTAAGGTTTTTAAAGAATGTAATCAATTGTAGAAAGACCATTAGATTGTGAATTTTTGGTGATGTAAAAGTGTCTGTACTTTATGATAAATTCTTTTTAACGTTAGGGACTGCTGCTGAAAGAAATTAATTTCTAATCAAAGATTGCTGTATATTTAACTAGTTTGTACGCGATTTTTAGTCTTGTAAATCTCAACTGATTTTTATATGTATTCTGCTTTTATGGTTTCCTCTGAAGAATTCGAATAAAGCTTACTTGACTTGACTGAGTGAACTGATGTTTCCGCTGCAGAGGTCTCTATTGGAAAGGTAAAAATATTAGTGTATTCACAAAGCCTTTGTCTGACATCAATAAAATATCCACTGTCATCAGTGCTTAATTTGAGCCGGTGGTTTCCGGCACTCCGCACAGGCACTTGTCAACACCGGCGTTTGACAGTCTGTCACAAGATGGCGCTGTTTGGCTAATTTAGAGATGACCACAACAACAGTTAATTAATAATTCAATCTACATTAAAAATGACTATTACGTGCCGCCCAAGCCATTCTTATAGCTTTGGGGGCCTGAAATAGTCTGAATTGTCACACTTGTAGGATTGTGATGGTTAGTAGTTGTGTTGTTACTATCATTGGCAGCGCTGGGAGGGGCAATGTGTGGTGCAAGTTGCAGTGGCCTCCTGACGAGAGCCCTGGTACTTATTTTTTTAGAAATTAAGCACTGACTGTCATAATGAGTGACAATATATACATCATTTAATAGCACCAAGTTCCCCAAAGTGGAGAATGTGGACAGTACAAATAAGCACACTATCTTTGGTTACCAGATTCGGGTACACAAAACAAACCATCTGACACCTGAGAACCTAATTAGGAACCATTAGACATGAGAGTCAAACTCCCAAATATGTCACCAAACTCACCACACATACTCTGTTGTGCCTTGCAAATGCATAATATTGGTCACGCTAGCTTAAGTCAATGAACTCGTCTATCAGTCTCAGAAAGGCAAAAGGTAGTGTTGGGTCTGTTGTGTCTCTTCTTGTCTCAGATGTGTGATGGGAACAGTGCTATCTTGAGTGAAACGTCATCATCTTTCTCTGGGGCCATGTGGTTGTGGAGGTACAATAAGCATGATTTCAAGAAAGCTTAAAACAGGGGCCTTTGAAGTCAGTTCTCTTAAACATGCATAGCTAATTGTTATTTAAACAAATAGGTGATGTGTTATCTTTTTCTTGCAGATGAGGATTTTAGCAGCCAGGTTCTGTACTAATTGAAGTTTGTTAATCAGCCCTTTGTGCATTATTAAGTAGAGTGAATTACAATAGCCTAATTTAAATTCAGCGATTGCCCTGATAATATTTCTTTCTACAGGAAGGGAGGGAGAAGGGCAAGTGTTCTACTTCCGTGAGAGAGAATGTGCCAATAGAAAGACCAAAGGAGAGGTTTGAGGAAATAGGACCCGAAAGTCCTAGCTGTATGTAACAAGTGAGGCGAGAGAATATTCTTCTGAGATGACCAGTTGAACACGAAAGGGTCACTTTGTTTGTTACAAAAAAAAAAGATGGATTTCTACCTCTGCACCACTAAAATTAGACTATTTATTTTCATCAGTGCCCAATGTTGTTTCTGAAATATCTGAATACCCTGAAACCGGTCCTAGGATGCTTGTTTTAGGTCCAGGGAGGCCCTGGCCTGACAGTTCGGGCTGGGTCCAAATTGGAATAGCATGGTGAGCAAACGATGGATTTAGGCCCGGATCTCTCACTGGTGATGAGTGATTGACATTGTTCAGCATTACGCCCATCATTTGTTCTTTTTCATGAGATATCTGTGGTAGACATGGAAATTATTTTAACATTTACTTGCATCGGCGTATCATCTACGAACAAGTTGTAGTCAATTCTTGGAGCTTGAAAAATGTATGAATGTAGCGATATGAATGCATTAAAAAATAATACTGGTAGAATAAGCCTATTCTTAAAATCAGCTAAAATGATCCCAGCATCATGTCAAATTTCAGTAATCACACGATAAAACAACGGTCTCAAATACATCCTCCTGACAACAACACTCAAGGGCTTCTTCCCAAACCAAGTGATCTAGTAACAGCATTATCGTTTCACAATACAACAATCAAGGTCTATCCTCTGAGAGCATATTATTTCTACACTAGAGCCATGTTGTCAGGTACTGCTCATCCAACAACCATCACTCAAACTCCAACATGCTATACAAGGATCCATGTTGTCAAATGATCACCGCAAACTCCGGGAGATCTTCCAAAACCTTAGGACTTCTTCACTAGTGATATTAGCTCCAACTCCAATGATCGTAAACCAGCGCCAACCACTCAAGTCTACAATTTGGGTCTTCTCAACTCAATTTGAAGTCATATGTGCCATACTGCGATATAAAAGTTACATGAAAGCCACATATTGTATTAGAGCCTAACATGCTATACAACGGTCAGCCCAGCAACCTGCTAATGTACAAAATACAACACTAGGCTTATCAGACTATCTTTAACCAGTCACAGAACATTCACCAAGCTAACCTCTCACATGACAGTGGTCCTATGTCAGGACAACCCTCATGGACAGCCACGATATTACTGCATATTATAATTTCCAGCCCTAGCATGCTACACAGACGCCTTTATTTCATAGCCCATTGCATCGGTAGACTAGGAAAACTTTCTCAATCATACACCAAAATCCAAGCCTGGTCAACCTCCTGAGATGGTACACTATGAACATTTTGTCAAACAACATAAATTCCACATCAATTATACACATAACAAACCACAACAACGATCTTCATTATCATGAAAGCCAAAGGATGGCCTTTAAGGAAGAATAAGTCAGATTGCGTGGCTCAAGTGAGTGCAGGTGCGATGGAAGATGATGGAAGGGGATATCTCAGGATGTAGCTGTGAAATCACACAAAAGAATCACACTGAAAATGTAAGTGAGGCATCAGGTTTTCCTTCATATACCGAAATACTAGGAAAATAACCCTCAAAAGCCAGCTCCTGTTCACTTGAAATCAAAAAAGTCTGGAGTAAGCCCCGGTAGATGATCTCGTTATTATTTTAAAATACTGATTTCGTAAATAATGGTAGGGGAGGAGGAGACACTGAGCCACTGAGATGGGTGATGCAGTGTACTATGGCTTGATGATATATGGAAAGTAACACTCTTTTGTGTTGTGATCACTTTTTTTCTGCCACAATTATTATAGTACTTAATTCTTTTGTTCTGCATTACCCAGACCTTGTCTGAAGCATATGGCATTTCCACGGGGCAAAGTAGGCAGGCATGTATGGGAGTGACATCATATGACCTATAACCTCAATCTTCTCAGATTGTATGTCACATGACCTTAACCCTGATGACATCATAAAAGTTGACATTGCTGATGTACCATAATAACTGTATAATTAATATAACAGCACAAAACAGACAAATGCCTATTTTAGATACATCCTATTTTAGCAGGGACATTGGAATTATGCATCAGGGAAGGACCAAATTATTTGGTAGGGTTGGCTAAGTTATGCAACAAAAAAGGCATATTATGCAGCATAATGCAGCACATTTTGTGATAATATTTGTTAGAAATTGGGTGTCTGGTTGGCAGAGGTATGCATCCTGTCCAAGCAGGATCCACAATCCTAGTCAGGGTATGTGTAGTACACAATAAACATTTACCTGTGCTCACCCTCTGGTAGCTTGGCACAGAGCTGTGATACTCAAAATACGGCCCGGGGGCCGCATGAGCACTCCTGACCTTTACATGCGGCCCCTGCTCAACAGCAGCACTGGGCTGCTTTTTACTGGACTCCGCAAAAACATTAAAACATTTTAAATAAAGGGGAAAGCATTTATTTGAAGGTTACTTAAAGTTAAAGGAATAAACTAGGGCATCCTGCACGGCCTAACTTTAGAAATACCTTCATTTTTAAAGATATCTTGCAGCAAATAAGTAAAATACGATAACGTCTTTCCAAAATTCGAAAAGTTAATTTCAATAACATGCAGAGCTTTTTCACTTTATTTCAGCTTATATAAGTGAATTGAGAAGTATTTTTGTAAGTGATATTTTTCAAACATGAATTTAAAAACATTCAAGCTTTCCTCCACCCTGGCCACAATGCCTATAGTGAACTAAGAGGCAAGTCAGTTGTTAAGTGCACCTTTTGTGTGGCCTGGGTTACTGTTATACGTGAAAAACATTGTAGTTTATTAAATCCAACACAAGAGAACGTTTTGTACAGTACACTTCTTGAAGTCATGTATTTTGAGAACCTCTTATATCTGATAATGAAGGAAAAGTGAAATGAAACAATTGCCTAAGATCACACAATTTGATCAACTAGGGAAACCGGGATTGATTCCAGGGTTCTAGTTTCACATTGTGTAATTCAACCACTAGATGTACATGCTTCACTTCCCCTACACCCACCTTAACACCCCAGCCCGCCCGATCGCCACCTTGCTGGCATCAATGCAGCCCTCGGTAACACCACTAAATCAAAATGCAGTGCTTAGAAGTCAATAGCTCCAACTGGGGCCATCTGGTCGCGCTTGACCGGGGCAAATCCAAAAGTTCAGTCTGACCGCGATGGAGCGCGGGCCAGATACAGGAGTCATGCAGACCCGCTGACAGTACCTCGGATGCGCCGATGCTTGGGGGTGATGCATTAAAATACAGAAGTGATGCGTCGTCGTCGCAGGCGATGAGTCAGTTCAGAAGTCGGGCAACGTTGTTGATGCATTGATGTCAAGAGCACTGTGCATCGGTTCTGACGAGTAGATATCAAACCGTTTGGTCGAAGGTGATGCGTCGGTTAGAAGCCACGCAGGGCCGCTAATGCGTTGGTGATGGGGCATCGCAGACACACAGCAGCGGTGATTCGGAGGTGATGCATCGACAAAGTCTGGTCTGCATTGTAAGTCGAGGTCTTTGCATCGCGGACCTGGCAAGCGGTGTCCACGGCTTCAGTGCAGGCAGCGGCAATGCGTCGATTTTGCAGGGAATGCACTGGTTCCGAGCTACACTTCGGTGTCAATGCATTGGTTTCTTGGGTTGCAGCACCAAACTCTCACTTCCAAGGGCCTGGGATTGGATTTGGCACCACTTGGCAGAGCATCACTAACAGCAGAGGAGCCCAGGTGCTGGTAGCAAGATGCAGGTGAAGTCTTTTATATCCCTGAGACTTCAGTAACAGGAGGCAAGCACAAGCAAGCCCTTCTCTTGAAATGCAGGATGTAGAGAGTAAAGTCCAGTCCTCTCACTCCCAGGCAAGAAGCAGCAGGCAGCACAGTGGTAGCTCCTCCGCTAAGGCGTAACGTATCGTTATTGTCATTTTATTTTTCCTATTGTCTGTGTGCAGTGTGGGGTGGGGCCGGGCTGGCCAGAGCAGGGGAGGAGTGATGTGCATTCCCTAAGTGCACATGAACTGTTTGGCTGTCCCTCTTGGGCCAACCAAACAGTTAATGCGCACTTTGCATGTTCCTACCAGGCTGCATTACACAGCCTGGTCAGGAACATGCACAGGTTCCCTGTTCGAGTCTGAGCGCCGATCCATAGCTTTCAGACCAATCACAACACTGCATTGCAGCGCTGTGATTGCCTCAGGGGAGCCTTTCTGCCCGGGTGCTTCCTGCTGGCACCAGCCGGGACGGACGAGGACGGAGAACCGAAGAGAGGCGGTGGCCGACCATTAAAGGTAAGTCCATTTTTAAAAAAATAACATTCCTCCCACCTCCCTAACATCCCCCCCACCCCACCACACCCCGTCCGGTAGCAGTCGCTACTGATGCAGCAGGCCAACACAGCAAAGCAAGCAGCAAAGTTGCAGTACCTCCTGGCAGCACAACAGCTCTTCTTCTTGCCTGAATGTCCTCAGTCCAGAAGTGTTCTGAGTATATAGTGTCAGAGGTCCTGTACTTATACCCATTTTAGCCTTTGAGGTAGGGAGGCTTCAAAGAAAGGACTTTATAGTGCACAAGACCCTGTCCTTCCTGATTCTGGACCCACACACACTACAGGGGGGTATGCAGCTCTTTGTGTGGGGAGAGGCACAGCCCTATTCAGGTCCAAGTGTCAGCTCCTCCCTCTCACTCTAGCTCAGGAAAACCCATCAGCCAGGTGTGTGTGTGTGACTGTCTAGAGGGAATGCACAAAGCCCAGCTGTTATCCAACCCAGACGTGTATTCTAGAGACAGGCAGAGGCATAGAATGATTAAAATAAGAAAATGCTAACTTTCTAAAGTGGCATTTTCAGACCTGCAATTTAAAAAACAACTTCACTAAAAGATGTTTTTAAATTGTGAGCCCAGAGACACCAAACAGACTCTTCCTATCTTTTCCCAATTCAAAGTTGCACTTGTAAAGTGTTACAAGGTAACTCCAATGCTAACCTATGGGAGAGATAGGCTTTGCTGTAGTGAAAAAAACAAATTTAGCAGTTTTTCACTACCAGGACATGTAAAACTTAATAGCACGTCCTACTTTTTAAACACACTACACCCTGCCCATGGGACTACCAAGGGCCTATCTTAGGGATAAATTATATGTAATAAAAGGGAAGGTTTGGGCCTGGCAAGTAGGTGAGTTTATCAGGTCGAATTGGCAGTTTAAAACTGCACACACAGCTCTAAAGTGGCAGGCCTGAGACAGTTTTGAAGGGCTACTCAAGTGCATGGCACAATCAGTACTGCAGGCCCACTAGTAGCATTTGATTTACAGGCCCTGGGCACATTTGGTGCACTATACCCTAGTATAGGTCACTACATGTGCCCAGGCCTGTAGTAAATCAAATAAGCCAAAAATGGAGAAACCAAATGCCGTTACATCTTAGACACAGAGCATATGCACTGTTCAGCAGTGAAAAAGTGCCCATAGTTCTAAAAGCAGAAAAAAACAAAGTTCAGCACACAGTCAAAACAGGAGGTCAGAAGGTAAAAAGACTGGGGAAATCATGCCAAAAGATGCCAGGTCTAACAGTATTATTCTGGCAGGAGAACTCGCAATTTGAGATTTGCTACTTAGGCCAACTGAGGCCTTGCGATATCCTGAGTGTTTCCAGATTACTTACCTGGAACACCGACTTGGTTAAGGGATCGCGTATTCGAATCCTACACGAAAGGTCACGTTGGAACCAGGCCAAACTTACCTAGTATACATCAAAGGAATGACATTCGCCTACTGAGCCCTGACGAAGTTCTCGTCATGAGAACGAAACGCGTTGGCTGACCATAAAATCTTCAATCCTGTGAGAACTAATTAAGTGAAAATAAAGACTCATTTGAAAAACTAAACATTGACTTCTTGGACTTCATTGCCTGCGCACGCCCAACCCCTCAATTGCTTAGGATCTGACGTACAGAGGCATCACCCGACGGCTGGTGCAAGGGCTAGTTGCGCAAGGAACCTGATTTAACTGAAACTAGTGTGAGGTGCAGAAACAGCAGTCCGCCGTCAAAGTATCGTTGTTAATTCAGTATTACCAGGACTTTAAGTGGGCCGGGTCCTGCCGGTGCACAGCACTGGCAGTTCTAAAAAATAGGTGCCGAGACGGTTCCCTATCGGGCTCTCCATTCACTGTCAGGGTGAAAAAAAGAATCTTAACTCTGCAGCAGTACCACCCCCTTCACTGCCTTTGAGGTCACTTCAAAGAAACTCGTTAAAGTTCTTTCACAGTCTCAATTCAGAACTGAATTATTTTCAATATTATATACAACGAAGCCATAGTACTTGCTAATTATTTCTTATGCAGCTAACAACCATTGGCAAAGCCAATAGTCCTGACTTGTTGTATGTGTAATGTTACTTGTTGTATGTGGATATCTGGATGCAATGACAGAAGCAGCAAAATACCAGACAGGTAGCGCACTATGCTAAGCACAGATTTTTAGCTTTGGTGTTTTTAAGCCACGCCCTTAATTATATCGGCCACGCCCCTTTGAGAGACCCCCCAGTTTTTTCATTCCACTTAAAGCCCTGAGTATTACCTCATTATTTTGTCATTTTTACTTACTGGAACACTGTCTCAGCAAAGATTTCACCTCATTAGTATCTGTTTAACAACCAAATGCAGAAAGAAATAAGCAACTGAAAGATCACTAGTCAACTTTAGCGAAGAGCCTTCCACTGTACAGGAACACATTTCGAAACGTTTTAGTAATTATAGACCTGTTTGAGCTAGAAACATTTGTTTGTTAAAATGTGCAGATTATGCAGCTAATGATGGATTATGTAGCAACTGTACCAATCCATAATTATGCGGAAAAAGGCCATGGCTTCAGAATCGCATACTTCCAGTGGCCCTGTATATTTAGGGTGGTGACATGATCTTCGAAAGTGGTGGGGTGTAATACTGCCCTAAATTGTAGCGCATGAGAGAATTCAGTGAGCCAGAACCTTTATTCAGGGGAGCTCTGCCCCCCTCTTGGGGGGCAGAGCTCTTCCTGCAAAATCATTTTGAAAACAAAAATGGATCTCAGTGCATTTAAAAGTGCAATTTCACTTGTTTGCTTAATAAAAACCAAACCGTGAAAAGGCACTCATTAGACAATCAAGTACTTTCATGGTGTGCCAAGCCAATGAAACCCGACGCTCCCGAGGAGTTGACCCCATTTTTTCAAACTGTGCTGTGGGCACCCACATATGTTAAAATCACCTCCATTCTGCCAGGGCCAGCATTTTGTCATGAGTGCCGCTCTTAAGCCATGGGTGCCGCTTATGCCAAAAAGTACATACAATATGCCAGTGACAGGATTTTGCCATTAATGCTGCCCATATACCATGACTGACCCTTAAGTAAAATATTACCTTCAGTATGTCGGGGACAGCATTTTGTCATGATTGCCCCCTTCCACATGCCACAGTTACGCTCCCTTTTACAAGAATAATCCCCAGTGTGCTACAAATGTTTTGCCATGGATGCCCCCTATGCCAAGAGTTTCCTCAAGTATGTGAAAACCAGCATTTTACTATGTGTGCCCTATATGACAAGAATTACCTCTTGTATGTTAGTATCATTATTGTTTTACAGGTGCCTATAATGCCAACAATGTACTCCTGTATGTCAGTGCCAGTATTTTGTCACAGGGGCCTGCCATGCTAAGAACTGCCTCCAGTATGAAACACCACTATTTTCCCATGGGTGCCTCAATAAGTCAAGAATAACTTTGATTATGAAAGGGCCAATGGCATGCACACAAGCACAGCACTGCATGTTTACTTACTCACACTCATTAACCCCTTCCCTGCACTGCGAATTCCACCGCAGCGCGTGGGGGTTAGGGGGTGGGCGTGGTACTTCGGTGCTCATGACGGCTCCAAGCCGTCATGAGTCACGGGAGGCGTGTGCTCATGACGGCGTGGAGCCGTCATGACCCCGCCCACTCGTTAATTTGCCCGCACAGGCGGGGAATTAGTCCCGCGTAGGAGGAGCGGCAGCGGCATGACGGCTCCACGCCATCATGAGCACACGGCTACCGTGACTCATGACGGCGTGGAGCCGTCATGAGCACCCAAGGGGCTAATTTGCACTTCATAGCATTCCTTCTCATTCACTCACTCTCTTGCACTTACTCTCCCTCATTCATGCTCATTCACACTCACTGACTTATTCTTACTCTGACTCTCATATATTCGTACTCGCTGATTTGCACTCACTCTTACTTTCACTCCCCATTCTCATTCACTCTCACTTCTTATCACTCCTTCTCATTCATTCATTTACACTCGCTCTCACATTCACTTTTACTGCCACTCACTCAAACCTACTCACACTCATTTGGACTACTCCCACTTATTGTCGCTCACATTGGCTCACTTTTTCTCATTCACAGTTACACTCACGCATTGTTGTTTTCTCTTATTCTCATCCATACTCATTCTGCCTCACATCTTCTAGCACTCCTTCACATTCACTCTTATTCATTCTCACACACTTGAAGTTACTCGCACTCACTCTAACTCACTGACATTCTCACTCACTGCCTATCACTCTCATTCACTTTCACTCAGATACAGACACACTCTCACACATTTGCATACTGTCTGATTCACACAAACACATGCTCACTTGCAAGCATGCATACAACATAAATTAAAAAACATTTATTTTTACTTCTATCACAGTGATAGTGAAAAACAGACTATTATTCATTATTACTACAATTAAACAAGGGCCAGAAATCAAGGAGAGGTGAGCCCTGTATGAGGTCCCTGTGTTCTTGGCACTGATTCTGCCACCTCTGAGGCCAGGGGTCACAAAAGCAGTTCCAGAGGTTACAAAGACCCAGCCAGGAGTCACAGCTGTGACCCCTTGTGATTCCTAAATGACACCCATGCTGTCATCAACCTTCCTGAAGAAGCAATAAGGGACAGACAAAGACCAGGCCATTCCTAGAAACATCCTCACCTTTAACAATGGAAACCACAGTCCCTCCCCCAGCTCTACCCTCGCAGGAAACTCTAATCATCAGTCACTTGAGAAATGTCTTTATGGAATTTCTAAAGGAGACTCTTCTTCCAAGCTCCTCACTTCAGTATCTGGGTCTTCACACTGAAGCCACATGGTGCTGGCAATATGCTTCCACTATCTTTGGAATTTATCCTCACCGCTATTTTGTTCCCTGCCAAAACAGGGGCATCTAAATAGATCCCAGTTTGCTCTTCTAATAATTTCTGTGAGTCAAACTTTAAGGATGAACATCAGAAGACATTCACTCCAGCATTTGCAGAATCTCTTTTTAGTGTTTGCTTGAGTAGCCCTGTATATGCTCATGTTGCTGTAATCAAGAGGTTACTGTTTTCATCAAGTGCAGCCTACAGCTCTCAATATTTCCCTATTTATGTCCCCAGCCCTTACATTACTCTTCCAAGCACTGAGCTTATTAGCTGTCCTTGTTGAAGCAGTGGGCTAACAGAAGCGCCTTAGCAGATAGTGGTTCCCTATTCTAGTGCCTTTTAAAGTACCTGATAAAGCACTATCTCACATACAAATAATGTTTCATTATAAGGTTTAGCATTCTTAGATTACATTCTATCTTTAAAAGCCTACTTTGTACCAGTAGCAGCTGCTACAGGGCGGGGGTGGTGGGGCGATGGGAGGGGGCTAATTATGGAGAAAAAAAACCACTTACCTTGGAACGGCAGGCCCGCGCCTCCCCTGCGTCCTCTTCCTTCTTCCTTTCTCCAATCCGGCCGGCCACAAGGAAGCACCTGGCTCACAGGCTCCCCTGAGCCAATCACAATGCTGCATGCAGCGTTGTGATTGGTCTGAGCGCCGTGGTTCGGTGCTCATATGGGAACAGGGAGCCTGTGCATGTTCTCACCAGGCTGTGTAATGCAGCCTGGTGGGGAAAATGCAAAGTGAGCATGAACTGTTTGGTCAGCCCAAGAGGGCTCGCTAAACAGTTCATGCGCACTTAGGAAGCGCAAACCACTCCTCTCCTGCTCTGGTTAGCCCGGCCCCGGCCCACATAGAACAAGGCCACTGACTGCATGGAATAGGAAAAATAAAATAATAATAACGATAGTTATTGCCATTTTATTTGTCCTTTTTGCGCAGTGAGGCAACACTCCTCTGCCCTAGCGGAGGAGATGCCACTGTTCTGTACCCTGCATGAAAAACTCCCCTCTGACTCTCTTACGAACGACCCTGTTCATTCTTTCCATCATCTACATAGCTTCTCTCTGAGCACAGGCTACTTTAAGTCACATGCACTTTTGCCTTAATCTTTGTTACTGTATTCAGCAAATGGCTGTCATTTAATTACAAAATTCCCAAAAGATCATAACTTCTCCTTTGATAGTCATATATATATTTTTTTTACGGAGTTTTATATAGCGCAAACTTGACCCGAAGTTATCGGGTATCAGAGTGCTTTACACGAGCACCAGTAACGTTACATTACCTCCCGTCCCTCCCTCGCCTTCCTTCAATACAAATGAGGCCCCGCCTCCCACCCAGACCCACCCCCAGCATAAAAACTCTGCCCGCCCCCACCTCCACCTGTTTTTTTCTGTCTCCCTAGTGAGACTTACCTTCAGTTCCTCCCTGTGGCGGTGCCGGGGAGTCTTCGAGTTGGTTCTCTGCGACGGCGGTGCCCTCGACGGAGTTCTCCTGGCGCTGCCTCCTCTCCTCGTCTCCCTCGTGGATGGGGGCGGAGCGGTGGCTCAGGAAGCCGCTGCGTTGTTTGGCGGTCCTCCTGTGGCTGGGGCTGTGTTTCCGGGTCGGGCCTGCTTGGCTGCCTCTGCTCCCGGACTGCACTCTTCACGGTGTCCTGGTAGGACGGGTTTTTGACCCGTGGTTTGTTCTTTTACGCTGTATGGGGGTACCGGGTGCTGTGGCTTGCTGTTTTCCCTTGACTGGCGTGGGGGTCTGTCCGCCTTGTCTTGGGGCTGCTGGGGGCTGTTTTCCACTTGCTGCCCTGGGTCGTTTGAGGTTGTTGGGGGCCTTCTGGGGTCTTCTTCCTCTGCTGCTTGGTCACCGGTCCCCCTGGGGTGCCCTGGCTGCATGGACTTCGTGGGGGTGTTGGTGCCTCTCCTGTCTGTGGCTGGTGCGGGACTTGGCTGTGGCTGCTCTGTCCGGTGCTTCGGGCTCCGCCGCTGCCTTCTGGTCTGTCCCGTCCTCGTCCGGCGGATCCTGTGGGCGGATGGTTTCCGTCTGGGTCCTGGGGTGCTGGGCCTTCTCCCGCCTCTGGCGTTGCCTTTGGCTCTGGGGGTGTGGAGGGTCGCTTGGGCTCCTGTGCTGGTCGACTGGGCTTTCCTCTTCCCTGCTGGACGGGCCCTGTGGGATTCATGGTGTTCCTGGCCCGCCTGGTTGGGCTTGCCCTTCTGTCCCGGTGTGGGGATAGGTGCTGTGGGAGTGGCGTGCGTTGCCCGTGCTTGCTGTTTCCGCTTTTGTGTACATTGTGCTTGCTGCTTTGTCCACTGTGGGCCGCCCGGCTGGCGACTGTTTGTCGGTTGCCTGCGGAGCCTGCTGTGTGCGGTCTCTTTTCCTCCGCCCTGGGCGTTCCTTCTGTGCTGTGTTGGTCCTGTTTGGTTTCAGGTTCCTTTACGCCCTCTTTTGCATCAGTGGTTTTTTTTTCCTGCGGTGCTGCGGGTCCCTTGCTTCCTCCGGCGGCTTTGCTTGTTGGGGGTGTTCGCCCCTTTCCTCCCGTTGGGCTGTTGGTCTCTGTCCTGGCCGCTCTGCTTGATGGGTCGGCTGTTCTCCTTGGCTGTTGCTGTGGCGCTGGCCTGTTCTCGGCTTCTTCTATGCCCTCCTTGGTGTGGGGTTTCGTGGCTTTGGCGGCAGCTGTTCGAGCCTCCGGCCTTGGCGTCTGGTGGGCCCCTGCTCTTGTCGGATCTCTGCTGTTTGGTGGAGTCTGGCCTGGTTCGTGCCTGGCTGGGTGGCTGCCTGGGACTATTCGGTGCTGTGGGCTGCAGGTCCTCTGTCCTTCTGGCCGCCTTGAGGCTTCTGTGTGCCTTTACTTGTGTGGGGCGTCCTGCCTTTCTGGGGTGCCTTGTCCTGAGGTCTCTCCTTTGTCCCCGTTGTGGGCTTCTCCTCCGCCTTTACGGTGGGTGCGGTTTGGCCTGTTTTTCGCCCTGGCTCCCTGCCTCCTCTCCTGCGGGCCCTGCCCGGCTGGGTCCCTGTCGCTGCTCTCTGTTCGGTTCCCTACGGTGGGTGGTCGTCTTCGGCCTTTTCTTCCTCGGTGGCGGCGGCCCATTTCTGGTGGTTGGGTCCTGTGTACTTTGGTTCTTGTGTACAGGGTCGTCTTGGTGCAGGTTCCTCCGGATTCGGGGGTTCGGTTGCCTCCACTGCCTGTCTCCGGTCCCCGCGGGGTGGCTCTGCTGGACTGGGTGTCCAGTTTGGTTGCCAGGTGGTCGGTCTGCTGGGTTCCTGTCGTGGTGCCCGGGCCTGGGCCCCTCTCCGTTCTGTTTCTGGGGTTTGGGGTGTCCGGTGGCTTCGGCCTGTACTGGCTCTCCTGTGGGTCTGCTTCTGGGTTCGGCCCCTTCCCTTCCGTGTGTTGGTCCTTTCGGCCGTCGTTCCTCTGGTTCTGCCTGGCATCTTTTTGGCATGCCATGGGTCTCGGGGACGCCTCTCTCCGCTTCCCAGTCGCCGCTTCTTTTCTGCGGTTCGCTGTGGGTGAGGCCCGTTTCGGTTTTGAGTCCTTCCCTTTGGCCTCCGGCCCTCGCCCTGGGTCTTCCCGCGGGTCCTGGTGCCTCCTGTGGCTCTCCTTCGTGCGGGTTTTTTTTTCCTTCGTCCTTCTCTGTCGGTCGGCCTCTGGCTGTGTGCGGCCGGAGTGTCTTTTTGCTCGGTCTGTTCGGGGGACCTTGGTGGTTCTTCTGGGGATCGGGGTTGTTGGTGGCCTGGGGTGTGTCTTCTCTGGTCCCCTCTCGGGGCTTGGTGTTCGTTGAGGCTCGTTGTGGCCTTTGCATGGCCCTGTTCCCTTGTCCTGCCTGCACCTGGTCTCTCTTCCTTCTCTGGATCGGGCCTTGTTGTCCCGGGGCTCCTCCGGCGGTCCTGTGGCTGCGGGGGCTCGTGGCTTCTGGGGTGTTTTCAGGTTCCGGGGCTCGTTTCTACTTCTCCGCCTGACCGTCTGGATCCTGTTGGGTTGGTCTCCGGGGTCTGTTGTCCCCGCTGCCCGTGTCGGTCCGTGTCTGGGGGGAGCTGTCCTGGTGGCTCTCCCGCCGTCGCTTTCTGGCTGGCTGTTTGCTGCCTCCTCCGGCTCCGCTTGTGGTGGCTTTGGTCACCGGCCTGTCCGGGTGCGGGGTTGGCTGGGGTCTATTCGGGTTCAGGGGTGCTGGTCCCTGCTGGTCTCCCGGAGTTCCTCCTGCTGCCGCTTGTTGGGGGCTTGCCCTGGTGCTCTTTCGTGGCTCTCTGCGGGGCCCATGCGGTGTTGGTTCAGTCTGGCGTTCTGGGGAGGTGGTCCTCTGTCCGCCCTCTGGGTGGGTCCCGGTTCTGTTCCTTGTTTGCCTGCGTCCTGTTTCCCTGGCTCCGGTCTGGGGGCTGGGGCTGTCGGCTCTCTCCCTTCGGCGAGTGGCCTCTGGGCTGGCGGCTCTGTTTTTGCTGGGTCATTCCTTCTTCCCGCGTTTTCTCTCTTCTTCCCCGTGTGGCCTGCCTGTTGGTGGGTCGTTGGGGCCTCCCTGTGGTGGTCCTGTTGCGGGTCCGGGGTGGGCCTTGGTGGCCCGGTTCTGGTCTCTGGGATGGGGTCCCGGGGCTCGGGGGGGTCGTTGGCCTTCCCTCTCCTGTGCCTCGGGGTCTTCTAGGTGCCTTCCTTCCCCCCCTTTTTTCCACTGCTCCGGGCCTTTCTGGTTCTGGTCGGGTGGCTCTGTGCTCGGGGGTTGTTGGTTGCTCCCCGTTGGCCTGGGGTGCCTTGGTCTCCTCTCCTGTCCGCCTTCTGTTGCGTTCGGGTGTGGGTCCTTCCGGTGGTTCCGTTCTCTTGATGTTTCCGGCCCTTCCCCTGGGTTCTGTGCAGGGGTTTCGCCTGCTGCCTGGTGGTGGTGCGGCTGGGCTTTGCTGGGTTGGGGGCTCCTGTCCTTTGGCGGTTGCTTGGCTGCCTTCCCGTAGGTCCTCCTCTCTGCTGTCCTGTGCTTGGCATGGGCGGACCTTTTCGGCCTGGTGTTCTGCTCTGGGGTTGTTACCTCGGTGGCTGGCCTATGTTTGGCGTGGCGATTCCTTCCTGGTGGGGCTCTTCTGGGTTTGTCGGTGTCTCCTCTGCGGGTGCTGTGGGCGGCTCTCTGGCTTCTTGATGCTCCTGGCATTCTTGCGGGTTGGCGGGGGTCTGTTGCCCCCTCGCCCTGTCTGATCCTTCCCTTCGGGGTCTTGGCTGCTGGTATTGGCTGTCCTCCCTTTGGTCCCCTTGGGGGTCTCGGGTTGCGGCTCTTGTCTTTTGGGCCTTGTTTTTTGGTTGCCATCCCCTCTGCGAGGCGCTTGGGGGTGTTGGATCGGCTGTGGGTTCTCGTTTTGCTTTGATCCGGTTGCGGTGGTTGTTTGGCCTTCCTCTGCTCTGTTGGGTCGTTGGCTTTGGTCCCCGGTCTTGCTGGCTGTCCGTCTTTTGGGGGTGGTTCCTCCTGTGGGGGTTTGGGGGTGTTCCTCTCGCTGTTTGGCGATTTCGGTGGCTGCATTGCTTGCTGTCCGGCGTGCTTTGCTGTGGTCCCTGCCGGTTGTGGTGTCCTGTCGGGTGGGCTCCTCTGTGGGATCTGTTGGACTGCGTCCTGGTCTTCTCCCTCTCCGTTTGACTGTCGCTGTCCGTTTGCGTGTCTGAACGCTTGTCTGCTGTTCTGGGCCGCTGGGTTCCTGGGATGTTGATCTGCTGTGTTTGGGGCACTGTTTCTGTTTTGGTGTTCTCTCGCACTCAGCTGTCCGTCTCTGTTTTCTTCTGCTTGCTATGTCCTCATTTGTATTGAAGGAAGGCGAGGGAGGGACGGGAGGTAATGCTTCCATTTCTAACGATAATGGCATTACTCCTAGTCCTACTCCCTCGCCTTCCTTCGAGGACCCTCCCTCCCGCCCGGTGCGGTTCATCTGAGTGCTAGCTCGGCTTGTTTACGTACAGGTGGAGGTGGGGGCGGGCAGAGTTTTTATGCTGGGGGTGGGTCTGGGTGGGAGGCGGGGCCTCATTTGTATTGAAGGAAGGCGAGGGAGTAGGACTAGGAGTAATGCCATTATCGTTAGAAATGGAAGCATGAGGACACATGCATTTTTGTTAGGCATGGGGAGATTAAGTGACGTGCCCAGAATCACAGGATGTTGCAAGGACGCCTTACCGAGACTCGATCCTGGTTCCCCAGATACGAGGTCGACCGCCCTAGCCGTTTCCATTTGCAACCTAACAATGCCCATTCTCTTCTATTAACCCACCAACCATCTGCGTGAACTCACAAACCACCCACCACCAATAATGATTACACCTAACTCCTATTAATTTAATCCACCATATAGAAACTCAAGTAAATGCAATGTACAATGTTCTAGTGAGTACAAGACTAATCCCCATAACCAATACCTCTGGATTACTCACTAACCTTGGATTTCAGAGCAGCATGCTGCCCGGCACAAAGCACTTCAAGGCAACATCAAGGGTAGTGAGCGATAAATAAATGCAATCACACCACAATACAATCACAAATACACTTTTGAAACAGAAATACAATTAGACTTTGCGAGTTTTAGCAGCTTGATGTTTAGTGTCCCATTTATTCAGAAGAAGCATGTTTCTTAAAAGATTGTGGAATTATTCAAATGCTTTGTCTTTTGGGGCAAGTGTGACGTAATTTAACTGATATTATCATGAATCAAAGAGCGTATTACATCACTGCCCCAGCTTCCAATGTTTTGCTGAAAGAGACCAGTTTACAAAATGAATGACTCTAAACTTGATGCCAATACCATATTTCTAGGTTGGGTGTGATATGTGCAGACCCAGAAATATGCCTGGCTGCAGCTTAAAGAACAGTCTTACTGGGACAACGTATTGCTTAAGAGAGTGTGGCAAATTCTACTATCTATTCTATACCAGCATTCTTTAAAATGTTTATTGCTTGCTATCTAAAATGGTAATTTTAAATTTGCAGAGGGGGAAGAAACAGAGTAGGACAATGCGAGTAAGGAGGGAACTGAAAATGACAAAGATCAAAAAATGTTAAAGACTAGAAAGGAGTAGGGAGAAAATGGAAAGCAAACGGACAAAAGCGAGAAAGCACAAGAAAAGAAAATGAGAAAAAAAATCGAGAGAAAGAGAATAAGAGATGCCAAAGAACTAGAAGTAGAGAGTGTTAAAGACTGAAAAAATAAATATATAAGGGGACAAAGAGAGACAGGCCACGAGGAAAGAGAAAACACAGAAAGTGAAGTAGAGAAGAACAAATATAAACAGGGAGTGTAAGGAAGTGGGTGAAAGGAACAAGGAATGCATAGGAAAACAGATAAAGAGAGACGGGAGACATGAACAAGGACGACTTAGGAAAATAGATAAAGAAGGAGGTGAGAAAAGAACAAGGAAGAAATAGGGACATAGATAAAGAAGGGGAGAAAGGACTTAGAAAGAAATAGGGAAATAGGTAAGAAGAGGATAAGAAAGGTGATAACCAGCAAGAGAAAGCGACAAAGAAAAGAAATAAAAGAGAAACAGAGAGAGACGGAGAGAGAGAAAGAGATAAAGTGGAAAAAGCTGAGCAGAAAATCGGTGGCGGAAGAATGAGAAGGCACCGAGAGGGCCTACAGGGAAAGACGAGGAGCGCGGTGGCTGGTGGTTTACAGTTTAACGCAGTCATCATGCGATACTGAACCATAACTAAGGGAAACCAATAACATCTCAGTAAACATTGGCTTTCCCTCCCTCTCTTCAGTTTATACAGACTTAGGACACAGTCACGTGCAAAACATACACACAGAGCTATAGGACCAACTTCAGCAGCTCTGCGCTGTCTGAGAAATATTGATTTTTTTTTCCTTTGTAATATTCCGCCTGACTGAGCAGATTCGGCACCGAGGAATCAAGCCTCGGCCTGGAAACCGAACGCATCTCTGATTCCACCCCCTTAGGAGGGCGCAAACCGGCCTCGGCCTCTGACGGCGTGGGCGACGGGCGCGAGGAACCTTGGGCATCCGAGACACACTGCGGTAAACCAGTGAGGGTACGACACAGGGGGCGGGCAGACCGATCTGGGTGATTCCTGACAGGCTGATGCATCTGTCGGTCCGGCAGAACCCAGCGAGTGTCAGTCAGTGCCATCTGATAGTGACTGGCTCTTCCTCAAAAGAGGTGGGCGAGCCAGAAGATTCAAAGAGAGAGCCAGGGCCGAGGCAGGGGTCTGGCTTCAGCCACGAGCCACGCCATACAAACATTTAGCATGTCATTCAGGCACCAGATGGCATGAAATAGGACAAAGGCTCACTAAAATGAATATGATATATGTTTTTTCAACATCTCTAAGTGGTGCAATGAAATACAAATGATTATATCACTGTTTCAGTGGCATTTATTGAAAGTACTATTTTTTAAACGTGAAACTTTTATATACAAGGCACCACCAGTTTGTCATACTCTCTCTATATGACCTACACTGCGATACAATGTGAATCAAGATTATTTTATATTAACCATATGCAAAACTCAGGCTTTGTATACAGGGCCGGACTGGGAACGGAAACTGGCCCTGGCAAACTGCTCGGCCGGCCCCCCCTGGAGGTGGGGGGGGTGCAGCCGAGCTGTTTGCGAGGGCCGGTTTCGGACGATTTTGTTACAGGGGGCCAATATTGCTTACCCCCGGTAACAAAAACGGCCCCCAGGGGCCCAAACCCAGCCCCCAACCTAGCGGCCCACCGGGGAAACGCCCGGTGCCCGCTACGGCCAGTCCGGCCCTGTTTGTATAGTACAGACACTGAATTTACCTGTTTCTATGGACTATCAAATTGGTTGATTAAAGAAAATGGCACATAGTGTAGTAAAACGATGTGCCTTGGATCACTCAATCTGGTCAAGGGGAAGCAGGGATTTGAGTCCAGGTTTCCTGGTGGCAAATTATGCAATTTAGCCACTGTAGAATAACATCCTTCTTTCTTCCATTTAACACCAAAGGTCAATGCTTTGTTTTCAATGGTTTCATGAATTAGAACAGGGAGTTCAATAAATACACTTATCACACCTCAATTCAAAATGACACTATAGATACAGACGCGGACACACCCGCAGCCCTGGGGACCGCCACCTCCCAGGGGCTTTTGTTCTAATTAATGCGGAGGGGGGGGCGCACGGCCTCCAGCAGCCCCAGGGACAACCATGTCCCCGGGGCAAATCGAAAGAAAAGAGGGGGGCACGTGGCCCCCTTCCTGGAGCCTTAGATGGCCTCCACCCCCTAGGGCAGGCTCCTGCTATGTCCCAGGGAGCCCACCCCTGGGACACAGCTGTTTGCTATGGCTTGGCGGGAGCTTTACCGCTCTCGCCAAGCCATAGCAAACGCTCCGCTTCTAGCAAGCAAGTGCATAAAAATGCTCTTGCTTGCTAGAAGCAGAGCACAACTACTTTTAGACATAGGGAGGTGCCTTTGCAGCAGCTCCCTATGTCTAAAATCAATGCCAGCTCCCGCAGGAAGCGGGGAGCCGGCAGGGACAGCAGAGGCCTTATAGCTCACCCTGTGGTCCCAATGGAGAGTGGGTGCCATGGGGGCCCCCACTTAAAGATCGGCAGGCCCCGGGGGATGGGTCGGGAGGGGGGTCGTGCAGCCACCTTCCCCATCTGTAAATGGCTGGGTCCGGGAGATGGGGTCCCTAGGGCTGAAATCAGTCCAGGGAGGGGGGCCACATGCCTCTCCTAGCCTAAAAGTAATTTTTTTTTTTTTAAAAAGCCAGGTCCCGGGGAAGGGGTCCCCGGGGCCAAAATCGGCCCGGGAGGGGACTTGCGGCTCCCTGGCCCGTAAATAATTTTTTTTCAGAAAAAGGCCGGGCACCTGGAGAGTGGAGTTTTCGAGACCAAAATCAGCCCAGGGAAGCTTGGTCTCCCTCCTTTAAAAAATAAAATAAAATGACCGGCAAGTCTCTGGAGGCCCGCCCACTTTCACCAACTGGTTGGGGGATAGAGTCCCTATTGCTGCAGAAGGTCCTTGGGGGCCAACAAGCCCTCCTGTTACCTCCAGTAAGTCCCAAACAGCGGGATTGCTAAGAGGTCTTCAGAGGCCATGCCCCCTTTCTCCACCACTCTGCAAACGCACCTCCTGGCATACTACTGGTTGGGGGATGAAGTAGTCTTGGATGCTGAGGGACCTTGGGGGCAAAGAAGCTCTCCTGTTACCTCCAGTAAGTCTCATACAGGGGACTCCTGAGAGTGGATCGGCGGCCCACCATCTTTCTCCACCACTCTGCAAACACAACCACTAGGTAAAACAAGCATTTGCAATGCAATAGGTCTCGCAATTGCGAGAGTTTAAGCTATTGGCTTTGTGAATGACAATGCCTCTTATTTATGTGTTTTGCAAACCAACACATATATAAAAGGCATTAGCCAATAGCTCAAAGTCTCGCAAATGTGAGACCACTTTAATGGTGGCCGCGCCATTTTCTTTACACGCTATTTGCCGTATTCAGGTTACAGCGAGCCGCCTCTAAAGAAAGGGGCGTGGCCACCATTAAAGTGGAAGCCCATTTGTTTTGAAGTTAACTAAAGTTAAACGGACCACGCTGACAAATACAGTAAATGAAGAAGTGCGGATGTAACAGGGAACAGCACTGGCAAATTAAATAAATAAAGAAGTCCGACCGCTATACTTGAAGCGGACTGTTCTGCCAAAAGAGATAAAAAAAGAAACATGGCTGCAAAAATTAAAGCAGACCGCCATTGCTAATTAAAATATAAAAGGGGGCGGTGTGCTGCCTTGTAGGCAAGCACGTCGTGGGTGGAATAGGGGAAAATCCTTAAAGAAAATAGTGCTCACAGACTAGATAAAGCAGACCGTGCAACAACACAAGTAAAAAGTCCAGTCCTCATGGGAGATTACTAATGCAGACAAGGAGGGACTATTAAGCCTATTCATAAATCAAATGCAACGATTTAGAAAGGAAAGTAACAGGAGCCAATTGAAATGATGGGCAGGAAATGGGCGGAGCTTCAAGTCCCTACCTGAATACAGCATGACTCGCAGAGCAGCGCATGCGCTGTCCAGGCTCAACCTAAAACCATAGGAATTTACTTAAAACCAAAGGTTACAGGGATGTTATAGTTAGGAAATAGAATTTTAAAAACCTGAGAAATTCAATTAAAAAACCAAAGGTTACAGAGACGTTATAGTTAGGAAATAGAATTAAAAAAAACCTTAGAAACTCACTAAAAAATCCAAAGGTTACAGGGACGGTATAGTAAGGCTCAAATCTCACTGATACAAAACCAGTGAAATTCAGAAGTTATAGTTACCTGAGCTAACTATAACTTACGCCACCGTAATGCACATGCTTTGACCTCACATATTACATCACTCATGACATGGTCAGTGACATCATTGATGACAACTCAAATGAAATCACTGATGACATCACTGATGACACCTCAAATGACCACTTATGATACCACTGATGACATCATCCACAGAACCACTCACACACCTACTCACACCTCTTGTATGCCCACTCACACACCTACACACCCACTCAAATACCCATTCACAGACCCATACCAGTACTCACATACCCACTCACTCACTCATACAGCCCCTCATACAACCATTCACTCGCCCATACAGCCACTCATACAGCAGTCACTCACCCGTACAGCCACTCACAGAGCCATACATTCACCCATACAGCTACTCACACTGCCACTTATTTACCTACACAGTCACTCACACACCCACTCATTCATGCATACAGCCTCTCAACACAGCCACTCACTCACCCATACATGCACTCACACACCCACACAGCCACTTACATACCCATTCACACATCCATACAAGCACTCACACATCGGCTCACTCACCCATACAGCCATTCACAGACACTATCCAATACAGTCATTTATACACCTACTCACTTAACCAAACACCCACTTCAACAGCTTCTCCCTCACCCATACAGCGACTTACACACCAAGTGACTCACTCATACAGCCATTCAGACACCCACTCACTCATCCATAGTCACTACACACCCACTTACCCACCCATAGAGTCCCTTACACTGCCACTCACTCACCCATACAACTTCTGACACAACCACACACACACTCACAGACCTACTCAGAAATCCAATCACTTATCCATACACTCATGCATGCATTCACACACCCATACAGACACTCACACACAGATACAGATAGTCACACACTCACTCAGATCACACATGTTAGAGATAGTATCACTCAGTAGTACAACTAGTATAGTAATCTAACTTTTGTAGTAGGTTGGCATACAACTCAGGTAACGATAACTGCTGAACGTCACTGGTTTTGTAGAAATGAAATCTGAGCCTAGTTATAACTTCCTTGTAACCTTTGTTTATTTCAGTGAATTTCTGAGTTTTTTAAATTCTACTTCCTAACTATCACATCCCTGTAACCTCTGTTTTTTAAGTGAATTTCTAAGGTTTTACCTATTCTATTTCCCAACTATAAATTTCCTGTAACCTTTGTATTTTTTGTAAGTATATATATATATATATATATATATATATATATATATATATATATGTTAACTGACATTTTCACTTAACTATAACATCCATATATATATATATATATATATATATATGTTATAGTACATATATATGTATTTAACATACACACATGTGTGTGTGTTATAAACATATATGTATGTGTATATATATATATATATATATATATATATATGTACATATATATATATATATATATATATATATATATAGTTAGGTGAAAATGTCAGTTACCATATACTGTATGTCAGTTAACACATACTGTTTTAAACCTCAAGTAACTATAACTCACGAATATGAGTACTTGAAATGTACTTCCAAGCACTATTCTTTCTTTATCATGTTTTGCCTGCCTTTTGTCATACGGTTTGTCCCCTTGCTTGCTCCTATCTATCTCGGCAGAGTCTTTCTTTGCCTTGAAACTGAAAAGTGCACATTTTGTTCTCAGAGAGGCACACACCGCATTTCTGATTTGTACAACTGAATATATTCTTAATTTTTTAGGAGCCGATCATGTACCCCTGTGCACGAAATGACTCATCAATGAGAAAGAGGCAAAACAATGTAAGCCCACAGAGAGAAATCTACCTTTCTTTAAAAACAAGATGTGAGAAAGAAAGGAAGGCTGGAGAGTAATAGAATTCAACTCGCTTGTACTGGTGCCAGGTACAGCAGTTAAAGAATACATTACGCAGCTTTATATAGAGAAACACAAACCAAAAAGAGAAAACAACTTGAGCCTTTTAATTGCCAGTCTCACCTGACTGCACCAACAGTCCAAGAGGTGGAAGACAATGAAGGTGGAGTCCCCAATAGGCGCAAAAGTAAGATGGCACCTGTGGGGTAATAGAATGTCAGGACGCTGGGGTATAAGAGCACACAGACTCTTCAGCAAGGACATACAGTTGTAGGAAATGGTTCAGGAGAAATAGTTCATTGTGCCTTGGGGTCAGAATGGTGCATTTGGAGGACAGGGTGGGGTATTGACAGGAGAAAGAATCTGTAGTTCTGGAAGCACAATTTCAGGTTGTGCAGAGCACTTCGGCAGTAAATATATCAAAGCAGTATAAAGCACCATGTGAATTACAGTTAAGCATCTGATATTTGTGCATTTTGTTGGGACTTTGTCCTGCCAGCGTAGTTTGTGTCCGTCCATGTGCAACTCACCTTTTGTTTTGGTTCCTTCTCGGTTTCTCTTGGATTTGGAATTCTTCCCCTGGTCCACTCTTTTGAATCCTCGATTTCCTGGCTGGTTTTTGTCTCCCTCACTTTGTTTACTAGTCATCAGCATACTAGTGTTTATTAACTACAGCGAGGATGCCAAGACTTCACTGCCTGGCAAGCAGCAGCTTGTGTAACTCCGGGCACAGTAGTACTATAGACACCGTGAAAAGTCTATGGTCAGGCTGGAGCTCTGCGTAGCCATGATCCACAGTAAGAGAAGTGACTTGCATCACTGTTGATGGTGCCACCATGCATCCACTCCTGTGACCTGGCTGACCGTGGTGCTCGTGATCCAGCATCCACACTTAAACAAACCAACTAGGAGCCCGTCTAACAGTCTACGGCTGCTCAGCAGTCACTCATACGAGAGAGAGCTTTAGTTTCTCAGATTCATACATAACCATATCATCCAATTGTGTTTTCTTTTAGACCTGATTTTTACTACATTGCCCATGGAAAATATTTGGACTAGATGACCTAGTCCTCCATATACCTTGCAAACGTCTGAGATATGGATGACCAATACTGAGAGATTCTTTCCAACTGTCTCTCTTTCACCTGCTTCAAAGAAATCAGAATGCAGCAGCACATTTGAGATCAGTACTGCAGAATCCCACTTCCAAATTCCAGTAGCCCACATTCATAAAGATAGATGCTGACTTACTGCTTTGTCAAGACATCTTCTCAAACCTTAGATAACTCTCGAGAAGTGTTAATGACAAAGCATTATTTCATGAAGGGACATTGAAAAAAGAAATAGGAACATATAGAAAATACAATACTAGATTCTCAATACCCATGCTGGGTGATGTGTAAATAAAATCCATAGACAAAGTGGGAGAAAGAGTTTGTTAAAATAGACACTGAATGATCGTTCTACTTCCAATGATCAATAAAACTATAGTGAGCTGCGCCTCAGTACTCTATCCTGAAGTTTTTGGTGACCATCCCATTGTATATTTGGGGTCTTGTTAATGGGCAGCCTCAGACACTATTCCTGTATCAGCCCACAAATATCCTTGATGGGTATGCATAGAGGACCAATCCTTCTTCAAGGGCATAAGTATGTCCTGCAAAGAAGGTATCCTCAACAGGTCGTAGGATGGCTCCTTTGGGAGAAACGGAGGTCACTAATGTTAGTGCCTCTCAGAAACTGCAGTACAAAAACCTGTCTATGGTACAAGCCCTAGTTCTACATCACTGTATAGAACCAACTAAGGAGCAGCTCCGGTTCGTGAGGCTAAGGATAGATGTAGTATTAAAGTCCCAAAACATAAGCAATAAGGAGAAAGAGGTGTTTTCCCAGACAGCTGTGTCAGCCATGAAGGCTAGTGTTCTGGAGAAAAGGATGTAATTCTCTCTTGTAAAGATCAGACTCCCAATAGAAATTCAAAAACAGGGACAAGATAGGTCCCAAACCTAATATCCACCAATACTATTGCTTTTAAGAGCAGGAGGGTCTTGGAGGGTTCTTTTGTCTTCAATGTGCCTGGATAGCAGAGCACTTGGGGATCCATGGGCACTATAGATAATTGTCCAACTCCTTCTTTCTCTTGGCAAGCTAACAGGGTCAGTGGAGAGCTTGGAAAAGAAAGGAATTTTGGAGTCTAATCTCCCCCGGACCACTGAAGACTAATTTACCTTCAAGAAATGTAAAAGTCATAAAAGCCTTTTGGAAGATTGTGATTGGTAAAGGAAATGCCTTTCAAATTTAAATAGACTTTTGCAAAAAGAACATCATCTAGTGGACTGAGATGAAGGCTTTAACCTCACGTTGACCACAAGAACCACAGACAAAAAATCGTGTAGCAGAGATCTATGTTTTAAGAATACTGATATATGGATAGAGAAAACTATCTCAGTTTGAGATTACCTGGCCTAAAGCCTATTCATGTTCATCACAAGTGGTGTCAGAAGTGGGATTGCCGAACCTCACCAAAATAATCGAGGCCTGGATGAATTTAAATTATGGCAGTGTAATTTCTGTAATTTCAGGAGTTTCACGTTATGCTTTTCAAGCGAAATTCCCAAAATAATGCCATTATACCACTTTATGCAATTACGCACCGTTTGTGATAGAAATTTACAGTGAACTCAAAGAAACAACAGAACATGAGCAGCTATTCTACGCAGTGCTTTTGCTTTTTGCACTCTTTTTGCAAAAAATGCATCTTTGTAGCATAAAGTGAAGCAAAGATGCATTTCACCCTAAATGAAGGATTTGCGATTTGTGTAATTTCGGATAATTTTTCTGGATTTTTGTATATTTACGTGAAAGCAAAAGATGTGAATTTTTACACACCTCGAACATGAACGCATTGTTTCAGAAACTGGTGGAAGAGAAACATCAGTGAGGCCAAGCTCTTCTTATCGATCAATAGCAAGTCCAAGAGGAGAGACAGATAATGAAGCAGGCCATTCAAATACACAACGTTTACTGAATTATGTGGTGTAGGAATCTGTGGCATGTATTTGAAGATAAACGCACATTGTGATGGAAGCTCACAAAAAGATTCCTAGTGTTAGCTATCTGATGTACACATGCATTATCACAAAGTATGCTCAATAAAGCGAAACCCAATTGTACAGATTATGTAAGGCAATAACAAATTAACTCTAGGTTACCAGTAAAGTAAGGATCGCACAGTCCAAGACCCCTCCAGTGTTTTCTTAATGATTTATGGGGCCCAGGGCAAGACATATTTTCGGGGCTCCCTGTTCGTAACACCTTTCAATTTTATTACCCATTTTATGCTAATTCAAGCCTGCATGATCACAAACTTTCAGATACAGGCTTCACACAAAAACAGCTGAAATATGTCTCTCTGTTCCCTACAAATTCCATAAGATTTCACTGGGCAAAGAGAAACAAACTAAGAATTAGAGGTAGATAGAGAGGAGAGAGTTCGGGTTATGGAAATAGAAGTGAGCTAGATAGACAGAAAGTTTATTTTCCCAGGGGATCCCAAGGAAGGTGGGGATCCTGGGTAATTGCCCACTTTGCCCATGTCTTAAAACGTCTCTCGATTCCTCGAGAGTCATCCTGAAGGAGGCCTAGTATTGACGATGAACAACAAAAGGATCAAAGCCATCTCACGGGCATTCAATGGATGGTCCTGCTCTCAGAACAGCCAATTTGGTTTCTGTGCAATATCTGAAAATCATGTGTTAGTAAAGAAAGAATTCATGCATGAATAGAACTGCTTAGTAAACTTCAATGTTTTAAATGATACTGTTCAATGATGTCTACAAAAGATGACTTAACACTGATTGCAATAAAAACATGTATTCTTAGCACTATAGGGTCACTAATCTAGAGGTATAAAATAATCATTTGGATGTGCAATAATCTAGCATATTTGGCAGCATATTTGGCAGCATATTTGGCAGTGTATTTTCCAATGTATTAGCAAATTATTATTATTAGCAAATGAGTCACAGCTTAGGCAAGAACAAACCACCGTTTTATAACACACATAAATTAGATGTATTTAGGAGATTAAACACGCCCACAGTGTAAAATATGGCACTGCACAACAACGTAAAATTACAATAGAACACACTTGTCTAGTGTTATTTAGTGAAATAAATGTATTTCAATGTAACAAAGAGAGTAACTGGAAAGGTATATTAACACGGTTCAGGCGTACAATGACTTAACTTTAACAAGCTCAGAAATGTGTTAAAAAATTGGAAAACTGCAAAATAAGGAATAGAGTATCTGAAGAGATGGCATAATGAGAAACACAGGCTATTAGTGTTTTTATATATCAAATAAAACGGACCTCTTGCAAGTGGGTCCGTTTTATCAGTCAATTATGTGTTCGAGGGGCGCCCAAACCAACCATTTCTAGTAATACAGGTTATACAATCTATCAGGATTTCAGTTTGGTTTAATGTCTGCTTCTGTGTAAAGTCTTTTCTTTTTTAGCACTAGGGAGAAGCTGCAGCCACTGTTCAAACCTCGTGGTCCCTGAAATCCAACCTTTAGGGAATGAGACCATTGACAGGTTGCATCAAATGGGAAGTACTAATGTTGGGTGATGCCGCCATCTAACGAGTGGTATTGTCCAAGTGAAAGGTCGTCAAGGCAGTGCCTCCCAGATCTCAGCCTGGACCCTGGGGGTACCTATGGAAAAACCAATCACTGGACAGAACAATCAGTAGGGCGGCCAACAATATCACACTGTGCCTTTATAAGTCTGAGCAGTGATATCTATTCGAGTGGGAGACATGGAAGTACGTGCTCCATAGTCTTCCATCAGACAGACCAAATAGCCTCCAACTTGGCCCTAACTTCTTCCTGTCACCATGAATGTGGTGCATGGTCATATATGTGTTTTTTTTAGATATCGGCACAATAATTCTGCAGGGCAGGGAGTTGCCTAAGCCTGGAAGAAATGTGTCAATTGCCTATGCGGAAATTATGTGAAATGTTCAAAATTTACACAAAATTATGCAAAGTGCCAGTTCAGCATTTTGCACCATATTTTAGGGTGAAATGTGTCCTCACACATTTCGTGTTAAAACAATAGAAAAAAATTGTACTTTATGCGAACAACAGCTGCTAGCAATCATGGACGTTGATTCACCAAAATGCCAGTGGTAGCAGAAGTGACATCACACACCCTCTGACTTTAATGATATCTCTGGTAGTGACATCATATGACTTATAACCCAAATTATTCCAGGAAGTGAAGTCACATGACCTTAACCCTAATGAAATCAAAATACATTGCACTGCTGAAGTTCCAGAATAACTGCATGATCAATATAACAGCACCAAACAGACAAATATCTACTTTAGATACCACCTATTTGAAAATAGTGGGGCTAATACTTGCACTAAATTGTACGGAACATGCAAAAGGAGTGAGGGAGACCTCTTAGAGGGTGTTTTTGGGAGGTGGAATGTGCTCTTCCCCCAACAAAAAAATGGGTTAACATTGCATTTAAAGGTACAATTTTCACATTAATTTGCTAAAAAAAAATAGGCTGCGAAAAGGCACTAATTAAATATTCAAGTCCTTTCATGCTCCCCCAAGGCAATGAATCCTTGAATTTTCAAAATGAGAAGTGGTTATTGGTCATCTCCATATGTCAAAAATTACCTCCATTGTGCCACGGCCAGTATTTTGTCATGGGTGCCTCTTATACCAAAAATTCCAAAAGTATGCCAATGTCAGCATTTTGCATTAATGCAATCTGTAAATGATGACTGATCCTTATGTAAAAAATTAAGTATGTCAGGCACAGCGTTTTGTCATGAATGCTCCCTCACATTAGCCCTCGGTTATCCTTCCTTATTACAAGAATTACCTCCAATGTGGTACAAATATTTTGCCATGAACCAGAATATTTCAATGTGTGCTCCATATGCCAAGAATTACTCTTTCTATGCCAGTAACCCATTTCTACAGGCGCCCAATATGCCAAGAACTAACTCCAGTATGCCAGTGCCAGTATTTTGTCACAGGTGTCTGTCATGCTAAGAATTGCCTCCAGTATGAAACACCAGTGTTTTGACATGGGTGCCTCTATAAGCCAAGAATGACTTTCGTTATGCCAGGGCCAATGGCAGACTCACAGGCATGGCATCACATTCTTACTCTCACTCTCTTGCATTCACTCACACTCATTCTCACTTATTCATTTGCACTCACTTGCATTCATTCAGTTTCACTAACCCTCTTGCACTTACTCGTTCTTGCTCGTTTACACTCACATTTATTTATTGTTACTCTGACTCGCATGTTCTCATTCCCCCAATCTCACTCACTCTCATGTCTTCGCATTCTGACTCACTCAACCATTCACACTCACTGCAGGATATTCGCCTATTCTTTGTGTTCACCCCAGATTTTTTGTCTTTTTCTGTACCCTGCATTTTGCTGGTTTTAGAACTTTGTGCCCTTTATGCCTGCTAAACAGTAGTAAAGTGCCTGTTCCCTGCATTAAACAAGGTCCAATTGCCATATTTCTAATTGGTATATTTATCTTATCTATAAGTCCCTAATAAGATACAAGGTGTACCCATGAACTGAAAATTAAATGCCACACGTGGACTAACACACCTATTGTGCTATCCACTACAGTGGTAGAATAAAGATGATTTCAGGCCTACGCTGTGCAGCCTAACTGTAGCAGTGTAAAAGATGCAATTCGACCTGGCAAAATAAATTCTTTTGACAGGTCAAAACTTCCCCTTTAAGTATTGATGAGTCTCCCCTATTGAGGCTGTGTTGCCCACAACGCAGGGTACATGGTATTTAAAAGTAGGACATGTAGAAATGTAATGTTAACTTGTCCTTACAGTGACTAACACCCACATTTTATTTTCACTGTGGAAGGCATTGCTTTCCTATGTAGAAAACCAGAGTACATATTAAAAATCCTAATACTGTACTGCAGAAATGGGACAAGCTAGAAATATAATCAAACAGTTATTTCCAATAGTTATTAAAATCCAATTCAATTGTGAAGTTCAATTTTTAATACATATTAAGGAAAATTCACTTTTAGAATATTACCTTTTTCCTGTCTGAAGTTCTTGGAGGCTAAATGTGCATTTGCTCTCCCACTTCTGCCAACCAGTAATTAGCATTTGAAGTAAGAAAACTACTCCTAGAGCAAGAAAAAAAATGCCTGGGGTGTGGAGGTGTTGTGTTTTCCTTAACAAGATAACCAGTGGGGCTGGGCCTATGAACCTGATTAACTTCAAAGAGGTCTCTCTTGTCACAAGCAAATGTCAGCTGACACCTAGGCAGGGCATGTACTTTGTCCCCTTTGACATTTTTGACATTTTCAAATCCTGCTTGACAAGTCTGCTGGGGTTCACATACATCAATGGTAGCATACTTGAAATGAATGGAGACAGGATGCCAAAACAAGCCTTGTGGTCCTGCTCTCTCTTGCACCCTTGTACCTTGTACAAAGAGTGGATTCCAAGGGTCAAAAGCCTGACCTCCTGTTAAAGGTACAAGCTACAAGAGACCTATTCCTACTACTGCCCAGCTGACCAGTAGAAACTGGACCTGAACTGAACCCTCTTATTGCCCTCTGTCTGCCACTCTTTGTCTCTGGGTGCCTCCTCTGAGGTCATGGGGGGCATTAGATGTGTACTCCTGTGGTGGATTGGGACTTGAGGGACTAAAGTCAGAAGGTAAAATATTTGACCAGGTTCAACCTGGTTGGGGTAAGTGACCCACACTCCGTCACGGTCAGTGTCAAATTGCGTCTGGGTTCTGGTGTCCATGACCATTCATTATAAATGCCATTTTATGCTTCTTGTTGTTATTCCTACTTAAAAGTTTATAAAATCATATCTCGATTTACCCTTATTGGATTTTTGTCATTTTAGTGTCATCTTGTTTATTAAATTTACTTTATTGTTCTATTTCATTTTAAGATTTTTATTGTGTTGCATTTTGGCTTTATTACTGTTTTGATACTGCATAAATACTTTACACATTGCCCTACGTTTAGCCGCTCTGCTCTGGGACACAGCTACCAGGGGCTTAAACTCATGATAATTTAGTGTCTTTAAGGATTCACCCTGACAAGGGTTGTGATTATTCCAGTGTGTGTAGTAGTCACCCACCCCAAATAATAATTCCAGTTTCTTATACTCTGCTGTAAAAGACAATTGAAAAAATAAAACTTTCACCGTAGGCTGAGCCTTTACAGGTTTCTTTTCTTATAATAATCTTGATATTGTGGCATTTCAGTTTAGAGTTGAGCCTCATTGGAAGATGTTACATATGCATGTGGAAATATCATAGAGAGCCTTATCACATCTTCACCAGCTGTTCAAATTGTAACTTCTATGTGTGCTGCATTGAGCAGCACACATAGAAGTTACAAAACAGCATTTAAAGATTATTTATGTGCAGGAAGGAACACCGTCCTGCACATAAACAATCTTTCCCTGCAACGTAGACACCCTTGCACCACAGCTAGATTTAGCGCCAGTGCAGGGGGAAACGTAGGGCTGCACCATATTCTTGTAAATATGGTGCAGCCCTGTGTTTCTGAAGTGATGGAGCGTGTCATTAGCCTTTTTTTGAGTTTAAAGAGCTTTATTGAAGCAAATAAAAAACATAGGTACAAAATACAACAATACTTATAAGGAAAGTGGCGAAGAAACAGCTAACTGAATGTATAATATAGAGGAATGAAAAACACAAAATATCTACCAATAATATAAAAATACCCCGTAAGAAAAAAGCCATAATCAGAAGTTGTACCTAGAAACAAAGTAGCGTTTTAAATTTTTCAGAAGGGGGGGAACTAGAGATAGGCAGAAAGAAAGAAAAGGAAGAAAGAAATAGAAAAAGAAGAAGAGAGGGAAAAGGAAAAAGAAAGAAGGAAAAGGAGAAGGAAGAAAAGGGAGAAAAAGAAAACAGGGTAATATCCTTATCTCATATCATATTTGAAACTACTACAATACAGTAATTACATTGGTTTCTAAATACATACTAAGAACTTTACATTGACATATAAAAAACTTCATAAAAAAGGAAGTCATTAGCCTTTTTGGCTTAACGACACGCTTTGCCGCTTAACTTGTAAATATGCCCTGTGTCTCTCTTTCCTCAGGATGCTGTCAGCGGTCTTGGCCTCGCTAGTAGAGGCACTGATGATGTACTGGGCGGCCTTGATAGGGTTACCGATAATGAGACCCTAAAATGCCACTGTTTGTTCTGCAACTTGCTCTGCATGGGTTGCCTTAGGCCATGAGAAATCTGGCCATATCTGCTTTTAGGCTTTCCTCTCAAGACTGGGGCAATCACTAGTAAATGAGTTACTTTCTCAAATCTCTGAGGCTGTTCCTCCTCAGCCCCTGGGCTCCATCATTGGAAATTGGGGAGACAGAGGGTTTAGCAGATATTATTCTCTGCCGCCACCACTCCCTGAATTTTGATATTAATGATGAGACGTTTTTGGCTTTACCATTTTTGCCCTGTTACACCATAGTCTGTGGTCGGGCTGCTTGTGCTTTTCACTGCCCGTTGTTTCCATCTGGCTGCCTCCCCAGTTCCCACTCCTGTCTACTGCCTCTACTGCCTCCATCGGCAGGGCAGCGTCCCCTTGTTCTAGTGCTGCATTGTTGGACTTCATATGGTGATGGCATTTGTTTTAGATATTTAGGGAAGACAATTCCACCTGTTGTCGGGGGCTCAAAATTGATCCATCTGTTTGTCTCCTCTTCTCACTTGAGAAGGACTGGGAGATCTGCACTTAATGCAGTTTATGGTTTTAAACTCCGATTTTTCCCATTTCATTAATGTATTTTAAAGCACGTTGGCACACATATTATAGAAGCCATTTAAATGAATGGCTAAATATATTAAATCAATTCTTATGTATACAGGTTGTATATTATTTCTGAAATCCAATCTTTTGGTTTGACACAAAAACGATACTTAACATTAACATTGTTAAGGATAGTGTTAGAATTGGAGCCTCTGGTTGGCAGTTTTTATGCACACTAGCCAAGCAGGAACCTCACTCTAGTCAGGGTAACTAAGTTACACCCTCAGAATTACCCCTGCTCACCCCTTGTTACTTTGGCAAGAGCAGTCAGGCTGATCCTCAGAGGTAATGTGTAAAGTATTTATACAGGCAATAACAGTAACAGTGAAAACACAAAAAAAATACTCCACACCAGTTTAGAAAAATAGCCTATATTTATCTGAATGAAACAAGACCAAAACGACAAACATACACAATTCAAGTTACAAATTCTAAATGACTATTGGCAATTATAGTGCTTAAAAACACAATAGCTCCATTCTGGACTAATATGATGTGCTTGATGGAGTTGAATCTGAAAGTTCAGGGCAGATCGCGATCAAGCGTGGGTCGTAAAGATCCTGCTCACAGTACCTTGGAAACGATGACAAAACAAAGACTTTGAGAGGCGCTGGGGAGGTGAGGCGACATGGATACTGGAGTGAATTCGGTTCCTTACTGGCGATGCAGGACATTGGCACGTTGGTGCTCGGAACATTGTAAGGCACAGGGGAGTTGCGGCGGCGTTGGCGGTGAGGCAGGGGTTCCACTGGCAGTGCAGGGTCGATGAAGTTTAGAGAGTTAAACCACGCAGTTTCGATTTTGCAGTGTCGATGTCACACCACGGGGCCACCGGTGTTGCGATGGAGTCGAAGTCTGGCACCACAGACTTTGGTGACTCGGAACTCCCTCTGTGGCAGTTCTTTGGTGCAATTCGCAGACGTTGCATGGGTGGGGACCACGGCTCCGGTGCAGGGAGCGGTGCGGAGTCGTAGAGTGGCGCCGGCTCCAAAGTCACACTGAAAAGTCGATATGCTGGTTTCTTCTTGTTGAACACAGCAAACTCCCTTTTAATGGCCCAGAAACCGGATTTGGCACCACTTGGCAGAGTAGTGCTCTCAGCAGAAAAGCCGAGATGCTGCAGGTGAAATCTTTGATGGCCCTGGTACTTCCAACAGGAGGCAAGCTCAACTCAAGCACTTGGAGAACCTTTAAAAACAGCAGGATGTACTGGGCAAATTCCAGTCCTCTCACTTCCAAGACAGAAGCAGCAGGCCAGCACATCAAAACAAACAGCAAAGTGGCATTCCCTCCTGACAGCAACACAGCTCTTCTTCTATTCTATTCTATTCTCAAATTTATAACGCGCATGGCTACTCACAAGGGCTTTCCAGCGCTTCGTGGCAGAATGTCCTCAATCCAGAAGTGTTGTGAGTATATGGTGTCAGAGGCCCAGTGCTTATACCCATTTCAGCCTTTTAAGTAGGAAAACTTCAAAGGAAAGTCTCTGTAGTGCACAAGACCCTGCCCTTCATGGCCCTGACTCCAGACACACTACCGGGGGGTAGAGACTGCTTTCTGAGGGGACAGGCACAGTCCTATTCAGGTGCAAGTGTCAATTACTCCCACCACTCTAGCTCAGGAAGACCCATCAGTATGGTGATGGGCCATCAGGCCATGCGGGGCACACCTCAGCTCACTTTGTGTGTGACTGACTAGAGTGAATTCACAAAGCCCAACTGTCATCCAACCCAGACGTGTATTCTAGGGACAGGCAGAGTCACAGAATGGTTAAGCAAGAAAAGAAAATGCCAACTTTCTAAAATAAAAAAATAAAAAAACAATTGATGGACGGAATGCTGAACAATGTCCAAGGGGACAGTCCATCCTGAACTGCCAGGCCAGTTCTTCCCTGGACTGGAACCAGCATCCTGGGACCGGTTTCGGGTTATCAGATATCTGGATTCACGCTATCCTGGCTGATAAGGAGTGATACCACGAAACCGGTCCCAGGATGCCTGTTTCCAGTCCAGGGAGGAGCTGGCCTGGCAGTTCGAGCTGGACTGTTCCCATGAGGAGCAGGGTCAAGACTGATTTACATATGGCTGGGTCCAAATTGGGGTGGCGTGGTAGGCACAAAACGATGGATTAAACCCAGATCTGTGACTGGGGGTGAATGTTTGCATTGTTCAGCATTCCGTCCATCATCTTTTCTTTTTGCTTTTGTTGACCTAAGTGGGAAGAGTATGCCCAGACGTGGATCCCGTGCTCCCTTTGCCACTGGATTCAAGCTAGCCTAGCTGATGAGGAGTGATACCCCGAAACTGGTCCCAGGATGCCTATTTCCGGTCCAGGGAAGACCTGGCCTGTCAGTTGGGGCTGGACTGTTCCCATAAGGAGCAGTGTCAAGACTAATTTGCATATGGCTGGGTCCAAACTGGGGTGGCATGGTGACCTAAAAAATGATGGATTAAACCCTGATCTTCGACTGGGGGTGAATGTTTGCATTGTTCAGCATTCCGTCCATCATCTGTTCTTTTTGCTTTTGTCGCCGTAAGTGGGAAGGGTATGGCCAGACGTGAGTCCTGTGCTCACTTTACCACTGGATGTAAGCTAGCCTGGATGACATGGGGTGATACCCCAAAACCGGCCCCAGGATGCTTGTTCTCGGTACAGGGAACACCTGGCCTGGCAGTATGGACTGGACTGTTCTCATGAGGAACAGGGTCAAGACAGATTTGCATATGGCCAAGTCTAAACTGGGGTGGCACGGTGAGCAAAAAATTATGGATTAAACCCAGATCTGTGACTGGGGGTGAATGTTTGCATTGTTCAGTATTCCGTCCATCATCTGTTCTTTTAACTTTCAAAAAGTGGCATTTTCAGACCTGCAATTTGAAAACCAACTTCACTAAAAATTGTGTTTTTAAATTGGGGGTCCAGAGACACAAAACTTCAATTTTCTATCAGCTCCCTATTGGAATATACACTTGTAAAATGTTACAAGGCAGCTCCAATGCTAATATATGGGAGACGTAGGCCTTGCTGTAGTGAAAAACGAAGGTAGCAGTTTTTCACTACCAGGACATGTATAACTTAAACCCACATGCCCCACCTTTTAAATACACTGCACCCTGCCCACGGGGCTATCTAGGGCCTACCTTAGGGGTGCCTTACATGTAATGAAAGGGAAGGTTTGGGCCTGGCAAGTGGGTGCACTTGCCAGGTCGAAATAGCAGTTTAAAACTGCACACACAGGCACTGCAGTGGCAAGCCTAAGACCTTTTGCAAGGCTACTCATGTGGGTGGCACAATCACTGCCTGGCTGGGTGGCTGCAGGCTGACTAGTAGCATTTGCCTTTACATGCCCTGGGCACACCTGGTGCACTGTACTAACGACTTACTAGTAAATCAAATAAGCCAGTCATGGAGTAACCAAATACCATGACATTTTAGACAGGGAGCACTTGCACTTTAGCACTGGTCTCCAGTGTAAAGTGCCCAGAATCCTAAAGCCAGCAAAAACTAAATCCAGCACACAGTCAAAAACAGGAAGTCAGAGGCAAAAAGACGGGGGAAACCATGCCAAATGATACCAGGTCTAACAGAGAGGGTGGCTATAAAGATGGACAAAGTCCCAATGGGGTCCTGGGTGTGGATAGCAAGTTACATTTATTGGTCTACATGAACGAAACCTCAAGTAAAGCTTCATTATTAACATTTACACACTTTCCTGCTTGCCCTACGCCCTGGTGTAGTTTTCTCAGCAATTCGACAATATTTTGCCAAGAGGAAAAATGGGCGCTCAGAGTAGATTAGCTGTTTTCTTTTGAGCTATGTCAATACCTTTTTCCTTGTGACATTGAGACTCGATGGAAGTTAGGATTTTTTTCTCCCATCAACTTAAACGTGACCTGAAAATTCTATTTAGTACGTGAAAACTCACATGCAAAAATGTCATGTACTATGAGTGATAATTATTGTATTCATGAGAACTACGAGAAGCTTGTGAGAGAAAAACCTTGGAACTTTGCAGAACCCCAGTTACATTATTGGTGTGAAGATGAAGAAGAATCCTTGCTGAAACCTTCATCAGTAGGGTAGTTGAATTGCTACTCTAGGGCGTATTTGTATGATAGTCTGTATAAAACAAAGGGTCACCTGTATGAAAAATCCATTTTGCATTTCTTATATAGCAAATTTTAGGTAATCGCTATTTAAGGAATGCAAAATGGTATGTAAAAAATAGTGATTACCAAATAGCGATTCGTAAAGATTTGCAATCATTATTAGGTAATACTACTCCATTTGTTCCTAAAGGCCCATAGGTGCGAATGGCTTTGCATTAGCTAATGTGAGATTACCTAATTGGTAATCGCAAATTAGGTAATGCAAAACCTAAGGCCGCTCTGAAGCAACGCCCCAAAAAATGTGCACATGTAAAGCGCACACATGCCCTAGGGGCAAGTGTGCATTACATGGCACCTAGAAAAATGCATTTTTGTGCATTTTTTAAAAATTGCACATGGTTACTATCGACTTGGAGTCGATGGTGATAGCATCTCCTAAATGCACAGTTTGCATTTAGAAAACGCTTGGTACATATGCTTACAGAGTCGCAAATTGCGATTCCCTATTTGCATTCGCAATTTTAGGTAACCGCAAAAAATTGTGATTCCCTAAAATTGCGACAACAAAGCCTTTCATACATCTCGAAAGGCTATTTTACATTCACAAACAGCCGAAATTACCGTTTCGCACCGTTGGCGAATGCTAAATTGTTTGATGCATGTGACCCAGAGTGCTTGTAAATTTGAATCAAATGTTTTCTAGTATTATTTCTATGAGGGTTGTCCCCAACAACAGTATAAAGGAGGTGGTGGGGTTGTACAGATACAGCGCTAGCCTGCATTTATTTTTCCAATTAATTGTATTTACATTTCCCAATTAAATCGTGGTACACAGACTTGACCTTTTAAGCAACCCTGGTGATTTGACACCGAATACATATTTTAAAAAAAAATGTATGTTTGGGATTATTAATTCACAGTGTAACTGTATGAAAAGCATTGAAAAGAGGAGGAAGGTCAGTTGCTGACTGCTAATACCATGACATCACTGCTAGCCACGCTTATATATAAACTTACATAAACCGATATCTAGGTGTAGTGGGGTTGTGTCACACTAAGGTCATCACAGAGGGGACTCAAGGACATAAATATGATAGATCCTGGAGAGAGATTCAGAAATAGACGCGAGAGACCAGCCAGGGGTCCACGTGCTGGCTTAATTAGCATGTTCGAGGGCATCGCACCACCCATAAAATATATCAGTGGCAGAGCTCTTTTGGAATGATTACAATCATAATTGATAGCTGGTAATGTCCATTTGAAAGCGTGCTAGGCAATAATCACATGCAGTTATGAGCATTTTAATTAACTAAGTGAAGCAACAAAATGTAAACAATTACACACGACATGTCACCTTTTAACCCCGTTCTTTAGTAATGAATAGCAACAACTGCATCATAATAACTTTGTATACAATGGTTGCTCGTGCAGTTCTGCCATTTGGTAGTTTAAGAAAGGACAAACAAAACACCCAATTGGGGAGCTGCAGAAAATAAACTTCATAAGAAGTGCAACTGAAGGGAGTGATACCAACTGATCCTATGTCAGTTACATTTAAGGGGATGGCTTGTGTGAGGCATAAACAGCTCCATTCAAAGCAGAGAACCCTAACTTTACAAAAGAGCAGAGGTAGTGCACACTGCCTGGAGAAGACATCTCACTGGCTTCGCTTTGGGAACTAAAATTGAATATAGTCTGTGACTCGGACTTCTCGTCATTGGTGTCTACCTCTCGACTGTTGGGTAGTATTGAAATACATTGTGGGAAAGGCAGCTTTCCTCAGCACACACGAGTCCTGAAGTGTATGGGGCAGGGAAATTCTGCAGGTAACCCATCCTGAACTAAATATAAGCAATGGGTTGGGGCATCTTATAAGTGTAAGTGTTCTCCGTCTTCTATAATTCTAGTGGAATGTAACTTGAGAGGTGTATTTAAAAATGTACCAGGTCCCCAAAGCCTATCAAGTGGTGCACACGGATAAGCCATTCTACAGGAAGGGGGTCACCAGACAGGTAGAGGTGTATGTGGAATCAGGAGTACAATGCAGTTCACAGAAGGGGCTTCTCCTCTGGGAGCTCGCCAACTACACAAGTAGTCCTGCAAACCTACAAAGACGGCACCCTGGATCTTTGCAGTTTGGACCTGCACGGCGCGTCCGATCCCGCTTACATCTCCACTGGTTTTTAAAGCAGGACACCTTATCACTTATACATATTCATTTTCATCTTCAGTGTCATATGTTATTCCCGCATCCTATCTACTGCCTCATAATTTGGCATTTACTCCATCATACGGTACATCCCCAGCAGAATTCTTCGGTCAAGCACAGCGAACCTGCTGAAGGTTGTTCCCTTCAGGCGGGTCCCTTGGGGAGGCAGAAGCTTTTTTTTAGAATCACAGCTTTACTGTGGAACCGTCTCCCTCCGGAACTTAAAGTTGCACCTACCACGCTCCTGGCGTTTAGGAAGAACCTTAAAACTTGGTTGTTCAACCAATGATCCTCTAGGACTTGACCCTCGTCTGCTCTCTTCCGATCTACTCAGCACCAAGACGTCTCCGGGTGTTCGTGCGCTTTATAAGATTTTTCTTTCATTCATTCATTCTTTTATTGACATCATACGCTTGTCTTCTCTCCAACATCTTATGTCCGTACAGCTTCTTCGTTGTTAAATGCTTTAAACTAATTACATTATGCTACATTTTAGACCCCCATGTGGTTTTATGTTGTTAGTCTGCATGTCATTTTATATAATTGTATCCTCTACACCCTATTTTGCTCTTAAAGCACCTAGATCTCTTCATGTGTCTACAGCCTCCTTAACACTGTGTGCTGTTACATTTCTATACCATCATTTGCTGATGCATACTTTCATGCTGATACATGACCATTATGTTTTCCCATAATCTTATGCTGTTACATCGTATGCATTACCTTGGGCCACTGGTATATACTTTTGTGTAATCTTGCATGTCATATGTGCCTAATGCATCTACTTAATTTTTAACTCTTCAAGCGTTCACACTAACCAAAGTACGTACATCGCCACAATTATATACTCTTATGTCCTGTTCATTCTGCAAACCTATTACCTTCTCACGCCATACTCCGCACCCATCATTAAATGATATGATATTCTCTCCATTATGCTATGTCCTATGCCCATAATTACCTCCATTATACGATGCTAGTACATCATCTATGTCATTTGATGTCCCTACATTCTATCTATGATCATTTTTTTTACATCCTGTGCTATGCTCTTACATCCTGTCATATTTAATTCGCACATCAGCTCAATTATCCAATGCTTTAATATTGTGACCTTCATAGACATCACAATAGGGGGAGTGGGCAAGGCGGTGGGTAACGTCTGTTGTCATCAGGTGGTGAGAGGTATAGCGACTGCCAGAATTGTACGAAGAGGAGCAGAAGATGGACTGTGGAGCAGAAGATGGACTGTGGAGCTAGGGAGAAACTTTCTTCTTAATGCATGCCTCACTGAAGATGAAATAGCACTTGAGATGACAATAGCCATGTTGGAATGAGGAGATTGATTTCAATTGGCTTATTTTCTGTGGACTTCAATTTGAGTTAACATGCCCTTCAAGACGCACAACCTCTCCGAAAGATACCGAAGAAGAAGGGAGAAAAATTTGATTTCTTTGGGCAAAAGGGACCTCAAAAGAGAATAATGAGAAGGATATAGGTACAAAAAAACAGCTAGCATATCACAAAAGTAGAAACTTTTACACTCATGGTTCTGGTATTGCCGAAGGTCTTTAGACACATACTGAGGATTCCTGAAACTGGAGGAAGATCAGCCATGGGTGCCTATTTTAAAACCCGGGCAGTAGAGGAGTTTTACATCAGACAGGAGACACAAACAGCTAGAGTTAATGTTACCAGCTCCGTCTGTATACACCATCAAAGAGAAACAAAGCAGCTGAGCCTATTCTGTTATATTTCATATAGGTACCCCGATATAGATCTAGGTAACATCATAACCTTTCACCTACATTCTCTCCTATACTACATACATAACAGATTTGAAGGACTGACCTTTTACCTAGTTACAATACTACACACAGTACATAGGGTTTTTCCCTGGACACTGGCCTCATAAATTATGCATGAGGATTCTTAGTTTCTTGGAATCACAGCAAAACCATCATCTCCTGCATAATATCTATGTATAAAGTTCATTTCCGACGTCATCCTAACTCCGACACTGGCACAGCAAGGTAGAACCCCTGGGGATACCTTAGGGTATATAAACACCACATCTTGCTGAGATAGTCAGAGGAGACCAGGACTTCCCGGCCGACACACTGACGCAAGACGCTGAGGTTCCTGCATACAGATACTCCAACTCGCAGTGGTCTGACATCCCTTGCGGGGTGTTCAGCTTGAGACCAGAACGGCGTCCCGCAGCCTCACATTGGGTAATGGGGTTGGCTTTATCCTAGAGGGATTCTTGGCTTTACACCTACTCATATGCTAGGTACATTTATGTACATCTAGTTAGGGTGCATCGTAGGAGTACGCATTTTATTGCCATGTATTTTATATACTTGCCTGTAGTTATGATTTTAGCAAAATGGTAGAAACCTACCATCTGTTTACTTTCTTAGTGCTGCTACTCATTTATACATGCTACTGCCTACTGGTGATTTCAGTACACTTATTTTACGCAAGAATAACGACTGTTCAATAAATGCTTATTGAAAAACGTCCCAACCGTTTATTCTGTGTATCTCTCTGAGAACAAGTGAGCACGAGTGACTGAGCGAAAATTAAGTTACTGTTTCCACGGTCCTGAGGGATCAGGGTTGCGATGTTCGATAGTTGCCAAGAACTATTCTCTCCTTGGTAAGGGGAAGTGATAGTGGCATCGCGAGCTAGCTGGTACACAGGCCAACATACCCGGTGGGGGTGTCTGGAATCAGTCTGGACACCAGTCCCGCAGTGTATGTTGTCTAAACGCGCAGATCTTATATAGGTCTTATAGGAACTACACGACATGGCGCCGCCAACGTTGGTATTGGCACTTATTTAACAGACAAATCTGAGTAGTTCAGTCGTGCTATTTTTCAGAGACCCCTACTCACATTTCCCCAGAGACGTCTTGTGTGGGAGGGAACAAAATCCGCCGCAGCTGAGTAGGAAAATTCCTATGTATTGGCTGTTGGTCTAATCAAGCTTGAAGGATAGATTGTTCCTAATTGTGCATAAACACCTTATCTCAGTACCCTTGAAGAGCTCTTCTTACTAAAAACAATGTCGGTACACAGAGACCTAAACTTCTCAGCCAAAGAAGACGATGCAGATGCAATATACATTGCAAAAAATGTTAGAAATGCCGTCAGCCTAAAACTAGTAGCATATGGTGTACAAGTAGGGGTGGGCAAGTGACTTTCGTGATTGAGGCACACGAATCATATAGAACAGAGGTATTCTATTCATGGATTACATTTCCGCAGGCAAATGCACAAACAAAAACATTCCACTACTATGTCGAAGATGACATACCAAACGAATATAGTCCATTGAAATTCCACTAACTTACCACGAACATTTTTACTGGTTTAAAGGCGCCCTCCCCATACAAGAAATAGAGTAAGACTCGGCCCGCTCGGAAGAGACGGAGCAACTTGGCCAGTGCTAGCGGCCTACACACCACATCCTGACATTGACACAATGCCAGGAGGAGACTTACTCATACAGCATAAAGAATTAATAAGACTTTACAGAAACATGACACAGTTTGTGATGAGAACACTCACACTTCAGCCAACACCGGCTACACAACCAGGACCAGTCCAAACTTCTACAACCAAAATTACACCACAAACACTGCACGCAGTGATGGGTAAAATGCCCTCTAAACGTGAACAAATGCCCTTCTGGATAGCACAAAAAATAATACAACTGGAGGCATTGTTTCCACACACTGGTCCTAAGGAAAAGTATAGAATACTGACGATTTGCTTGCAAATGGGGATAGCTCCCTCTATAGAGATACAGAACGAGTGTGGAGCAGAGCCTGCTCTAAACTTAGGGATGAAGTTGCTAAATAACTTTGCCCAGGTATCTGCGATAATATTAGCAAATATTAAAGGGGAAGCAGGATCGGTGGCAATACGCCAACGTCTGAGAGATTTCACTCCATTACAACAGGAGACAGAACTACCTAAAATAATTGAAACTGCTTAAGCGGAATTAGGTAGAGACAGTCTGGGAGCTAGACAGGTAAAACCTCAACTACTGGGAGGTACAGATAAAGAGCAGGAAAAGAAAACACCAATTTCTTCAAAGAAGAAATGGGACAATAACAAAAAGCAAAAGAACAGATCTCACTCCAGGGGAAGGTCTTCTCAACAGGAGCCCCCAGAAAGGAGATACAATCTAAGAAATAGAGATAACATTAAAAAACCTGACAGGTATCAGGACACTGATACACGTTCCTCTCGTTCCTTTCAGGGTTCATCAAAAAACTCAGAGAGGGAAGGACGGTCAGAACAAAGACAAGAAGAGCGTACAAAGCCCAGAGACAGGCAACGCACTTCGGACTACGCTTCAAAGAAAGAAGAAAAACCCAAAACGAAACCTCAATTTACAAAGAAGAAGGTATCAGGTCTCAAAGTTAGGCATGCCCAGAATTCTGAGGACTCAACTACTGAACGGGGAATGGGCTCTGACGATGCTGGACAGCGCAGCAAAAGTAACAATAGCTCGCCGGAACCTGATGGAATTTCTGGTGACAGCGGAGTTGAGTGAGTATATACTAGGGTGAGTGTCCGACACAAGTTACATAAAATATCACTCCAAATGGAGGGGGACAAGCCCAGACAAGTTAAGGGTCTATTTTGGGAGAACCTGACTTCTGGCTACGACCACCTATTAGCAGAAAGAGATTGGCCGCCTACTATTGTTATGTTATGCCCAAAGGGGGAAACTCTAATTTTTCCAGCTTTCTCCGACCTAGTCCCGCACACCTAAGACATACATACGCGCAGGAGTGGGCGGTAGCCCTTGCTCCAGCATTATACCGCAACCACGTAGGGTGGGATGAAGAGTCAGCGCACCACGTAATTCCAATAAAAACAAACCCAACTCCACAAAGACAGTATCCCATAAAACAGGAAACTAAAAAACAGATCAGGCAGATCTTAGAGCAACTTGAATACTAAGGTGTAATTGAACCATGCACCTCATCAATGAATAATCCTTTATTTCCCGTAATGAAACCCGACAATTCATATCGTCTAGTGTTAGACTACAGACACTTAAACTCATGCACGAAAACTTTTGCAGTTCAGAATGCACACAGTGCCGCATTAATGAATAACATTGTGCGGAAAAAATACAAAACAACAATAGATATCTCAAATGGATTTTTCTGCCAAAACATAGCGCCTGAAAGCAGTTATTTGACAGCCTTCTCAGCGCTGGGGTCCCAGCGTCAATATTGTCGACTCCCCCAAGGGTAAAAGAACAGCCCGGGGTTATTCTCAAGGAGGGTAACAGAGTTACTACAGAATTTGGATGAAGAAGCATTATCATATGTAGATGATATTTATCTAACGGATGATGACTTAGAGGAACACTTGACCAGGGTGAGCACCATAATTTTGGGTTTCGCCTCTGAGGGCTACAAATTTAATTTAAAAAAATCGAAAATAGCCCACCTCAATGTCCTATTTTTGGGATATGAGCTTTCAAGTGAAGGCAAAAGCCTGGCAGTCCACTTTTTAGAAAAGTGCGCACTGCTACAACCTCCAAAATCATTAAAAATTTACAGTCCATACTGGGATTTTTGAATATTGGCAGAACATACATTTTGGATTACGCAGAGAGGGTAAAACCTTTCTACGACCTAATAAGACCTGACTTTTCAGTTAGACAATGGACACAGGAACATACAAATATCCTTCGTTCCCTACAAGCTGATATGATATCATCAAAACACTAACAGACACGCGTAAATGTACGCAACCTGGTGATCCGCGTAGTTGCAGGTCAATCAGGGTACACTTACTTAACCTTCAATGAAGGTGAAACGGTACCAATTGCATATAAATCGCATTTGTACACTAACGCTGAAATGCGTTTTGCACCCACAGAAAAATTCTGACTGCAGTACAGACTGCTGTAGTGAGAGAAAGAGCACTGGCTCAGGGGAAACGAATAATTATTGTGACCCCGGTACCGGCCTTAGAGGCTGCCACAAAGGCAAGCGTCCCAAATGCAAAAGCGTTACATCCAAGATGGATACAATGGGCTAATTCTCTCACTGCAACAGATGTAGAATACAGATATGACCCTAGTCTAAAAACACAAGCATTCCTGCAATATGAACAAAAATATCCTCTACCAAATGAAATAATGCCTCTAGATCGGTATGAATACATTATTTATACTGACGGATCTGCTCAACCGGCCATAGGGAGTAAGCAACAATACAGTGCACCATGCGCTATTGTAAAAGGTAGGATGCAGGACGGCAAGTTCCATCCAAGTTGTACAAAAACGCAGTCTCTCGGAGACTGCACGGCTCAGTTGGCAGAATTAAAAGCACTATTACTGGAACTGATAAATACGGATCCAGAATTCCCCACACTAATAGTGTGTGATTCCTTTTACTGTGTCCAGTCCTACAACGAATACCTCCACTATTGGGGACAAAATGGGTTCAGAGATTCAAAAGGTGGCACAATTAAACATAGAAAACTATGGGAACAGGTAGCAGAGTTAAAAAACGAACTACCAAGAGCTCACGTGATACACACGCTGAGTCATCAACGTGATGGCGTTCACATTGAAGGGAATTCATTGGCTGATGAAGCCGCGAAGGGGGCAGTACGCACTGCGTCCGTAGCTGCAATCACCCGTTCAAAAACGAGGGTAGACGGTAGTACAATGGTAGCTGTGATTGCTTTGCGCAATAACAGCAAAGCACTACCTAAAGGTATTCTACTCAAGTACTCCTACAAGTTAGATGCAAACAACGTTCCATTTGCTCAGATTCCTGGAGTGGGGGATAGAGTAATACCAAACATGGATCGCAGGTTAGGTTTAATCTTGGCTGCACACGAGGTTCTGGGTTCTGCTCATACAGGAGTTACGGCAACAGTTTCTTTACTGAAACAACGCTATTGGTGGCCAGGCTTAACAAAGCAGACCAAAGACTTCGACTTAAAGTGCGATATCTGTCAACAGATAAAAGGGTCCACCGTAGGTCGCCCAGCGCAGACACCATTGTTAATATCAGACAGACCGCTCGCGTGCATTTACCTGGACCACTGCGGCCCCTTACAATCTGATAGGGCTTACAAGTATATCATGGTGGCAGTGGATTCCTGTTCAAGATTCTTATGGGTATGGCCCCAGCGCTCAGCTGACGCCCGAACTGTTATAAAAGATTTGCGAGTCTTCATAGGGACATACGCAGTTGGCACATTACATTCTAACCGTGGCCCCGCGTTCAGTTCTAGGGCTTACAGGGAAGCCATGGGAAGTTTGGGTGTAGCACTGCGGTACTCCTCTCCGTACCATCCCGAGGTAAATTCAGTTGTGGAGAGGAAAAACCGGGACTTAAAGCAATCTTTAACAGCTAGGGTATTAGGCTCGGGTGGTAGTTGGGTCAATCATATATATGAGGTCCAGCTAGCCCTTAATAACCAGCCAAGAAGCTCTCTAGGAGGTGCCACTCCTTACGAGGTCCTGTTTGGGACAAGAATGTGGGTACCTGATCTCGATTGTGAAAGCACAGTGGCGGATGAAAAACCGTTTGACATCAATAAATCAATAAACGTTTGGCTGTTTTACAGGATCTGAATGAATCCAGAGCCTCCTTAAGTAACGTCGAGACAAAGAAAACCGCCACTGGGGAAGTCAAGTCAGCCACGGCAAGACCTGCCTGGATTCCTAAAGTTGGGGATCTGGTCAGAGAAAAGATTGTGGACAAAAAAGAATTTGGGCCATCCTATCGAAAGCCTTTACCTGTCCTGGCCGTTGAAGGATCAAGAGCTGTACTTCTACCGCCTCTTGCCGGAAAAGAAAAGAGATTCGTCTCAATCGATCTGATCAAACCACACTATGTGGCTGATACTAAATAGTAGGCTTCGTGGGCTTCTGAGTAGCCAACGTCCTCCTCTCGCTACAATACAGGAAGTTCAAACTGAAAGACTGATAACATTTGAAGAGTCACATTTACAAAGCAATGGAATCGATAACAATGCAATGGAACTAGTTCTACTTGACACAAACTTTCCAAATCTAAATGAAAGACAAATTTCGATTCAACCTAATAAGGATGTCTACGTCAACATGCCTCTTCAGGAGCAATCTACAAGTTCAACAAAACCTGCTGAGCTAACGAAAATAGATCGAACTGCATCTGGCTATTTCATCGACTTTGATACCTTTTCATTGGATCCAAGTGAACCTGAAACGACGCCAGCCCAAATTTCTCACAAACAACGGATCAAAGACTTTTTTAACTTTCTTAGAAGGACTTATTTAGTATCACGTTGGCTAGAACTTTGGATAATCACCGGTATATATTTTTTCTTTTCTAGTTAGGATTAGTAATCACTTTCCACTTGCTCATCAATGGAACGTATCTTCAACAGAGCTCTGCAACGTCAGAAGTAAACTTAATTTTAAAACCTCATGTTTCATCTGATCGTGAACAAAGAGACTTGTCCTTCGTGAACATTTCAGCAGTTCCTATACCGGATGGTATAGTGTGGGACAAAGTGAATTATGATATATTTGGACCGACCAAACTTTTAAAGATTCCACATTTGTTTAAAATTTCATTGAACGATATCATTACCTCCAGTACATTTTCTGATGATTGGGATTTTGAAACTGTTAATAACTTATTGTCTGAATTGGAACAATCTGCCGCATTTTCTAGCACTGAAATGTTAGAGGACACATCAGATTTTGACAAACTGTATTGTTACCAACATTATGGTCATCAATTCTTGCATAAATCTAGCAAACCTAGAAATGTTTTCACATACCACCAGTGGGAACATTGCCCTACACCACCGAAAGGTAGTTCAAAAACATTTGCACAGAAATTCTCATATTTTTCAGGGTTTAACACTTCTGACCCAACCTCGTATTATTATAAGGTTGCACCTATATCTGCACAGAAAAATATGTTAGCAAACACCAAACAGATTTACTCTGCTTCCTTTATTACCCAGCTGTCTGAACAGGGTTTTGACTTATGGATGGACACTGTAGACTTGAAATCAATCTGGGGTTCTAGGGACTGGCAAGTCCAGGGAACAGAAGCACTATTTATAGCATGTCTCATTCCACAGCAGATGATTTTTCTGAATGACACTGTGCAACAGACTTTCTGTCTTGGAATAGCCAAGAATAAGGACTTGAACACGCCTCAAATTCCATCACCTTTAAATACCGAGGGGAATTTTACGTCAGAAAGAGGGGCTAAGTTGGATAACATATTGCAATACAATAGATCAGACCCCAATTGGAAGGGATGGTTGGTTTGGCCCACTGGCACAAACAGATGTCAGGAAAGATTCAGGGGTACCACCGAAGGGTTAAGTATCCATAGGCCAGACCCACGTTATGTACAACGAGAACATACGGGGGAAGTGACATCATACAGTGTTGGGAAGTTGTGCCTTGATTGGCTAAAGACCTCAACACTACCCCAGGTGAAACAACACTTGTCTCTACTCACAGAGGATGTGGACCTACGGAATGTTTTATTAGGTCCCAGAAAACCACGTCAGAAGCGTTTTTTGTATGCTGTCTTTAACGAAATCCGGAAAATCTCCCAACAAGAAGCTGCAGAGAGATTAAGAGAAATAGATAGAGTTAACCTAGAAAAGGCGTTAGCCGTAGTTGACAATGGCATGACTACATTAACATCCAGGATATATTCACTGGGCAACATTGTATCTTCTGCTATCGATGTAATAGAACAGGATTTGTCCATATTGCAACACGGACAGTCACAGTTACGTTGTATTATTTTATTAAGCTGGACGCTGCAGTCATTGCGCGCCAGTTATGTGCCTTGGCGTTTCATCAACATTACGTCATTATTTTTTGCATACAATCTAACAGAACAACAGATGAAAACGGCACAGAGGGGAGCAAAATATACAATGCTGCGTATTGAAAAACTGGATAGGTTACCCATTCCTGTGGCAGAGTCACCGTCCACAGAGTGGTTAATCCATGGCCATATAACATTACCGGTTGCAACTTTCCAGTTTCAGTATTGCCTAGAACAGCAACAGGCAGGCAGATATGAAAAGATGGGTAGGGAATTCATCAGGGAATCCTGGGATTTACCATACAGATTTCGATGGAGGAGTGGGAATCTGAAAGTGCTTCTAAGCGAAACTAACTGCGAGAACGCTTTAAGTGGATCTCTCATATGCCAGGATATTATGCTACACAGGGCTTGTAATGAGTCTGTGGTGAACTTGTCCTGTCATTTGAGGGGTACCCCGGCAGCTGTGATTAATCCGGTATTCAGGCTTCTCTCGAAAGGGAGTTACTTGATGCTGAATGATCAAGGTTGTTGTGGGATGCTTCCGGGCATCGCATATCTAGTCACTGTGAGCTCCAAGGTTACTTACTGTATGCAAGTATTGTTTCCACCAACACATACAGTCAGGGAGGCGCCGTTATGACCTTCGCTAAATGTTTCCTTTATACGGTTTGATACTCCGAGCAGAATGAAAGCCATGCTTTTACAATGAACTGTGCCCTTAACTTCCGCCCGGGAGAATTTTGATCTCCAGATCATAAGGTCCTCGGCTGAGATACAGGCACTTATACGTACAAACTGCCCCTTCCATTTCACAGAAAGGTAAGTCGTATATTTAACATGTCTGATACGACGGGTGTTGTACACCTATTTAAGACCATAGGTTCCGGACTGTTAAGCACCTTTCAGACAGTCCTCGGAGTTATACCGAACTTTATACACTCCGTCTTTGGAAGCATTTTTGGAGGGCTTCCGCTGATCCTGTTCCTAATAGCAGGTATCCTGATTATTACTTTTCTGCTACGCAATGGATGTCCCAGCCACCAAAGAAATGGCGACAGTACTCCTGGAGTGCAAATACCGTGATCGCATGGTACAACATCTGGGCACACCTCGCCTACGGGAACTGAGCGCCTCTTGGTTCCTGTCATTTAGACCAGTCTGGATGGACTGTGTCCTACCTGTTCCCCGATGCCTGTTCTGCGGAGAGGAATGTGTGCTGGACCTCTGTCTGACACTTCCATCGGTTGTGCCACCAGACGTTGATGCTTTACTGGACCCGATAACGGCCCATGTTCTGCAGTGTCCTCAGCGTATTCCTATGTTGTTGGCAGCGTTCTTAGAGCCACCACAGGTAGTCTCTGCTCCTGTCGGTATGGGTACCGGCTCTTCCGCCAACACTCAGGCCTTGGATATCGCACAGGCTGCCCCAGCATCTGCTGCAGGCAGTACGGAAGATCATCTGTGCTCAATTGACATTTTTGGCTAGGTGTTACAGGGATTGTCAGCTGCGTATGCAGGCAGCAGCAATGTTGCGTCTACCAGCAAGGACACAAACATTTGGCACGTCGCACGCTCGGAAAATTTGGCCTTTTACAAAATTCCAGATTAAAACCTTTTGACCTGCATGGCTTTCAGATGCTTGTAGTTGTTCAGACTATATAAACAGACACTTTAGAGCCAATGCTTGAATGAATTTAAAAAAAAAAAAAAGAAAAACTTTAACGTTTCTTTTTTAACGTTTTTTAAAACTTCTCTTACGAGGTTTTATTATTAGTTGCATACAAACCTCTACACGCCTTGGTAGTACACTAGATTTAGTTATGTCGTCCAGTCAGATGAGGAGTGGGTGTTATATTTCATATAGGTACCCCGATATAGGTCTAGGTAACATGATAACTCTTCACCTACATTCTCTCCTATACTACATACATAACGGATTTGAAGGACTGACCTTTTACCTAGTTACAATACTACACACAGTACGTAGGGTTTTTCCCTGGACACTGGCCTCATAAATTATGCATGAGGATTCTTAGTTTCTTGGAATCACAGCAGGACCATCATCTCCTGCATAATAACTATGTATAAAGTTCATTCCCGACGTCATCCTAAGTCCAACACTGGCACAGCAAGGTAGAACCCCTGGAGATACCTTAGGGTATATAAACACCACATCTTGCTGAGATAGTCAGAGGAGACCAGGACTTCCCGGCCGACACACTGACGCAAGACGCTGAGGTTCCTGCTTGCAGATACTCCAGCTCGCAGTGGTCTGACATCCCTTGTGGGGTGTTCAGCTCGAGACCAGAACAGGGTCCCGCAGTCTCACATCAGGTAATGGGGTTGGCTTTATCCTAGAGGGAGTCTTGGCTTTACACCTACTCACATGCTAGGTACATTTAGGTACATCTAGTTAGGGTGCATCGTACGAGTAAGCATTTTATTGCCATGTATTTTATATACTTGCCTGTGGTTATGATTTGAGCAAAATGGTAGAAACCTACCATCTGTTTACTTTCTTAGTGCTGCTACTCATTTATATATTCTACTGCCTACTGGTGATTTCAGTACACTTATTTTACGCAAGAATAACGACTGTTCAATAAATGCTTATTGAAAAACGTCCCAACCGTTTATTCTGTGTATCTCTCTGAGAACAAGTGAGCACGAGTGACTGAGCGAAAAGTAAGTTACTGTTTCCACGGTCCTGAGGGATCAGGGTTGTCATGTTCGATAGTTGCCAAGAACTATTCTCTCCTTGGTAAGGGGAAGTGATAGTGGCATCGCGAGCTAGCTGGTACACAGGCCAACATACCCGGTGGGGGTGTCTGGAATCAGTCTGGACACCAGTCCCGCAGTGTATGTTGTCTAAACACGCAGATCCTATATAGGTCTTATAGGAACTACACGACAATTCTTAAGTAAATTCTGAGGGGTGACAATATTATGGACCCACTACTTGTAGTGGTGTGCCATAGAAACAAAATACAGCTGAAGGGTGGCCCTGTCTGCATTTTACCTGAAACCTGTCAGTTCTCAAAGAGGCAAAGGCAAGTGTTCATCCCACTCTGGCACAGATTTGTAGCCAAATACCTGCAGGTGACGATGCTTTATCTGGTGCAGTTCAGTGTGATGTGCGATGGGAAGAGACAGCATTTGGGGAACTAATTGGATGCTTGCACATTGCAGGATGTGGCTCGCACCACAGACAGAATGAAGCCTGCTGCACTTTGAGCTGAACACAAGTAGGCCTTACTTCATAAGACGTCCCGGGAGACTGGGATGTGACTGATTGATGGGGAACTATAAGGTCAGTCAAAATAGGGAGTATAGATGTATGCGGCAATGGGCTTAACAAGGTGATCTCGACCTTGCGTCGTTCTGCTCACCTTCTTTCTGCCTCTTTTTGTTTTAATTTGCACTCCTCCTCTTCCATCCTTCTAGAGTTTCTACATGATACTTGGAGGAAAATCGCATTTAGGGTGGTGGCGGAGGAAGGTGCACAGGAATGTGCCTATGGGCTTGCATCTTAGAATTGAGGACTACCGTGTGCATCAATTAAATCAAGAGAATGGATTTGAAAGTTGTCATTGGTAGAATCTTACACTGGTTGTAGGTCCAACCAGTATATTTGACACTAATATCAGTGTTTCTTAGTATAGTCATTGCTACTTGGGTTGATTTTTGCTGGTTTTATCATTGGATTAAAAATGAAAAATACATACTTTTTTAGAAGTAAAGAAATTAAAATGTGCTCATTTAGTGTCTCCTCTCTATTTTACTCTACATCCTATGAAGTATGCTAAGCCGTTACACCCTCCTCAGCATGTTATGTTCTTTCATCATTTCTACCATCTTATGTTAGTACATTCTCTGTCACTTTATGTTCCTACATGGTATGCTCTTACATTATTTCATTATGCTATGCCTTCAAACACTGTCATAATTAACTCATTCATTATCTCCACCTTCTAACGTTTTTAATTCTTGACCATCATGCTCTTTAATCCATCCACCTTCTTAGACTCTTACATACTCTCCATCAATGCTTTGCACCTACATCCTCCGAGACATATTATGATTCGACATTCTCTCTGTCTTCTTATGCTCCCACATCCTCTCCACCCTGCTGTGCTCTTACATCCTCCCCATCATTTCTTAATCTTACAATCTCTGCTTCATGTTTTTTTTCTCACACTGTCTCCATCATCTCAGGCTTCTAGGTCCCCTCCCTATCCTAGTAAACCTTCTCAATCACAATACGCTCCAGATCCTGTCTGCATTATGCGCTACCATTCACCTACACGTTATGCATTTACATGGTCTCTAACTTGCTATATTGGTTCATCATCTATTGTTTGCTAATTTCACATTGCCACACTCTGTTATGGTGCTAAATCCTCATATGGGAACTTTTTGAGGAATCCCAGGGCAATCAGAAGCTACTATGCTCAAATGAAAACAATCACAGCTTTTTACCTTTAATGTCCTGGGGCTGATCTTACTATGGAGCTCAGAACTCAGTACCAAGTATGTCCCTTTGGCGACTCTCTCCAACCTCCATGTTACGTACCCATTCATGTACAGGAAATCAAAATGGATTGCTGGGCGTCCACAGTCAAATACAGCACATACACTGTATGCACCTCCTACTGCATATGCAGATAGAAATCATACATGCGCTAGCCATGTCCCACATGGAGGGAGCAAAGGACACAATTGCAGGAGGCTTGCAGATCAATTTAAAACAGGAGAGTCCAGTAGACAAGTCTCACTTGCTGTTGAAAGGTCTAGAATCTGTTGCTTCCACCACTGTAGTCCTCTAAGGGCAGTAGTCACCCACAGTAAACGAGGGTGCGTGTGGTGTGCTTCTCCAGACCACAGAACCCAGCTCTGGATCACATTCTGTATCACAGTGGACCCTCATTGTATATGTATGATTGTCATATGCTGACCCCAAAAATAAAAAAAATCGGCAGGGACTCACTATGAGAAACTCAGGGAGGGTGCACGCACTCTTCTGGATCATTCAGGAGACCTTGTCTGGTTCAACACATCCTTTCAACATGCCGTGCTCTTACAGCTTGCCAAATTTCAATGACACATTTTCTACACCACCCATTTTTATGTCTTGACCATCATAGATACTCATTATCTCTGCAATGTTACACTCTTACGTCTTCTTTATTAAGCTATAATCCCACATCTTCTCCATCATGCAGTGCTCTTCTCTCTTCTTCATCATGAGATACTATTACAACCTCTCTAAAATTATTTCCTCATACTTTCTAAACATAAATTATAATGCTTTGCTTTTACATCCACATTGTTCAACCCTATGGCCTTTATATTCTACTAAGTTCTTCACACTTTCTATCATCCTAGCCTCCTAGATCCTCCCCATCCTACAATGATTTTACATCATCTTTTGTTTTCCTTCATTTACATAATCCTATGCTTTTACTTCCTCCCCGTCATTGTTTGCTTCTATGTACTCTGTCCTTTCAGGCGCTTGCACCTTCCATGCCCATATGCTTTACATCCTTTCCAATACCTTTAGCTCTAACTCTCGAACTTTCAATCAGCTTATGCTCCTTCACGATCCTCTCCTCCATGCTATTCTATTATATTATTTATCATAATTCGTTACTCCATCCTCGCCATCATGCTACTCGCTTGCATCTCCTGAATCCTTTCCGTCATGCTGCTCACTTACATTCCTCCCATCAGGTTTTGTGCTACATGTTCACCATAGTGTGTCAGATCTATTTTTGACCTCATCTCCATGGCCTTATAACCTACTCTTTCATTCTCTTCATCATCATAAACCTTCAAATCATCTCCATTACTTTTCATTCTAAAATCTTGCACAACATCCCATCTATAGGTCCTTCATTACCCTTCAGTTTCCCATACTTTTTCCGGCATTCTTCTCTCATCCTGCCTCCATCCGGCGGCGGTTTCTTCATGATGGAACAAATAAAATGGCAATGAAAAGATATCATTGCCATTTTATTTTTCTGACGTGCGCACAGTAGCCCACCCCCAGCCCGCAGACATGCAGGGCTCCAAAGTGCGCATGTTACTTTGGCCGGCTGTCTTGTGCGGGTCTAACTAACATGCACACTTTGAAGCTCTCCATCCAGCTTTCATAGACAGCTGTGTGGAGACCAAGCACAGGCCTACAGGGTCTGATGGAGAATCCAGCCAGCCCGCTCCATCCAATCCAGGCACTTCTCTCATGCTGGTTAACAGCATGAGAGCAGCATTTGGATTGGTTAGGGGAGCTCGACTGCAGATTCAGAATTGGATCACTGAGGAGGACTTACAGTCGTGGATACGTACCATTCATTTAATTTATTTAAAATGTTATTCTACTTTTTTTCGACTTTTGGAGGGAGGGGTCGTTTTATTTTGAGCTTTTGGAGGGAGGGGGGTATTTTATTTTGCTCTTTTGGAGGGAGGGGTATTTTACTTTTGGGTTTAGGAGGGAGGAGGTGTTTTATTTTGTTTTTTGGGAAGTGATGGGACACTTCACTCACCCCACCACTTTCAAAGGGTGCCAGCCACCCCTGCCTCCATCTGTCTCCGTCCTCATCCCTTCCTTCCCCTACTCCTCTGTACCTTCGACTAAAGCCCGTCTCTCCCTGCTTTCACACGCCTCATTCTCACTGCATCTCTCCTTGTCACAAGTAAGATATCGCTTCCCCTGCTCTTCAGCCTACTGTCGGAGCCTGGAGGTAGAAATATTCCTCGCCATACATCTCCCTTCTGCTCTGTAGGTGTTTATCAGCCTTTCATTTCCAGCTCTGACTCTGTCTGAGCACTGTTCAGGGGCCTATTAAGGCGGATCACAGCCTGTGGTGGCGCAGGGTGACTGTATAATGAATCTTACGGTTCTAAATGAAGCCACCCTCCCTCGCCTTACTGGTGGTATGTGACACCAACATTCATGTAAAGGATGCTTTATGTTCAATATTTTTGTACTCCTTCAGTACTTCATCTTATCAATATATGTAAGCTTTCTTAAACTTACATAAAGAGCTCCTGTGTGCTCTTGTACACACATTGAAGATGTATTCTCAGTCCTCCTGCATTATGTAGCCTTTGTTGGATGTTATATTGTAATGGGTAGTGCCCTGTCACGTTCATGTTAAATCCTCTTTTTCATGGTTTAATACCCTTGTTCAAAGGAGACAATCATCAAAAAATATTGTGCCAGGACCCTTATGCCAGTTTGTTTATGAATACCAATTATGAATCCAAATTTCCTCCCTTAGTAGCACACGAATGACTAACATCAGCTTAAGCCAAATTTTGCAAAGAATAAATTCAGAATCTGGAATTGTGTGACAGGGTTATGATGTGTTCACTAGGAAACAACGACTTTCAATTACCAACCTCTGCACAAGTGCATTTGCAGTTTTTACAGTTTTAATTTGTCATAAATAGGGATATAGGAGGCATGGCCAAGATGGTGGGCGAGTAGGAAGCACTCTCTCGTCCCTCCACCCCCACCGCCGCGTGGCCTCGCCATCTACCTGCACTCTGGCCTGCCTAAAGCCCTAAGATAGCCTACATTCATGCCAAGATACTCCAGACAGCTAAGCAAACATTAAAAATTGAGAGGTGTCCCCCTCCCCGGGGTCCAGGAACAGAGCCACACTGCGCCGTGGCCGACTGCGCCAGTCAAGATGGCAGCGGCCACGAGGCAGAAATGAACGCAGGAATGCGAAAGTTATCAGTCGCCTACTTACCTACGAGGTGGGAAACCCTACAGCAATGAAGGGGAACGGCAGGAAAACCTCCCCCAGGCACCATAGCGGCAGTAAAGCGGTAGAACCAGGGCCCTCCCATACTCCCCAAGATGGCGGCCGCCGCAAGGCCACGATGATAGCGCAGCAGTGAGGCGGTAGGGTGCGGCCTACTGGAGTGAATAGCCTCTGTGCTAGGGGGGCTACCAGAGGAGTGTGGCACCCGATTGGTGACTGCTGGGGGTGCCATGTACAGACCTGAAGTGGCACTCCGGACTCATATCAACTGCGGGGAGCCGGGAGCAGAACTTGAACGACCCTAGATTTACCCAGGAAGTTGGGCCTGCCCTGCTTGCCCCTCACCCAATACATACCCATGCTGGCTGATCCCTGGGGTGCAGCGACCCAAGAAAGGGGCATCGGAGAAGCCCTCTGTACATCTACTACCCTGCCAGGGGATGAGGTAAGTGTGGGAGGGCCTGCATATATGAGCAATGCACCGGCTGGCGCTTTGGAGGCCCACACTGAACCGAGAGTGGCCTGTGACCAAACGCTAGGCCCTCCCGACTGCTCTCTCTTCATAACAGCCACGGACAGGTTCACTAGTGTGGAGTACCCCGCATAGCACATTCACGAAAGAGGGCCCCTATTTGACCCTGCTGTGCTACCCATGGGAGCCTTTTGGGGCTCTACCGGCCGAGTGCTGCTGGACGTAGTGTTATGTGCCTGGGTTAGGCCCATGTAGCGATGTGGCTCATTTCTTACATTGTCCTATTTTTCACAATAACATTTCTGCCACGACCTTTTGCACATATTTGCGTGCACGACAATGTTGGATTAGTTTCTCTGAAGCTACTTTGTTTACACATCTAGCTTCGCACAACATTATCACGATGCCTCGAACATCATGTACAAGACCCTTCTCTACACACTATGTATAATTGTTGTTCCATCTTCATCCATGGGCGACAGGGCCAGCTACATCTCCATAACAACACTAATCTAAATGCACATCACAAGGCTGCTTTCCATTATATATAAAGAACATCCCAAAAGATTAGCAAAGGAGGCACTTCAGCTGACACCGAGGGCCCTTGCATGCTGAGATTTCACCATGCAGCAGTTTGACATCTCGTGAGGGGTATCCAGTTCATGACCAAGACGTGGTGCTACATTCTCTCCTACCAGGTAATGGGGTTGGATCATCCCTTGGGGGGGATTCTTGGCTTCACACCTACACACATTCTAAGTACATTCAGAGAAGGGTTTGCATAATAGGAGTATGCCAGATTACTGCCTTGTTTATATGCCTGCATGTATACACTGTTTTTTGCACCATGGTCGAACTGTATCTACTATTTACTCTTTTGGTGCTTGTAATCACTTTCATCTGCTTCTGTCTACTGATTATCACAGCACATGTATTCTATACCAGAATAACGGTTCAATAAATATATTGAAAACGTCCCACGAAGTATTCTGTATATTTCTCTGAGCTATAGTAAGCACGAGTGACTAGCTGGTCTCTAGCCAGGAGGCGTGTGGCCAAGGCTGGGCATGGCCACCGCCTGGGCCAAGAAGAACCACTCCCTAAAGGAGATGTTGACCAAATCGACTGGGCGCCAGCCAGGGGCACTGGCGTAGCAAGGGGGGGGTGGAGGGGGCGGTGCGCCCCGGGCGGCACGAGTTTTGGGGGCGGCGGCGGCCGCAAAAATCATCACCAGCACCCTCCCCCTCCTCAGCGCGGCGGCAAAAGGCAGGGACCGCCATGGGCGGCAGAGTGCCTAGCTACGCCACTGGCCAGGGGACAAACCTTCCCCCACCTGCTCGGAACAGCACACCAAGGGCGATGACAATGAGGGCCCGGTTAACCATGCCTTTCTGAAGGCCCTGTTCGCTTCCCTCCGGGATGACCCCCAAACAGTTAAGAGACCTATCCCATGATCTAAAAGAGGCCTGATGGGAGCTGGCGGAGGTGGGGTATAGAGTCTCCATACTCAAGGGCCACGAATCCAGTCAGGATGAAGAGCTCGAGCACCTACAACAAGAAGTCATCCTACTTAAAGAGCAGCATAACGACCTACAGGCAATACGGAAAACCTTGAAAACCAGTCGAGGCGCAGCAATATATGGATTCGGGGTGCCCCAGCCAACACTGAGGAAGCGGACTTAGCCGTAAATGCGGGCCCTCTTAACCAGAATTTGGAAACACCATTTGAACAGGAGATACAGTTCGAAAGAGTACATAGAGTGGGTCCCACATGACCGGAGAACAACCTTCCAACCGACATCCTGGTCTATGTCCACGATTTTCTGCTTAAAGAAAGCTAGAGACTTACACCCCTTGTAGTTCAGAGAACATACGCTGGTGCTCTATCAAGACTTGTCAGCTCTCACCCTGCAGAAAACGTGCGACTTCCGCCCCATCGCCACCTATCTCTGGGCCAAAGGTGTGACCTACCCCTTCCACATCATTTTCGGATGGGAAGGGAGACTCTACCAGATCTGCTCACTGACAGAGGCATGCAAGCTACTACTGATGGAGCCCAGAAACTCCTCCGATGACAGGAAGGGTCAAACTCCCCCAGAGGTCTTCATCCAGACTATGGCCATGGAGAGACGAGTAGTGTTGGAAACGCTATCCAGAGACACTGACAGACAAGAGTGTACCTGAATGAGGCCAAGACTCCAACGCTGTGAACGATGCCAGTGAGATTGAGACTGGTGGAAGGATGGGGCAAAAGTGAGGGGAAGGAGTCAGTGGCAGCTCCTCCACTAAGGCAGAGGAGTGTCGCCCCACTGCTTTCAGCAGGGCAAAAAAGGAAAAATAAAACAATACTGTTAGACCTGACATCCTTGGCGTGGTTTTCCCTGGCTTTTTGCCTCTACCTCCTGGGTTTTTGATGCTGTGCTGGATTTTGTTTTTGCTGGCTTAGATGCTTTGGGCACTTTGCCACTGCTGATCAGTGTCAAAGTGCAAGTGCTTCCTGTATAAATTGGTATTGTGATTGGCTATCCATGATTGGCATATTTGATTTACCAATAGGTCCCTAGTAAAGTGCACTGAGTGTGACAGGGCTGGTAAATCAAATGCTACTAGTGGGCTTGCAGCACTGATTGTGCCACCCACATTAGTAGCCCTGAAAAGATGTCTCAAGCTTGCCACCCGGGTGACTGTGCGCAGTTTGTTAACTGCCATGTCGACTTGGCAAGCGCACCCACTTGCCAGGCCCTAACCTTCCCTTTCCTTACATATAGGACACCCCTTTGGTAGGCCCAAGGTACTCCTCTGGGCAGGGTGCAGTTTATGTGAAAGGTAGGACATGTACTGGTGTGTGTAACATGTCCTGATAGTGAAATACTGCCAATTTCATTTTTCACTATTGAAAGGCTATCTTGCTCCATAGGACAGAATGGGGAATACTTTGTAACATTTTACAAGCATATCTTCCCATAGAGATAAGATGGAAAAATGGAGTTTGGTAACCCTGAACTCAGAATTTGATAACACATCTTTTAGTAAAGATGGTTTTTAAATTGTGTGTTTGAAAATACCACTTTTAGAAAGTGGCTATTTTCTTGTTCAACCATCCTGTGTGCCTCTGCCTGCTTGTGGATGGACTGTCTGGCTTTGGAGTGACAGGGGCTGGGGAGGTGCAGTGGCTCCAGGAGTCTGAATGAGTCAGCACTAGGCTGAATAGGCCTGACCTGCATTTGGAGTGGTGGGAGGAGTAGCACCTGTACCTGAACAGGGCTGTGCCTGCCTTCCACAATGCTGGCTCCGTCCCCCTGTGGTGTGTCTGGAGCCAAGGCTCACACTGACAATGGATGTTGATGTGCACTTGCAGAGTGCCCCCCAGAACTGGTTTGAACTGGGCTCAGAGCCCCTTGCACAAAGAGAACAAAGACATTTTGGGGTATAAGTATCAGACCCAAAACCCCAGACTTTTAGATCATTCCTGAAATTCAAGAGGAACCTTTGCGAAGGAGAAGAGCAGGAGAGACTGAGGAGAAGTACAGCCTTTGCTGCGTGTCTGGGGTTGGCCTGCAGTTGCTGTTTCTGCCAAGGAAAGGAGAAGGACTTTGCTGTGTACTGTGTCCAATGTTCCCTCTAATTTTGTTCCTCTGTGTGTGACAGTGTAAGGTCTCTGTGCGCTACAGCCAAGGCTATGTGCACCAAGATTTTGACCGTGCGTGTGAGTGTAGCTACAATTATCAGTGGCAAATACCATTCCATACTTGTTTACAAAAAAGTAAAAAATGTGCATTTCCACACAGACAGCTCCACGTCATAGTCATAGTATCGTGAGAGAGGTTGTCATTAATAAGTCAAATTAGAGCACTGTACTGAGATTTTTTATACATAAAACATTATCAAACTTAGAGTCACAACAGTTGTCATGTAAGCCCTGTACATGGCCCAGATTAATATAGAGCAACATTATAGTTTATTAAATCAAACACAATATTTTTTTGTACAATTGGTATTCTGAATTCACCTACTTGAAAGTGGTTTCTTACCCGATAATGAAGAAAAAGGAGGCGTTTTGGTAAAATAAAATATTTGCCTAAGATCACACAATTCAAGCAGGAATGCTGTGATTTACCTGGGTTTTCTGATTTCACTTTGTACAAATCGGCCGGTAAATGAGTATATATTTGTCTTTCCTTAGGTTGACACTTGGTTTTTACCTCTTTGTGTGTTTTTTAATAGTTTTTATATAGCGCAAACTTGACCGGAAGGTAATTAAGGTTTTGTGTGAGCACCAGTTACATTACACAAGGTCATATTCATTTTTGAAAGGCACTGGGGGGCATATTTACAAGCCCCTTGCGCCACTTTTGCGCCGCCGTTGCGTCACGCAAGTGACGCAGCGGTGACGCAAACCATGCGCCGCGTTGCGCTATATTTACAACGTGACGCATCTAGGGAGATGCGTCACGTAGTAAACCCCTGCGCCACATGAAACCTGCGTCAGGTTTCATGTGGGCGTACCGGCGCAGGGGGCGTTCCGGCGCAGGTGCGCTCGGAAAAGTGACGTAGTGAAATCTACAAGATTTCACGCAGTCACTTTTCCGGCAGCTAGTGCGCCAAATCCTTACGCCTGCTTCAAGCAGGCTTAAGGATTGACGCACCATGTTAGGGATAGGAAGGCTGGAACAGTGCTGGAGTTGCGTCGCGCTTGCGACACGACTTCAGCACTGCGCCAACCTTCCGCCGGCAGATGCGTCACGCATCTGCTTATCCTTGCGCCACGATGCGCTGCATTGTAAATGCGGTGCATCGGACGTGGCGCAAGGGTAAACTTGCGTGACGCATTTTCCCTGGGAACGTAAATATGCCCCTGGGATTTTACCTGCTTGCCCAGACTAACAGGATGTTGAGTCGACACTGAGACACGACCCTGGTCTCCCAGTTCCAAAGTCAGCAGCTCTGGCCATGAAGCCACATCCTAGGAAGAGGGAAGGTGGCTGGCAGAAGCCACATTACAGCTCAGCTCGTTATGGACTAGAAGTTTCTAACAGAACCTCGAGCTGAGCCAGACTACAGACTAGAGCTTTCAGTGGCTTGCCCACCTCTAGCCAGAATGTTGATGAACAATTAGGTAAGCAGAAAGTTATCACCTGACGCTACATAGAAGGGAACACCCATTTCTAAAGAGCAGGGACACCACAAATTACCAGAGTGAGATTGACTAACACTAGGCCATTGTGACACTCTACTGCTGGGTTTCAATGTACAGATATGTTTTCTCCTTATCGTCTTTATTTCTACCAACAGCCTGCAGATGCCACTTGCTAAATACTTAAGCAGGTATCATAAGCAGACAACACTTTAAAAAGGGTGTGTGAGCTGCCTGATGATCCCCGACTGACAAGAAAACAAAAACAGAAAGGTCATTTTATAAATTAACTCAGATTACTTCATTTGTTGTCCTTTTGAAATATCACGACTGGGCCTTTGCAGGGCCTTAAAACATGAATAAGTATCCAACATTTCGTTTACAGAGGTGACAACCGTAATGTTTACAAAAATTGCAGCGACATCACGTAGGGCATGTGCACTAAAGCACAAAGAATGGATAGGCCAATCTTTATCTCCGAACATCCCCAGGATGATGAACAAAAGAAGCCCTCACATCTGCTGTCCTCTCGGAAATCACAAGAAATGCCCAGAGTATTGAGATTAAAATGCATGTTATCTGCAAGTCACGGGGCGTGCCCTTGGACGCCTAACAATACAGATAAAAAAAATATATATATACCCATGTTCCTGTACAACCGCTCTTCCCCGATGAAGGCGCCTTGACGCGATTTTCACAAAGCTCTTCCCGCATACCCATCCCACCTTTACTTTCCCCTGTCAGCTTTTGAGGCATCTTCAGCGCTGAACTCAGGCCCTATAACCAACATAAAAAATTTGCTCAACACATTCAATCAATCACTATCCTCGGCCAGGCTTTCATAGATCCAAAATACAGAAAAACAAAGACATTTTAGGGACAACTAATACGAAAACGTGGGTCATGCAAGCACTTAATGTACAGAACACAGGGAACGCACACACGAGGTAGCTGGTGGGACCCCCATACAACCATAAGGTCAGTGGGAATCAGTGTGTCACAGAGAGGTCGAGAGACATCATTCTGCATGGCTCATGACTCCAGACATGCACTCTGCACAGGAATGCATCCATCCGCTCCTTCGAGAACACTGGTGCCTCTGGCACACTCCATACCTAGCACAATCACCGGCATGTCATTTGGAGGGGGGAGCGGGTTGGTGACCAACAGAACGATCTTGCGCACGATTATTGCACAGCATTAAAAAATATATTTATCAGTAAAGCGACCGTCATGCTGCGAGATGCCACTGCTGCTTGTTAAGCCCTGAAGCTGCTGCCCCATCTCTAAAACTAATGCAGCAAGTGGCATGTGCTGAAGCCACATGCAACGCAACTTGTGACCCTCTGCACCCTTAACAGACAGCCATGTACGAGAAATACTGACCTGCTGCTTGCACCCTCCTCTTACGCGGCAGTCTTCTCCTTCACCCGAAATCTCCTCCACTGCTCCCTGTGCACCGTAAACAAGAAAGTGAGTTTGATCCCATGCCGCTTGCGCTTTTAAAGCAGAGGTGCAAAATGGTATCTTGAGTGAGGAGGATGTACTGATGTGTGCGCGCTTCACAAGTGAGACTGCACGCCCGAGATAGGTAGAGTGGGCGCTTACAGGGAACAATGGCTGTGTCCCCTGCTTGGAGGAGATCTCCAAGGGCCTGAAGTGAGGTGGCCTCCTGTTTTGAAGTCTCAGGGACACAAAGACTTCACCCCCAGCTCTCCTGAACTCAGGTGCTGCGAGTTTTAGCCTGCCAAGAGGTGCCTGTGCCAGTTTTGGGCCTCTGGAGGTTGTTGCTGCTGTTCGGGAGCTGGAAGAAAGAAGAAACGTGAAAAACTGCTAAAATCGACGAATCGCTCTTCTTGCGGCTGTTTGAATTTCCACGCATCGTTGTGCCGCTGCGAAAACCGTCGCAGCGCCTGTCGCTGCTGCAAGAATCGACGCATCGAGGGACCGCGGCTGAAGAGGACAGACGCAGCGCCGCTCGACGCTGCCGCAATGATCGCGGACGCATCCTGGATTTCCATGCATTGTACCTGTGCGGCACGCTTTCCCGACGCATCACCTGCGAACCGGGACGTCACGAAGGATTGACACATCACTCCCCATACAGACCAGATTCGACGCAACTCGTCCTCTGCGTGTCGCAGAACTGTTGCATCACCTCCCCAAGGTCTCAGGAGTGTCGCATCTCTTTGTTTTCCGACTCTGCAGCTGTTTGGAACTTTGACGCATCTACAGGTACTTTGGTGAAAAGTCACGCATCCATAGTTTTCTACTGTACAAGTTCTTGAAACCTTTTGAAAGTCATATTTTTAACTAGCAGACTAAAACACAAAGGTGCACCACTTAGTAACAAAAAGCAATAGACACATCGCAAAACATCAAGTCCGTGTCCGTAATATTTTCCACATATTTTCTTCTTTTATTTCTCAAAATATTCTTGATATAAAACCACAGCCGACGCGTTTCGTCCAGTCATGGACTTCTTCAGGGCATTAGAGCCAAAAAGGCAGGCACTCCTAGAGATAAGTCAACATCGGAGTTCCACGCACTGGGTATGTGTTACGCTGAAATTGCCCAAAGCTCTTATCCTCTGTATGATAATAAAATCAGGATAATTGTTCCTTAATTGGAAAAGGTAGGATTCATTCATGGGAATAGTACCCTCCACACGAACCCTTCCGAAGTGCGCCTCACTGTGATAAAGTGGGCCAACAATAGAAACGGGCAATCTCCCAATACAGCCTTGATATGGCTAAGAAAAACGGCGACCTTGAGCAATCTCCTGTAAGGCGAAGACGTTGACTTATCTCTAGGAGTGCCTGCCTTTTTGGCTCTAATGCCCTGAAGAAGTCCATCACTGGACGAAACGCGTCGGCTGTGGTTTTATATCAAGAATATTTTGAGAAATAAAAGAAGAAAATATATGGAAAATATTACTGACACGGACTTGATGTTTTGTGATGTGTCTATTGCTTTTTGTTACTAAGTGGTGCACCTTTGCGTTTTAGTCTGCTTGTTATAATCCTGTCTTGGATTGCACCGCGGCAGTGGGTGTGTTAACGGTGTGCACACACAATAATTGGAGAAATCCTATTACGTTAATTAAGGATAGTGGGTCAGGTGCTAGGTCTTTACGGAGTACACTGCCAAACTTGTGTATTTTTCATATTTTTAACTGTGTATGTTGGATTGTTGTTGTTTTGGTCATGTTTAGTTTAGATAAATACATTTTATTTTTCTAAACTGGTGTGGTGTCCATTTGTGGTGTTTGCACTGTGTTACTGTGAGTGTTGGTACAAATACTTTACACATTGCCTTTGGGATAAGCCTGTCTGCTCGTGCCAAGCTACCAAGGGGGTGAGCAGGGGTTATCTAAAGTGTGTATCCCCCTTACCCTGACTAGAAGCAAGGGTCCCTATTTGGACAAAGGTACCTACTCTGCCAACTAGAGACCCCCATTTCTAACAGATACCAACACTCTGAGGCAGTTTTGCGGGGTGGGGCAGGGCTAGGCTGCTCATCTCACAGGGGGAGGAGTGCTGAGCACTTAAGTGCACATGAAGGTTTGGCCGGTCGTTTCAGGCTGGCCAAACCGTAATGTGCACTTTGCATGTTCTCCAACCAGGCTGTATTACAGCCTGGTTGGAGAAAATGCACAGGCTCATAGTCCCCGTCTGAGCGCCGAACCACGGCGTTCAGATCAATCATTACGCTGCTATTAGCAGCGTAGTGATTGTCTAGGAGAAGCCTGTGTGCTTCCTGCTTCCGTTCCAGGCTCGTCGGAAGGGAAGCGGAGGAACGACGTGGCCGGACGAAGAGGTAAGTGCTTTTTTTTTTCTACACCCCAACCCCCATACCCCATCATGTCAACCCCGCTACCCCGACTCATCACCCCCGTCTCCCGCCTCGCCTGCCCCGATCCATGCCAGCCGCGACTGGAGGAGTATGAGGAGCCATGGACCATTACACCCAGGCACTCCATGGGACAATCTTTGACATGCCCAGCACCTCAACTTTGTTGTTTTTCCGTTTTTGTTACTGTTTGTTGTTGAGTTTGTGGGGAGGGGTACTCACACCTTAGTAGAGCGCACTACACTATAGGTACTCACCAACACAGAGTTTGCCATGTAACATGCTGTATCTGAGACTGCATGGCTGGGCTATTAGATGGGGTGACAGCTTGGAGGATGTTTTTCACTTCCCATACCACACGATAGTCTAAAAGTCTTCACCCTCCATGTAAAGGTGCTTAATAATCTGATTAAATGCTGAGAAATCATATCATTTCTGGAATAGTCAGGTGCAGATCTATGTCTTCTGCGGGAGACCCATCTGGTGGCTGGGGATTGTCACAGACTCAGATCACGGGCCTTCCCACAACATTTTTTCTCATCTGCGCCCAACAAGACAGTAGGAGTCGCCCGTCTGGTCTCTCACTCCTTTTTGAGGTAAGGTGGGGGACAGAGTAGCAGAGATTAAGGGAAGGCTATAGACATATAGAGTGAGTGTGGGAGATCATATCTTCATCATATGTTCACTCTATGCCCCTAATGATGGCCAAGAATGTTTCCTCAGGAGGACAGTGGCAGACGTTATTTCCTCTCCTGATAAGAAAGTGCTGATGGGGGGAATCTGAATCTTGTGTTTCACAGCGACCTTGCCTGATCAGCGCCCAGAATATGGAGGTTCAGGGGCCTTTTCCCAAGAGGGGATTATATGGCTACGGGAGATGGGGTTAAGGGACCTCTGGAGAGAACATCAGCCCCAGATTCTGGATTATACCTTTTATTCCCACGTTTACAAGACATGTGCCTGCCTTGATCACTTTTTGGGGATCAGGGAGCTGCAGGCCCTCCTCACAAAAATTGAGATGGCACAACGCTCCCTTTCTGACCATGCAGCAGTTTCTCTCACACTAGCACTCCTGCCCTCGCAATGTATACACCGACCATGGAGATTGAAGGAAACCCTACTTGAGAGACTAGATGTGGGCAAGCAGGTCACTCAGGCCCTCACTATTGATCTAGAGATAAACGGCACGGCAGACACTCCAATCTCTATCCTTTGGGAGGCTCTTACAGCAGTCAGTCAGGGAGAGTTAACAGCAATATCTGTGGTGAATAATAAAATACGACATGTAAAATGGAAACACCTAAGCCAACAGGTGCAAGAGCTCGTGCGAATACAAAAGTATACTGGCGCTCTGTTGGTGTGGCAACAGCTGGAGGCGGCGAGAGCTCAGCTGGCGGGACTAGACCTGGATAAAGCTGAGTACGCACTGCTTAGACTGCAACATTCCTTCTATGTAGTCGGAAATAAGTGTGGGTGTCTGCTCGACAACCGACTTAGAGCACAACAACAAGCTACTGGGATGGTGTCCCTTCTGACACGGAATGCACAGAGATTATGGGAGATGCTCCCATTGCATCTACCTTCCGTGACTTTTACGAGGAACTCTACTCAAACCAAACCCTCCCCACTGAAGGCCTGGACCTCTATCTTAGAGATGCACACATCTTGCGGCTGACAGCGGACCAAGCCGACTTTCTAGACTGCTCGATCTGGATAGAGGAGGTGATTTCAGCCTTTGCAAGACAGAAACTCCTTAAATCACTGGGGCCGGACAGATTCATGGCACTGTTTCATAAAACATTCTGCATGACATTGGCTTCAATTTTGTCCCAGATTTTTAATACGATAACAGGCCCAGAAATGGTCCCGTCCTCCATGATGGATGCCTCCATTGTCATAATTCCCAAACCTGGGAAAGATCAAAAACAATGCGGGTCCTACTGCCCCATATCCTTCCTCAATGTGGATATTACATTGTTTACCAGTACGCCTAAATCCCCTTATGCCGGGGCTTGTTGATTCGTTCCGCATAGACAATGTAGTGATAACACCAAGTGAATCCTACATCTGCTCAACAAGGCTAAATGCTCCAAACGAGAAATCATGCTTCTGGCCATTAATGCCAAAAAGGCATTTGACCGGGTGCACAGGCCATATACCTGGCGACAACGCTTGGCCATTTTGGTTTTGAGTCCCGGTTCTGCACTTGGGTACTCAGTAATTATGACCAACCCCGAGCAACTGTCCAGGTGAATGGTCGGAACTCAGCCCCATTTCCCATCCGTGGAGAGACAAGACACGGGTGTTCACTTTCACACCTACTCTTTGCTCTGTGCATGGAACCCTTCACTTAAAAAGTGCATGATAGTCTGCGTATCACTGGGGTTACCTTTGGTGGGGAGGAGCACACAATCCTTCTATGCAGATGATGTTATCGTAGCACTAGACAACCCCTAGAAGGCCCTCCCGGCCTTACTTGCTGAGACGGAGGCCTTCAGTGGAGAAGCGGGATTTCGGATAAACATCCAGAAATCGCAGACCCTGAACCTCTTTGTCCCTCCGGAGATGGAGGCTCTCCTGGCCCAACACTATCCGATCCAATGGCAATCTATCTCTATCCAAGTAGCCCCGACCCTAACTACCAAACAATTCTTCAGCAAATCAGGAGAGATCGGACACACTTAGACCGAATCTCATGGCTTGGCTGGGAAACGGCATGGAAGATGACTGCTTACCCAAGGATTCTTTTCCTCTTCTAGGTGCTCCCACAGTCATGATTCAATCCCAGCAGGGGGAGATGCATCACTTTGTATGAGCAGAGGGGAGACCTCGCATGAGTAGAGAGTTGAGCTATCAACCTCTGGTGGCGGGTGGAAATCCCCAACCTCATGCAATATTATCAAGCAGTGCAGCTAGGTTATATGGTGGAATGGTCCAGGAAAGAAACCGATAAACCTTGGCTGTTCATGGATAGTGCCATATCACAAACTTCTCTGTGGAAGGTCCCCTTTCTGTCTTGCTGACAAAGAGCGTGGGGACTTTATTACTCCCCAGTTACTAAAGCTATTTTCAATGTGTGGGACCGCGTAGCTATCCGTCAGGGGTTTGATGTCATTCCGCTCCCCGATGACACCGGTGGTGGGCAACATGAACTTCACTCCAGGCCTTACCCAAGCTTCATTCCAAGGCAGAGGCCCTCTCCCCTTTGAACAACTCCAGGTGGACTACAACCCCCCGAAGTCTGAGAGGTTGCGATACCTGCGGGTTCGGCACTAGGTAATGCATCCTATAGTGCACCCCGGGGCGCAAAGGCCTCTCACTACATTCGAAAAATGATTAAACATAAAAACCACAGAAAAATGCCTTACTACTGAACTATACAGCCTGCTCCAACATGCCTCCCCGGTGCCAAAAACCCTGGGGAATAAATGCTGGGAACAAATGCTGAGGCGGCATTTAACGTCAAAGGAGTGGGAGGACATGTATTGCAGAGCCTGCCACAAAGCAAGTAACACTGCTATAAAAATAGCTATGTACTGGTATGTCACACGAGTGCGACTACATAAGGGCAACCCTACATGGAGTGCTGTTTGATGGAGACACTGTGGGCCCCCTGGGACACTGATACATCTGCTGTGGGAATGCCCTAAATTCCGGCAGTACTGGGATGGGGTCCTGAATGATATCGACATCCACTTCAACCCTCAACTGCCTCGATTCCCTGAATACATTGTCTTAGGTCTCCCTAACGTGCTCACATTCCCACTCAAACCACGCAAGGGCGACACATAGGCCTAGCGTTGGGAGCGGCCCTCCAGAATATTCTGACTCACTAGGGCACAGTTAAACTCCAGACACACTTTGGATGGCTCCATCAGGTATGGCATGTGTTGGGAATGGAGAAACTTACCTTAGTCACACCTGCCCAAGGAGACTCCTACAGAGACCTTTGGCGCCCTACATAGCCCTCCTCTCCGCAGAGTTCCGAGAACTGATCTGGCCCAAATATCTACACCTGCTGCGGTTGACAGAAGTTGATGACCCCTCATAGATAACTAGAACCATTGAGACTAACCCATGGCTTTTGCTTAGTGCCTCCTGATTCCGAAACTTATGATGCGAGTGCTCCCAGGATGGGGGAAGGGAGGTAGTGTTGGTCCTTTGTTGTAACTGTTTTCCTGATTATTTCTGGGGCGCTGTGACGCCTCGTTTAGAGCTTGTTTTCTATGAGCTCTCATAAAACACCACTAAAGAAATTTGAAGCATAAATAGGGATATACATTGGTCCTGGTAGGAGAATAAGTGAAATTTCAGGTGTTTTTAATTAGATGAGTGTGGGCACAAAAAATAGACATCAAAGGCCTACAAAAGCACCACAGTCATGCTGAAACTACAAATCACATTCAAGATATCTGGCAAGTAGGACACCAGTCACAGGTGTCACCACGCTAGGAATCAAAGAGGAGATGTTAATCACCCCATGTGGGAAGGGCATAGGACTCCTAGGACATCTGGGAGGAAAGAATGCAATTTGAATGAAATGAACTGAAATTTCTAGAGTGCACAAATGCCCATTCTTGGCACTTAAGACTCAGACTCCAGGGGGGGGGCGTGGCTTGGACACCGAACAAGATGGCCGCGAGTCCCTGAAGCTCCGCACTTCGGCTGAGACCCGTTTCGCTGCGGAGCGGCAGCCGCTTCTATCGGGGCATATTGACAGGCGCATTCTGCTTAACTAACGCGGGAGAGCAGGTAGCTGACTTTTTTTTTATAACTTTCATCCGTTTTTCGCTCTGCTACTCCCGCGTTTTCGTTTTTCCTCAGGAGGTGCTGTTGCGGCCGCCATTTTGTTTGCCGTGGGACGCGGTAGTCCTTGGGGCCGTTTTTGAAGTGTTTGAAGTGTGTCAGGGTGTTTTTGGAGGTACTTTGGCATTCCTGGCAACTTATTTCTATGCATTGACCCTGGAGTGGTTGTTATACACTCCCTGGAAATGATTTATTGGGCACCTTACTCCCCTCAGTGCCAATATTAATGCTGATAATGTCATAAGGAGTAATGTGGATATACTTTCTGACTTTCTATATCCTTCTGCCCTATATCTTAAGTATCGGCACAGGAGGGGGATACTGAAGATAATTAATGAAGTGTATGTGCCTCCCTGTACGATCTCTTTCGCAGCCTTTCACTGACCCTTCTAACCTGCCAACATTGGAGTCTTTGCTTTCTACCTATGTTTATGGAGCCTCCTTCTTCCTCCAATCAAAGAGTTGTCTCTGCCATTATGTCTTTAACTCGTAAAGATTCTACCACTGCTGCGTCTAAGCGCCAAAAGAAAGAGCCTGGTTCTCCCTCAAAATCTCCACTGCCTATAACACTGGAAGATCTCATGGAGGAGCTAAAGCATTTAAAGCCCTTTGTAGTGGACACCAACGCTACCCTTCGGAGACTAGAGGAGAAATGGTCTAATTTAGAGTCAAGGGTCAATGTGGTGAAGCAGAGGATTAGTGATACTCAGGATGTGATCCCTAAGGTGGAAGCCATGTCTAAAGAAAATAGCTCATCTTCAACAGCAAACTGAGGACTTGGAAAATCGCAATAGGCGCAATAACCTTAGGCTTTATGGCATTCCTGAAGGAGAGGAAGGCTCGGACATGATCGCCTTTCTTAAACTCCACATTCCTAAGTTAGTTGGCCTCAAGGAAGGTACTGCTCTCAACTTACAACATGCGCATCGTATTGGTCCTAGACTCGGAGGCTCTCCCTCCTCCTCGTCAGTCAGCCGTCCGAGGGGGATTATTGTTCTTTTCCTGGAATATACAGAATTGTTGATGGTCTTGTCTGCAGCAAAACAGAGGAAGCAGATGTTATGGGCAGGTCACACAGTTTTTCTCTCACAAGATGTGGCTCATGCCACCGCCGCCCGTCGTAAGGAATTTCTTTCCTTCCGCCCTGCTCTCCGTTCCATGAATGCCAGATATGGCCTTGTTCATCCCTGCTTTTTTAAAGTCACCTATAAGGAACAAACCCATTCTTTTGATCGCCCTGATCAAAAGACAGATTTAAGACAGTTCATTTCTCGTCACAAGGGAGAAGAAATGGACTTTGGGAAAACCTGAATATTGTCTCTTCTAACATGTTTTTGTTTCTTATGTCGCTTAACTATTTTCATTTTACAGGTTCAGATGTTCTCTTCTGTTTTTATTCGCCTGTGTATTCTATGAATGTTATATGTTAAATCCCAAATAATGTCACCCCCTAACATTTTTGTGGTTTTCCCCCGCAGATACTTCATGTCTAGTACGGATTCCCCTCCTTGCTGTTTTCTCCTCATTGTGCCTCCCCTCCTACTCCTATTGTGTATAGGTCTTCATGTATTGGTAAGTGTTCCTCCTTTCTTAATGCTCATACGTTTATTATATTTGTTCTCATTGCACTTCTCTTTTTGAGTTACTCTACTTATCTTTTATCCCTGGCTGCCGTTCTCTCTTTACTATAATCTTTTTCCTATACTTATTTACTGGTCTTTGTCATTTATCTCTGATTTTGTTGGTTCTCGTCTGTCTTTCTTTCGTGGTTCCCCGCCTCCTCATGTCAATTCTTTCAATCTTTTCATTTTGGCAATATGTTCTGGTTATTTTGAATGGAGTCTTCCGGCTTCTTGTCAATCTTTTTTTCTCTATCACTTCTCTCTTTTCTTGTTTTTTCTTCTCCTCTCATTTACCTTCCTTTTCTTTTTTCTGTTTTTCTCTTTATTTTCCGAATTTCCCCAATATTTCTTCTCTGATCATTTTCTTATCCTTTTTCTTTTCTCCTGTTCTTTACTATTTTAATGTTCCTTTTTTTACTTGATGTATTGCAAAATATCCTACCTGTCGGTTCCAAAATTTCCACCTATTCAATTTTCTGTTTCATCAACTCTACAATGCTCATGGTGTTACTTAATGTTTCTCCTCCACCATTATGACTGATAACGTTCGCATAATGTATTGGAATGTTAAGGGCCTGCGTAACCCTATCAAGAAAAAAAGGGTACTTACCCACTTATCTAGATTACACTGCAAAATTGCGATGCTTCAAGAGACTCATCTTACTGAAAAGGATATTAGCTCTCTTAAAAAACAATGGGTCGGTCACGTTTACTGCTCCCCGGCTAAAGACAGAAAGAATGGCGTGGTGACACTTTTTCATAAATCTCTCTCTCTGATTATCGAGAGGGAAGAGAAGGTTGCTGATGGAAGATGGCTTCTTTTACACCTCACTATTAATGGTTCCCCTATTTCTCTTCTTAACATTTATGGTCCCACTGGTGTTGACTCACAGTTTTGGCTGTCCCTGTCCCACACTCTTCAATCCTGTCATGGTTCTAACCTCCTGGTGGGTGGTGATTGCAACCAGGTCATGGATCCCTTCATTGACAGGAAATCCACTGCAAAGTACATTCCCAATAAAATGCAAAAAACTTTTAACAATACTATTAATTCCAGAGGTCTGGTAGATGCCTGGAGAATATATAATAGTTTAGAATTTACCTTTTACTCTCCCACTCACAATTCTACTTCTAGAATTGATTACATTTTCTTAAGCCCCCATCTTATTCCTAATTTAACTCACGCTGAAATTGGGTCCATACTCATTTCTGATCATGCCCCCGTTTTTATTCATTTAGATCTCCCTTCGGAGCCCTCCAAACCCGCAGATGGCGCTTTAATAACTACTTACTCAAAGACTCCACCTTTATTGGGCGCTTTAAAGATTTCTTGACAGAATTTTTCCTTCTTAATGCCAATCCTGATATCCCCTTCCACACCATTTGGGACGCTTTTAACGCGACAGCCAGAGGTTTCATTATTAATTACGTTGCTGTTAAAAAAAAACAACTTCTTAAGGAATCAGCTACTTTACTGTCCTCCATTAAGCAGCTTGAGCACTCCTATTTTTCATCTAGAAATGATGATACTCTCAAGAAGTTAGTCCAAGCTAAATTGAATTTTAATAGGAAATCGATGGAAGAAGCCTCTGGGGCATTACTTAAAATTAATTCTAAATTTTATGGTGGCCGTAATAGAGCTGGCAAACTGCTTGCTAATTATTTGAAGGTTAAGTCTCAAAGATCCAAAATAATTAATATTATCGATGATAAAGGCGTTAATCATTTCAAAGACGAGGAGATATTAAATTGTTTTACGGATTTTTATAAGACCTTATACACCCCCGAATCTTCTCCTACTGACACTGAATTGGAGTCATTTTTTGAATCACTACCACCTCACTCCTCTTCTTCTCCTGATTGCTCTTTACTAGAGAAAGATTTGTCCCTTTCTGAACTAAAGTCAGCCCTAGTTCAGTTACCTAAAGATAAGGCCCCTGGCCCAGATGGGTTTACCGCTGAATTCTATTCCTGCTTTTCACAGACTCTTCTTCCTTACCTTCTATCTCTTTTTCAACATTTTATCTCACATGAGGAGGCTTGTGGTTCAATTCTTGAGGCTATGATCTGTTTAATTCCAAAGAAAGATAAAGATCCCTCTTCCTGTGCTAACTACCGTCCTAACTCTTTAATTAACTTAGATTGCAAGTTTTTTGCTAAGGTGCTGGCCCTCCGTATTAATCAGGTTATCCCTGATTTGATTGGATATGAACAAACTGGGTTTGTCAAAGGCAGAATGCTGGCAGACAATTCAAGAACTTTTTAAAATATCATACATCTTGCTTCTAAGAGCTCCTCCCCTGTTGCTGCCATCACCTTGGATGCTGAGAAAGCTTTTGATCGCATTCACTGGCTTTTATGATGCGCGCACTTAAGTGGCATGGTTATGTTCCTGTCAATTTATCGTTTATCAATCGGCTGTATTCCTCTCCTACCACCTCTGTTTTTGTTAATGGGTCCCAATCTTCTTACTTCACTCTTCAACGAGGCACTCGTCAAGGCTGCCCTCTTTCACCTTTGCTCTTTATTTTATCTCTTGAACCTTTCCTTCACTCTCTAAGACACTCTTCTGTATTTCGCGGTTTTATTCACAAGTCCATTGAAATCAAATTCACTGCCTACGCGGATGATATTCTACTATATCTCTCCGATCCTTCTGTCTCTTTGCCTGCTTTCACAGATCTTTTATTTTCCTATGCTGCTCTGTCCGGTTATAAATTAAACTTTTCTAAATCAGAAGTGCTCCCACTAAATAAATATTGTTTAAGAAGTATGTTTGAAGGGACGGATTTTAAATGGAACTCTAATTACATTACATGTTTGGGAGTACAGTACGCCTCCTCTATCGCTCGAACGGTTCAGCTTAATTTGGAGGATGTCTTACTAAGAATATCTGGTATGGCAGAGAAATGGTCTCCCTTATTTTTGTCATGGTGGGGCAGGTTGGGCACTTCCAAAATGATGATGCTCCCTGTTATTAACTTTTATTTGTCCATGTTACCAGTGAAGCTTCCCTTAAAATTCTTTAAAACTCTTAATGGTATTTTGAGTAAATTTCTCTGGAATGGCCAGAAAGCTCGTATATCTTTATCTTCCTTATCTGCTCCTAAGGAGAGGGGAGGTGTTAATTTTCCCAACTTTCGTCAATACCACTCCTCCTTCTTAATCCGTCAGGTTTTACCCTATCTCCTTGGTTCACCTGTTTCCCTTTTCCTCGTTAGCCAATTTTACCCACTCTCCTCGTCCCTTTAAGTCTCCTACTATTTCACAATTTAGATCAATCTTTAACCCGGTCCTTAAAAAATCCCTTTCTCCTTTAGAACCATTCCTAGATTCCTCTTTATAGCACAACAAATCCATTAAACTTTCCAATCGTACCTTGTTTTGGAGGCTTTGGGTGAATAAAGGGATTATCCAAGTTAAACACTTATTACAAGATATGATTTTTCTATCCTCTCAGGAACTTCAAACTAAATTCCGTTTACCTGTCACTTCCCTTCGCCAATATGATTCTTTAAGATTGCTATTAAGTCAGCAGCTCTCCCTTCTCTCTGGACACCCTCCCCCCCTCTGATCATATATTTGAATTATTACCTACCTCTCTCTACGTTCGGGCCTCTCACATATATAAATATCTCCATTTCTCTCTTCCCTCCCGCCCCAAGAGCAAAATTGAAATTTTGTGGGAATCCGATTTACAACACACTATCCCTACCTGGAATTTGATTTGTGCAGGAATACATCATACTTCCTGTAATGCTAGTACCTCTCAAACACTTTATTATTTTTATCAGAGGTTGTTTTTAACCCCATTATCTATCTCAAAGTTCAGTTCTGACCTCTACCCTAACTGCTGGACTTGTAAAAATACCCCAGGCACATACTTACACTCTTTTTTCCTTTGTCCTAATATTTCTCTTTTCTGGACAAAGATATGTAATTTAATTACCTCTATTTGCTCTGTTAACTTTCCGTTCGATATATACTCCATATTTTTGGGTAGTAAGTCCACACAATGGTTTTGTGCTCGTAGGATGGGCTCTTTTGTAGATCTGCTAATTGCCATCGCATTTCAGGTTATCACTTCTAATTGGAAAGATGCCTCTAAGGTTACCTTTTCTGCTTAGTGGAATCTTCTTTGTTCACATCATAGGCTTGATAGAGCTTCTGCTACCACCTCTCAGCAACTTCTCCGAAAAGAAGCCTTCTGGTCTCCACTTACCAATTATTTATCTTCTTCCGCATTACGCAATAATGACAGTATCTTTGTAAAATGAGTAACATGTTAAGCTTTTGTTCACAATGTTCATATTTGAATGCTATTACCTTGTTATCTGACACTGTATAATGTTTAATATTGGATATTTTTATGTTCTATACTTGGTTAGGATGTTCATTTCTGTTTTTTGTTGTTGTTTTTTTCTTTTCTTTCTCTCTCTCTTCCTTCATCCTTATAAAACCTAAAATGCTTAATTGTTAAGGTACATCATTCTTTAATTGCTCTTAACTTTGGTTTATAGTTTACTAAAAAGTTTGTTGCAATAAGTCTTTACCTCTCCTTTATCTTACTTATTTATTATATATTTTGCACTTCTTTTAATGACCGTTGATATATTATTGTACCCTGTATTTATTTGCATTAATAAAAGCTTTTTAAACTAAAAAAAAAAGACTCAGGGGCTGATTCCGATCTCGGCCGGTAGGGCTCCGAATCGGATTCGGCTTAACTGGATCCGATTCGGAGCCCTATTTCCCGACCGATTCGTACGCGCGTCCGGGCGAGCGAGTACGATGCGTATTCGCCGACCGACTCGTCCGGGCGTCCCGACCGCTCCGACCGACTCGATCCCGGGTCGAACTGCACCGACCGACTCGCACGGACACGACTCGCACCGCGCAATGGAGACGTTCCTCGGCCGGGTAAGTACGATGCGCGCTGTGAGCAGTCCGACCGAGCCGCGCACTCCGGCTCGAAAGAGCTGTCGGAGCCGTACTTTGGGGGTCCGTGTCGGACCCCCCTGTACGCGTAGCCGCGCGAGTCGCACACAGGGGGGACCCATGGGTCCCCCCTACCTGTGCGTGTACGGCGCGAATCGCTTCGCCGCGTACACACTGTAGGGGCGCCCTTGTCCGCCTCGCACCCATTGAGTCAATGGGAGCCCGCGTACGCGTTGTACGACAGGCTCCCATTGACTTCATGGGAGTCCGACCGACTCGAGTCCGATGGCATACGTGCGCATCGTACTCGTTCGGTCGGACTGCACGGGTCCGATTCGGTCGGAAATCTCTCCGGGTCCGGCTCGGTCGGAGAGATTTCCGGCCCGAATCGGAATCGGCCCCTCAGACTCCAGAGGAACAGTTAATTTTGGAAAAGCCAGGTCTAATTTTTTTTCCTCAAGAGAGATTAGGTCAAATATGAGCCTAATGGGTAGAAGCAGAAGGTCCCAGGCTTTTGAAGCTAGGTAGGGAAAAGATCTTCCTCCTTACCTACATAGCCGGATTTTTCGGCACAGTAACTAAGTGTAGCATGGAGGAACATAGGGATAGGGAGTGAGATGAAGTATGCGGGCAAACGTTTTGTCTGATATAAGAGGAGCCTGTACGATTGAGTGCTCAATGAGTAATACAGAGAGCCTTAAGGGTTGATCATTTCTGTATTGAACACAAGATGGGAGTGAGCACACTGCCTCTCATCCCAGCACAGTTCTGCCCATTGTATTCTGGTAAATGCAGTATGCTTACTTCAAAGTTGCTGTAGTTTTTCTACAAAGTTGGGGCAGGTAGTGTTCCCATCACCCTTCTGTTTACAAAGACTCCCTTGAACCAGTGGCCTGACAAGCTTTTGGAGAAACACCTGTGCGTCTGTGAGAGGTACTGAACCTGAGAGGACTGTGGCAGCATTCTCAGCAACCCCTAATAAAATTTGTTTTTGATCTGTACTGATGAAGGATAAAATCTAGAAAACACGTGTCTAGAGATGAACAGCACTACCTGCACCAACTTTGGTGAAATACTATTAGTAATATTCAAGTAAGCGCTAATTGTGAACTGCATTCACCATAATGCAAAGGGGAGAACGGTGCTTGGGATGTGAGGCAGTGTGCTCCCATCCCCCTTCTGTTAAAAAAGGTTCCCTTTAACCAGGGAGCTGACAAGCTTTTGGGGCTTTTGGAGATGCACCTGTGTGCCTGTGAGAGGTGAGACCAGAGAAGACTGTGTCAGCAACCCCTGATAAAATTCATTTTTGATGTCTACTGATGAAGGATAAAATCCAGAAACACATGTGGCTAGAGACGAAAATCACTACCTGCAACAGCTTTTTTTTTCCCCCCAGAGTTTTATATTGCACAAACTTGACCCAAAGGTATCGGGTATCAGAGCGCTTTACTTGAGCACTAGTTGCTTACACAAGGACTCATTCTGTTTTGTTAGGCACAGGGAGATTAAGCGATTTGACCTGAATCACAGGATGTTGAGCGTCCCCGCCGAGACTCGAACCTGGTTCCTCAGATTTGAGGTCGACCGCCCTAGCCGTTAGGCTACATCCTCTCCCCAACTTTTTTTCCCAGCTTTGGTGAACTACTACAACTAATATTCAAGTAAGCGCTAATTGTGAACCGCATTCACCAGAATGTAAAGGGGCGAACTCTGCTGGGATGTGAGGCAGTGCGCTTCCATCCCCCTTCTGTTTAAAAAGGCTCCTTTGAGCCAGTGAGCTGGCGAGCTTTTGGAGATGCACCTGTGCGCCTGTGAGAGGACTGTGGCAGTATTCTCAGCAACCCCTGATAAAATTAGTTTTTGATCTCTACTGATGAAGGATAAAATCGAGAAACACATATCTAGAGATGAATAGAACTACCTGCACCAACCTGGTGAAATACTACTACTCATTTTCAAGTAAGCACTAATTTTGAACTGCATTCACCATAATGCAAAGGGGCAAACACTGGTGGAATGTGAAGCAGTGGGCTCCCATCCCCCTTCTATTTCTGTTTCGAAAGTCAATGAAGGGACTGCCCATATTTTTTCATGGTATCGGGGGTAGGAGTATTTAACAGAAGCCAAGCAGCCTCATTCTGAAGGATTTATATATGGTTGATGTGAGAACATTTTTAGAAAGTAGAAATATTGCTTATTTAGCAGTTTTAGGATAACAAGGCCTGAGTCGACAATGCTAGGCCTCTACCATTTTAACTGACTTGCACTAAGCATTCATAGACAAAAAGTGTTTCTTTTATTTTTGATGAATGAGCTTTCATGTTCAGGTCTCAAGAGGATGTTATTTTCCACTTCAAAAGAACAATTGAGAGAGTTTATTTTCACGGTGCTGTAGAAGTGGCAAATAAAATCTATTAATTTGTGTTCCTCGAGATGGAAGCTGTGTTCAGGGAATGTGCCGCACATGTAACGATTTTTCAAGGCCTGTTGCTCAGGCCACGACTGTACTTCAGTCATGTATTAACATTCTATTGTATTTTGTTTGCTTCAACAGTGCAATGTAATTTCCCTTGCTTGTAAGGTTCAATAATCATTTATAATGTAGGTGTTTTCTAAAATCTCATTTAATTTAACACAATTTTTCAAGTGTTGATTGGTTCACGTCATGTCTTTGTTTGTACAGCCCAATGATGCTGAATCTCATCATCTATAGTATGTGGTTTTTCACTGCCTGAAACCTATAAAACGTGCCCTTTCTGGGATGTGTGCCAGAATTTCCCTGCCTTTCACACCGTCAGGCTCAATGTAAGGCTGTTATCTGACTCTATACTTACATTTTTTCTAGCATTACAAACTGTGCAGACTCCAAGCTAGGCTGTCTATTGAATTTATTTTTAGACTTTTGGCTCTTCCCCAGAGGTAGACTTCATGTCAGTCCTCTTGCTCAGATAAATTTAGACATTCATTGACTCTTGAACTGTTCAGATTTATGCTAGTCTTTTGCTGAAATATATTTTTGGTTCTGGCAGTTTACTTGCCATTGAGGGCAACCTTATGTTATAACTTCTTACAATCGGGTTTATGTTTCATACGTTATTAATGCTGTTTTGAATCTGACTAATTACTTTTTGCCTTCTGTAATGATTCTTTAATTTCAATAAATCTTTATAATTTTGACTTTGACTTCTGTCTTGTGAAAGTTTTTTTTAATTCTAAGGGTCACAGTCCTGTGAAGGAACTCACATGGCACAGATCCTGCACATCACCATATGACCTTTTAGCTAAAGCATTGACAGGTAGTAAAGGGGGGTCAATTCAGGGAGAGTTGGCAAAATCCAGACTGAGGAAACTAGAGCCTGTACCACCATCTTAGACATCCAGCAAGTAACAATCATTTGGGAGAAATATCCAATGTTGGATTGAACAGATAAATGTCATATTGGAGATATGTATTGCATACAATGAAATCTAGATGGGCTGAAGAACAATCATTCATATGTCTTTTAAGTAAATGTCTATGGAGAATTAATTAAATTTGAGACATCCAGTAAATGTCTGAGGAGAGTTTATAAAATTTGAGACATGCAGTATGCATATAGAGACATACTCTAAGTAGCCTATGAACTTGGAGTTATAAACAAGATTTTCAAAACGTCTCTTAGGAAGAGTGTGATAAAAGTGAGTACTATTTTAGACTTTTGATAATCACAAATTATGTCTAAGAAGAATGGTAAACATTGATGAAGAAACACTTAAGAGAAATCTTGTAATCATGGGACACATTGAATCCACCAAGCAATGACAAATAACCTCTGAGGCATTCTGTAACCAAAGTCTCATTTGACATGTCCCAAAATCAGAAATCAAAGGAATGCATTACAATTCCCATCCAGGAGATTTATTTTCTTTAATCACATGTGAGTTTAATAGTAACCAATATTTCCATTTTAATGGTCCAGGAATCATGAACAAAATAAGAAACATTTCAGATTCATGATTTCCAAGATGGACAGTAGTCGTAAATGATGTCTGGTGCTTCTTAAATCACTGACCAGATGACAGACAATCTGTAACCACGTGTCACATAAAATATTTCAAGCAGTCATGTCTGAATGTGGCCATAATAAAAAGACCCAAGGAAAAGTGAAGAATGGAAATGCTTTTTTCCAAGGCTTGCCAACCTTTGAGGTTGGGAAGCCTTGGAAGCCTGGGAGTCTTTACAAAAGGGCCCCAAATATAGTGGGGCCAGCCAACATACTAACAGGGAGAGCCAAGCCAGAGATGAGCCAAGGATCGGCTCTGTCTAGAGCCCAGGCATGAGCCTACCCCTGAAAATATTTGACCTGTAAATCATGCAACAAACATCACATTAGAGGACAATAAGGTGTCTTCAAAATTCAAGAAAGTGTATTTTTTAACACACAGAAACGTTGTACCTTAGTATATCAGATAATTTGAAAAGTATTTATGAAAACTTAGTGTTTTAAATATGAACTGAGAAACATTCCTGCCCCCACCCCAATAAGAATGGCATCAATAGTGAACTAAGAGGCAAGTCAAATCAAATAACTACATATCAGAAACATTATTTTCTTTTCCTATTTTGTTATATCTTTTAGAAACATTTTCCCAAATATAGATTTTTTATGTATGTCAGAAAAATGTTTTTGAAAGATATGTTTAAATAGGGAAATTCATTTTCGTGATATATAGTTATTTGATTTAAATATTTGTTTTGTAGATCATGTCTTTCCTGAAAAAACTGGACTGTATACTTAAATTTATGACCAGTAGAATTTTCTGGTTGTTGTTTTAGGTGTAGGGCAACAGGCTTACTATAACTGACAGAAAGTCCTACTTTGTTTCTGTCAAGTAGTCATGTATACCTTAATGTTGCTTAGATGTTTATTAAAAATAGAGCCTTATTGTACGCTATTAAATTAAACACAACGTTTTTGGTACAGCGCACATCCTAAACTCATGTATTTGAAGGTTCTGTGTTATGTAATAATTAATCAAATGGAGGCTCTGGGAAATAAATTATTTGCATAAGATCACACAAGTTGATCAAGCTGGGACTGAGCTCAGATTATCCATTTTCAAACTGTTCCATTGAGCCATTAGATTGATATCTCTTTATAACATCAAAGGTTAATGCTTTGTCCTTAATTGTTCTTAATTGTTGGAGGCAGAGATTTCGAGTGTGGGTGACAGCCAGGCATATTCCTCATTTTATTTTAGCCAATTTTACATAGCGTGACATTTGCACAAGGAGATAGCAGTGGTTTATGATACACACAGAACACCTTACAGGTTGTTTTTTCAGCACAGGGAGAATTATTGGGACTCAACCCTAGTTCCTGATGGTACTTGTTTGGCAGGTGTTGCCTCTAGGCTACATCACCTCTAGTGGAAGCTCAGCTCGTTGTGGGCTCGAGTTCTCCCAGAGAATGGCTGAGAAATCGGCAGGATCTGTCTCGAGCTTTTGGTGGCTCTCAGTGGCATAACACAAAATGATGTGGCCCTCCTGCAGAATGAGATGAGAGGTCCCTGAGTATTGCACATCTTGCAGCTATACTTTGGCCTCGAGCTTGAAAGGGGCCCCCTGTAGGTTTGGGTGCCCTCTACACCAAAGGGGCTGAAGGGGCCAGCGTTACGGCACTGGCTGGCTCGCCCAACTAAATATTAAGCATTCATGGCTTGTCGAGAACAGGACTGTCCTGCCTAAATTGCTCGCGCAGATGTGTTTAGGTCACATTGGGCCGCTTGGAGCTAATTGAGTCTGTAGAACAAACTGTGTCCTGTGTCCCCAATGGAATGTATGCAGTTGCACCTGTACTAACCTCCACTTCAATACTTTCCTTAAGTCCCAGCTCTCAACACAAGAAGAGGGCTTCACTAGAGCTGCCAGGATCTGATGCGCAAAGTTAGCTTTACCTGCAGTGCAGGTTTTTTGTGTTGATATTATTGGACATTATGCTGATTTATACGCGTCTTTACAGGACTGAAGCAATTGTTTATGGTCTTATATTGTGTTAATATAGCAGCTATTGTTTTTATGTTCGCCCTCTGTGCGCTGCTTCGGCAGCCCTCGGGGTGTGCCCCACAGCTTATAAAACTTGTTAATCATGAAAAATAAACATCTGAAGGCTTTGCTTGGAATTATTTCTCTGCGTGCTGCTAAACGTTTTCCAGTCGGGTGGTTTTTACACAGCGCACTTGGCAAGGAAGCCGAAGAACGTCACGTGACAGAGTAACCTTCTCTGAGATGGCCGCTGACTGAGCCTGAGCGGGACGGGACCTCATTCATCTAGGCCAGTGATACTCAAAGTAGGGCCCGGGGGCCGCATGAGGCCCTCCAGACCTTTACATGCGGCCCCCTGGTCAACAGCAGCACTGGACTGTTGTTTTCTTAACTCAGCACTAACACTGAGAAATAAGTTAAATAAACAGGCAAGCCTTTATTTAAACGTGAATTGAAGTTAAAGAAAGAAAGTAACTAGGTTATCCTACACAGTCTAGCTTTAGAAATACCTTTATTTTTAAAGACATCTTGCAGCAAAACCATATGATAATTTCTCTTCAAAATTTAAAAAGTGTATTTCATTAACATACAGAACAGTTTCACCTTAGTACATCACATTATAACATTGTATCAGTGGATTGAGAAGTATTTTTTTTTTTTTAAAGCAATAGTTTTCAAACATGAATTTACAAACATTCATTCTTTCCACCACCCTGACAATAATGTCAATAGTGAACTAAGATGCAAGTCAGTTGTAAAGTTCAGTCTTTGGGCTGGGTTCCTATTATACATGAAAAGCATTATAGTTTATTAAATTAAACACAGGAGAAGGTTTTGTACAATGCACATCCAGAAGTCATGTTATTCAACATCATTTTGTATATGATAATGTAGAAAAAGGAGGTGAAAGTGAAATTAAACAATTGTCTAGGATCACACAGCTTTGGTAAAGTGGTGAAGCTTGTATTAATTCCAGGTTTTCTGGTTTCACATTGTGCAATTCAGCCACTGGATGTATATGCTTCGCTTCCCCTACATCCACCCACCCGGAACCCCCTATCTCGATCACCACCCTGCTGGCATCAATGCAGCCCTCTGTCACAATCCAGACAAAACCTTTTGGCCCCTGGGAAAATGTTTGTGAGTACCCATGATCTAGGCAGACTTGTGCCCACCGCCTGGCGTGCCCACCCCCGCATGTGGGCTTGTTGTTCATTACAAAAATAAAAGCGCAGATTTTGATTAGTAATTATCAACACTAACAATAGCTGATGGTTAAAGAAAGGTAATGGAGGAAAACAGGGCAAGACTTGCTTGTTTATTTATTTTTTCAAGAGTTTTATATTGAAATTCCCGGCGGTGTTAGGTAGAGAGGATCTGCCCTGCTTCCTGTCGCCACCTCTGGACTAGAAACCAAAAGCAGCCTTGAAACTGTGGTAAAGCAGCCTCATTTCTGAGGAAGGACTGTGGTGGGGCAGTGGGCAGTCGAGAGATGCACATCATGCCACTGGAAAGACACGTGGCACATTGCTATAGCAGCATTTGACTGGTAACAGCTTGGCCTGGCAATGCAATAACCTGTTATTCATGTATTACTTGATGTTCACCACGTATTCCTCATCGGCAACACTTCTCACCGATAACATGTATAGAGTAGTTTGCAACAATTGTGCAGGGCAAGTCTTCCTCAAGTTATGTCTAGAGACGTCAAATCACGTGATCTACTTATTTCAATTCTACCCCCTTGCTGTTGCCCCAGAAATCCTGGAGCAAAATGAGTAAATGTCCGAATCATGCACCCTCTGTACCTTTCAAGTGCATACTCCAGCCGTCTTCTGATCACCAGGTAAAAGAGACAGGTGTTGAAGTAGACAACGTAGTATGAGGGCTTCAGTACTAATGGCAAGACTTCAGTACCGGTAGAGACCTCGACTCCCAATCCAGATTCTTCCTTCCCTACAAGAAGCGCCCACGCCTTTGCAGATTACCAGTCACAGCTCTTTCCCCCCACTCATTCCTTAGCTGATGGCCAAGAATTACACATATCTCTGGAGTGGCTGCATGAGAAACCCGACTGCAGAAATTGTTGAAAAGAGGAGACTGTATCCTCCACACTAGGAGACCTGTTTGGTCTCCTCTACTATCACACAAAGAGCTCGCCAAGATTTCTCAGTATCTCTCCAACCATGATTTCCCTCATTTCTACTTCAACTTTTGTTACTATCCTCTCCAGTTCCTTCCTTCCATCTCCTACCTCAATATCCTTCATTTCTGGTCCGTCGCTGCTCTCCCTCTCCGAAGCACAAAAATATAAAGTCAGCTAGCCACAAAGCACAATCTCTCCATCTTTAGAGGTCACAGTGTTTCAGGTGAGATTATACCTTCCATTAGGCTCCTTTCTGTTTTGTCAATTGTTCTCTTGTTCCATCTTACTAGTTCCTCTATCAATTGCTTTGAGGTGACCTTTCAGAGCCTGGAATTTTCTACAAACATTACATGTTTTCCTTAGAAGCAGAATGCAGAAAACTGAGCAGTGGCTGGAAGAAGCGCACACTGCAGCAGTGTGAATGCTAACTGAAAATGCACCAGAACATGTGCGAACAAAATATTATCCGTGCTAAAAACGATAAAGCAAAAAATGGCATATGCATCAAAGAGATCTAACACAAGTTCAAGATTCGGAGGCTAAAATAAGGATCAGTGGCAATCCTAGAGTGTTGGAATAGAGATCTGTCTGAAACATATTTACTCTTTTGATTCTAACATTTTCGCTCTTAGAGGGACTGTAATAGCTACAAAGCTCTGTAGCTTAAAGTGGCTCTTTGACAGAAATCGATTCAGAATTGGTCCTGTCTTCATTGTTGTCTATGCTAGCTCTAAATGTGTGGTCTAACCTTCAGTGTTTTCAGCCATGAGAATAGGTCCCTGGCCAAGTCTCCCTGAGCTAACATTCTCACGGGTGTAGCTCAATATATATGCTTTCACTTAAAAAACAAAGGTGAAATGATATAGTTCAGTGATACTCAAAGGAGGGCCCGGGGCCCCTTGTGGCCCTCTTGACCTTTATGTCCCCCCCCCCCCCCTCCCAAGTGGCTTACTTCCTAAGCTTAAAATTCTGAGAAAGGCATTTATTTGTAAGTTAACTGAAGTTATTAAGTAACTAAGGGGAGAGGAGTTGGCCTAACTGCTAGGGCGTCGACCTCCAATCTGGGGAACTGGGTTCGAGTCTCGGCAATGACGCTGAACATCCTGTGATTCTGGGCAAATCACTTAATCTCCCGGTGCCTAACAAAAATGAATGTGTGTCCTAATGTAACGTAACTGGTGCTATGTAAAGCGCTCTGATACCCGATTCGGGTCAAGATCGCGCTATATAAAACTCTGCACAAAAAAAAAAAAATGGGGTCCTGCATAACTTAACTTTAGGATACAACTTTATTTTTAAAGACTTCTGGTAACAAATGTGTAAAAATAGAATTATGTTTCTTTAAAATTCAAAAAAGTGTATTTCATTAACATGCAGAAGCATTTTACCATACCACTGCATTGAGAGGTATGTTTTTTAAGTGATAGTTTTCGAACATGAATTTAGAAACATTCATGCTTCCCCACCCTACCCTGACAACAATGCCAATAGTGAACTAAGAGACAATTCAGTTGTCATGTGCACCCTCCGGGTGGCCTTGGTTACTAATATACATGGAAAGCATTATACTCAAACACAGGAGAGGGTTTTGTACAGTGCACATTCTGCATTCATGTATTTCGAGGTCCTCTTGTTTTAAAGACTTAGGGGCAGATTTACCATGAACTGATGCATCTGCATAGATGCGTCAGTTTCCTTGCGGCAGCTCCAAATGTCCTTGCGCCACCATGGATGCACTGTATTTAAAATACAGTGCACCATGGCGCAAGGAATTACAGATGCGGCAGAAATTTTGACGCATCTGTTGGAGTTGGTCACAAAAGTGACGCAACTCCAGCAATGCGCCAGAAAACATAGGTAGGTCCCATGTAAAAAGCCCTGCGTCAATCCTTACTCCTGGTCTGAGCAGGCGTAGGGATTTTGACGCAGTGAAGGCGTAGAATGACGCAGTGAAATCTTGTAAATTTCACTGCGCCAGTTCTACGTGGCTTTTTGCATGGGAACGCCTAACATGCATACATTATACCTGGCGCAGGTATAATGTGACGCTGGGCTTTACAACGTGACGCATCTCCCTAGATGCGTCACATTGTAAATTGGTCGCATTTTTTACGCCACCGCTGCGTCACAAAACTGACGCAACGGCATCGCAAAAGTGTCACAAGGGGCTTGTAAATCTGCCCCTAGTTTGTTTGACACAAGAAGAGAACGCACCAAATGTATTTATACCGAGGTATGTGCATAGTATTTCGCCATTGCCTACTCCTGGTTTTAATTCAGTTTCAAGCTTCTTACATCTTAAAGAAGACATCTATATATTTGCTCCCTAGGATAAGTAGCCTATACATGAAAAACGGATGTGTCGCTTGGTTATCCAGTATCAAATATCATGTGTTATTTCTCTGTTGGTGCTAGTGCACAAACGGGTGGGAAGGTTTGGGTGTGTATATATGCTTCTTTTGGTTATTTTCAGGGGTGGGAAGGTTTGGGTGTGTATATATGCTTCTTTTGGTTATTTTCTGGTCATGCACAGTTTTCTATTCTATTCTTTTCACAAATTCTTCCTTCTTTTTTGGCACTGCCATGGCACAGATCAGATAAGTTGGCTGCATTTGCATGCTAAGTGAGGTGAGAGGCCAACCAGGCTTTGTTGTTTTAACCCACTCTTTGGGTAGGAACTAGGTTTGTGGTGGTTGGTTATACGCATGGCATCAATTATCATGTTGTAATCACAGGACTCTAATATCATTTGACATTTTATATCTATAGGCATCTTCGGTGCTAAAGAAATATGACCATCCTGCAGAAGGCATAGTGCTGAAACGCGCGTAGAGAGTATTGAGAGTAGAGTGTTGCATACACTGGAACTGACAGATATTTACATGTTACTGCATTGTTGAAATTGTTCATTATTGTGCCTTCTGATTAATTTTGGAATATCATCTATAAAATATTGTGTATTTTTACACGTTTAATGTCTAGAAGGAATTGTATGAAATACAGACCAGGAACAAGATTTGGAATATAACTGTTATACTGTCCTTCTGTATATCTGCATTATGAGTGATTTGTGGATGAATATGGGTTATGAGTGGTATGAATGAGATGATGGCACATTTAAAAAAAGTTAGCTCTTTATATATATATATATAAAATATATATATTATATAACTGACAATAAAAATGTGTTTTGATATTTTTCTATAACTTTGTGGTCTGGAGTTCTGTATAATTTGAATTATAGGGGAGAGGATGTAGCCTTTCGGCTAGAGCCGTCGACCTCCAAGCTGGGGAACCGGGTTCGAGTCACGACAACGACGCTCCACATCCTGTGATTCTGGGCAAATCACTTAATCTCCCCGTGCCTAACAAAAATGAGTGTGTCCATCTGTAACAAAACTGGTGCTCATGTAAAGCGCTCTGATACCCGATGTCTCGGGTCTAGTTCGCGCTATATAAAACTCTAAAAAAAAAAAATAACATTATATTTTTATAGTAAATAAGATAGTTGCCTGAGGATTTACAATATTGATCCCAGGTTTTCTGGTTTCACATTGTCCAATTCAGCCACTAGACGCACATGCTTCACTTCCCCTACGACCACCTTACACAATCCCTGACCCATCCGGAACCCCTACTGCCACCCTGCTGGCATCACTGCGGCCCTTGGACACACCACAGTCCATACTTTGTGGCACCTGGACAAATGTTTGAGAGTTCCCATGATATAGTCAGATATGTTGAAATAATTTTAGCTTATGTTACTAAAAATCCTAGAAATGCAATTAAAAACAAAGGTTAAAGTGACATCATAGATAGGTTTTGAAATAAGTGGAAAGACAATGTTTAAAAATCAAAAATTCACTAGTTACACTTTATTGAGCCAAGTATAACTTGTGCCCCACCATACACTGCACATGACCTCACAAATTACATTACTCATGGCATGTTAAATGAGGTCATTGATGACATCACTGATGATATCTCTATATATCATTCCTAAACATTAGAGGGAGTCCCTTTGAACACCCCCCCATTATGTGGGCCAGGGGATCAGTGTGTCCTCACCCTGCCTCCCTATGAATCAAATCATCCCATTTTTCAGTACTTGAGGACTTACTCCCCGAGCCCTGTAAAGGCAGCTGCAACATTTTTTATTATATTGCAGCCAGCCAGTCACATTGTTTCTGTATACCGAATATGCAGTATAGAAATGGCCGATGGGAGAAGAGAAATAACCACATGGCGGATTTGTCAAAAAGCGTCAAAGTTATTAGTGAATATGTATACAAATATATCAGAGTTTATATAGGAAAGGTAGGAAAGGTATTTTTTATTTTCTTGATAACTTTGGCGTAATTTTACGATTGCACACAAAGTTTTAAAAAAAAGTTTGTTCAATTTGGTTCCTTCATGGAAAGATTTGTGCCGATCAATCAAGCAGGGGGCCCAGAAAAATGAGGAATCTCAAAAGTACAATTTCTCATTTTAATTCCCATAGGAAAGTTTGCTCTATGATACTGAAAAAATTGCTACTGCAGACTCAGTGAGACCCCTTGAGGTATCACTGTAGTACAGAGCTAGCAAAAAGTAATAAAAAGATAAGTTGGCTACGCCACGATGGCTGTGTGCAGATTGGGCTGGCCGCCCTGCAGCAGGTTGGGTGCAGTGCCCAACAATAGGTCAGCCCTTTGGCTAACCCCGGGTGTGCACGGTTGAAGGCCTGTGTGCAGCAGGGGTTGGGCGTAGGGCCTGGGCCGAAGGTTGTGTGCAGCAGTGGTTGGCCACTGCCCTGTGGTTAACCACTGGGTGTGGCTGAAAACCAGACCTTGCAGCTAACGCCAGCTATGCAACTTGACAAAATGATCACATACATAGTAGTCTACGGACCCCTGTAGGTCATCATCTGTGTGATGATAGAAAATCGCATCATTGCAGGTTGCAATTCGTAAACTATCTCATGAATATCCATGAAGGAGGTAGGATTGCGATGATCTCTGATTAATTATTTTGTAAGCCAACCTATTAGTAAAGCGGTTGGTTCACAAAATATTCTTGGTATCTCAAAACGTTGGTCCAGCCATTGAAAACCCTTTTTGCAAATCTACCACTACTACTTCTGGACACGAATCACAGTAACATACTTTAACAGTTAGGGACAGACATGACAAACAACATGATTTTTCTATTTTTTACCCCTTGTATCCTTTTTATTAGGATTCTTTCTATTTTTGGGGGATTAACTAAAAATAACAGCAAAAGAGGGCATCAAAACTTAGGTAAAAAAATGTTCTTGATGGGTACCCACCTAGTTGTCATGAGCTGGGGTACTCTGCTCGCCTAAAGATATTATTTTTGAACACTGAATACATCATAACCCAGTGTTTGAATACAAAGGGTTCAAGTCATGTAGTTGGGCATCATAGACTTGTCCTGGAACAGAATCACCAGGTTGCACACACTGCACCACACCACAAGAAGTACATACCCCTTCATCTTCTTCTCGTGTCTGCTTTGCAGCATTCAGCTGCCCCATATGCCATGCATTTAGAAGCCTTAGCATACCAGAAGCACAAGTGAGTACTTTTTTCCAGTGCCGCTCCTGAACTCTTTCTGGCACAATTTGCAGGTGTCAGGTTTTGTAGACAACTTCTTTTCCTAGGATGGTACTGAGAAGAGCTCCCAAAAAATCGACACGGGAGAGGTTCTTAGCTGATGTTTCTCATCCTGAGGGTCTTCAGATACTTTCTGAACAACTGCAGATGCCATGTTATACAAAGTAATGAAATTTATACCCCTCAAGTAAGAGAAACTCAGAAGAAAAAGAAGAAGAAGAGTGCAAAATATGTCAATACAGTCACGTGGAGATCCCTACTGAGAGTAGTGAGGCGTTAACTACATCAAAATGCATGATTACAGTTACACCAACCAATCACGGGGTATTACTGTGAGTCATTGGTAGTGAGGTATCATTTTTTTGCTTTTGCGGTACCTCAAAACCTAAACATACAAAAATGTTAACAAAAAAATACAAAATGTCTTAGTTTTTTGGGTCTGTTAGAAAATCCCTAAGCTCAGCTTGAAATAATATGACCTCTTTACTGCACACCTTACTTTAATTAAAACTTGTGGGTCCCACTGTATCTTTTTTTTTTTTTTTAGGTACTGTGAAACCTCGAAAAGGAAGCAAACGCCTTGCAGTCTATCATTGGAAATACAGATTCTGCAGGAGTACTGTGGTACCAAGTGGATTCAATAAATTTAAAAATGAAAGCAGATATCTGATTGACCAGGGTCCGATACTCAAAAAATGAGCCCACAGACTTCACCAAAAATTCCCCTTTTCAATATAGACAAATATCTATATTTACTCAATGACACGGCCCTATCTACCAATTCATGCTGCTGTTATGGCGCTCCAAAGAGCAGCCACAAGGTTTCTTGAGATCAGGGGTTCTGAGATGGGCCTAGGTGAATTTTCCAAGATGTGGTTAATCTCCCAAGAACTGACCAGCAAATGATCCCACTGAGAACATTCACATGACCATCTGGACCCTTGAATACCCTCAGAAATCTGAAATGGTATGCAGGTGCCTCAGTGTCACTCCTTGATATTTTTTTTAAAGTTAAAAACTTTTATTGACAGTATCAAACATAGGTAGGCAGTAATGGAAAAAGCAATCAATAATAAGATACAGAAAATAGTACGAAAAACAAAAATATTTTACAGTAATATAAACATTGAAAGGCCAGCCACTAAAATGAGAAAATGCAATGTTAACAAGCATTGGCATAGCCAACAGGTGTTTATGTGTTTAGCCAGAACTTTTGGCTATGTTGTAGAGCATTGTGGCTGCTGTGCATCATGTTGAAAAGTTATAATAAAAAGTGTTAAGCATTTTTGTTACCTTTATACAAACCAAGACGACATTATATACAACTGAACAACCTGATTAAAAAAAGATTTTAACATAAAAAATGTCTTCTAGTTTTTTTGTACTTGCACTGCTGGCAACTTCTTCCTGCCTGTTCTCATGCTTGTTTGTTATAAAAAAAATTGTTATGGGGGCGCGGGACATAAATAACGGGGGAGCGAAGGTTGGAAAACAGTAATTTAATTAGAACACGAGCAGCGGACGGACACTAGGGGAGAATCAACAGATGCCAGATTCCGAGGGCAGACTGACGTGATGATTAGGTGATGTTTAAGTGATGCTTAGGTGATGCTTAGGTGGTGCGCTGATGGAAAATGGTGGTGGTGAATGATGTTTGGTGCTCAGGTGGTGCCACTATATGGTGTGGATTGGAGGTACGTTGAGTATTGTGGAGTTAAAATATGTTGTTTGGAGTGTAATTATGTGGTGTGTATTGGAAATGTGTGGAGTTGAAATGTGTGGCCTGGAACTGTGGTGTTGAGTGAAATTATGCTTAGTGAAATTGTGTCATGGTGTGGAGTGCATTTATGTTGATTGGTGGTATGTGGTATAGAGTGCATTTATGTGGAGTGTATTTATGTTGCATTGAGTAGAGTGCAATTATGTGGCGTGTAATTATGTGGCACTGAGTGGTATGTGGAGTGTATTTATGTTGCATTGAGTAGAATGTAATTATGTGGCATGTAATTATGTGGCACAGTGGTATTATGTGGAGTGTATTTATGTTGCATTGAATAGAGTGTAATTATGGGACGTGTAATTATGTGGCACTGAGTGGTAATATGTGGAGTGTATTTATGTTGCATTGAGTCGAGTGTAAATATGTGGCGTGTAATTATGTGGCACTGAGTGGTATTATATGGAGTGTATTTATGTTGCATTGAGTAGAGTGTAATTATGTGGGACTGTGTGGTATTATGTGGAGTGTATTTATGTTGCATTGAGTAGAGTGTAATTATGTGGCTTGTAATTATGTGGTACTGAGTGGTATGTGGGGTGTATTTATGTTGCATTGAGTAGAGTGTAATTATGTGGCGTGTAACTATGTCACACTGAGTGGTATTATGTGGAGTGTATTTATGTTGTATTGAGTAGATTGTAATTATGTGGCGTGTAATTATGTGGCACAGTGTTATTATGTGGAGTGTATTTATGTTGGATTGAATAGAGTATAATTATGTGACGTGTAATTATGTGGTACTGAGTGGTATTATGTGGAGTGTATTTATGTTGCATTGAGTAGAGTGTAATTATGTGGTGTGTAATTATGTGGCACTGAGTGGTATTAAGTGGAGTGTATTTATGTTACATTGAGTAGAGTTTAATTATGTGGCGTGTAATTATGTGGCACTGAGTGGTATTATGTGGAGTGTATGTTGCATTCAGTAGAGTGTAATTATGTGGTGTGTAATTATGTAGCACTGAGTGGTATTATTTGGAGTGTATGTTGCATTGAGTGCAGTGTAATTATGTAGCATATAATTATGTGACACTGAGTGGTATTATGTGGAGTGTATTTATGTTGCATTGAGTAGAGTGTAATTATGTGGCGTGTAATTATGTGGCACTGAGTGGTATTATGTGGAGTGTATTTATGTTGCATTGTTTAGAGTATAATTATGTGGCGTGTAATTATGTGGTACTGAGTGGTATGTGGAGTTCATTTATGTTGCATCGAATAGAGTGTAATTATGTGACATGTAATTATGTGGTACTGAGTGGCATTATGTGGAGTGTATATATGTTGCATTGAGTAGAGTGTAATTATGTGGTGTGTAATTATGTGGCACTGAGTGGTATTATGTGGAGTGTATTTATGTTGCATTGAATAGAGTGTAATTGTGATGTGTAATTATGTGGTACTGCGTGGTATTATGTGGAGTGTATTTATGATGCATTGAGTAGAGTGTAATTACGTGGTGTGTAATTATGTGGTACTGAGTGGTATTATGTGGAGTGTATTTATATTGCATTGAGTAGAGTGTAATTATGTGGTGTGTTATTTTGTGGCACTGAGTGGCATTATGTGGAGTGTATTTATGTTGCATTGAGTAGAGTGTAATTATGTGGCATGTAATTATGTGGCACTGAGTGGTATTCCACTTAATATTGACAAATTTATCCATTAGTTCGGACATTTGCGTTTTACAAACTGAAATCTTTCTGGCCAATATTTTCCTAACGTTTTAAGTGTAACTAAAACAAGCAAAATTAGGCGCATATAAACACACATACAAGGGAATTGGGCTAGTCTTTTTATTTTGTTATTCAGGATTCTACCTTTAGTTAAGAAAGGGGAAAAAACAATCGCCTAATGTATTACGATTAGTTATTTAGTGAGCAGTAAAATTATAAGTCAGCTGCTAAGTGCAGCCATTACAGGGATGTGCGAATGGACGCTGCATAAGTATCCTTCCGCAGCTCCCGTAAAACTGTTGTGGTGAACTACTTCCAGATAAGCGAATACTGAGCTAGTAAGGTGCTCCTAGTGAGTCACTACAATCTGTAAGAAAACTCTGCTTTCCAACCTTTAACTGAGTCCCAGACGGGCAACGCGCTATATTGTGCAAATGTTCAAATAAACCAAAGCCGAAAACAAATAAATTAGCTGAAGAGATATCTCGGTGTGTTGGGCGCCTGCTGCAGACAGCCAATGGTTAATAGTTTGCAGGTTAGAATTTCGGTAAAGGCGACTTAGCCCTTCATCCTTGTGCTCTTGATAACATGAGTGGCAGTAAGTTGGGTGGAAACACCTCGCACGTAAGAGCAAAGGCTTGGTCCAGTCTGTGAAAGGCGCTATATAAGCATATACCATTATTAAATGGAATATTTGACCTAACGCACCAGACATCAGACCAGCAGGGCTTCCATCCAAGATACCACAGTGGGTCAATGCACCTATCACTGAAATCGGTGAACAACCCACAGATTAAAAGTTTGTGCTGGCCCAGGCACTGCCTTTCTGAAGTAAACAAAATGAATATTATAGAGATGGATAACACCACCACCAGTTATTAACAGCTGTGATAAGAAACCTAGCGACAGAAAAAGCAGCGCTATTTACAGGAGAAACGAAACAGGACCAGTTGCGTTCAAAATGAAATGCAACATTAAGAATGAACAATAATGCAGAGTAGGACACGCTCCACTAATTCTGGCACTGCAAGTACACCGAAGCAACAAATGAAGGAGCTCGAGCAGGCGAAAATCATGGAAATAAACAAATGGTGGGAAAGTGACACTTTAAACCAGCGCGACCAGCGCTGACCACCATCTGTTTCCAATTAACGCGACCGCGAGACGCGGGCGCGATAATTGGAAACAGATGGCGCTGCTGCTCGCTCCCGAGCACCCTAGGCCAAGGGACAGAGAAGGCGGGACATGCACCCGCCTTGGACCAATTGCGTGCTGTCTTTCTTTGAAAGACGCCTGCACAGGCCAATTGCGGGTTAATAAAAAAAAAGCACACGCACAAGCGTGTGTTCAGAGTTCAAAAGCCTCGCAGAGCAACGCATGCGCGCTGGCTCAGGCGAGACCTAAAAAGGAACAAACGGGGGCAGGAGGGCAAATAAACATAGAGAAGGGAGCAGAGCTCTGCCTCTCTCTGGGTAGGTGATCGCCACATACTTCCAACCCCTCATTCACAAATTGCTTATGCCTTTTGCAAACATCCCATCTCTGATTTAGAGTCCCTTCACTTCTTTTCAGCCATTGTTCATGGACAATTTGCCAGTTCAAAGTGGCTAGCACTTCTGACTTCAAATCCGATGCACTCTATAAGGCATGAAAAGCCAAGCCACCCTACAGGCTCATCTCAGATCATCAGTGCAGGTGTCCCAACAAGGGGACCAATTGATTTATGGGCACAATTGCTATGCTATGGATTAGCCAAGGAAACGGGGACATTTTAATTCAGGCATTTTTTTCTTTGCGCCTGGATCTTGTTTTTGTGGCACTGGCACGCAGTGGCACTCATCAGCTGTATTTTCCAACCCAACCAGCCGCCTAATGTTCCAGGAACTCTCAGGATCGTCCCTCCAAGCACAGTGACGCATGGGAGGTTGTGGGCCACCCCTTCAGTCACTCATGGCTCCATACTAGGCACCAGGAGAGGCCATGAGGACCTCAGAGAAAAATGCCCAGTAGCTGTGACCTCCCTTACAATCGTTAGAGGGATGTTGTTCCAGATTCTGGGTGCATAGATGGAAATAGCATGCATTCTTGCTTTTTTCTTATTTACATTTCTTAGTATTCCGTCTGATGGTGTCTCGGCTGCAGGTGTGCCACGAGCCACCAGAGAGGTTGAGCTCACCTTCAAGTTAAATACGAGTGCTGGTCGTGATGGCTTTGTAAATGAAGTAGCTTTTTTTCACTGATATGGGCTGGCAAGGGTAACCAAAATTCCATCAGATGAGGAGTGTTAGAAATGAGGTCACTAGTTGGCAGTGGTTTGCACCCTATCCAAGAAGGGACCCACAATCCTGGTAAGGGTAAGTGTAGTACACACTAAGTTTACCTCTGCTGACCCTCTGGTAGCATTTTTAAAATTTTATTTTATTGGTATTTTATTAGAACAGCTTGTTGCATACAAGTCAAGAACTTACTGTATGGATACATTGTCAAAGTGGGTCATTACTTCGCCTGGTTAGATAGGTCAGTATGAAAGGAGCATAAATAGAAAGCAACACTTACTACGTCCCCCCTCCCAACAATTATGAGCAATATAATGCAGAATAATAATTTGCATTCCCCCTCCGTCTTCCCTGTCTTCTCCTCGGCCTTCCAATGCATGCATTCTGGCACAGCCTACTCCTGTTCATTCAATGTGTCGGCATCTCTGCTTCTAAGGTATGTGATGAAGGGTTCCCAAATATCTAGGGGTCTGGATCGCGCTGGCATGAGATCCCAATACGCGCTGAGCTGCTCCTGGCAGTGGGCAGCATCTGATAGCCACACGGCATGTACGCCTACCGGTCTCCGGCCCCAATGTATAACTACCCTGTGCTTGGCCAGTAGTAGCAGCATCGCTATCACATGATCGGCTTCTTCTCGAGGTCCCCCAGTAGGCAACTCACAGGGTGTGGTGCTAAGTGAGTGCCTTTAATATTGCTGATTGTGTCACAAATCCTCATCCAGAAATCTGCTACTTTCCGGCAGTCCCAGGCTAAGTGCAAAAAAGTGGCCCCACCCGCCGAGCAGCGAAAGCAGTTTCAATTATCCCACAGTCCCATTTTGTGCATCTGCAGGAGAGTGTGGTATACCTTGTGGAGATACTTAAAGTGGATCAGACGCAATCTGTAATTGGGGGATAGTCGCTCTGTCTGCCCACAGCAGTTTGTCCATCTTTCCTCCGGAATATCTCTTTCCAACTCTCGCTCCCACTCCTCCGTCGCCCGGGACGCACCCAGTTGGGGGAATTTCATTGTGATAGAGGAAACCCTCATGACAGTTTCCTTGGAGCAGCTGTAACATATAGGTGTTCCAGCACCGTGAGGGCTCAGGAAAGGTGTCATAGGTCACCCTGCAGGTTCTGCGCAATTGATAATAAAGCAAGGTGTCTAGTGCTGTGGCCTCCCGCGCGGTAGGATGGGGCAGCGATTCAAGGAACTGCCTGCCTGGGAACAGGTCCGCAATGGTTTTAACCCCCAGCTCAGCAGCTCTGCCCGCAGCTCCCTTGTCTCGCAGCGGAGGAAACAGTCGATTCTCTGACAGTTGAGCTGACGGGGCATGCAGTACCGAGAGGCCTGCTCGACGCCGGAGACCATCCTACGCCCATCTCATACATTCTATTGGGTCTATTTCACCTTGGGGTGCTTTGTATTTGCCGAATATGGCCGTCGTTAGCGGCCAGGGTGCTGCCTCTTTTTCCACTGCTACATGGGGCTGAAAGGGAGTGGGGTACAACCAGTGTAGTAGGAAACTCGCCTGCGCACTAAGGGCATATACCTGCATGTCTAGCGCCCCCAATCCGCCGTTCGTCAAGGGCAATGTTAGCACCTCATAAAGTACCCTAGGTTGTCGACCCGCCCTAGTTAGAGTTATCAGGTTGGACCTCAGCCTTTTAAAGAATCGCGCCGTAAGGGGCATCGGGATATTTATGAAAAGGTACAAACATTTTGGGAGGACTACCATCTTTGCTATTGCTATGTGTTCAACCAGGGACAATGGCAGCCTAGTCCATACCGGTAGTTTGCCCTCCATAGCGCGTCTATTTCTCGGCTCAACCAGATTCCAAGGTATTTTACTAGCTCAGTGGCCCATTTAAATGGGTAGTCTAAGGTGCAGGCGGCAGTTGAATCAGTGAGTGGGAAGAGCACCAACTTACTCCAGTTAATTTGTATGCCCGAGTGCCTTCCAAAACGAATTACCTCTCTCAGCAGAGGAGCAAGATTAACGCTGGGGTCACGGACATACAGGGTGACATCGTCCGCGTACATCGACACCACCAAGCTACGGGTAGTGAGCCTGATTCCGCGCTCCGTGTGATGCTGTCGTAGCCTGGCAGCCAGTGGCTCCATGGTGACGGCAAATAGGAGGGGAGACAGGTGGCAGCCCTGTCTGGTACCTCTGGTTATATCGAATCGGTCAGACACGTGCCCATTTAAGCGCACACGGGCCATGGGTTGGGTATATTAGAGCTGGACCTTTTGGATGAATCGTCTGCTAAACCCAAGTCTAGCTAATAGTGTGAAGAGAAATGACCACTCTAGCGTGTCGAACGCCTTTGGGGCATCACGGAGAGCTGCCACGGCCGGTATCGAGGGGTGCATGTGGTACATGATCGAGAAGATAGTACGCAGATAATGTGAGGTCCCGTGCCCAGGTATGAAGCCGGATTGGTCTGGGCAAGCAATCAAGGACAAAAGCAGCAGCAAGCGGTTGGCCAAGAGCTTTGCATAGATTTTTGCATCTATATTTATTAAAGAGAGGGGGCGATATGAGTCGCATTGCTCGTGGGGCTTATCTGGCTTGAGGATAGTGACAATAATAGCCTCGCGCAAAGATGGAGGGAGTCTTCCTATCATCAGTGACTCGTGATATATTTCAATGAGATGTGCGTTTAATAAATCAGCATATTCCTTATAGAAGGTGGGCGTGAGCCCATCTGATCCGGGAGCCTTGCCAGCCGTCAAGGCAGCTATAACTCTAGCAATCTCTTCCGGGGTTATCAGAGTGTCCAGGTATTCCCTATGTCCTGTGTCCAGCCAGAGCAGTTCAATAGTGTCAAGGTATTCTAGCAATGTCGATGGGCCAGCAGTCACCCCCGCCGTGTATAATTTGGCGTAGAAGGACATAATTGTAGGAAGTGCAGTCGGAGCAGTGATTACCTGGTCATTACAGTCTTTGAGTTCAGCCACGTATGCTGAAGCGTGTGGTTTGCGTAACAGTCCTGCCAGAGTTTTGCTAGGTGTGTTCCCCTACCCAGACCGTTGCAGCTCTGCCTCCTTTGCGAGGTATTTAACCTCCCTCTCTGCCTCTTCGTTATATTCAGATATCTTATCTCTGATCTCAGCCTGTGTGGTTCGGCTAGGGTTAGCGGCCTGCTCGAGTTCTAATTTGCTAATCTCAGCTTCCAGCCTGCCCAGAGTGCCCCTTATCGCCCTCAGCACGACCGCCTGTCTCCTAATGCGTTCCCCTCTCAGCACGACCTTAAAGGCCTCCAATAATGTAGATGGTGACTCTACCATGCCCTCGTTATGTGCGAAGTAGTCGATGATGGCAGTGCGTATTTCTTCCCTAAACGCAGTGTCGCGAAAGGCAAGTGGGGGCAGCCGCCAGGAGAATGCTCATGGAATGGGCTGCGGTATGGTCACCAGCAGACGTACCGGTGCATGGTCCAAGAGCGTCCGTGGAAGGTGGTCCACTGACATTGTCCAGCTGATCACGTCTCTGGTCACCAGCCAGAAATCAATACGTGACCAGGAGCTATGGTATGTAGAGTAGCAGGTGCCACATTTCTGTTCCCCATGTGTGTGACGCCATATGTCCACTAGCAATTTATCTTCCACTGTTGTTCTCAGAGTGCCTGCTGCCTGCGGGTGATGCTGTCTTGCCCCAGAGTGGTCTAATTGACAGTTTGGTGCAATATTAAAATCTCCGCCCCACATCACCATCCCTGGGCCTAGGCCCGCCACTAGTCTCCAGACCTCCGATAGGAAGCCTGGGTCGTCCTGGCTCGGTCCATACACTGCTGCCAGTGTCATGGGCTGCTGGAAGAGCTTCCCTGCAATGATGACATATCTGCCCTCCTTATTGATGAGCGTGTGTGTGGTAGACCATGGTATCCCCTTCCTCAGCAAGATAGCCACCCCCCTCCCTTAGTTGGAGTATACCGATGAGTAGGTTTCGCAGCACCAGCGGGCACAGAGCCTAGCCCCGGTGGCTTCTGTCAAATTAGTTTCTTGCAGGAAGCACACATCTACTCCCTGTCTAGCGAGGTAGGCATGCACCAATCTAGATTTCCAGTAGTCGTTAAGATCACGGACATTCCATGTCATGCAAGTGGTTTTAGCCATGGGAACTAGTGAGTATCATGAGCATGCAGCAGTGTGAGGGAGCATTTGACTTTGTGCAGGGAGGGGCGCGAGCGCACATTCCACATACAGTGTAAGTTTGTTATTGAGCGCATTTGTGACCCAGCTAACCTATGCTCTCTATCCTCAACTTGTAGGCAATTCCCACCGTCCCACACAATACTCAAACACAGTTTACCATGAAGCAAACACCCCAAACTCGTCAAACTCCCCAGTCCCCCCCACTCCCACACCAACCCCCAATTAGGTTGTGACATTTTCGCTCCCTCCTCCCCTTCCCAAACTTGCAAGGTCCTGTGAGAGTACTTAGGGAATTATCCCGTGGGGGCACGGCCTCTCCCAGAGGTGGTAACAATAGGCCCCCAGTGGGCCGCTCTGGGAGAGTTTGCACGCTTTTCCAGTTGGGGCACCCCTTTCTAATGCTGGTGCATGTGAGTAAGCCTGAGGCCGTCTAATGGCAGCCAGGAGGAGGGGTGCGCTCCGTCAGTGACAGATCCTAGCCTGTTCCTTCGACCCGGTGCTTATGATGGGGGGGGCCCTCAGCCCCCCGGCCCCACACTTATGGTTGTTATTGCCCAGACCCTACTGCCGAGCAGCTGCCTTGCTTCTCAGTCTCGGGGTTTGCAGTGCGTCTCTATTACAGCTGGCCAGGTTAGTGCAGTCTATGGCTAGGCCTCAAATCCCAGGCCTTCAGGGTTGTGCAGCACTGGCCATCCTGCTCTTCTGTGCTGTCCTGCAATCGCGTTACAGGCTCGTATGGTACATCCCCAGGTGCGGTTTGGCAGGCCAGTGTTGGCAGTGTGTACTCGCAGGCCTCCACCGTTGTGTGGCAGCAGTTTGGCCCAGCTCTCTCGCGGGCCTTCCGCTTCATTCTTCCTCCTCCCCGCTCGCAGGTCAGCCCGCCAGTGGGGGAGTGAGGAGTCTCAAGGGAGCTCGGCCGCCACAGCGGAGGTGCTGTAGGACCCAGAAGGGAGGCGCTGGATCGCTCCCGCACCGTGCAAGGGGACTGCTCCAATACCCTCCAATTCCTGGCCCAGCGATTCACGCCTCCGCGGCTACAGCGTCCTCCCCTCAACGAACCCCCACCCACCAGCAGCGTCCCCGACCCGCTCACCTGGGGGGTCCTGCGTTCGTCTCCATCCTCTGCCCGGCGCCATCCAATTCAAGGTCGGCAGCGATCCGCTCTCTCCGGGTCCGGCAGCTGCCTCGGCCCTTCATGCAGGTGGAAGTGCAGTCTTGATCATCCCTACCCTCCCGATCCCGGGTCTTCCACTCGTACCCATCAGGCACTGTTTCCCCGCCAGGCGTTGCCGATTTCTCAGAGCCGCCGCTGCACAGGCACAGCAGCCCCCTCCATTAATACGCGGCCCACATGACCCATGACCCTAGAGCGTAGCCGCCCGCAGGGCGTGCTGTGTACAATGGTGTTTAGGGTGTTCCCTGCCACAGACGGGCTCCTCAGGGTCAGTGTTTTGCGCACCGGGAAGACTGGCCCCTCTCACGATGTTTGGGGGTCGACAGGCGCCCCTCGGTCCGCAGAATTGCTTCTGATTTTTGGCTTGGCTGGCAGAGCCCACTCAAGGTGTGGCCATCTTGCAGCCAGCTAAGCCACGCCCCCCACCCTCTGGTAGCTTGGCTCAGAGGCGTCAGGCTAAACTGAAGAGGCAATGTGTAAAGTATTTTTGCACACACACAGTAACACAGTGAAAACACCACAAAAATACTCCACACCAGTTTAGAAAAATAGCCAATATTTATCTGAGTAAAGCTAGACCAAAACGACAAAAATCCAACATACACAAGCCAAATTACAACTTCTCAAAGATTAAATGCATTTATAGCACTTAGAAACACAAGAGCTCTGGCTGGGACTCTAACGATGTGCTTGGCGAAGTTGAATCTCAAAGTTCGGGGTGGACCGCGAGGGAGCACGCATCGGCTACAGAGTCGTACAGACCCCGGATATAGTACTTTTGAAACAATGAGGAAAAAACAAAGATGTTGCGAGATGCCCGGGAGGGGAGGCATAGCTGAAACCAGTGTGATTACTGGCGGTCGAGTCATTACCGGAACCATGCCGGATTACACTTCCATCATGAAGTACATCAGTTAGTGTGGAAAGTCTCCATTACTATGTGCTTACCCTAAATTGGACCAACATAGTACACATTTGTTGGTGGCTATCATACCACGCTTTGTCATTGATTTGTTTACTAATACTGGACATTGGATTACGTCAATTTGTGTATATGCTTGCATATTGGAGTATTAACCCTACGCAAGGATCAGATGACTGTTAATAACTTCGGCTCAGGATAATTCCTCAACAAAGGTTACAATACGTTTGATCGGTTGTCGCCTCCCACTGATAGTGCCCTGAAGAAGTCCTATGTTACAGGACGAAATGCGTTGGCTGTTGCTTTTTATGAATGAGAAATAAAGAAGAGAGTTCATTACATCTTGCTTCACTGAATGATGATTTTCTACATGGACTTGTTTGGTTAATAGTGGTGCAGCTCTAATTTAGTTTTTTCAGAGTCTTTGAGCCGTTGACGACTGGGACGTTGCAAGGCGCAGGGGAGGTGATGCGGTATTGGCAGTGAGGGGTCAGTTCCACTGGCGGTGAGGGGTCTATGCAGCGTCAAGAGTCAAGCCACGAGGCATTGACTTTGCGGTGTCGATGCCAAACCATGGGGCCACAGGTGCTGCAGCGGAGTCAGGCGTCACGGACTTCGGTGACACGGTGCTCGACACTCATGCTGTGGCAGATCTTTGGAGGTGGTGCGGCGGTGACGGGGGTGTGCGTTGCAAGTCTTGGTCAATGAGTTGAGCAGGCACCATGACTCCGGATCAGGCAGTGGCGCCGTGTTGAAGACAAGCTGGGGCTTCAAAGTCACACTCGAAGTCAATATACTGGTTTCTTCTTGTTTAGCACAGTAAACTCACTTCCAAGGAACTGGATTTGGCACCACTTGGAAGAGTAGGGCTCTCAGCAGAAAAGGCCAGGCGCTGCAGGTGTAGTCTTTGAAGGCCCTGAGACTTCCAACAGGAGGGAAGCTCAATTAGACTTGGCGAGCCTTAGAAAGAGAGCAGAGAGCAAAGTCCAGTCCTCACTCTCAAGACAGAAGCAGCAGGCAGTAGGCCAACACAGCAAAGCAATCAGCACAGCTCCGTCCCTCCTGACAGCAAAACCGCTCTACTTGGCCGAATGTCCTCAATCCAGATGTGTTCCGAGTATATGGTGTCAGAGGATCAGTACTTATACCCCCTTTAGCCTTTGAAGTCGGGAGACTTTAAAGAGTGGTCTTTGTAGTGCACAAGACCCTGCCCTTCCTGGCCCTGGCTCCAGACATTGTACAGGGGGTAGGCAGAACTCTGTGAGGGGACAGGCACGGCCCTATTCAGGTGCAAGTATCAACTCCTCCCACCACTCTAGCTCAGGAAGACACATTATCCTGGTGATGGGCCATCAAGATATGCAGGGCACCCCTCAGCTCCCTTTGTGTGTGACTGTCTAGAGTGAATTTACAAAGCCCAACTGTCATCCAACCCAGACGTGTATTCTAGGGACAGGCAGAGGCACAGAATGGTTAAGTAAGAAAATGCCAACTTTCTAAAAGTGACATTTTCAGACATGCAATTTAAAAACCAACTCCACTAAAAGATGTATTTTTAAATTGTGAGTCCAGAGACACCAAACTCCAATTTTCTATCAGGCTTCAATAGGAAGATACACTTGTGAAGTGCTACAAGGCAGCTCCAATGCTAACCTATGGGAGAGATAGGCCTTGCTGTAGTGAAAAATAAATTTAGTGGTTTTTCACTACCAGGACATGTAAAACTTAAAACCACATGTCCTACCTTTTAAATTCACTGCACCCTGTCCATGAGGCATCCTAGGCATCGACCTCCGTTTACCCAGCAGACGGTGCCCCCCCCTCAAGTAGTGAGATGCGCATATGATGTGTGATACGGAAAACAGGGATCATTGCATGCCTAAGACCACCGAATTGTATCACCGGATCGGCATAGGACTCAAAATGGTGGGTGCACTGATCGCTGCACCTCCAGCCTAAGAGTACTTCTTTTACCCTCACCGAGCGGCTGCTGCCTATGAGGGAAGCCTTGTACACCTTTCTGCTCAAGGTACACTTTGTTTGTGGTCCGCTACTTTGACAATTACACTCACGGCGTTTCGGCCCCGCGTTATTGCTTATCCCTGCCTGACTCCAAAATGGCGGCTTTAATTTCCCCAATCGTTTTCGCGTCTGAATCTCTTATTGCCTCAATATGTACTATGTGTTAGGTGGTACTTTAACTTCCTGCATTCTGCTTTGGAGGCCCCTGCTCTGTTTTTATTGTTACTATCACCGCTACAACTGCCCAGTGACCCATCCCGTGCTGGCAAACACCACTGAGTACAACCGAGTGCAGAATGTATACAAGATGGCGACTAGCACTTGTGGGGCTCTGCTTTTACCTGTGCTGTTTGACCCTCACAGCACCTGCTCCATCATGCTAGCGGGACCCCAGACAGCCAAATCAGCAATACATCTAGCGCCTGTGTGTCTAAGGCCTCCTGTGTAATTAATGCCTCGCAGTGGGGAAGTTCTGCAGACTTTGGAATCTGTCCCTTCCACCCCTCCTCTCATCACCCCTGACCTGCGGGCGAGCTGGAGGTTAAGGCGGATATCGCTTCCAGTGACTCCGTGATAGGTGCTCTCAATGGAACTTTGACGATGCCCACTGGGCGGAATCCATGACTGTCTGTTTATTACGTGGTGCCCGAGCAACCGTGGCCGATGCCCGGTGGAGCTGTCCTATGCAGCTATAGAGGAGTTTTGGCTCTGGTTCACCCTCGGCCGGCACCTACCCAGCTGGACATCGGACACTGTTCTCCTCGTCTCCCCGTTCTGTCTTCCACCTGCATTTCTTACCCCTGTTACCATTCCCCCTCTTCCTTTGTCTCCCCTTAAGAAGTGTGTACAAGCTAATAACTCTTGTAACCTGTAACTCTCTGATCCTCATGTAAAGCGCTCTGATACCTTCGGGTCTAGCCAGCAATATTTGCTTCCTTCCCCTTCACCCTACCCCCTACCCCTCTCCGCCCTACTCCTCTCCTGTCTATAGCTACTGACCTTTGCCTTCACCCTGCCTTACTCATACTTCCCACACTTTCCTATCCACTTATCGCTCTTTTGTAATCCTTTCCCTCGCCAGTTGAGACATAGCTATTTGACTGATGCCCGATGGAGCTACCTTGTTTAGCTATTGGGGAGACGGGCTGTGGATTCCCTCCTCGGACGTCACCTACCCAGTCGGTCTTTGGGCAGACTTCCTTTCGTCTCTCCTGCCGTCTTTTCACCCATCCTCCCCCTTCACACTTCCCCCCTCCACTCTATCTGTCTCACCTTTACTCCCTCTCTCAATATGTTGCTTATTTTTATGTAAAGTGTAATTTGTTTACCGTTTTCTGTAACATTGTGGAACCTAATGTAAAGCGCTCTGATACCTCCGGGTCTAGCCAGCGCTATATAAAACTCTCAAAATAAAATAAAATAAATACCTAATGGGTGCTTTACATGTAATAAAAGGGAAGGTTTGGGCCTGGCAAGTAGGTGTACTTGCCAGGCTGACATGGCAGTTAAAAACTGCACACACAGACTCTGCGGTGGCCGGCCTGAGATATGTTTGAAGGGCTACTTATGTGGGTGGCACAATCAGTGCTGCATGCCCACTAGTAGCATTTGATTTACAGGCCAGGGACACATACACTGCATTGTACTAGGGACTCAGTACAGATCAAATATGCCAATTATGGAGAAACCAAATGCCATCACGTTTTAGACACAGAGCACATGCACTTTAGCACTGATTAGCAGTGGTAAAGTGCCCAGAGTTCTAAAACCAGCAAAAACAAAGTACAGCACACAGTCAAAAACAGGAGTCCAGAAGCAAAAAGACAGGGGAAACCACGCCAAAAGATGCCGGGTCTAACAGGGATGATATGATCATTTTTATTCCAGCCCTGAATAAGATGTGTTGTGGTATGTAGGATGCCCTCGAGTGGGCAAATGTGGAGTCTGCCTGGCGGTTGTATGGCAGAGGCACGCGTGGCTAAACCACGTGTGCCTCTACAAAACTGCCCGAACAACGAATACGTCTTAACGCATTCCTTTACCATGCATGTCTTTACCACGCAATTTCGTGGTAAAGACATGATGTCCCAGAGCTCCCTCTCCTGATCCTTCCTCTTTCCGTGCCTGCCCATCTGCGCATCTAGGCCGTGCACTGCCTTAACCACGTACATGCCTGGTTACGGCATGTGCGTGGTTAAGGCAAGCGTGGTTCCGCTTACTGGGAAACGGCACACATGGCTGAGCCCGCACTGTAAAGGCTGTTTTCTCTGCATGGCCATAGAACAGGTTGTTACCACCATCCAGATGCAAATGTATGATGGCTTTAGCAACAGTTTTGAAGTCACTTTCTGGGATAAACAGTTTCACTTTCTTTAGAAGAGAGAGTTGGTACCAGACCCTCTCTCTTTTTTTTGATAGCATGTTTCTTGAGGTTGAGGTGGGTGTCCTTGGTTATACAGGTGTCTTGGCATTCAATGAAAGTTGAGGTTCAAAGCTGTCAACTTTTATGTAATTGAGACAGGTTTGCACTATTCCTTTCTTGTATATCTTGTCAAAGAACAGGAATACTGTAATGGTGGAGTTGAGCTTTAGGTAGGAGCTGGACATTCAGATATGAATGAGGTGTAGCCATTGTTTAGGGTGATGGATGTCAGGCACAGAAGAGACTTTCATGTAGGGTTGTGTGTCACCAGCATATTGGTGAGTTTTTATGCAGTTATCTGTTAGTAGATCCCCAAGAGACTCCAAGTATAGTTGAAGATAACCAGGGGCAGTAAGAGTTTTTTTGGGATATGGAAGTGCCATTGTGAATGAACTGGTTCGGAAAGGTAGAAGGCGAAACAGTGAAGGACATTGCCAGTGAATCTCATATGAGACTCTAGGGTGTGGATGAGGGCGGAATGATCCACTATGTTGAATGCAGCTGAGACGTACAGTTATATCAGGAGGCAGGGCTTATTTTCAACGATATTCTGGAGGTGTCCTCTACGAAGTAGTGATCTCCTGCTGCAGAGTGATTTGAAGCCAGACTGTAGTCATGCAGGAGGCTGTTAGTATTGATGTGATCTTGCAGCTTAGCATAGACTGCTTTTTCAATGATCTTCCCGATGGAGGGTAGGTGAGTGATGGACTGATAGTTGTGAAGGACATCAAGATCCAGTGCAGGCTTCTTTAAGAGTGGGTGGATCTGGTCTGTCTGGAGAGCATCTGGGAAGATGTTTTGAGTGAGGGTGGCATTGACAATGGTAAGCAAGGGTGAGTGAGAAACTTGACTGGAAAGAGAGTTGATGAAGGACGAGTTTCATCTTCATAGGAAGTAGCTTTGATGGAGTTGGTTATGATCGGGTAGCATGCAGAAAGTAAACCACCCAAATTCCTATTTAAATGTTTTGTGTGTTCATGTGCAAATGTGTGTGCACGTGCACGAACAGACATGTTTATGTTTTAATGCTGTTTTCATTTGGGGAGAATAATCCCAAATCCCTTTTATAAAATGTTTTATATGTTTATATGTACATTTCCAAGCAATGCCCTTCCAGGCTTAGAGTGACGCATAAAATATGCAAAAAAAAGGCAAAGGTACCCTGGGTAGCTACCAAGTTTTAGGTGGAGAGCAGCTCCTTTATATGGCACACTGTACAACACCACAGACACTCTAACTCTGCTCACTTCAAATGTCTTTTTTTCTAGCAGATTATGTCAGTATAAAATAAACCCAATGCTGGGCTGGAAAAGTGATAAAGCCTTTTGCCATTTTTTGGCAACGTCTTTAAGCATATGATCAGCAAGTGCTTTGTAACGGAAAAGCACAATTATTATTACGTGGGCATAGTTCATGATTACTGCTTTATCGGCTTACCTGTAGTACACTGAGTTTTCACTTTTCCTACTCCTACTCAATAGAATAATTTCCCCTCTGGATTATTAGGAGATCTGCATAAAATAATGCTTTCAAAAGTCCAGATTTTCAACACAAAGTAGCTTTTGCATGGAACTGATTTACTTTGCAGCGTTTTCATAGCTTTCGTTAGAATTATGAGCACTTTGCAAGGAAAAACATGTCTTCTCACACTTCAGTACTACCAGGTGTCACTGCTGACAAGAATTAGTCTAGTATTCTTACTATAGACGAAGTCAAAATTTCAAATTAACATAACACTTGTGTGATTAGAGGAAAATCAGATTATCCAAAAATGTGTATGATATGGATTCACACCAGAACTATTCAGCCAGACCTAGCCGGGGGGTGAATCGAAAGCGCGTTGTTTCAATGTGTAAACAGACAGCTCTGCCCGGGCCCCTCCTCCTGTCGTAGCCGAGGCACTGCTGTTCTAAACAACTGGGAGCTCATCTCGCTGCTAATGAAGGAGGCGGCCTGAATTTGCATGCCCGCCCGTCCAGCCTTGGACTGCCTGACTGCCGACAGGTCATGCAGAACAGATAAGGCGTGCGCGTGATTGGCAAACCCCATTTCACGCCGACGAGGCACGAAGAGGTAATTCTGTGAGCGGAGATCTGTGCGTTAGATCTGTCCGTCACTCTTCACCCGGCAATCAGCGGGAAAGGACACACTACACGATGTACACAAAGACTCCGACAATGGCATGCACACATTCTGAATATATATCAATACAGCCCGGGCGCTGGAACCAGTGCTTTCAATGGGCCGGTTCTCACATGTACTGAGTACAGGCAGGGCCGGCCTTTAGCAAAGGCGAGCTGGGCCCAGGGCACCAATTTGTCTGGGGGGCGCACGGAGGTATGTGCATTAGGGTTATGCCAACAGCAGCGCCCTTCTCATCTTGCTCCAGCCTTGTCCTTGACTGTTTGTTTCTGTCTGATTTGCCAGTTTAAAGTAGTTTTAGTCCTTTATCATACAATGTCGATGTTTTTAACACCGTATTAGCCCCTTCCAGTAGCGGCTGGCATGGTCCGCAGGTGGTGAGGCGGGTGAGGGTGCGCAGGGGGAGTTGGGGCGGGTGTGATATCTCATTGTTCATCTCTATGGTATTGTACTCTCTAGTCCAAGTTGCTCTTGTATGCTCTTTCTTAGAATAATATTGGAATGTGCACATGTCATAAGAGATTTGTAAAGTGGTTTATGTTCAAACTGTAAAGCTGTTGAAGCTGTTCATTTCTGTTGCTGGATGGGATCTTCCTGTCGGAATAAACCTACAATTTCCCACACACTTGTGTCTTGGAAATAATATCGCAAGATTTCACACTGGCGTAGTCGGCAGTTCCTGGAAGATCTCAACACAACAACTACATCCCCTCAAGATTCTGGTGAGAGACAACCGATTTAGACTTTAATTAACTTTAAAACTCATGTGCCAAGCCATAGTTACGGGATCTGCTCTGTTTTGCTACACTTTAAAGGAAAGGAGAAGTGACTTGTTTTGTGAGAATAACGAGCGCTCTGTGAGAGCAACGAGCTTCTCTGTGAAAATAACGAGCTTCTGATAAAAAAAAAAAAAAGTAATTTTCAGCTTGGAACTTGCGAGAGAGATTGCTCACCAAGAGTATAAAGTATAATTATCTCGCTTACTATCTTTAAAATTGGGAGACATATTTAACTTGAAAGCGGAGTTAGTACATTTTCGAGGTTGTCTCTGTACTGCGCAACTCCCTGCTCGTGCCAGCGCTGTTCTGAGACTTGAGCCGAGCGCGTGAGTCATCGTGTCACCATTTATAACACTCCTGTTCGGCAAAGCAAAAGCTTATTCTGTGATTTAAAAGAATTAGCCTGCAGTTGAAGAAAGGTATCGTGATTCCTACCTCAGCCTGTGCTCGCTGATTGCCGTTTCTGCTGCCCGCCTTGATTAATTGTATCCGGATGCTTCCTGTTGCTCTGTCATTGGTTAAGGCATTAAAAAGGGCGTGTCATAGGAAAAGAGGAAAGCACTCACGCCGGTTGCCTTCGCTGATAGGCACAGCTTGATTTGGAAGTTAGTTTGCCTTCGCTGATTCGCTGATAGGCACAGCTTGATGTTGGAAATTACGGAGTCTTCAAAAGTGCTTACGCTGTTGGTGTCATTTTCAGGTGTGCCTTCGATAGTTGGCACAGATTCATTCAACCTGATGTTGTTTAATTGAATGCGCTGATGCACACAGCTTTCAAAGGGTGATTTCGCTTATTGGCACAACTTCATTCAACAAGAAGTTTGTTTATTACAATACGCTGATGCGCACAGCTTTCTAAAGAAGAATATTATTGCCATAACTTGGAAAGCTTTTATTTCACGCTGATAGGCACAGCTGAGTGCCTTTGGTGTCAGTTTATAACAGTTGTATTTTTGCTTGGAAAGTTTTCATTTCACACGCTGATAGGCACAGCTGAGTTGTACTTTTCTTGCATTTAAGTTTTGTTTTTCTTTTCTTTTAAACACTATAATTCAAATTATTATTGGTCATTTATATGATGATACTCTGTTCTCTGATGTATTTTAAATTTTGAAAAATTATAATTGCTTTTAGTGTTTATTGTTAAATTTTAATTTATTCTATGTTTGGAGCTATGCAAAACGTAACTGCTGCTCCTTTCTTCCTGGCTAATCCTGGTGAGCCACCCATAAAGTGGAAGAAATGGAAAAAAGTATTCGAGAGGTATGCAAAGGTGTGCGGAGCTTCTCTTAGCGCAGAAAGAAAATCATCTCTTCTCCTTCATTGCTTAGGCTCAGAGGGGCAAGATGTTTTTGATCACCTTCCAGATTTGTCACTTTCTGAAGCTGAAGGGTTAAATGATTATGAGATCTGCATTGAGAAATTGGATAAACATTATCTTCCAAAAATAAGTACTATTTTGGAAAGATATCAATTTGCTAAAAGAACTCAAAGAGATGAGGAATCTGTTGAAGGTTATGTAACAGATTTAAGGAAGCTTGCTTCATCGTGTAAATTTGACAATTTAACTAATGAGCGTATCCGTGACCAATTCATGTTTGGGTGCAACATGGAGAAAGTGAGGGAAGAACTTTGGTTGCGTGATGAACCAACGTTGGATGAGGTTCTTGTGGTAGCAAAAAGAATTGAACATTCATTAAAATGTGTTGCTGTTTTAAAGAAAGAAAATGATAAAGTTTCTAGAGTTCAAGTGATTAAAGACAAGAACCTAAGTAGCAAAGTAAATGAGAGAGGTAGACCTTTTCTGGAAAACGAGAAGTTTAAAAAGAAAATGGGTGACATTAGATGTTATAGATGCGACAGAGCTGGTCACTTAGCCAATGACAGGAAATGTCCAGCTTTGGGTCACACTTGCACTAAGTGCAAAAGAAAGGGGCATTTTCCGTCGGTATGTAAAACTAAACCTGATCCCAGAGTTAAAAAAATTGAGGTTTATGAGGATCGTAATTCAGAATCTAGTTCTGAGGATTTTGATTGTGGTCAAATTGTAGTTCAAATCAAAACTACAACTGGTAAGAAATCCTGTCCCTTTGATACCATCTTAGTGGATGGTGAATCTACTCGTGACTTATTTGATTCTGGAGCAAAAATTACCATTATATCTAATGATTTTTTTGTCAACAAATTGAAAAATAAAGTTAACCTCTTAAAACCCGATATTACACCTTTGGCCTATGGTGGTGAGCCAATAAAATTACATGGTTATTTCATTGGGCTCATTGATTATAAGGATAGGATGATATCTGGAAAGATATATGTTTCTAAGAAAGGGGATAGCATCATTAGTTGGATTCATCAGGGTGATTTGGGTGTATTCCTCGATCCTAATTCTGATCCTCCCATTTTATTAAAGGATAAAGTCTGTACAGTGGAAAAAAATGGGGTAAAAAATTTGATGACATTCTAAAAGAAGAATTTCCACAAGTCTTCAGACAAGGTTTGGGTTGTTTGAGAGGCTATCAGCATAAAATAAAATTGAAAGATTGTTCTGTACCTGTTTCTTGTAAGGTTAGGAATGTACCTATTTCTGTAAGAGAGGATTTGCAAAAAGAAATCTGTAAGCTCAAAAGTGCTGGAATTATAGAAGAAGTAGAAGGTACGGAGTGGCTGGCCCCAGTGGTCGCTGCTCGCAAGCCGAACGGGGATCTTCGTTTGTGCATCGACTTAAGACAATTGAATAAAAACGTAATTGTGGATAGATATCCACTTCCGAATATAACAGAATTGCTGGTGTTGTTGGGTGGAGCGAAAGTGTTTAGTACTATCGACCTTACCTCCGCTTATCATCAGATAGAGCTGGAGGAATGATGCAGAGATTACACTGCTTTTATTACACCTTTTGGTACTTTTAGATTTATTAGGATGCCATTTGGTTTAGTTTCAACGTCATCAGTGTTCCAACGTGCCATGGAGAGTGTTTTAAAAGATCTTGTTGGTGTCTGCATATACCAAGATGATATTCTTATCTTTGGTAATGATGAAGAAGAGCATGATAGTCGTCTGAAATTGGTCCTTAAGAAATTATGTGATTCTAACATGACTGTGAAAGTTGAGAAATGCAAATTCAGGTCTAATTCCATTGATTATTTGGGTCACAACATAAGTGGAGAGGGTGTTAAGCCAAAAGATGATTTGGTTAACTCTATACAGTAAATGAGTTCTCCGAAGAATAAGGAAGAACTTATGAAGTTCTTAGGGATGGTCGAGTATTATGCTAAATTTGTAAGGAACTTCGCTGATTTAACAATGAACATGAGATGTCTGTTACGAAAAGGAGTAAGTTTTGAGTGGTCCAAGGTGTGTGAAAATGAGTTTATTTGTGTAAAAGAAAAATTGAGTGCTGCTCCTTCTCTTCAGAGTTTTGACACACGTCTTAAACCCATTCTTACCACAGATGCCAGTGAAAAGGGATTGGGAGCTGTTCTACAACAAAATGGTCCCTCTGGGTTACAAACCATAATGTTTTTATCTCGTAGTTTAAGGGATGCAGAAACTCGTTATTCTGTTGTAGAGAGAGAGTCTCTCGCAGTTTTCTGGGCTGTGAAGAAATTAAAGAAATTTTTGTGGGGTGTGGATTTTGAAGTTAAATCAGATCATAAACCCTTGGTGGAGATCTTCAACAAAAAGGTTTGGACTTGATATCAAGTCGCATTACCAAATGGATCATTGGTCTTCAAGAGTATTGTTTCTCACTTAAGTACATTCCAGGTATTGAAAATGGTGTGGCGGATGCCCTGTCGCGCTTAGTTGATGTGGATTGTTCAGAAGATGATGGGTTGGATATGAACAAAGAGTGGGTGTGTGTGTGTTGGATTATAGTTTTATATCTGAAGATAGATGGCGTAAAGAAATTGAAGAAGATGTTACTCTCATGGAAGTGATGAAATTGGTGAAAAATGGTTGGGCAAGTATAAAATGTGGGTCAGAATTGACAAGACCTTTTTGGTACTTACGAAATGAATTGTCAGTCGATAATGATCTCTTGTTCCGCGGAACAAGATTAGTTCCTCCCAGCAGTCTTAAGAAAGAACTGGTGGATTTAGCTCATAATACTCATTCAGGTATTACAAAGACAAAGGAAAGGTTGCGCATGTCTTATTGGTGGCCTGGGATGGACAAATTTGTAGAAAGGTTAATTCGTGAGTGTCTTCCTTGTTCTTTATCTGATAAATCTAAATGTCCAAGAGTGCAACCTATGGTCCTGAGGAAGCGACCTTCATGTCCTTGGCATGACATGGCGTTGGATATTCTAGGACCTGTACATAGTAATGGGTCTCAGATTTTTCTCTTGGTCATCATGGACATGTATTCTCGCTGGCCTGAAGTTTTTTTTTTGACGGTTATTGATTCTGGTCATGTCATTAAGTGCTTAAAGGAATTGTTTGCAAGAGAAGGGGTTCCTGGATCAATTTTAACAGATAATGGTGTTCAACTTACATCGAGGGAAATGGAGGATTTTCTTTCTCTGTGTGGCATTACTCATAAAACTTGTTCTCTTTATCATCCGGAAGCCAACGGTATGATTGAGAGATTTAATAGAGTGCTCAAAGAGACCATTGCTTTAGCGAAATCCTCATTCTTGGAGTGGAAAGGAGAGGTTTTGAAGAAAGTAGAAGAGTATAGAATGACTCCTCATGGCACCCCCGGAAAGACTCCCTTCTTACTTTTTCGTGGAAGGGTGCCTAACACTCTTCTTGAACCCTCTTGGGTAAATCAATATGGCTTATCCAGGGGTAGGGATAGTGTGTGTGATATCAAAGATGTACTGTCGAGGGAACACATGAAGGCCATAAATAGGAAGAAATATTTTGATTCAAAGAAATCTGTAAAAAAAACTGAAGTGAAGGTAGGTGATTGGGTGCAAGTTCGACGTCCTGGTTTTAAGGACGGATCTTCTTCAAAGTATCTTAAACCAATGTTGGTTATCAAAGTTTTTAGTAATGCAATTCGTACTCACGATCATCGCATTTGGAACCTTAATAGGGTTGAGGTGTTGAAAGGAAAAGTTGATGATAATTACTTTGTTAATGGAAAGTGTGACAGTAATGGATCTAATGGTATGTGCTCGCCCAGAAATTCTTCTCTTTTAGGTCATGAGGTGGACTTTAAGAAACGGTCAACTAGGTTGACTAAACGTCCGAGTTATCTCAAAGACTATGTATAGAGTTGTTTATTGTTACTGTATCCTATGTACATGGTTGTTTGAGGGAGGGAGGTGTGTGATATCTCATTGTTCATCTCTATGGTATTGTACTCTCTAGTCCAAGTTGCTCTTGTATGCTCTTTCTTAGAATAATATTGGAATGTGCACATGTCATAAGAGATTTGTAAAGTGGTTTATGTTCAAACTGTAAAGCTGTTGAAGCTGTTCATTTCTGTTGCTGGATGGGATCTTCCTGTCGGAATAAACCTACAATTTCCCACACACTTGTGTCTTGGAAATAATATCGCAAGATTTCACAGCGGGTTGTTTGTGAGTGAAAGGGTGGGAGGAAATGGTAAAAAAAAAATTAAAAGAAACACCTTGCCGCGCCACTCGCGCGTCTCTGCTCCAGCTCTCCTCGTCAGACCGAGGCACAGGAAGCAAAGAAAAGGCTCCCCTGACCAAACACAACGCTGCAATGCAGCATTGTGATTGGTTTTGAGCGTCCAGGTTCGACGCTCAATCAGGGAATGGGGGCCTCGGCTTGGTCCGGCAGCAGGAAGCACCCGGGCTCCCAGGCACCCCTGAGCCAATCACAATGCTGCAATGCATCATTGTGATTGGTCTGAGTGCCGTGGTTCGCCCTCAGGTGGGGAATGGGAGGCTGGGCATGTTCCTCAACAGGCTGTGTAATGCAGCCTCGTGTGGAAGATGCAAAGTGCGCATGACTGTTTGGCCAGCTCAAGAGGGTTGTCATGCGCACTTAGGGAGTTCAAAGCACTCCTCCCTCTGCTCTGCCCAGCCCCGCCCGAGAGCCACTGACTGCAATAGGGAAACTAAAATGATAACAACAATACATTATCATTATATTTTTCCTTTTGTTCAGTGGGGCAGCACTCCTCCGCCTTAGTGGTGGGGGATGAAGGGAACGGGAATATCCGAAACCACGATGATGCTGCCAGGGAATTTGGGACACATTGGCCAACAGGTCCATTTGGCTTTTTCAAAAAGTGGCCAGTGGTTTTCCCCTCTATTTCATGCTCAGCAATTTTATATAAAAGAAGATTTTCCTCCATAACAAAATGCTAAAAGATGGTCAACATCAAGGATCGGACAGGGTCATGTTCCTTTACTGATCATCTTTAAAAACCTGGCTGTGGTTGCATGCAAATAAGGATCTGTTTACGGCAGAAACTTGGAGGAAGCAGCTTATCTCAGGGAATACGTGAAGGTGGTACAGAGTTGGACCAAAACCAAAGGGGTGCATTTCAAAAGGTAGCATTTTAGAATAAAGTGTACAACAGGCGTCTATTTAAAAGTGCCCATATTGTTTAATGGTCATTTGTCCATAAGCAGAGACGTCCTGTGGGAGAAGAGTAATGTCCGACCAACCAGACTTAGCCCAGGCATGTGTTTTCAGTTCTGCTTCGGTTACTACAGCACAGGGACTGCTGTTATTGGATGAAGTAACAAATAGCTATTTTTTTATTAAGCTGTATTTATATTCGAAAAGACAGTTCATTTCATTTACAGCTATTCTAATTGTCAGTAGCCGAAGTGATTATTTTGATGTCACAGGGAGTTGAAAGCAAAATGCTGAAACTTTCAACTCTCTGCAGGTGACACGCCTGAATCCAGGCATGACAGATTTGGCTTTTCATCCTTCCCATGCTGGTAGACTGACATTTGGGTAATAGTATATATTATTTAAAGAGATTTAAGTGCAATATGAAGACCTATAGCTAAAAATACAAACTATTATTTATTGCTACTGTCTACATAAGTGTCCCGTTAGAAAAAGGCAAAAAGAATATTTTATCTGAAGAAAACTGACACAGCATGTCTGTAAGGGTCCTTTATCTGCTTCCTTGAGCATGCACTTTAATAACTACAACACATTTCAAATGTTTACTAATACATTAGCATAGTAATTTATTTTACAGAGGAAACTGATATTGAGTGCAGTGACCTTGGGACGCATGGGCTTTTGGGTTTATGCACAAAGGAGTAAACTTCCACTTATTTTGACAGTCAGTATATTTTCCTATATTTTTATCTCAATATCACTGCTTAGAAGCAAAATGAAATGAGTATGATTGAAGTGACCTACTTACATAGCTTGTAAATCGAGTGCTTAAAGCATGTAATGTTTATTACACATGGGGACTGGTCAAACATCTGCTGTGTTTTACACTTCCTGGCTACTGACTGACGTATCCTACCTGATTATCAGCAAAGTAGTCAGTGGCACCACGAGGATAATATTAGGATTTTCGCATCTGAATTAGAACATCTTTCTGACCGAACCAGCTCTCTGGTGGCACTACATGCAAAGTGTTACTAAATATTCAAATGCAAGGACAAAAGGAATACTATATGTCAGTAGCGGCTGGCATCTACGGGCGGGAGGGGAGGCTGGGCGTGTGCGCATGTGCAAAAAAACAAAAAACAAAATACTTTTAAAAAAACGTACCGGGCGAACGCGACATCGTCTGCTCCGGATTTCCACAGGAACTGGTAGATGGAGCCTAAAACTCCCTTAAACAATAAGGGCACTGTTCTCATGCTGTGACAGCAGCACCCTGATTGGAGGGAGCAGCCTCACTTGGTGCACCACAGCTCTCTGGTGGCCTGCACACTGACTCTAACCCAGCTCTCTTAAGGCAGCTGGGTTAGAGATGTTTAAAGTGCGCATGTGTAGCTGGCCGTCTCAAGACGGCCGTCCAAAAAGACATGCGCACTTTAAACATAAGTGCATAGACAGCCCACCCTCCTTCCTGCTGCTGTCATTCAGCAGTGACCCCGCCCCCATCCTGACGCTTGGCTTGGGACTGGGTTGAAAAATAAAATGGTAATAGATTACCATTTTATTTTTCATGGGGTTTTGGGGGAATTTTAAGTGGGGCGACACTGTTGTATGGGTGGCAGAAATGTCTCTGTATCATAACACACACCTGCATATTTAGAAAATCTTTATCCCATTAAATGAGTGTCTCTAACTCCGCCCCTAGCTCACAGCTGAATTTGGTGAGTACCTACACTTATGTTTTTCCCATTTAAACTGCACTGGCTGGAACTAGGGGTATGGAAAGAGGGTGGTGATGCTGCAGCGTCCCTGGTATGTGATATCACCGAGGGAGATAAAGGTTTAAGGTTACCTTTCGAAGCGTTTCTTTGGCAATATATGTTCGAAGACCACTCCAGGATTGTCAATTGTCTGATGCAATTGAACAGAAAACATACACCTTTTTCTGCTCCTATAATATGTTTTTATTATTCAGATCTGTCTCTTTCTTTGAATGACATTAAAATGTGCACGCCTGATTGAATTGAATGGCACTCTGGCCTTGCCACAAGAAATACTGAAAGTAGAAATGTAGACCAAACATTTCCTAAAAAACACACAAATGTAGTTAAAAAAAGGGCTTTTTCTTTTGTGAACTTTGCAAGTATGTTAAAAAGAATGAACCGAATCGGAAGGGCAAGTGACACCTGTTTCTTTGTAACACCGAACTGTGAAGGGAACAAACATTTCTAGAAGAGCCAAAACCTTTACAAATGCACAGGTGTGATGCACACCAGGTAAAACCACTTATTTAATGTTTTTCTTTCTGTCGTGGTTGATACTGCTCTCACAAATCGGTAGATTTTATTGCCCAAGAACAGGTCCAATTTATTTATTTATTTGGATGTATATATTGCGTCGTTGACCTTTCCGTTACTTCTATGATTACGAATGCAACAGAGTTGAGTCAAAAGAAAAAGCGATGTAGAGCATTTGTCATATGAAGGGCCACTGAAAGTCTGCTGCATGGGAGGGCCACAATATTTGTCAGGGTACATTATGTGGCAAGAAACAGCAAATTATGTGGCGTTAAGTGTGCCACATTTTGTGATAATATTACTTCATTATTTCATTATTTTTAAACTTGTGAACACTGTCTGGGCATTGGTTGCACCTTATTAGTACCAGTTTAACACCCAAATATAGCAATAAGCAACAGAAAGGTGACCAGGCAACCTTTGCAAAGGGCCTTCCACTGTGCTGCAACACGTGCCACTGCGTTTTTACTAACTTCTGATCTGATAGAGCTAGAAACAATTTTGTTTTGTTAAAATCTGCAGATTACGCAGCAGATGATATATTATGTGGCAAATGCAGCAAAACTATATGTGAAAAACACTGCGCCGCACAATTGCATAATTTCAGTTGTCCTGGTTATATGTTACACAGGCACCAGAGCAGGTGCAATTTATTGTTTATTTAATTTATGTATTTATTGATATTTTTATTTTATGTTGTAAGTGCAAGTTGTATGACCTTTTGACCTTCAAACCTCAACTTCAGCTTCTATAATGATTAATTTAACAGAGTTTAGCCAAAAGAAAAGGCGATGTAGAGCATTTTTTATTTGTTAAACATTGTTATGCTTATGGAGCAGACTATGAACTGTGATATTGGTATTTTACCTACAAGACATAACAGAGTTTGTAGCAGAGACAACAGCACACTGAACTACCAACACGTTAAAAACATGAATTGGTGCTCACTTGCTCCTTGGGAGAACAGTCCTGATACTTCTATTCTGGGACACCCCAAGCAATAGGATGTCAAGAATAAATGGCACTCTGCAAAGTCAACTCTATATAAGGTGACACTCAGACTTAATGTAATGGCCGGTGAGAGTCATATTTATGGAAAATAGGGCCCTAACATAGAACAATTTCTGAAAATATTTCAGTAATGGTTGGACTGGTATTAACAATTAAGGGGTCGAGTCAGAATAATCGAATTTACAACTGTATTGTTACTACACGTAACTTACAATAGAATTTTATGTCTGGCAGAACCCCGCACTCGAGCGTAGCGAGTAGCAAGTCTCCTCATACAGGACGGAATCTCTGCACATGGGGCGCGAGCCTCTGCATGATAGTGAATTGGAGATCCCTACATGGGAGTGAGTAGGAACATAACATACACCTGAAAGAAATCAACCACATTTGACACTCATTCCTTTATAAGAACATAAATAGTGCCCATGCCATAAGATCTGTTGCTTTTGGGTCCTGCAGCCACCACCTCGTCTTTCTGCCTCAAGGATGCTGTCTGTGGTGAAGAGGAAGAGAAATGTCCCTGAGGAGGAGACAGACCTTGTAGTTAAATTTGTGGTTAAATACTAAAAGCACCTACATCGGCTGCCTCTATTCTCCCTCTGTTGAATCCAGAAGCCAGCCTTATGGCAGGAGGTCACAGACTCTATTAATGCACTGGGGAAGGAGGTCCGGACCATGGAGGACATTGAGAAAAAATGGCAAGATGAAGTTCTTCCTGGAGGGCTAACTGGAGCCACCTTTGTCTCACTTCCCTTGAGAAGGATGTCCTCTCTACAACGCACCCCTACCCCACCTGCTATATGGGCTGCAACTTCAAGACAACGCTAATAAAATGCCAGGTAAGATCATAATCCCCATCCCCATACTCTGCACAGCTGCCAAGTTTCCTAGGACCATGTGTGACTGGGTGAACCAGACCCATTTTTTTCTTTCGATTAAAGGATTTGTGGTCCTAATTTTATAATGAGTTAAATGAGGCTAGAAGTCCCAGAATTATACCGAAAATTGGCACTGGCCTAGCTAGTTAAGCATGGACCTGGAAAACCTGCAAGCTATGACTCTCTCTATCTCTATAAAACCAAATCTACAAACACTCATCCATATTTGTCCTTCATTCATACCTGCATTGATAGTAGGGCTGTGCGAAATTATAATTAGGGGTGTGTGAAATTACTCTTGGGAGATATTTATCAAGCCTACATGGATGGTGCAAAATGTGCCATGCCAATTTAACTGGTCACATTTTGTTCTTAAAGTAACTAAACAAAACCTATCATTTCCTTGGTCTGCCTCAGTGTTCAGAATTCCGAGCTGCCCAGAAAGGCCCATTGACGGCTCATTTTAAGCTTCAAGCTCAGGTAGAGCTCTAGGAGGCCAGACACATTCTCTCGAATGTCCCCCTCTGTCACTTGTTGTGCATGAATTACATGAATGGGTAGTGCTCTGTCGGGCCCTGGGTGAGGACTCCTGGGACCTGACCATGGGTCAGAGTTTTGGTTTGTCTTGGAAAGAAGTGACTGTCCTGGGAGTAATTATTCAGCCCCCTGTGTCGCAAAGTGGCCGGGACAGTGTCCTGGAGGTATGGGAGGGCTTCCCTGCTTGGCCGGGTTAAGATGCACTGACTGGGCTGCGGGTCAGAGCTCCAACTAGCCCTAGGGTTGAAGGTCCTGGGGTGGAGGCTGCCAGACCCGGGCTCTGTTCTCCAGCCCACAGGGTCACATGAGCTCGGGTTGTGATCCTGCAGGCCCAGGGAGGTTTCCCTGCTGTCTAGGTTAAGAAGCTCTGACTGGCCTCCATGTTAGGTCTCCGTCTGGCACTGGGTCAAGGGTTGAAAACCCTCAACCCTGTACTCGGTTCTCCAGCCCAACATGCCACTTAGAGCCCAGGACAGGGTCCTGCAGGCTTAGGAAGTCTCCCCTGTCTGTGTTTAGAAGCTCTGACTGGGTCCTAGGTCAGAGTTCCACTTGGCCCTGGGGTAGAAGACTCTGGCGCTAGGGTCCCTCCTCTTGTGCACCATGCATGAAAGTGCATGGGACAGGTCCCATAGGTACGGTGAGGATTCTTCAGCTTCGCTCGGTTAGAAAGCTCTGACCGGGCCCTGGGTCAGAGCTCCAACAGGCCCTGGGGTTGAAAGCCCTAGGTTGGTAGTCCCCAGCCCTGGACTCCTTTGTCCTGTACGCCGACTGTGAGGCCTTCCCTGCTTTGCATGGGTAAGAAGCAGTGGCATAATGAAAGTTGAAGGGGCCCCCCTGCAAGGTGCACAGAGGGGCCCCCGCTACGGATTTATTCCGACGCTATCAGGCCTGAGTACTGTGAGGAGGGGGCCCTCTGCAGCCCGAGGCCCCCCCGCACCACGGGGGCTACAGGGGCCTGTGTTACGCCACTGATAAGAAGCTCTGACTTGGCCCTGGGTCAGTACTCCGTGAGGCCCTTTTACTGCCACTCACCTGCAGCCCTGTTCAGGCTCCTTGAACCCAGCCTGCAGAGTGCCTAGCCCCTGCAAGGGTGAGGAGAATCCTCGTCATACGACATGGTGCAACCAGGAGGCCATTCTTCATGCCCAGCCATCTGGTCTCTGCAACCCTGGACATCTGCTAGCACCATAGTATTGCATGGGCAATAAGGGCTCATTTGGCTCTCAGAGCTCAGCCAGATTTCCAGGAGGTCATATGCAATAACTCTGATGGCTCCCTCTGTCACTTGGTTTGCACAGATTACAAGAAAGGCAGGTGACCTTCCTCTAGAATATTAGGGAAAAGGTACTAGGGACCCCCTTGCTGTGCAGTCGTACTCCCCAGGTGCTGAGAGGGCCTGGGACGGCTTGCCCCCAGCCTTGACTGTTGTTTCATGCAAAGAGCTTCCACCCCACCTGGGCTCTCCAACTGAAGGGTCTGGCATTTGTGGAGGCCACCCAGCAGAGAGAACGACAAGCAACCTTGCAGCTTGTGCCCCGCTCTCTCAGTGGTCTGAATAGGGTGGATGGGGTTTGGGTTGTGCTAGCCCCACATGCCATGCCTTTTCCGCCAAGCGCATTTCCGCAGCAGCTTGAAACGACCGGTACATGGGGCGCCCTCACACCCATGTGTCTTGCTCAAAGTGCAGCTCGGTCCGCCTCTCCCTTCCATCCCAATGAAGGCCTGGTCCACCAGTGTCTATGTAACTGCCCTGTCTCCACAGCCCTATGTAGGCAAGCAGAGGCTCCAACACCAGGCTCCTGGAGGAGGGGGGTGAAGGTAGGTCTGGAATGGGCACTTTGTAGGCAAGCAGAGGCTCCAACACCAGGCTCTGGAGGGGTTCGGGGGGATGAAGGTAGGTCTGGAATGGGAACATGGCTCTTCCTCCTGTCCAACAAGTGTGGCTGCCTGGTTGATCCTGCCAGTAGCATATGCTTATCTCCAAGATTAAGCCATTCACATGTACACAGGGCTGGTACAGTGAAACTGTGAATGGCTCATTAAATCAGTAAATGGCTCCTTTGATCGCTCCATCTGTCACTTGGATAACTGTGGTAATTCTAGAGCTTATACAAGCTGTGCATTCATCAGACCAGGACAAATCCTGGCTCTTTTGGATGCTTTGGTGACTTTAGATAACCTTGGGTCGATCAATACATTTTTATGTCTGCCCTATCAACTTTCAATGGTACTTTTTGTGCCTATGGGTAACAGGAATCAGGGTTTGATTCTAAATAGTGAGCCTGAGAAACAGCTAACACATCCAACGAAGGCACCAGACACGCCAATTACCCACTACCAACTCAGGCAGGTAGTAATAAAACATAACAATACAGGATTCTTTTGAGGCCCTGTAATTGGAATGAATACACTTTAAATGCTTTAACGAGGATCCATTGGAGGGCAAGTCTGGTGGCAGCAGCTGTAATAATTTCAGCCTCAATAGTGCATATTAAAGTTTCTGCAGTTAAATAGCTAACAGTTAGATCTTGGGATCGAGCTGACTACCACAAGTTGAGCTACCACCTGTCCCAGCCTTGCCTATTTGGTACCCCCTCGATGCTCATGACTAAGTGTCCTGGGTGCGAAGGATTAACTTTGAAAATATTAGTGTCCAAAGTATGCCAGTTGCCTGAGCTTGGAATAATGGATTAAGACTCCTGTTTTTTGGGGGGGTTTTCAGAACTGGTGGCTTGATTATTATAGACTGCTGGGGGCAATCGTACCAAAGCAAAAGCATTTGCAAAGAATGTTTTCATTAATCAAGAATGCAAGTCAGGGGATCAAAGACAATCAGGTACTGTTGTAGTTCTGACCACAAACAATGCATATAGCAATCCGGCAGCATTATTGACCTGCTGAATAGCTTTCATGAAAACAAAGTCATTCGGTTCCGGGGGATTATGGTTCCAAAGCTGAAACTTAAAGGAATTTACAGATGGGCACTATCAAGAGTGGCATGTGTGGCATCATTTAACTCAACATTGGAAACCTCATCCGGTCCTGATATAGAAAGCACTGACAGACTGATAGCTTTTTCTCGATTCTGAGGGTGGTAGTGCATGGCCATTCGTAGTTGATGGAGCTATTTGGTAAATTCCAATAATGACTCCTCCATGCTAACTAGTTATGCGATCCCCACTGGTCAGCGTTCAACTTCTTAGAGGGATAAGTGACATTCAGCCACATGAGATCAAGAAATAACTGGTCTATGAAGACCTTAGATGTCCAGGGCTGCACACGCACTGTCCACCTTTCCCCGACAGGTGTGGGTAACCCGCTGAATCCCGTTCATGATGGGGATTCAATTATTTTCCATGAAAGAGCAATTCCCAGTAAGTGCGGGTCTACTCTGTGAATGCTGCTAAGTGACGTCTACACTAAGAATCACTCTAAGTGAGGTCTACACTATGAATCACTGCTAAGTGAGGTCTACACTAAGGATCAGTCTTGGGTCTACAGTATGAATCACTCGTAAGCGACTCATACTGTAGGTCTACACTGTGAATCTAAGTAGACTTAAGTGAATTCTACGCTATCATTCACTCCTAAGTGACTTCTTCACTCCGAATAGCTCCTAAATGAGGTCTATAACATGAATCACCCCTAAGTGAATTCTACACTATTATTCGCTCCTACGTGACTTCTGCACTGTGAATAGCTCCTGAATTAGGTCACTCTATGAATTATTCCTAAACAAAGTCTACACTATGGATAGCTCCTAAGTAAAGTCTACCCTAGGATTAACTTTTGTGTGAGGTCTACTCTATAAATTACTCCAAGTGATGTCTGCACTATGAATTGCTCCTAAGTGAGGACTGCACTTTGAATCACTCTTATGTGAGGTCTCCACAAGGAATAGCTTCTGATCGAAATCTATGCCATTACTCGCTCATAAGAAAGGTGTACACAATGATTCCCTCCTAAGTTCACGCTATGAATCACTCCTTAGCAAAGTCCACACAATGAATAGACCCTAAGTGACGTCTACGCTATGAATTGCTCCCAAGTGGGGTCTATAATAAGAACTCCTAACTGAAGTCTACACTATCAGTCACTTCTAAGTGATGTTTGCACGATGAATAGCTCCTGAATGAAGTTACACTATGAATTATTGCTAAATGAAGTTTGTACTCTAAATATCTTCTAAATGAGGTCTATACTATGAATCACTTCAAGTGAAGTCTGCACTATGATTTGCTCCTAAGTGGGATCTACACTAAGGATCAGTCCTAAGTGAGTTCTATAATATAGACCTGTCCTGGGTGGGGTTTGTACTTTGAAACAGTCCTACATGGAGTCTATACTATGATTGACTCCTAAGTGTGGAGTGTACCTTATGTCAGGGCTACCATCCCTAGAATAGCAACAATATGTCAAGGAATATCACTTTATGGTGAAAGGGCATCAGGTGTTATGGGCAATGAACAGCATATGCCAAAGGTTGGCTTCCACTAGACGCTAGGGAGTGGCCTCCTTGCACACAGACTCTCACATAATGCACACACACAGCAACCCACACAGACATGCATACACTCACACAGATATGCCCTCATTTCTTAGTCACCAGGAACCCACAAATTCCAGAAAACATCAATACTGAGGTGGTGGTTTGCTTAACACCTATCTACTCTCTGTTTCTATTGGTGCAATGCCGTATGCCCCTATGGCCAGTGAGGGAGGCAGGCAGGAAGTAGCAGAATAACAGAATCTTCGCTCATCAAGCCCTGCTCCCTCACACACTGGGAATGGCAAAATGGGCCTAGCAATACATTGGCCAATCACTACAGGGGTTACTGTAAATGGGCCAATGTGCTGCTGGCAATACTGCTAGTAAAATAGATGTATTGTTATAGGGCCTGCACAGGCATAGACACTTAGTCCAAGCAGTCTCAGTGTTCATACAAATATGTAGATGCTCAACCAGTGCGAATACACCACTGCACTCAGGCTGCACTCAGGCTGAAAATCCAATATTTATTTCCTCTAGGGCTAGGTTCTTGATAATAGCCAGACTAGTTTAAGGATCTACTCTTAACAATATTCAGAATTGCACAGAATTCTCTTTTTGATAATTCCTAAACCCCTTCAGTCACCTGGATGTTTGGGATATTTTTCTTAGTGATTGAGAGGGCTATTGACAAGCCACATTTTGCAGTAAGTTTTGTAGTACTACAATAGTAATACCAACATACTACAAAATGCTATTCACAAACTTACATATGGAGTTTCTGCCTCCACCTTTCCTATTTTGTCTGTACAGAGATCTCCGCCCCGAGTGCAGAGTCTCTGCACCCGAATGCATACGATTTAGTAGTAATCATGGTAGAGACGATGGGAGTGGCTGGAAAATGGGAAATACTACTTAATGGGAGGGGTTAAGATCGGATTAAGGAGTTGTTTAGGTAAGGCCAGGGAGGGGTTTGGCGGGGAATGTGTATCATATATAGTTTATCATAGAGGCACACCACAACAAAACGCCTGTTTAATGAGTGAACTTGGGGAAGTGTTTGTTTGTACAGCTTTGGAATTTTCCCTTCGAACCAAATGATGGAGATGTAAATAACAAGGATTACAGCACTTGCAACACACTTGGTAATTAAATAATAACTGGGCTCAACTCCACCGACCATCTCCAGGTGAAATTCATTTCAACAACAACCAATTGTTGTTGACTATGAAAGAAAGGAACACCACACCAAATCTCTTTTACAGCCTGCATTATGTCGGTGATAGACTTTGTAGGTTCGCCCCTTCTTTTAGGAGGTATCATTTGAGGAGGAGGACAGAGAGGGTTTAAAGGCAAAGGATCAACCTATTTGGTATGTCCAGTGAACTGAAACTGCCATTGCCAGATATTGCTTTTCACCTAATCTGATCCTGTGTTGCTAACTGGGAGAAGGAGCTGGATTCATCCAGCCTGCTCCCAGACTAAGACTATGTTATGATAGGTTATCTTATGCGTATGTTATGTTAAGTTACTTTATAATTTTGTTTTGTGCTTTATTTAAATGTTATGGTATGGTATGGTATGTGTATTTGCAGAGAACATGACTCACTCAGGAGGGTATCCTGGTTCTGAAAGCAGGTGTAGCCTGGGCCAAGCAAGAACCTCGACTTGGAGGAAAGCCAGATCTTCAGTTTCTTGAGAAATTCAAAAAGTGAGGACCTGGCTCTGATGTACAGGGTGAGGTTGTTCCAGGCTCGAGGAGCAAGGTTGGAGAAGACATGACCAGCTGATCTAGTCCTGAGGTTGCAGGGAGTGTGAGTGAGTAGCAGTCTGGCTGAGCAGAGGTGTCTCGTTGGTTTGCAGAAGTTTATATGGATGTTGAGATATAAGGGGTGAATATTGTGTTAGGCTTTGGTTGTGTGAGTGAGGAGTTTTGAAGAGTGCTCATTAGTTGACTGGAAGCAAGTGGAATTCTTTGAGGTATGGGGTAAAGTGGGTATAGGGCTGGTAAGCGGAGTGTGAGCCTGACCGCTGAATTGTGTATGGTCTGTTTTCTTTTTGTCAGTTGAGCATTGATTCTAGCATAGAGTGCATTGTCCAGCTTGCTGGTGGTGAGGGTTCTTTGAGTATTGGTGGGGAGCCATTTGAACTTTTTTAGCATCTTGAGTGTGTGGAAGCAGGTGGCAGAGATTGAATTCACTTGCCCTGTCATGGTGAACTGGTTGACGATTAATTGTTATTGTTGTTGGGCAGGATGTGGGTCAGAGTTCATCAGGTTACCAGGTGGAGTTCCAGAGTGAAGCCTCTTTGCGGAACATAGCTACTTCTATCTTATCTGTGTTGAGTTTTAGCCAGTTGTTTTTCATCCATCTGGCAACTTCAGACATGCAGGTGGAGAAGTTGCTCTGGGTGTTCGACATCTTGTCAGAGAGAGAGTATCAGCTAGGTTTTATCTGTGTAGTATATGATGTTGATTTCATGGGCACCAATGATACTGGTGAGAGGGGCCAGGTAGCCATTGAACAGGGTGGGGCTGAGCGAAGATCTTGGATGGACTCCAAAGATGAATTTGGTGTCATTCGAAGTGAAGAGTATAAATTGACAAACTGGGTGTGGCCTGTAAGGAAGCAGCAAGTCCATTAAAGCTCGGGTCCTAGGATGCTTGGATGGGGTGGAGATTGGTGTTGAATGATGTGCATGTGTCCAATTGTTGAGGGTGGCGGTGTTTCTTCTGTCCATGATCAGTCTGATGTCATACATTGCGGCGATGAGGGCTGTCTCTGTGCTGTGGTTGGACCTGATTCCAAATTGAGTGGGTTCAGAAGGTGGTTGTCATTGAGAAAGGCAGCTAGGCATTTGTTTATTATCTTTCCATGACTTTCACAGGCTAGGATAGTAGGGATATGGGACAGTAGTTGGCCAGCATCTTCAGGTAGGCTGAACATTTCTTGAGGAGGGGAAGTACTGTGGTGTGTTTCCATGCATTTGAGAAAATGACTGCATTAATTGAGTCATTCAGGATTGGGGTGAGGGCTGCACTGATTGAGTCCAGTCCCTTGGTGAAGACATGATGAGGAATGCGGTCCAAGGGGGCTCCATAGTAAATGGACTTCTTGATTGTTGTGGTTTCCTGAGAAGTGATTGGGAGTCAGGTGGCCAGGGTAGTCCTCTGGGTGTTGGTTGTGATGAGCAGGACGGCTAAGAGGGTGGAAGGGTCCGGTTAGGGCTTGAAGTTGTCGTAGATGCTGGTGATCTTGTTGCTGAAGGAGTGGGACAGTTGGGAGCAGAGGTCCTGTGAGGGGGTGATGCTGGTGGAGCTCGCTGCAGGAGAGATTAAATCTTTCACAATGGCAAAAATGTTCTTGGCGCTGTTGGTGCTTTTCATGATGCAGTCGTTGAACGTGGAGCATTTGGTCATTCTCATTTGTTTATGGTAGTGTCTGAGGTCATATATGTATCTTGTCTGTGTCATCCTGACTATGTCTTCATCTGTATTCTAGTTTCTTGCAGTGGTGCTTGATGAGTCTGAGCTCTTCCGTCCATCTGCTTGCGTGTGGCCTGGTTCTTGTGGCTTTGATAGACAGAGTGTCTGAGCAGGTTGTGATCCAAGCACTGAAGCTGGAGATGGATCTGGGGAAGCTGTTGTGGTGACTTGGCTGGTGATATAAGAATTTTGAGGACCAGGTTTCTACTGCAATTTAGTTCCAGTCAAGTTGTGCAGATGTGATGATGGTGTTTCAGTGGTGGTGTGGGATTAGTATGCTGAAGTGGATAAGAGCGTGGTCAGATGAAGTGATCGATGTGGTCTGGTCCACTGGGATGTTGCTGAAGCTGGGGAAGATGGGGTTCAGTAGGTGTCAGGCATCGTGTATGTGGCTTTCCATTTGCTGGGCGAGTCCGAGACGTAACAGGTTCTAAAGGGGGATACTGGCTGCACTCTCTTTCATGGCTACTGAATCGTTCTAGACGGTCCCTTCTGACAACATAGGAATGTCACAGCCAAGCCAGTTCAGATACTTGCATAAAGTACTGAGATGCATCAACAGAAGAGTGCACCAGCTTATCCCCATGCCAAAGTGACTGATGGGAAGGCAAAGGGTGACAAGGGAATTTTATGCCTTTGTCCACTTCCCTTGTGTGCTAGGTGCCATTGACTGCACCCGCATGGCACTTCATCCACCTCATCACATAGTACACCGTTTTCACATCAACATGCAGGCTTTCTGCGATGGCAGGGGCTGCTTCACTGATGTGTACACTGCCTTTCCTGGAAACTTACACAGCAGATAAATTTTCCAGTAGTCATCACTTGCATGTGTGAGTCACAGAGTAGACCTCACTTAGCAGCGATTCACAGTGTAGATCTCACTTATCACTGATTCATGGTGTAGGCCTCACTTAGCAGTGATTTTTAGTGTAGACCTCACTTAGAGTGATTTTTAGTGTAGACCTCACTTTGCAGTGATTGATAGTGTACAGCTCACTTATCAGTATTCATAGTGTATACCTCACTTAGAGTGATTCATAGTGTACAGTGCACTTAGAAGAGATTCCTAGCACAGACAACACATGGAGTTGGTTCATAGACTTGACCCTGCCTAGCAGTGATCACGAGTACAAACCTCGCCCAGCACTGGTCAGCAGTGTGGACACCCCTAACCAGGGCCGGTTCTAGGATTTGCAGGGCCCTGGGCCAAAAGGGAATGTGCGAGGCCCCTCTAATTTACATAAGTGACCCCTTGCAAGAAAATCATTCAGAGACACTGCGGGAGGCCCATTGTCCAGCATTTTAGCGCCCCCACAGTTTTAACTTTCAACCCACAAGCAATTCTCACACCTTAAGCCCGATAGGTGTGAGAATTGCTTGTGGGCTAAATGTTAAAGCTGTGGGGGCGCTAAAATGCTGGACAATGGACGTCAGGTGGATCTCAGTATAGATGTCACGACTTGCTCCCTGCGTTCTCATGTCCACCACCAGGGGGCTTAACTGTGGGACTCTCTAGTGTTCTAATAAGCTTCCAGACCCTCCCCTTCATGTATATACTGACTTCCAGCCATTTGGACACTATTTGGGAATTGACATCCATTCCCAATCCATGGCGGGTTTTGTGAAAGCCAGCCTGCTCATACTTGAAGCCAGCCTGCTCATGTTTGGAACTCCACTACCTAGAATTCCCTGCTCACTGCTTTGTCTCCACCCCTGCAGGCCAAGGATGGGTGGAGGAATTCAGCTCACCTGTGGCTGGCTGCTGCTAGCCTGCTCACACCTGCTGCATATGATTACTGTGAGCTCTTTTAAGCTCCAGCTCCCTTCAGCCCAGTGTTGGTCATTGTAGCTGTATACCGGTGAGACCGATCCTTGTTTCCTGACCTGTTTGGTTTCCTTGATTCCTTAGCTATAGTTAATCCTTGTTCCTTGATTCCTGAGCTATAGCTATTCCTTGTGCCTGAATTAGCACTGCCTGCAGTGCTACCTTGTTTCCTGAGCTATAGCTATTCCTTGTGCCTGAATTAGCATTGCCTGCAGTGCTACCTTGTTTCCTGAGCTATAGCTATTCCTTGTGCCTGAATTAGCATTGCCTGCAGTGCTACCTTGTTTCCTGAGCTGTAGCTATTCCTTGTGCCTGAATTAGCACTGCCTGCAGTGCTACCTTGTTTCCTGAGTTCCTGAGCTATAGCTATTCCCTGTGCCTGAATTAGCACTGCCTGCAGTGCTACCTTGTTTCCTGAGTTCCTGAGCTATAGTTATTCTTTGTTCCTGTTCCTGGGCTTCAGCTATTTCTTGTTCCTGATTTGCACTGCTTGCAGTGTTCTCTTGACTCCTTGTTTCCTGAGCTGTAGCTATTTCCTGTTTCCTTGAACCAGTACTGCCTGCAGTGCTACCTTGACTCCTGAAGCTTTAGTAATTCCCTGTTCCTGAACTAGCACTGCCTGATGTGCTACCTTGACTCCTGAAGCCTTAGTAATTCCCTGTTCCTGAACTAGCACTGCCTGCAGTGCTACCTTGATTCCTGAGCCTTAGCATTCCTTGTTCCTGACCTGCAATAGTTTCCCTTCTCCTGAACTAGCACTACCTGCAGTGCTACTTTGACTCCTGAGCTTTTGCTCAATTCTTGTTCCTGCCCCAGCACTGCCTTCTATGCTACTTTGTTTTCTTGATTCCTGAACCTGCACTATTCTAGTATACCCTTGAAGCCTCCCCTTCTGTATATCCTTTTCCAGCCTCTGCCTTTCTTCCCATTTCCTTGGTTCCAGTTCTAGTTTGCTGTCTTTCTATTTCTGCTGTCTTGCTTCTGTTACCTTGTATGTTTGTTACCTGCTTTCTGCCAAATGTGCCCTGTGATTTCCTTCCTTTCCTGTTAAGCACTCCTCCTTGCCAGCTCCTTGTCTATTGTGCTTGTGTTTAGTTCTACCCCTTTGCTGTTACTGCCTTGCGTGTTCCTGTTTGATCGCCAGGATCCGTGGGCACAGCTGACTACCTAGGTGGTGTTTCTTGTTCACTGTGAGTATTGTCTTTGAGTTACTGTTATAACATCACCATAGGTATAAGCTCCACAGACCCTGCCTTTGCATACATATCCTATATGTGGGTATTTTCAGTCAGTATCTGTAACAGCAATTGTGGGTGAGGAACTTACTGAGCTTCAGTCTTACCGTGTGGAGCTCCCGAGTGCTTTACCCCACATTCCCTTTATTGTTAATGTTGTATTATATATATGTCTTGCACGTCCGTCCTGGGTGTAGTTAGTCTGAATGCTAAATTGCCTTGTGAGTGACCTTCCTTTTTGAGTCTTAGCCATCTTGTTCCTTTGTACAGGCTTCCCCTTTGGATCCCTTTTTCTCCTCTGACTTCCTGTGTGATCCTGGGCAGCGCTGTACTCCTCTCTCTGTGTACGTTTTCTGCCCTGTTCCCAGACATTTCCCAAGTCCCTGACTGTGTTACCGACATAGTCCCGGACAGTTCCCGACAATAGACTCCACTTGGCGCTGGTACTCTGTACCCAGCCACACACAGTACAGACGCCACTGTAGAGGTCTCCTGTACCTATGTTCATGCTGTAGCTGCTTGCTCTGTTTCCAGCATACTCTGGGCCTGCAGACCAGCTCTGATGCTCCCCCTTTCTTCCCTGTGGTGCTCGGGGCTTTGGTGTAATGTAAAGCCGTGATTAGATGCTGTTCATACCCCCCGTGTGCCGACCAGCACACTGTAAAAACATACATGAATACATATCACTTCTCAGAAACACAGAGAGGAACAAAGCAGGCGCAAACTTGTGACCTGAGGCGGTGCTGCGGCTTTAAAACATAATGTGCACGGCTGCTGAGCTGGGAGAGTCCCCGGGCCTCCAATGCACACTAAGGTCATATGCACCGTGGGTTGTAATCATTATAAATGCCCCAAACCACCCCAGTGATGGGAATGCTTTTAGGGCACCGTGCCTTACAGTACATCTACATTCGGTCTGCTCCCCTGTTAATTTATACCCAGAAACCTTACCATCATAATGGTGTAAATAAACAGGATACTAATGCGCTGCTGCACAGGCATAAATACTTTATACTAACCAGGATGCATTAGATGAGAGATATATCAACGGGCCAAACGACCTCCAGGTATCAGGCTCAATTCCCATCAGTGCTGAATCAGACCTGCATCCTTCCAAAGTGGATAATATGAGCAACATTACTGCGGAACTTGCGCCTGAGAGTCACGGCATCTCCAGTTTGTGGGGTGCACTCAATAAAATACAATTGTTATCAAAGATAATGCCTCAGGCAACATCAAAGAGCACTATAATATCACGTGCTTTCTATAGTGCTGTCTGTCGGTCACGTCTTTGCAGCGCTACAAAGCTTTTATTATTAACACTGGCGGCCCTTTACATTTTGAGCAGGTGCAGCACAGAGGCTGGGATTCAACAGCGCTTGGGGCATGCACATTCAAACCCTTTTCAAAGAGGTTGGCACCGGTGTGCCTGTCTAGAGTATAGTTACTTTGGCTGAGGCCTGGCTCCTCCAAAAAACAATGACCTAGTAGGTAACAGCTACTTCTCAATCCATGCAACTCCAAAGAAGCAACACTGACAGCAGGTCCCCAAGTGACAGCGGCAGGACTGTCAGGAGGCTCACTTGGAAAATCACCTAAGTGAGAATGGTGTCAGAGCTCTAACATTCACTCATTCATGCACCAATACATTTCTCTCATTGAGTGAAGCACAGGCTTTGGAGACCTATCTGTAGCCTCCTTGGCAAACTGGCAAACAGGGTCTAACTGATCTGTTGGGCAATCAGGCAGTGTCCGATGAGCTGATCTGACGATCAGTGTGTGGGACGGTTTTTTGTAAGTAGTCGTGAGCTGGTTTTATGGCCAGGCAAGTTGGTTTTTACAGTAGTTTTCCCTCAAACTACTACTAGTTTTTTTAGCTATCTGCTTCGCTAATGGATGCCACTTTTATTTCGGTGCCCGGGCCCATTTTTTGTTCCAGTCCGAACCTGCTGGCAAAAGACATTGTTTACCAGAATAACGCGAACAGCAGCAGTTAAACGTGTCTGTAGGCACGGAACAAGGAAAACTAACACCCTGTCACCTCCTCCCTAGCATATCCTGGGCCAAGGTGCAGGAGCGGCTCCTCCGTTATGGCAGAGGGGCGTCCCCCCCTTCTGAAAGCCGGCAAAGGACAAAAATAAAATTATAATGAAAGAATTTTATTATCATTTTATTTTTTGTCCTGCAGTCTGCCAGCCGTGCCGAGGGAGGGGCGGGGCCATCCATAGTGACGCAGCAGCATCAGGGAGGAGGGGGAGTGGTGGGCACCGCTAAGTGCACATGACGGTTTAGTCAGCCGTTTGGGACCAACCAAACCGTCATGCGCACTTAGCCTTTCTCCAACCTGAGCTGTGTTGTACAGCCGCGTGGAGAACCAACACCGGCTCCCAGTCCATGTCTGATCACTGAACCAGGGGGCTCAGACTAATCCCAGCGCTACTCTCATGCTGGGAATAGTATTCTCAGTACGAGAGAAGCGCTGGGATTGGCAGCTGGGAGCATGTGCAGTGTGCAGCTGTTCACGGACGGGAGGCGAGGATCGGGAGCAAAGCGCCAGCCGTTGGGGGAGGTAAGTACTATTTTATATATTCATAATTCTGTCTTTTTATGTTTGTGTTCCCCCTGCTCCAAGGACCCCCACACCGCCAAAACCAACCTCCACGAAGGAATGAAAGCCGTCGCCGAGTGGATGAAGAACAGCCGACTGAAGCTAAACTCAGACAAGACGGAAGTCCTCATCCTCGGTTCCACCCCCTCCGCCTGGGACGACTCCTGGTGGCCGTCCGCACTGGGAACAGCTCCAACACCCACCGACCACGCATGCAACCTAGGGTTCATCCTCGACTCCACCCTCTCCATGACAAAGCAGGTCAACGCCGTCTCATCCTCCTGCTTCAACACCCTCCGCATGCTCCGCAAGATCTACAGGTGGATCCCCACCGAAACGTGAAGAACGGTCACCCAGGCCCTCGTCAGCAGCAGGTTGGACTACGGAAACGCCCTCTATGCAGGAGCCTCGGCCAAACTCCTGAAACGACTTCAACGCATTCAGAACGCCTCTGCTCGCCTGATCCTCGACATCCCTCGCCGCAGCCACATCACACCCCACCTGAGAGACCTGCACTGGCTCCCCGTCAACAAGAGGATCACCTTCAAGCTCCTCAACCACGCGCACAAGGCACTCTACAACACTGGACCAGCATACCTCAACGGACGACTCAGCTTCCACACCCCCAACCGCCAGCTTCGCACCGCCGACCTCGCCCTTGCCACAGTCCCCCGCATTCGAAGAACGACCTCCGGCGGCAGATCGTTCTCCCACCTCGCCGCCAAGACCTGGAACACCCTCCCCATCCCCCTACGGCAGACCCAAGACCTGCTGACCTTCAGAAGACTCCTCAAGACCTGGCTTTTCGAGCAGTAGCAGCATTTCCCCCCTCCCCCCCCCAGCGCCTTGAGACCCTCACGGGTAAGTAGTGCACTTTACAAATGTTCTGATTGATTGATTGCTCCCGCCCCACCACTTCACAATACGAGCAGCCACTACTCCCAAGGCGTTCGTGTGCTCTGTGTCGAACAAGTGCATCACGTGCTGCAGGTGCTACCCCGCAAGGGCCGCCAGTGATTATTACTCAACTAAATTATAATTAATCATTCTTGGAAATAGTAGCTAGGTGATTGTGAAGTCACTTGAGAGTGCAGCCAGTGAGTATAGATGCAGATTCCTTCAATCGTGATTTCAAATTTCAATGCAAACTTCAGATCATATAGTAGAGATTTTGTAAAATGGTCTTCCAAGGGAAGGCTTGCAGAAACGACCCATTCTTATAACCTGCTGAAATGAATATGTTGCCTTTAGGCTTTCAGCTCCAAGTCCTAGAGACCTTTGACCCGGAAGAGTCTTCCGACTTGCCTTCCACCTCCACCACCACCACCAACAGGGAAATGTTTGCCGTCGCCTGTGATGGTTTAGTTTGTGAAACTGGACAACTGATGTCTGGGCTGATCGACGGTTTGCGAAAGTAAAGAATACTGGCACCTTCTCCCTCCCATGGAGCTGACACAGGGAGTTTAATGCTGTTTTTTGTGTTGTGAGCAGTCTTGGGTTATATTAATTACACTTACAGTCTGCTTTGTTTTTCCAGAGGACTGCGCAGAGAGCATTACAGCAGCAGCCTAGCCTGCCCAAGCACTTATTCTCTTGTGCCAGATGGAACAGCGAAGGGCTTTGCTCAGCTTGAGTAGCTGGAACTGTGCATCCTTAAGGGCTTCATTAAATATGGGTTGTACGGACACCCCAAGACTGAGCACTCAGCACAGCACATTAGACAATTCCGTGAGCAACCTACCAACACAGCTCAGCTATTCCATATAGTTGAGTATCGAGGACCTAACAACAGCAGTACACAAAGTTATAAATAACATACACAACTATGAACACTTCGCAGCGGTGCAAGTGGAAATCAGCGGCGGCTCCTCCGCTAAGGCAGAGGAGCGCCGCCCCACTGCTCTTTGAGCAGTGCAAAAAGGAAAAATAAAATGATAACTCAATGTTATTATCATTTTATTTTTCTGTACTGGGGCGGGCGGAGCTGGGCTGTCGTCACAGCCAGCAAGGAGGGGGGGGGAGGGAGTGGTGGGCACGGTTTGGTCGACCGTTTTGGATTGGCCAAACAGCCATGCGCACTTAGCATGATCTCCATTTGACTGTATTGCACAGCCTGGGTGGAGAACAAGCATGGGCTCACAGTCTCTGTTTGAGCGCCGAACCACGGCACTCAGACTAATCACGATGCTGCTGTCATGCTGGTGACAGTAGAGACGTGATTGGCTAGGGGAGGTTGTGTGCTACCATGTGTCGTGGACAGAAGGGTGGAGGAGAGGCGGCGGCCAGCTGGCGTTCGGAAGGTAATTCTTCTTTTCTTACCCTCTCCCCCATCAATCAATAGTTACATGTCCGGATGTGCAAACAAAATAATAACCTCACTCACTACCGATGATCCTTCACTCACTACCGAGGATCCTACTCAAATAGCAATCAGGCTGAAGTCTGTGACAGGCTTGGGAAAGTGGGAAGAAAGGTCTCTCAACACATCATCTTGGGACAGGGAATGAAGGTACCTGATCACAACGGTGTTGTTCAATTATATTATGTGGATTTAATTTGTGTGAATGTGTCTATTTATGTAGTTTTTTATGTGATTGTTTTCAGCCCTGGTGAAGTTCCTTTGTAACACGGAACGAAACGCGTTGGCTCGATTTTAACTTATATATTACTTATGATTAATAAAGAAGATTATGGAACACTCAGATTGAACATGGGCTTCTTTCATGGTGCACCTTCCTATTGGTAGAAAAGAACAACGGTGTTGTGAGGCCATACTAATGGCAATAGAGTGAACTACAAATCTATGTTAACATAACATAGCCTTGGTTAATACATGTTCCTCGTAACATTGGATAGTTCATCAGTTAATTGGACTTATGATGGAGTTTGCATCATCTTTGAGAAGAGTACTTGGTTTTTGCACCATTTACTCAGAAGGCACATTCTTACATTATTCTACACCATGTAAAATGTATTCTGAGATCTTCATGTGATTGGAGAATTTGCCCACATGGATTTCAAATATGATAGAGCAGACCCCTGGGTAGTCCTCCATTTGGGTATGTTGATATTATGTAGTTTGGAGGATTGTTTGCTATTCAGTAACATGACTGAGATGCTCATTTGATTTTAGAAGAGGTGGAGGAAGGTTATGTGAGAATTCAGCATTCATTGCTGATGAGTCCTTAGCTGATGATGAACCGTATTGGTGATGCTTATGGCATTTCCTCTTGTGCCAATATTAAAGCACCAGGTACTGATGCAGATAACTGAAGCCAGACTCCCTGTTGTGTAATGTATAAATTGTCTCTCAGCAGTCCTAACTTTAGCTGACACTAAACAGTTTCTCAATCTTGGGATGGAAATGTCCTCCGCATGATGTACAGTCGTAACCCTTGCCCTGTGTGCCTGAACTGCATGCCTGTGATCCTGTTTTTCGATGGTGCCACACGAGGGGCAGGTGGAGTGCTAGTCAGCAGAAGCCTGTGTGTATGCATTGACTTAGGCCTGGTCCTTTGACAACAACAGGTTCTGGACCTAGCCCTGAATGGGGATGGGTTCACCAAGCCCACCCTCATAGTGACAGGGGACCACAGTCACTGTCACGAAATTCAATTTGGCAGCATACCATAGTTGACGAATTACAGTGACAGACGTTTGCCTAATGAGACATGAATGCATTCTTACAGGACCATTTATATAAAGTTCCACTTCTGACGATAAACCCAGAATCCTGAACGTGGCATCCCATGCATTTAATGTGTGTGTTGCACAAGTGGTCCAGGTCTTCGGGTTCCATTTTGGAAGCCCACAGCCTGGCCCAGAGTACAAGATGGAGAAGAGGTTGCCTTCTTCAGACAAAACCTGTATATTGTTGGCATCTCCTAGATGGGAGGGAGAGCACCAGATGCTATGGTAAGGAAAGAGGAGATAAGCTTTCCTTAGAAATGTCAGGGCCCTTCCTGATACATTGGGCTGTAAGTGACTCTGGCTGTAGCTGCCACCGGGCAGTTGGCGGGAGTACATGATGAGTTCTGCACTATATGTTGATAGGGAAAGATCTCTGTGAGAAGGGGGTCATAAATGTAATTAGCTGAATGCAGCCTGCCCTCACCTCTTTGTGGTGGGCCCTCCATCTGGAGAATTTCCTGCTGGGCAGAGCATCCTTGCACACTAACTCCAGGCCTGGAAAGAACGCATGATTTGGGGACTGACCTAAAAAGTTTCAAGGAAGCAGGCCTGGAATTCATATTCTGCATCTGTGAAACCATTATAAAGAGGGGAACGTAAGACCCATGGCTGTCCATTATTTTGGTTTCTTCTACTGAAAAAGAGGTACTCCGCAGAGTACTCAGAGACTACTACACAGTCTTGGTGTCACACTGACAGTCAACTCTCCAGAGGTAAGTGTACATCACGTGGAGTCAGATCTGAAGAAGCAATTTCTGGACTGTCATGGGTGTCAAGATACCCCTCCTGTGAGGAGGGAAGGAAATAACAACACTGCGCACATTGTGAAAGGGACTTCTGTAGTCAAGAAAGTGTGCCAAAGAACTAGCGGTATGCCAGATTAGGCAATGCATCCTTCCTCATTTATTCTCAATGTAGCTGGCAAAATGAATTTGGGCCCAGATTTACAAACACTTTGCATCAGGTTTGCATTGCTTTTTTAAAACAAACCTGACTCAAAGGGTAGTGGTGGGATTTACAATCCAGTGCAAATCGTGACTTGTGTTGGATTGCTACCAAAAGTAACACAAGCTGTGCAACATGCTGCCTTGCGACAATTTGTGGCAAAAGACCGTTACATGAGTGGTACATGGGTACCCCATGGGTAGTGCCTCTGGTTCTCATGTAATCAACCACACGTTTTGACAAATCCCTGTCCACGTAGAATTGTAGACAGGTATTTGCACAAAAATCCTGTTCCTCCTCGAGGCAGGCTTAATGAAGAGAAATGTTTTCATCCTCCTCCTTTTTCCCTCTTTGCATGTGGGCTGCATTTTACAACACACATACAAAGTGGGAACGCCATAAAGTATACTTTTTGTACTGGAAGGGACACTTACAAAAATTATGCTTGCCACAATGCAAACATCCTTGCACTACGGTGTAAAGGTTTCTGTGTGGACCATAGCAGCCAAAAGTGTGCCAGAGCATGGAGAAAGCAGAGCAGCGCCACATTTTTTGTTCGGCTCTCTACGATTCACACAACGCAGCACAGAAACCTTACTTGCTGGGCTGCGTGCTTTTTTAGTCAATCTGGGTGTAAGTGAGAGACTGAATGGACCTTTGCCCAAGAGACTAAGGGGCAGATGCACGACCATTTTTTGCGGTCGCAAAGGGGAATTTGGCCCCTTTGAGACCGCAAAAAACGTCTGCCCAATGTACTAATCCTATTTTTCTAACCTATTAGGGACTTACAAAGTATGGTTAACAACTCGCTATTAGGAAGGGGTGTGGTCAAGGGCGTCCCTTCCTAATAGCGAGTCTCAAACCTATGTATGATTGTTTTGCGACCGCATTTGCGGTCACAAAACACTCGCAGTTTACCACCCTTTACAAAAGGGTGGTAAGCCACTTGCAAACTGGAAGGGGTTCCCTAGGGGACCCCTTCCCCTTTGTGAATGGGTTTGCAAATATTTTTTAAGAGCAGGCAGTGGTCCCAGGGCTGCCTGCCCTTAAAAAATGAAACTGAAAAGTTTTTGGGGGGATTTTTTAAATGCAGCCCGTTTTCCTTTAAGGAAAACGGGCTGCATTTTTAAAAAAACTGCTTTATTAAAAAAGCAAAAGACACACAATTGATGGATGGAATGCAGAACAAATCAAACATTCACCCCCAGTCAAGAGATCTGGGTTAAATCCATCATTCTTTTGCTCACCATGCCACCCCAGTTTAGACCTGGCCATATGCAAATCAGTCTTGACCCTGTGCCTCATGGGAACAGTCCAGCCTGAACTGCCAAGCCAGGTCCTCCCTGGACCGGAAACAAGCATCCTAGGACCGGTTTCGGGGTTTCACCCCTCATCACCCAGGATAGCTTGAATCCAGTGGCACAGTGAGCCCGGGACCCACGTCTGGGCATACCCGGCGCACTTAGGGCATGAAAGCAAAAGACACACAATTGATGGACGGAATGCATAACAAATCAAAACATTTACCCCCAGTAAAGAGATCTGGGTTAAATCCATCATTCTTTTGCTCACCATGCCACTCCAGTTTAGACCTGGCCATATGCAAATCAGTCTTGACCCTGTGCCTCATGGGAACAGTCCAGCCCGAACTGCCAAGCCAGGTCCTCCCTGGACCGGAAACAAGCATCCTAGGACCGGTTTCGGGGTTTCACCCCTTATCAGCCAGGATAGCTTGAATCCAGTGGCACAGTGAGCCCGGGACCCATGTCTGGGCATACCCGGCGCACTTAGGGCGTGAAAGCAAAAGACACACAATTGATGGACGGAGTGCAGAACAAATCAAAACATTCGCCCCCAGTCAAGGGATCTGAGTTAAATCCATCATTCTTTTGCTCACCATGCCACCCCAGTTTAGACCTAGCCATATGCAAATCAGTGTTAGGCTTAGACTTAGGGCATGAAGGCAAAAGATACACAATGCTTTCTCGCCCTAAGTGCGCCGGGTATGCTCAGACGTGGGTCCCGTGCTCACTGTGCCACAGGAATCAAGCTATCCTGGCTGATGAGGAGTGAAACCCCGCAACCGGTCCTAGGATGCTTGTTTCTGGTCCAGGGAGGACCTGGCTTGGCAGTTCGGGCTGGACTGTTCCCATGAGGCACAGGGTCAAGACTGATTTGCATATGGCCAGGTCTAAACTGGGGTGGCATGGTGAGCAAAAGAATGATGGATTTAACCCAGATCTCTTGACTGGGGGTGAATGTTTTGATTTGCTCTGCATTCCGTCCATCAATTGTGTGTCTTTTGCTTACTAAAAAAGCAGTCACAGACATGGTGGTCTGCTGACCACAGCAGGCCACCATCCCTGGGAGTGCTAGCCAATCCCAATGGGGTCGCAAATTGCGACAGCCTCATTAATATTCATGAGACATGCAATTTGCGACCCCTTTGGGAATCGCAAACAGTGTCTGAGACACTGTTGTACACTAAGTTTAGCGAGACGCAGTTTTGCGCAATTTGCGACTCGCTAAACTTAATGGTCATACATCTGGCCCTGAGTGTTAAGACTAGAACAAGGTACTGGGGGCAGTACAACCTACACTGAACCTGAGGGGGAAGCCTAAAGACATGGGACCCACTAAGGGGAGGTGGAGGACTAATCGGCAGAAGCCCCTAGAGCACAAACATGCAAACCCATGAACTGGGTTTTTATGCATTATTGATTGCGTTGTAAAAGTCTATGTTTTCTAGGTGATAAACTACTCGTCTTTTCTACAAAGGAAAGCACTGGGCTGGACATGATCATTTTTGTCCTGGTGGTGGGGGGCTACGGGGGGTTTGATGCTTGAGTGACCCCTCTGTAATTTTCCTTAGATGCTGGTGAATGATCACCCTCCCTACTACTGAGATTCACTTGCAGAAGGGTTTGTGCTTGGTCCAGTTTACAGAGCCATGATAGGGCACAAGGTTGGCAGTGGTAAAAGGCCTCAACCGCTATGGTTGTGGCCCAGTAACCCCTTCTTGCCCTGTGGCCTCTAAACAAGGTCAAACAATTGTCAGGAGGCAGCATGAGTTCCTAAGAAGGCCATTTTCAAGCCACTAAAGCAGTACAATAAGTTCAACCTAATCACCTTAAAACCTACAAAGCAAGAATGTGGAATATAAGGTTGGATGAGTAGAGCCTGGCACACTGTTCTTGGATCAGTTGAGCAATCTGTTTTTTTGGACAGAGGGTGCAGCAAACCCAGAAGCAAGGATAGGAAGATCCTTGTACGTTTCGTGAAAGCCCAGTTAGAAAACTGGATAGGAAAGAAGAAACTGAAGTAGACTCTAGGGAAGGTATGTTGATACAAACCCAAATAAGAAGTGTTGTAGAAGTAAAGTCTCTGAGCCCCCATTATTCACTTTTCCCCTAGAGACCGTGCATATTTCCCAGCAATTACTTACAAGAAATTCTCCAAGGAAATAACTGCCACCAAATTTTTGGGTTCAACTGACACTGTTTTTCAGGAGAGATTCCCTTTCAAAGGTTAAGTCAAGCAGAGACCCTGAGCATGGCAATTGGCTCTCCAAACAGTGAAGGCTGAAGAAGGGGAGAAGGCCTGGGAGTTTGAGAGGGAAAAGCTTAGATTGGCTTACCAAGAACAGAAGGACAAGAAGAGGGAGCAGGGGGCAGAATGGGCCCATGCAGAGAAAATGAGGGAGAGAAAAAGTTAAGACAAAGAAAGGGAGATGGAATATGAGAGGTAGAAGATAGCCCTCGAGAGGAAAAAGCTTAGGATGGCAGCAGAGACAGTTGCCCCTGGGAAAAACGATTCCACTCAGAACTCTTCTGGTGTGCTTGCCAAAGTTCAGAAAGTACTTGTACACATATATATGGAAAGACAAAGTATTTTGGAATGGTTTGCGAGTTAGGATATTGCCTGTAAAGTTCAGGCTTTGAATGATGTGTCTAAGGCTGCAACGCTGATGAGTCGGTTGCTTCTGAAAGGGACAGCAGTCATTGAAAAGATGCTCGTGGCTGAGCAAATGGTGTGTGGCTGAATGAAGGAAGATCTGATTAGCAGGTTTGGGTTGAAACCAGCTCAACACCTACAGACGTTTAAACACATCAAGTGAGCAGATGGTGTTTTAATTGAAACTTGAGTTCCCGGAGCATTGCATGATTGGAATGAGTGCGTGAGAGGGATGGAGGTTACAGATTTTCATGCACTAAACCACCTGATATTTAGAGAGAAACTGATGGAGGTGACCTCTACCTCGCCTAAGTAATACCTGTCAGATCAGACAGTGAAGAATCCAGAGAAACGTGCAGTGTTGCCTGACAAATAGCTAGCCTTCAAGGATAAAAATGGACTACAGCAGCATGGCTCTAAGTCAAAGGGGTTGAGAAACTCTCCACAGACTGGTCCAAAGTGGAGGGTAAGGGCCAGGGCAATTTCCATGGTTCCATTGGGGGGGAGGCTGAAGCAAAAAGGGAATTTGGGTTCCTAGTCAGGACTGAAGGAAGAAAAAAGGGGACTGGCACTTAAAGAGATAACTTGCTTCAAATGTCACAAGGTGAGATATTTTAAGAGAGGCTGCCAGGTGAAAGACCCTGTATCAGCCACACCCATCATAGCAAGTATGCTAAATATGGAGGAAAGGACCCAAGAGGGCCCTGTTGCTCTCAACCTAGTTTCTATGGGCATTTGGGAAAGAGACCCAGATGCTTTGTAGCACATACACCCAAACATTGTTGGAGGCCTCAATGGATACAGGAACTCACAGAACTATTGTAGAAAGGAAGTGTCTTAAATCCTAAGAGATTCCCCCAGGTACTACTGGCAGAGGATTGGTAGCGAGTGGAGAGGACATAGAGTGTGGAGGACATGATTGCCCGAGTTTAGTTGGAGCTCAATGATAGATCGTACCTGGTAGATGCAGAGGGAAGCACGATGCTGAATGTCTATTGGGCAACAATTTGATTGTCCCTGGTTTAGTATGAAGACCCAAAGCCTATATGACTTAGACAACTTCAGCTCTGTTGACTAGAGCATAGAGCTCCTGGTTGTTTCTCTATTTACTCAAGGTTTCCAGTTTTCTCAGTGTATAAGTAGTTATGCTGTCACTAATGAAATGTATATGTATGCACACCACTGCACATGGCTTCAGAATGGAAGAGTAAAATCTATCCCGCTGCCCCACTTCACAGCATCTGCCTGTGTTGCTTTCTCCTTGTATGCTGTGAGCCTCTTTTATCTGTCTGTATCCCTACTTACCAATGACTGTATGTGTCACTCATTGTGCATGATTCTTTGCGTCATTGGGCACATACCTGAACCCTTCTTCCTGGTTTCTCACTACATTACATCCTTGTATTCGGTATGAAAGCATGCACATCTCACTGTTACAACACCTATCTGGTTTTCTCTCATGTCTTCAACTAATTGCCTGTATTCATGTTTCTTTGTGTCTCCTTTGTGCTTCCCTCTGGCCCATGTGCCCTTCTCCCTTTCTGGCTCACTGTATATGAACTAGTCTATGTTCATGATCTCATATGATACACTTACACAGCACACATTGCAGTCTACCTCTATCCAGGCTGTGCATGTATACCTCTAGTAACAAACAATAAATGCCTCCCTCTTTCAGTAAATATCCTTATTTCTGCTTCCTCTAATCCCCTTTGGCCATCGTGTTCGCTGTGTAGCCAGTGTATGTCCCACCGCCTCTCCACACCAGCTCATCCCTCTGGCTTCTCTGTATAGTGCTATCTCATCCAGTCTGTGTTAATGATACCTTTTGGCCCCTGCCCATACACAGAGCGCAGTAAGGACTGCTCGCCTCTAGGCTGCATATGTGTACACATATATATCTGCCTCTAGTAACCCACACTGATGACTTCCTGTGTCAGTCTATATTTCCGCTGCTGCTTTCCATCGCTCCTGTATGTAGTGACCATGTATTTCTCACCTCCCCTGCTCTTCAGCCCCCCTGGCCTTAGGGTAGCCAGAGTGTGCGGAAGCCCTCCTATGCCCTAGCCTCCCTGTCAGCCTCTGCCTTAGCTGCTTCTGGCTGCCCCTGCTCGGTAGGCTGCCATGACATTAATAAGCTCATAAAACAATGGGATCCGCCGCCGTGTCTTGCCAGGGGAAATGCCACTAATTATAACCCAGATGAATGGGATATCAATGCACAGGTCAATATTACAGCCTCTTTTTGTTCTCGTTTCTTTTACTTGGAGAATCAAAGGAAGCGGCTGCCTAACAAGGATGCCTATAAGTACTGACCGCACAGAGCAGTGGGACTGGAGCAGGATTAACCCATCAGGAGCTGGAGATGCCCACACTGTGTTAACAAACAGGCTAATGGCGCCAGGTCAGGCTCTCTCCTAATGCCAGCCCAAGGGGCCGGTGGAGCTATGTGCCTGTCAGGCAAGTGTACATTCGAATCACCATCCCTGCTGTGTGGTTGCTGCAGTGAGGAGCTGCAGGACTGGCCTTGTTCCCCATAAGGGTAGCTTGCGGTCTGCGCCCTCCCTTCGACAAATTGGTTAAATAGATCCTTGCAATGATATCGAATGAGCTGTTAGGGAGCAATGCTTAAAGAGTTGGTGGTAGTATATAGGCCTTGGTGATATTTAAATTAAGCCAGCATCATTTTGGAAATTTCGTGCTAAGCTTGTTATGCGAAATTCATGAAATTAAGCCATTACACCTCTTTTTTGACTAAGCATCATTTGCAGTAAAAAGACAGCAAATGAGCCATATGCTGTAAAAAAATTGCTGTAATTGCACAGGAAAAACAGAATGAGGCAGCATTTGTTAGCTGTGCTTTTGTTTTTGTACTTATTTGTGAGGAATGTGTCCTTGCATCAAAGATTGATGCAAGAATGTATTTTGAGCGAAAATATATCATGAAATGACAGATCTGCATTTCACAGAATTACGCAATAGGAAATTATGCAAATATTGCAAACCACTAGCAGTTTATACTTATACACACACACAGACATGCACACAATCACACACAATATACGCAGATGGATAGAGGTGAAGACTCAAGTGGATTATGCAGTCACTCTTCCTCAACAATGGAAATAAAATACGCTGTACAACTGCATATAAGGTTTATGTCAGGGCCTTTTTTCATTTGCATTTTTTTTAGAAAAATATATATAAGGAAAATCAGGATTCAGGGTGTTAAATGGGTGCAGTAAGGTAAAATCATATTGAAGAGAACTTCTCTAGGAGAGTTTTCCCTGAATAAAGTAATGTTTACATGCAATCTGTGAGACAGTAAGAGGTGTATTTGTCATACCAAATACCTTTGCTGTACTGTGGTTTTGTTGGACTTGGCCCTTTTTAGGTCTCGCTGAGCCAGCGCATGCGCTGCTCTGCGAGACCTTTAGTAAGGGGCTTTTGGAAGTGCTACTTTGCTGGCTACCAGCATGCGGTTACGCGCGCGTGCACGTGCGCAGCCGCCATCTGCCTGACTTTATTTCTTTACTTTTGCTATAATCGCGGCACCCGCTCTTTACTTTTAACATTAAAAGTGAAGCGCGGGTGCCGTGATTATATCAAAAGTAAAGAAATAGATGTTTTTCTATTTCTTTACTTTTGCTATATTCGCGGCACCGGCGCTTACTTTTAACGTTAAAAGTAAAGCGCGGGTGGCGCGATTATAGCAAAAGTAAACAAATAGAAAAAAACATCTATTTCTTTACTTTTGATATAATCGCGGCACCCGCTCTTTACTTTTAACATTAAAAGTGAAGCGCGGGTGCCGCGATTATATCAAAAGTAAAGAAATAGATGTTTTTTTCTATTTCTTTACTTTTGCTATATTCGCGGCACCGGCGCTTTACTTTTAACGTTAAAAGTAAAGCGCCGGTGCCGCGATTATAGCAAAAGTAAACAAATAGAAAACAAGCATTGGCATAGCCAATAGGTCTCGCCTTTGGGACCTTATAAGTATTTAGTTATGCAGCACAATTGTTGCATGGCTAAACACTTATAAGGTCCCAAAGGCGAGACCTATTGGCTATGCCAATGCTTGTTGGCTAAAGTTCCTTAAACTTTTTGCCTTCCTCCTAGACCTTTTTCTGACATAAGGTTGCCGACTTAGATGCTTTGGGCACTTTGCCACTGCTGATCAGTGTCAAAGTGCAAGTGCTCCCTGTATAAAATGTTATGGTAATTGGTTGTCCATAATTGGTATGTTTGCCTTACTAGTGAAGTCCCTAGTAAAGCGCACTATGTGTGCCAGGGCTGGTAATGCAAATGCTACTAGTTGGCCTGCAGCACTAATTGTGCCACCCACACAAGTAGCCCTAAAGAGAGATCTCAGGCCTCCCACTGCAGTGCCTGCGCACAGTTTGTTAACTGCCTTGTTGTCCGGACAAGTGCACCCACTTGCCAGGCCTTACCTTCCCTTTTTATGCACATCAGACACCCCTATAGTAGGCCAAGGTACCCCCCTGGGCAGGGTGCAGTGTATGTGAAAGGTAGGACATGTACTGAGGTGTGTACCATGTCCTGACAGTGAAGTACTACCAAGTTCGTTTTTCACTGTTGCAAGGCCATCTTGCCCATAGGACAGAATGGGGAATGCTGTGTCCCATGTTTTCAGCATATCTTCCCATAGGCATAAGATGGAGGGATGGAGTTTAGTGTGCCTGAACTCAGAATTTAATAACACATCTTTTTGTGAAGATGGTTTTTGAATTGTGTGTTTAGAAACCACGCTTTCAGAAGTGGCTGGTTTCTTGTCTTAAACCATCCTATGTGCCTCTGCCTGGTTGTATATTGCCTGCCTGGGTTTAGACTTGACATGGTCTGGGAAGTGGCCTGACCCCCGGGAGGAGAAGGTGAGACAGCAACAGGCTGGCCTGCATTTGATGTGAGGGGAGGAGTAGACCCCTGGATGTGAAAAGGTCTGTGTTGCTGGCACAAAAGGATGGCTCCACCTCCTGCTGAGCGTCTGGGCCCCAGACCCAGACTATCAAAGGAGGAGGGTGTGCACTGGCAGGAAGACACCCAGGTCTGGTTTTGGACCGAGGTCAGAGCCCCCTGAACACAAAGACTTCAAAGGCATTTAGGGGTATAAATGTAAAAGCTGAAACCCCTGAACTCAAGACTGAAATCCATATTGAAAAAGGATTGAACCTACTTGGTGCTCAAGAGGAACCACTGCCAAAGAAGAATAGCTGAAGAGACTGAAGAGAAGGACTGCCCTTGCTGTGTGTTCTGGGGCTGGCCTGCAGTTTGCTGGTTTGACTAAGGAGAGGACAAGGGACTTTGCTGTGTGCTGTGTCCCCTTGCTTGTGAGGACTTTGCTGTGTGCTGTGTCCTGAAGTAGCGTGTCTCCAAGGGCCCGAGGAGAGCTGGTCCCCTGTTGTGGAAACTCAGGAACACAAAAGTTTCCAACCGTGTCTCAGCGACGCTGTGTGCGTGGTGCTCTTGCACGCCTGAGACTGCCGTGTGGTCCGTGGTACTGTCTACAAGGTGCCCGTGATCGCACTGTCCCCGCAGCGTGAAACATCGTCCACGCTGCTGCCTTGCTGTTGTGGCCCGAGCCATCATCGTACCTGAGGCTGTGAGGAAGGATCACCGCCGCCGGCCCGAGCTGCAATGTGCCAAAGGATTGTGTGAAACTAAGAACTGTCTCTCAGCGACGCTGTGTGCGTGGTGCTCTTGCACGCCTGCGACCGCCGTGTGGTCCGTGGTACTGTCTACGAGGTGCCCGTGATCGCACTGCCCCCGAAGCGTGAAACATAGTCCACGCTGCTGTATTGCTGTTTGTGGCCCGAGCCGTCATCGTAACGGAGGCTGTGAGTAAAAGATCGCCGCCGCCAGCCCGAGCCGCAACGTGCTAACGGGGCACTTGAAACTGAGGACTGTGTCTCAGTGACGCTGTGTGCGTGGTGCTCTTGCACGCCTGAGACTGCCGTGTGGTCCGTGGTACTGTTTACGAGGTGCCCCGGGATCGCATTGCCCCCACAGCGTGAAACATCGTCCACGCTGCTGTTTGTGGCCCGAGCCGTCATCGTAACTGAGGCTGTGAGTAAGGATCACCGCTGCCGGCCCGAGCCGCAACGTGCTAAAGGATTTCTTGAAGCTAAGGAAGCTACAAGGTGAAAGGGATCATGATCATTGTTCGTCGAAAGGAATCTGCCCAAGATCATCAACGACGGAGAAGGCCGCGCCGTAACCTGTCCAGCTACAGCGTCGCCTAGCAACAGAGCCGCAACGTGATCGGGATCGCCCAGCAGGATGTCCGACGAGCGGGGAGAGAGAGAGAGCGAGGCAGCGCACCCCCCCAGGTAAGGCTTGGACTCCGGTCGGGAGCCGCAAGCGTGTGTGGCCTGGGGAGGCGTGCAGGAGGAGTACCGGAGTGGTCCGAGCTCTCTCCCGCTGCACCGCGTTAGACGTGCTGAGTCCCCGAGCGGCCCGGACCTGCCCAACAGGACCGGGGCCGCCCTTGTAAGCCTATGATCGTTGTCTCTGCTGTTGGGGCCTAGTGGTGCCCGAGTTGATCGCGCAGATTGCATTACGAACCGCATTATTATTGCATTACGAACTGCCTGATTCTTGCATTACGAACCGCATTATTATTGCATTACGAACTGCCTGATTCTTGCATTACGAATCGCATTATTATTGCATTATGAACTGCCTGATTCTTGCATTAAGGACTGCACTAGTATTACATTACGAGCTGCATTACGAACTGCATAGCATTGCATTAGGACTGCATTAGAGATCGTAAATTGCTCATTAATACCGCAAGAACCTATAAGTGATTGCTGGCCTAATAACCGGCTAAGTGAATTATTACGAATACGCATTTGTTGGTTTTCTATCATTTGGTCTCATCGTATTCCTTTTTATAAAGATACTGCTATTTTTATGAAACCAGTGTGGTGTCCATTTGTGGTGTTATCACTGTGTCACTGGGAGTGTGGTTGCAAATACTTTACACATTGCCTTGGAGATAAGCCTGGCTGCTCGTGCCAAGCTACCAGGGGGTGAGCAGGGGTTATCTAAGGGTGTGTCCCTCCTTACCCTGACTAGAAGAAAGGGTCCCTATTTGGACTAAGGTACATACCTCAGCCAACTAGAGACCCCCAGTTCTAACAGTAATAAACACACTTTTATATTTATATATAATTACGACACAGCATCAGTCACTATTATGTAGTTATGGTTCAGATGCATGTTCCATTAAACAGCATAAGTTGCTTATAACTTTTGACCCATAGACGGATTTGCATTGAATCTGGCAATTTACTAGCTAAGTCATCTAAGCTTTAACATGATGATTTTTGTGTAGATCTGTGCCCGGGAGGAAAAAAGTTAAGGGGGTGAAAAAAAGAAGTGATGTCCCATTTTAGCTCCCATTGGAAACTTTGCTCACGCCTACAGCCCAAAAAGTAGATTTTTTCTCAGAAAGCGTGTTTTTATTTGGTACAAATCCGTCCACTAGCTTTTGAGAAACTAGTGTTTATAAAAGATGCCAAGTGGGCTTTAAAGCGTTAACGCTTTTGTATGCCTCTGCCATTTGGAATTCTTAAACTATTCTTCCAGAAATAAAACAAAAAAGAGAAATCTGATTGCAAGAGGGAGCCTTTTCTCATGTTGTCCCTTTCACAACCACAGTTCCAAAATGGAAGCCACCGTAACGAGAGATCCCGATTGGCTGAAGCAAGAGAAAAATTACTCTTGCAGCAGCCATTGCAGGACTCGAGCACAGTCCCTTTGCAAAGCATAGCAATCTGTACTGGAAGGGTAATCTCCTAATACAAAACCTATTCTTGACATTGCACACCACCATTACACTATGGTGCAAGAGTGTGTGAGTTGACACAAGACAGCCTAAAGAACTCCAGTGCAGGGAAAGAGAAAAAGAGCACCATGTATTAGTAGATATGGCGCTAGTCTGCTCTCCCCATTTTATGCTGCATTGTGTTAATTCTTTGTAAATTTGCCCCTAAGTCTAGATGAAGTTGCCTCTTCCTCTGAGGAACCAGGAACTGAGTTTTCTTCTCTTCTCTCTGCATGGTGTTTTTCTCTATGAATGCTTAGTCCATGTATTCTCTATGTGTAAGTGGTTCAAACATTGTTGTAAAAGCATGGATTCAAACATATAAGTATCCAATTTATCTTGATTGAATGTCTGCTTTTTATCTTGGATCTCCTCTTCATATGTGTCTATTATTCTTTCCATAGCACTCAACTTCTTCTGTGTTATTTTCTTCTTCCAGTTCCTTGTGAAGGTCCTCGATATTTTCTGATTGCTTTATTATTTTTATCTATGCACAGCTAACTAGTATCCACTTTAATTTAATGGAGCAATCACAAATGTGAATCAACCAATCTTCAATAAGTCCTCGTCATCAAAGGTTCCTATGAGTAAAACATGTATCCATCTTGGTACTTTTTTTATTCTATTTTTTTTATAAAAGAGCCTCTGCCACCATTTGCTTGTTTTCTCTAAATCCCATAGTATTTTATGTGTCATTCTATAGTCAATTTGGGCTCATTTAGTAATCCAATGGTTTCCCCACCCTCATGGAATATGTACTGTGCAGTGTGCTCATTTTGTGCCATTTTGGGGAATTTCTGGAAATTCTATATTAACAGCATTTAGTTTCATGGCTTATTCTGGCATTATGATACCCAATTCCATATACAGTTTGGTTAAGCCTCTGCTGGATTTGGTATGAATTGTTTTAATACGTTTTTGAAGAGACTTTAATTCTTGTTCATTTGAACATTCCAATACTATGATTACAAAAATTGCCCATACTTAGCGCCTGATTTAGATCTTCGTAGACGGGTTATTCCATCAAACTGTGACTGATATCCTGTCTGCCGAAATATAAATCCCATTATATCCTATGGGGTTTATATTTTGTGTTGGAGTAACCTGTCCTGCCAAGATCTAAATCAGGCCCTGTATTCCCAATAAGACCTCATTACTAACCCTGCTGGACTACTTGTCCCAAAGCACACAGCTCTAACAAGGGCAAAACCCATATGTCATGCACTCCTTGTACTTTCCTGGTTTACTTGCATGGCACTTTGCCAATCCAAAGCTGTATTAATGTACCTGAAATGGTAAAATGAATTTACTCCTTTTAGGTCAGTGTGGATAACACTTGTGAGTCCAGTGCTTAAAGAGAATGCGAAACAAATTATTAACGGCAAAAGCTGTGGGGAAATTAGAGCTCCCAATCAGCAAAATGTGTTGTTCCAATTTGAATGGGTTTTACCAGTCATCATCAAGTAAATCTTTGGTGAGTTTCTTCTGGGCATGTTAGAGAATACAGCTTTTTTTAAAAATGTTGTGTGTGTGTAGGCAAGGCAAATAAAAATGTAGAAACCAACTCCTTATTTGGCCATTGTCTTTTCAGGAGTGGTTTTGGGAAGGGAGGTTTGGCCTAGAGGAGAAGCATGCACATGCAGGGCATATCTAACCCTCATCACCCAGAAACAAACCAAATGAACTACATTTGCAAATCCCCTTAAATACATCTTGTAAATTTGCTATGATATCCACACATTTGTTAGGGAACAGGTCCTCTTAATGGGAAGAATGCAAGGATTTGCATGGGCAACAGGTTTAGTCCTTACCTCATTGGTACAGATTTCTGGCAGAACCCCAAAGAATTATTACAAGCAGACACTTAATCAAGCTACATTTCTCAGAGGAAAAGGGAAGCACTGTGGAAACTACTCTCTCGTTAGTAGTTGCTTTGGGCTCCTAGGGTTGGCACCATGATGGTTCTTTAGGGATTAGAACCTGAACACTGAGCAATAAAGGAATCATAAGTGAAAGATTAAAAGCTATGGGAGCAGATGAGGGATACTCACAACTTAGGACATTTGTCCCTACAACTAATGAAGTAGCCTTCAGGTTTTTGCTTTGAAGACATTACGTTAGTAGTTGACTAGGATACCATATGTTATTTTGGTTTGTTTGATAAGGTTTACAGGATTTATGAAGATCTGAGCCCTGAGAGAATATGCTTTCGTGGTGAATAGTTCATTTCAGGAATGGGAAGTCTGTGATGTTAAACACAAGGGTTAATGTCTGTAACTCCTCACTACACTGGTAACCTTGATGGGGCAGTGAGATCTAATGAAGGAAAACAGATTGTAAGTCTGAAGCATGGCTGTGATGTCATGTGAAGTCAAGAGTGAGAATACCTTGAGACTACGAGTATGAGTTTATTGGTTTAGGGAGTACAGTTATTTACTACATCTCTTATGCTTTACATACCTACCTACAGCGAAATAGTGGGCAGAAAATGGTGTACTTTTATCGCAACTCGCAGTAATTACTAGTGTCTACGAATAGTTCTAGTATTTCCCCATCTCTTTTTTGTTTTTCTAAGACAGGAAGCTGAAGTGTGATGCATATGCTCAGATGTGGGTTGTGTACATGCTGTGTCATTGAACTCAAGCCACACCTGACTGATGAGCCCAAAAAGTCTAAAAACAACTTGTGTTTGCTTTTGGTCCCATTTAGAGAGGACATGACTTGGCGGTTTGGCCTGAAATTTCCCTATTGGGGCAGGACTAAGACTGATTTGCATGTGGATATGTGACTAGCCTCTGTCTGGAATGACATATGGAGCAACAATCTATGGAATGGAATGCGACCCAGAGTAATTACTGGTGGCTTAGATTAATTGAAGCATTCAGTCAATTTCTTTTTGTTTTTCTCTTATCAACAAATGACAGTTTCTGCAGGCCATTCACACCTTCTGTCCAGCTAATGGCATTGTTGGAGGTGGCAGTAAATAACATTCTGCAGCAGGTTAAGCCTTCGGATGACCAAGTCCCAGCTGTGCCAATGTGCTTGAGAATCTCCTACCTTGGGCTCATCTAGTCCCAGACCCACTACCCTCTGGAGGACTCTGGAGAACTTTTAAAATTCTGATTTATTGCTGGTTTTCCTCTGTTAACTGTTTGCTTGATAAAATGTTTATAGCATTCATTTTACAAAATTTGATTTACTGTGAAGCTTTTGATTTCTACCAGATTTTAATTAACCTGGTGCTCTTTCCAGGCTGCTCTTATTTCCATCCTTGGTTTTCCTGGTGTCATAATCGCAGTACATTTTAACCATTTTACATCCACCTTTGTTATGACCCTGCGTTCTTTTTCCATTATTTTAACAGGATTTCTAACAAGTAACTGCTGTAACATATGGCCTCACATTCTCCAACCTGCAGTGAAATATTAACGTCGGTAGGTCGCTTATGCGAACTATCAGGAAGGACAGCTGAGAATGCACAACACTCAAACATGTAAACAGCAGGTTCTGTTGTTCTTCAGTCTTAACGCTTTTTATGTGCCACACAAATGGTCAGTCTAAACATCCTTCGTTGTACATAGCCAAGTTTGACTGCTGAGTCTCATTTACGTCATCCTCTATGCAGTCACTTCCGTTTTTTTTGCGACTCGATTACAAACAAATGTGTCAAGCCGGAACGCGCCTTCAGCCACTTCCACGCTCACCCTGCGAATGTCTCTTTGAAAACACTTCTCTTCTCCAGTGGGAAGGGGAAACAACCAATAGATTTGCAAAATAATGCGGACACTGTGACATACAGAATTATAGATGGGTAACAGTGACTAAGAGGAACGTTTTCTCAGAGGAGTTCTGAGTGACATCAAATACATAATGGGAGCAAAACTCAAGCTATCTATGATGTCGCTCATGACTCCCCTGTGGATAACATCTCCGTTGTTCGCTTTACACCCTTCTATATACTTTTAAGTAGGGCCCCCAAAATCATCTGCCCTGCTTTTGACTGTTCTGCAGGGCAGAGGAGTAATAAAGGAGCCATCCATAACATGGCTTCTCCTCCCTGTTCCACATGAAGAAAGCAATACCTAGATGCCTGCCATCCACACCAACCACCCTCTGTGCCTTCCCTTCACTGTCACCTTCTCTCCACTCCCCAGGCCACACTCTCCAGTGCTGCACTGATTGACTCTGGGAGAGCCCTTTCAGAGCAGCCTGGAATTCATTTATGATGAAGCAACAGTGGGAAACAACTTTTGTTTCCCACTGTGGTATTCACGATAGTGGTACTCAGTGAGAGCCATACCTAACAATATGATATTCTCACCAAATTGAAGAAGAGTTTTATTCAGTGGCGGCTCCTCCGCTAAGGTGGAGGAGCGTCGCCCCACTGCTTTCAGCAGTGGAAACAAAGGGAAAATAAAATGATGATAACTACTTATTAACATTTTATTTATTCCGGCTGAGGTGTCTTTGCGGGGCGGGGCTGCTCTGCTCTCAGAGCAGAGGGGAGGAGTGGTGGACACACTGTAAGTGCGCAATGATTGATTGGCCGGCCCGTACAGTCAGGCGCACTTTGCATGTTCTCCACCCAGGCTGCATTACAGCCTGGGTGGAGAACATGCCCAGGCTCCTATTCCCTGGCTGAGCACTGTACCACGGAGCTAAGACCAATCACAACGCTGCACTGTAGCGTTGTGATTGGTCAGGAGGACTTGGATGTGCTTCCTGTTCCTGGGTGGGAATGATGCGGCAAGAAGACGGAGGAGAGATGCGGCAACGAAAGAGGAGAGACGTGGCGAAGAGGTACTTTTTTTCCATTATTTTTTACAACTTTCCTCCCTCTCCCAACCACCCTCGATCTATGCCGGCCACCACTGGTTTTATCATTTGCATGGAAAGACCACACACGTAGTGGTTATTTCCTTTCTGTTCCACTACTAGCACCAGGCATATAGATAGCCCTGATGAAGGCGCTTCACTCAAAGTACCCCCAAGTAGGCTCAGAAACATGTTAAGTAACTTCAGAAGTATCTAAATGTAGATCCTCTGGTTTACTTTCTAATCATGTGACCAGGGAACTTCGGTAAAAATATCGGTCCACCCAGACACATTTATAATCGTTCTCTCTATCTAGTTTTTGGCACATTAAATACTAGTAACAGTTATTGTTATCAGCAGCACTAAACAGAACAATGATCCTAACACCTAGGGACCAGCCCAACATTGAGGATGGTAACGGAAGAATGATCGTCCACCCACAGAACCTTCCCACAGCTAGATGTATAGCCGGGTGATGAAGCATGACACACTATTAGATTACATCCATACCACACACACCACATAGCGATTTGGAACCACATACAGGGATACTTAAACTGATCTGCAATTGATTTTGATTTAAAAGATTGCTCCCATTTTTTTTTTATGACACAATTAGGATGGGTGTGAGAGCTGTTGATTTCTCCACTCCCTTCCAGTGTTAAATACCTACTTTCTTTGTATCATGATTTGTTAATATTGCTGGTTAATTTTTACATGTCCAAAAACTCTTGCAGGTTTGTGCTTAGCTGAGCTTCGACCCTAGAGTGTCCAGCATATGTCCAGTAGAATATGATACATGCCATACTCAATATCACTGGGACTGATGTATATAAGATATGGTTATTCTCAAACATGACATGGCTCTGGCCCTCCTGGACTTGCACCGGACACCACAGCTCTACACCCCATTTCTGAATTGATGGATCTGGATGCTGTGGAAGCTTGGCTATAGTGCATAAAGCCTGTAAGATATAGATTTTGCTAGTGACATCTGCACATCACTAGTTGAACATTGTGGTAATTTTTAGCACTAGGAGGAAAGTGCACTTGTATATTACAAGTGGCATTTTGAGTACTCATCGTCAGGCAGTGAGACAGTCTATTTTCTTTTTTCTTCCTCAATTAGTGTCTCATTGGCCTACTTGATGGAAATGGGTGGTGTACCAGCTCATATAGTTAGAAATGCAGGCTTGACTGCTTTTTGGCACACAGCCCTTTATCACATGTTTTGCACATTCAGCACTATGATCTGAAACCTCAACAATGTACTAGAAGTATCCGGATGTATTTTTGGTTCAGCAAACTACGTATCCCACAATACCAAGGAGTGGCATTCAATGACTGGCGGATGTAGAGGGGGAAGTGTCTATTGAAATATGGATCAAATGTCAGTTTTTAATTTGCACCGGACACTTTACACTATGTGCCTGATTGGTCTCAGTATTGAAATGGTGACCAATATGAGTTTTATATTGCACTAGGCAGTTTACATGAGGGTTTGCATACATCAGGCACTTTACACGAGGGTTTGCATACATCACTTGTCAAACCACAATTTCCATGATGCATTCACAGAATGTGATGTTCTTAGCATGGGGTTTTTCTATACATGATGTGCCGATATTGTGATGTAATGTCTCTTGAGCAAGACCCGTGAAGGCTGAAACGCATTGAGTTGTTGTTGGTATCCTGACATGTCACTTGTGATTCCTCAATAACAAATATTGAGAGGACTCAATAGAATTGTTACTTCGATTGAAGCCTGTCGAAAAGAAATATATATATATATCTATATATATACGTGTGTATATATATATATATATATACGTGTGTGTGTATATATATATATATATATATATATATATATATATATATATACATTCAATGAAAAAACAAAGGTTACAGTATCACTCATTAGTAGTACAGAAAGTATACCACTTTAACTTTTGTAGTACCTTGGTATATATGTTTAACACTCATAAACTTTTAGAAAACACTCACACTCACTGGATAATGTCATCAGTGATGTCATTTGAGATGTCATCAGTGATGTCATGAGTGATGTCACTGATCATGTCATGAGTGATGTAATATGTGAGGTCATAAGCAGTGCATTGAGGGGTCTTAAGTTATAGTTAGCTGACGAAATTATTACTGCTGCATTTCTGAGTTTAGTACAAGAGAAATCTGAGCCTAATTATAATTAGGGCTCCCGGTTTTCCGTTTAAACGGATTTTTACATATAAATACAGACGGAAAACAATTTTTCCTTTGTCTGTATTTATATGTAAAAACGGCAAAATACTAGAAAATGTTGCCGCGCTGCCGTCCTCGAATCCAGAGTTCTCGCCACGCCCCCTTCCTGCTGCTGGAAATTCCTTCCCGGGCACACACACAGCCGCACCCGAGTACTTCACAGGTCTTTTGAAGACCATTTACTTGTTAAAGAGGCTTTATTGTTCTTTCACCCCATGCTGTAGCCTCCCCCAACGCCCCTGACTCCTCCTGTCCCAGGCCCCATACAGTGCACGTTTTAAACACTTCAATTGACAGTGCTGCAGCAGGAGAAAAATGAATATTTTCCCCCGTGACAATCGGCATGCCCTGAGGCCCTGATTGGGAGATTTCATCCCAGAACGGAGGCTGGGGTGTGCGATCTTTTCGTCTCTGTTACTGTCTGTTTACCGGCATTTTCTTGGCCTGTTTGAGGCTCCTGGTGTTACGTATTAGCAGAGAAGGAGCCGACGCTCCCCTCCCGGGGTATTGAAAACAGCTTTTGGCAGTAGAGAGCTCCCAAGCTACATGCCACGTCCTTAATTGTTACGTATATATATATATATATATATATATAATATGTATCAAAAGGATGTGGCATGTAGCTTGGGATCTATCTATCTGTCTGTCTATCTACACACACACACACACCACCACCAATATAGGTAACCTTACGTACTTTCTGTGTGAAAACCATAGACATTTGAAGGCAGATTTCTAGCTGGCTTTAGATGGAACTACAGAAGCGCTGGCACATGTTTGCTCCTGATAAGTGCTTGTACTCTATCTTAAAGTGTTTTTATAGCAGAACTGAGAAGCACAGGTACTCTCCTTTTCAAATTACTCAGTACCTGACCATTTAAAGCACTGCTAAAGCCACAACAAATCGCTAGTTTAAGTGAGCGCATGTGTGCATTGTCAATTTAAATAAATGTGGAAAAATACTAACTGTAGCATCGTCTTTTGCTTGTGGCAAAAATAAATGTGGATAAATACAGAAAAAATACCCAAAAAATAAATATAGATAAATACAGACGGAAATGGCAAAAAAATAAATACCATAAATCCGGGAGCCCTAATTATAATGTCCCTGCAACCTTTGATTTTTTCAGTGAATTTGCTTAAATATATATCCTAACTTTAGCATCCCTGTAACGTTTGGTTTTTTCAGTGAATTTCTAAGGTTTTTTTAATGTTATTTGCTAACTATAACGTCCCTGCATTCTTTGTTATTTTTTGTGAATTTGTATGTTTTGTTTTTAAAAAATTCCTAACTATAACGTCACTGTAGCCTTTGGTTTCTTATGTGAATTTCTAAGGTTTTTAATTTTTTTAATTTCCTAACTGTAACCTGTAACCTTTGAGAGTGACTGTGTGAGTGAGTGCATAAGTGCCTCACTGAGTGTGTGAGTGAGTGCATGAGTGTCTCAATAGGTGTGTGAGTGGGTGTGTGAGTGTCTGAGTGGGTCTGGGAGTGGCTGCATAAGTGTCTCACTGGGTGTGTGATTATCTGAGTGGGTCTGTGAGTGGGTGTGTGAGTCTCTGAGTGGGTGCATGAATGTCTGAGAGACTTTGTGAGTGGGTGTGATAGTGTCTGAGTGGGCTTGTGAGAACCTCCATGAATGTGTGAGTCAGTCTGTGAGTGAGTGCTTGAGTGTCTAAATGAGTCTGTGAGTGGGTGTGTGTGTTTCTGAGTGTGTTTGTGAGTCAGTGCATGTCTGAATGGGTCTGTGAGTGGCTGTGAGAGTGTCTGGTGGGTCTGTGAGTGGGTGATAAGTGTCTGAGTGGGTCAATGAGTGTGTGTGAGAGTTTCTGAGTAGGTCTGTAAGTGGCTGTGTAAGTGGCTGTGTGAGTGGGTGTATTAGTGTCTGAGTGGGTCTTTGAGGGGGCAGATACATGTCTGAGTGGGTCTGTCAGTGGGTGTGTGAGTGGCTCTGTGGATGAGAAAGTGGGTGTGTGAGTGGTTATATGGGTGTGTGAGTGGGTGTATAAGAGGGTGTGAGTGCTTCTGTGGATGATGTCATCAGTGATGTCATTTGAGATGTCATCAGTGATGTCATGACTAATGAGTGGTGAAATATGTGAGGTCATAAGCAGTGCATTGCGGGGGCATAAGCTATAGTTAGCTTAGCTATCTATAACTTCTGAATTTCACTGGTTTTGCAAGAGTGAAATCTGAGCCTAACTATAACGTCCCTGTAACCTTTGTTTTTTAAGTGAATTTCTGAGGTTTTTTAATGTTGTTTCCTAACTATAACGTCCCTGCAACCTTTGTTTTTTAAGTGAATTTCTAAGGTTTTTTTAATTGTATTTCCTAACGGTAACCACTAACCTTTGACAGTAAGTGTGTGTGAGTGAGTGCACGAGTGTCTCAGTAGGTCTATGAGTGGGTGTTAGAGTGTCTGAGTGAATCTGTCAGTGTGTGTATGAGTGTCTGAGTAGGTCTGTGAGTGGGTGAATGAGTGTCTAATTGGGTCTGTGAGTGGGGTGTGTGCGAGTGTCTGAGTGGGTTTGTGAGTGAATGCATGAGTCTCTGCGTGGGTCTGTGACTGAGTGTGAGAGTTTGGGTGCATGAGCTCTGAGTGGGTCCTGTGAGTGGGTGTGTGAGTGTCTAAGTGGGTCTGTGAGTGGGGGCGTGAGTGTCTGAGTGGGTTTCTGAGTGCCTTCATAAGTGTGGCAGTCAGTCTGTGAGTGAGTGCATGAGTGTCTGAATGAGTCTGTGAGTGGGTGCATGAGTCTCAGAGTGGGTATGTGAGTGAGTGCATGAGTTTCAGAGTGGGTCTGTGAGTGAGTGCATGAGTCTCTGAGAGGGTCACTGAGTGTGTGCATGCGCCTAAATGGGTCTGTGAATGGGTGCATGAGTCTATGAGTAGGTCACTGAGTGGGTGCGTGAGTGTCTGAGTGGGTGCATGAGTGTCTAAGTAGGTCTCTGAGTGGGTGTGTGAGTATCTAAGTGGGTCTGTGAGTGGTTGCGTGAGTGAGTGTCTGAATGGGTCTGTGAGTGGGTGCGTGAGTCACTCAGTGGGTTTGTGAGTGTGTGTATGAGTGACTCACTGGGTCTGTGAATGGGTGCGTGAGTCTCTGAGTGGGTGTGTGAGTGCCTGAGTGCTCTCTGTTTTGCCCACTCTGCTATGTTTTGCCTTTTCTACTTGTTTTTCTGTCCTGCTTTACCTTTCCTGCTTGTTTTTCTGACCTCTGTTTTGCCTTTTTCTGCTCATTTTTCTACCCTCTGGTTTGCCTTTTCTGCTCTTTTTCTGCCTTCTGTTTTGCCCTTCCTGCTCACTGCCCTACCTTTGCCTTTTCTGCTTGTTTTTCTGGCCTCTACACAGGGGAGGGTCCCGTGCACCTCCTCCCTGGGCCACCTTCTGCCCTGGGAACCCCATCCCCCCAGGGCCCAGACAAAATGCAATGGAGGAGGGGGGCCCCACGGGCCTCCTACCCAGGCGGACTTCAGCCTCAGGGACCCCATCCCTGGGGCCTGGCCAAGTTTACCTGGCTGCCCTGGAGCCTACCCAGGGCACACAGTGTGCAATGGGACCAGGGGGGAAGCCTCAAGCCCCCGTGGTCTCTGCCAGCTCCCCGTCTCCTGCGGGAGCCGGCATTGCTATTGCACACAGGGAGCTTCTGGAAATGCAGCTCCTTGTGTTCAAGAGCAATCGTTTAATTTCTTTCCCTGCCTGCATGTCTGCAGGCAGGGAAAGAGATGAAACCTCCGCTTCCAGCGGGCGGGAGCACTTTGACAGCTCCCACCCTCTGAACCGGAGAGTTTGCTTTGACTTGGCCGTAGCTGTTAACTCCCGCCAAGCAAAAAACAAACAGCTATGTCCCGGAGTGGGCACCACCGGACATAATAGGAGGCGGCCCTCGGGGGTGGCAGTCCCCAGGGCCATAATTGGCTCCAGGAGGAGGGCCATCGGCTCCCCCTCCTTTCCTGTATTTGGCCCCGGGAAGGTGGTGATCCACGGGGTGGGAGGTCCGCATGGCCTCTATATTAAATTGAACAAGTGGTGGTTCCCAGGGCTTGGGGGGTACACGTGCCCCCTATTCATTTTATTTACTGCCCCAGGGAGGAGGTGGTCTCTGGGATCCAGAAGAGGGGTTTGCATGGCCCCCTACATTACATTTACTAAAAGCCCTGGGGAGGTGGTGGTCACCGGGGCTCGGCGGGGGAGTCCACGTGGCCCCCCCTATTCATTTTTTTTGTAGCCCTGGGGAGGTGGTGTTCCCCGACGTCCGTTGGGTCAGTGCAGCCCCCTGCATTAAATTTAACTAAAGCCCCTGGGAAGTGGTGGTCCCCGGGGATCGGGTGAGATGATTCATTTTATTTTTTGTTCCAAGGAGGTGGTGGTTCCCGGGGCTCAGGGCTGTCCGTGTGGCCCCCCCCCCTATTAATTTTATTTGTGACCCGGGGAGGTGGAGGTCCCCGGGGCCTGGGCGGGTCCGTGTGACCCCCCTCGCTTTTACATTGACATAAGCCCGGGGAGGTGGTAGTCCCCAGGGCTTAAAAATGCCCATGGAGGAGGGCCACGTACACCACTCTCCTTTAATTTAATAAACAGCGCATTCCCCCGGGACCTGGCCCACATGGAGCTTAATTAAAAACAAGCATGACGGACGCACCTGTTTTTTCTTTTTAATTTTTACCGCATATTTGTTATGATTATGCACAATTTGTTTGTTAAAAAGTGCTTTCTTTTTCCTCATGGACCCCAAGACAAGAGCTAAGGGGTCAAGGTATTCCTACTCTGCCCTATTTTCTTTTTTTCCACATTTTTTGGAGACTCGGCTGAAGCAGAGTCCCAAGATAGTTGCCAACACTTCCTGGTTGAAGTCTTGGCAGCCAATCAGAGCTCTGCAGATCTCTGCACAAGCTTGCTATTATTCACAAATTAGCCGCAATCGTAGATATACAAATTTGAATTTCCTTAAATTCAGTGTAATTCCGTCCAGTGGTTTGGGTGCAGGCATGTCTAAATCTCCTACGGGACAATTAACATGGGAAATACACTTTTTTCTACCCCCCTTTTTTCTCGGCCCCCACTCGACAGCTCAACCCAAAATTTTCCATGTGCACCGAGATTCATTGGGGCACTTCTTTTGGAAAATTTTGTGAAGATTCATCAAAGGACGCCAAAGCTATAGGCAAGTAAATGTACGCTTTTACAATGGACCCCAACGACCTCAAAAACTACAGACCCATCTCCCTGCTCCCGTTCCCAGCGAAAGTCATCGAGAAAGCCATCAACAGCCAACTCGCCACATTCATCGAAGAGCACAACATCCTCGACTCCTCCCAATCCGGCTTCAGAAAAAATCACAGTACGGAAACCGCCCTCCTCGCCGCAACAGACGACATCCGCACCCTACTGGACAAAGGAGAAACAGCAGCCCTCATCCTCCTCGACCTCTCAGCGGCGTTCGACACAGTCTCTCACCGCACCCTAATACGCAGACTCCATGACGCAGGGATCCAAGACAAGGCCCTCGACTGGATCCGCTCCTTCCTCTCCGGCAGAACGCAGCGGGTCAGACTCTCCCCTTTCCTCTCGGACCCTACACCAACCACCTGCGGAGTCCCCCAGGGGTCCTCCCTCAGCCCTACGCTCTTCAACATCTACATGGCTCTGCTCGCCCCCATCGTCAGAACCTACGGACTCAACATTGTGTCATACGCAGACGACACCCAACTCATCCTCTCCCTATCCAACGAACCCAATACCGCCAGACACAACTTTCGAGAAGGCATGGAAGCCGTCGCCAAATGGATAAAAAACAGCTGCCTACAACTAAACACCAACAAAACAGAAGTACTCATCATGGGCCCAAACCCCGACGCTTGGAACAACACCTGGTGGCCCCCCGCCCTCGGAAGCCCACCCACCCCCACGGACCACGCACGCAACCTGGGAATCATCCTGGACTCCGAGCTCAAAATGGACCGCCAGATCAACTCCGTCTCGTCCTCCTGCTTCCACACCCTCCGCCTCCTACGTAAGACCTTCAAATGGATCCCCCTTGAACACAGAAAAACCATCACTCACGCCCTGGTCACCAGCAGACTCGACTACGGCAAGGCACTCTACGCTGGAATAAACAAAAACCTCACCCGCAAGCTACAGAACATCCAGAATGCCACCGCAAGACTGGTCCTCGACCTGCCAAGACACTGCCACATCTGCCAGCACCTGCGCACACTCCACTGGCTCCCCATCGAAGCTAGAGTCACCTTCAAGATGCTCACCCACGCTCACAAGGCCCTCCACGACACCGGACCAGCATACCTGAACAGCCGACTCAAATTCCACGCACCCCAGAGGACCCTACGATCAGCCCAGCTCTCCTACGCCGTGGTTCCCCGCACCAGAAAGACCAGATCGGGAGGCCGCTCCTTCTCCTTCCTCGCAGCCAGAGCCTGGAACGCCCTTCCGCTCCACCTCAGACAGACAACATCGCTCCCCATCTTCGCAAGAAACCTCAAAAGCTGGCTCTTCGACAGACCCCCCCCCTTGATGGACTGGAACCTGCCAACCCTCCCCCCCAGCGCCTTGAGACCCTTACGGGTGAGTAGTCGCGCTTAACAAACGCCTGATTGATTGATTGAAACATGGTCCTAACTATAACTACCTACTGGAGACTGTCAGTATGAGATATCTATAGATAGATAGATAGATAGATAGATAGATAGATAGATAGATAGATAGATAGATAGATAGATAGATAGATAGATAGATAGATAGATAGATAGATAGATAACCCAGTGGTGGTCACCACTGGGTAGTTAGTTAGGTCAGCTGTTCCATAGGAAAAGCGTTTTTATGTTGCTAATAACTTTGACCCCGTTTGATGAATCTCCACAAAACTTTCCAAAAAGGTGCTTTTTTTGAGTTTTCAGTTTGTGCATGGAAAGTTTCGAGGTGATCTGTCTAGCGGGGGCTGAGAAAAAAGGGGGCCTCAAAAAACATAAAATCCCATGTATTTTCCATAAACTTGTTTACGAAGCACTATAGCAAAAACTCTTTAATGGATTTATACCAAATTTGACAGGAAGCTAGATCTTGGTCTACAGCTTGTACTTTTTTGACTTGGTGTAAATCCATTCATAGTTTTTGAAAAATTAATTTAAAAAAAATATTGTATATCTGGACTGCTGGGTCTGTGAGAGGCTCGAGAGAGTCTTGCGGGAGCGCAAATTTAAAACTAGAGCGCTCTGATTGGCCCAGGGAGCTTTTTTCCTGTGGGCGATCTCACTTCTGTAGGAATCAATATCCCGCAGGTGGGAGCACTTTGATTAGCTGCCAGCAACATGAGAAAAATGTTGCTGGCAGCCATTACAGGACTCGGGAACTCAGTCCCCTGTCCTGAACTAAAAACCAAAAAAATAACATAAGGGGCAGAGTAGGGCATTCCAGCGCCCTAAGCCCCATGGGGGGACCCAGAGGGACCCCCCTGGGGCCAAAATGCAAAACAAAAGAAGCAATTTTTCCTATAAGCCCAAGGAACCCCTGTGTGATTGAGGGAACAAAACCCAATGTGGTGTGCAGGATCTCATTCTTCAATTATAGGACCCGGGGAGCCCACCCCCGGGGCTGCATTTCATAAGGGGAGGGGGGAACGTGGACACTATCCCTGAGCCATTATATGCCCCAGGGAGCCCACCCGCGGGCCGCATTTCATAAGTGGAGGGAGGCGCAAGGCACCCGCTCCCTGAGCCATTAATGGCCCTGGGGGGCCATCACTTGCTGTGTCCCGAAGAGCCCCCCAGAGGACAGAGTAGTTTCCCTGCCTGCTCTGTTGCGGGCAGGGAAACTTGTGTTTACCTAGCTTTGAAAAGACTCCTGCCAGCTGGGGGGAGACTTTTGATCTGTTTCCCTGCCCCACTGATGCGGACAGGGAAACAGATCTACAGATTACTCCCTACCGGAGTGAGCATCATAAATAGCTGCTCCCTGCCGACGGGAGCAATGCTGGCTCCCGCTGCATGTGGAGAGCCTGCTGGAGCCACAGGGGCCATGGGGCTACCCCGAGCTGCCCCCAATGTTGTGTTTGGTGGGTGCCTTGGGTGGACACCAGGGCAACTACCTGTATTAAACGCAAACCCCAGAGGATGGGGTCCCTGGGGTGAGAATAGGCTCAGGAAGGGAGGGCCGCTGGACCCCCTAAAAAAGAAAACACATTAATGTGTGATGGGTCTCAAGGACCTTTTAAAGGCTTTTAAAGGCTCAGGGAGGGCAACTCCTCGACTGCTTTAAAAAAACAAAGTGCCAAATCACGGCGATCCTGCTATTTTCCAGGCTGATGGACAGAATGTTTTCTCTACAATTGCACGTTGAAAAACAATCTGAAATCCTTGATGGAGGTGAATGCATCATTGATTTATTGGAGTTCTATCTCTTCTGCAGTGACTGTTCAAGACGAGTTGGTTCTTCTCGTCACCTGGTCTAAGGGCAGAGTCCACAGTTCTCCCTTTTGATTGCTGCTGAGAATGTAAATAGATAGATATATATACATACAATATCATTTCAGGCTTACAGTACCACATAAATTATAGAGAGATATTTAAATTTTGTCTAGACATTTTCAGTATAAGGAGTGTGCTATATTCATCACCAGGTCCTGATCCACTACACTTATTACAAAAGTCTCACAATAGAACTGTATTATCACTAATGACAACACTCGCCAACATTTTTCTCACCACTGATGCACTCTGCTTCCATTCTTTTACAGCTGCACAGCTTCAAAGTCCAGGCTTTTCTCTAGCGGCGGCTCCTCCGTTAAGGCAGGGGTGCGTCACCCCACTGCTCTCTGAGCAATGCAAAAAGGAAAAATAAAATGATAATAACACAATGTTCCTATCATTTTATTTTTCAGTACTGAGCCAGTCTATGGCGGGATGGGGCTGGGCTGTTGTGATGGAACAGTGTGGAGCAGTGGTGGGCACCATAAGTGCGCATGTTGGTTCGGCCGTCTTAGGATGGCCAAACCTACATGAGCACTTAGCATTTCTCCAACGCAGGCTGTGTTGCACAGCCAGCTGGAGAACTGTCCCAGGCACTGTCTGTGCGGCAAACCAGGCCGCTAATACCAATCACGGCGCTGCTCTCATGCTGGTAATACTATTACCAGCATAGGAGCAGCGTCTTGATTGGCTTAAGGGAGCCTGGAAGCCTGTGTGCTGCTGGGAGTCAACATGAAAAGAAGAGGACGAAGGAGAGGCGGCGGTCAGCAGGTAAGTTATCTTTTTTTTTCCCCTCCCCCACGATGCCCCACCATTTCTGTTCCGTAGCAGCCCCACCACCTTTACTACTGCTTTTACCTTTGAATTCTGGGACTTGTAGTCCTGGTTTTTTAATGAAATAAACAAGACTATAGTCACAGGATTCAAAGAAAAAAACCTGAACTGTAGCTACAATAAGGCATGGACCTCAGAAACTTGGCAGGGGGCTGTCCAGGGATTTAGTACGGTTCTTTAACGAGAATGAGCAGAAAGTACTCTGCTATCACCAGAGACACACCAAACTCATTGTACAGTCACAGGTTATGTTGCCAATCGCAGTACGTGTCACACTTCTGTCAGGAGAGGGCAGCAAACAGGGCGAGAGAAGCAGGAAAGAGCATGCCGTGGCAGGAGCGTCTCCATGTTTATCTTTATTCATGCCTTCGAATCAAGGGCAGCAGACCCCCTGATTCGACCTCTTATGCTGACCCTAGCCCCCCAGGGAGGGGTGAAAGTACCTCCTTTTGCAAAACCTTTCCAAGAATCCGGCTCCTGCCACGCAATGTCAATGCTGAAATGGCAATGCGGCCTGAATATTTCATGAAAGATCATTTTATGTTCAAGCTCTTTTTTGAAAAAAAAAGCCTCTTCTGGGGCCTTACTACATGCTAGCGTGTAATTACCCGTGAAGCATCTAAGATGGGGCTCAAAGAAGGGAACGCCGCCTCGTTTCACGCCCACGTGTCCTGCAGAGAGGCCTGGCTCATACTAACAGGACTGCGGGGTTCTGCTCCCGTCGGAGACGACACCTGAGACGCAACCTGTATGAGGCAGCACAGTGCAGAAGATGCAACCTGGGGCACAACGCAGGGAGGCGCCAAATGTGTGAGGTGCCATGTGGATGAAGCACAGTGTGAGTAACCGGGCACGACAAAATCAGAGACACCACCTGTTTGAAATAACATGTTAGAACAGATACATAACTTTCCTGAGGCACTTACTATCTGTTACACACCATAGTGACCTACCAAGTGTGTAAGACTCTGTGAGCGTCATGAAACACCATTTATGTGTGATAATGTGCAAGACACTGTGATAGACTGTGGTATTCTCAGGGTGCGATACCACTATATGAGACAAAGTGGAGCACGGGTGATGATTCACCAAAATGCTAGGGGTAGCATAAGTGACATCACATACCCTTTAACTTTAATGACAATACAGGAAATGACATCATAACTCCCATGACCCTGATTTTTTCTAGGAAGGCATGTCACATGACCCTAACATCACAACAATTGGTATCACTGAAATACCATAATAACTACATGTTTAGTATATCAGCTTAGCACAGACAAATGTCTGTTTTAGATACCACCTATATTATGGTGCTGACCTCATCTTTGAAAATTCTGGGACATATACTTACCCTGAATTTCAGTTAGCAGGGAGAGCGAGTAACCCAGACCTTTCCTAGAGAGTTTCTCCCCCCACAAGAAAAAATTGAAAAGAATGGGGTGAAATCAAGCATTTTAAAGCAAACATTTCACATAAATTTGCTTAAATTCCACACACAGTATTCAAATCCAGCCAATGAAAGCTGACATTCCCCTGGAGTTGGCTCTATTTTTTACCAAATGTGTTATGGGTGCACCCATATGTAAAAAATTGTCTCCGTATGTCAGGGCCATCATTTTCTCATGTTGTCACTCTCCCATATGCCAGTTTGTCCACCTTTACACCAAGAAATACCTCCATTGTGCTAGTACCAGCATTCTGCGACCAGTATCCACATGCCAATAATTTCCTCAACTATTCCAATATTTTTCCCTGGATGGCCTATATGCAGGGGCATAGCTAGGCCTTAGGCTGCCCGTGGCGGCCCCTGCGTTTGCCGCCCTCGGCAAAATGATAGACCGCAGGTAAGAGCGGGGGGAAGGGGGGCCGGCTGCCGCCCGAAAACTCATGCCGCCTGGGGCGGTCTGCCCCCCTCACCCCCCCCTAGCTACGCCACTGCCTATATGCCATGAATAACCTCCAGTATGCCATTACCAGTATTTTACTACGTGTACCCATTATGTCAAGAATTACCCACAGTGTGCCAGTATTTTGTCACAGGTGTCTGTCATGCTAAGCACTGTTGCAAGTATGCCAGCACTAGTATTTTGCCCCGGGTATCTCTACAAGACAATACTTACCTTTAGTGTGCCAGGACCAACACCAAACTCGCAAGCATCAAATTACATTCTCACTCACACATACTCAATCACTCACATTCATTCTCTCACTCATTTGTTCTCCCTCATAATCTCTTACACCCCCTTACACTCATTTTTATTCATTCTCTCTCAGTCTTACTTACCAACACTCAGGCCTAGATTTACTAACAATTTGCGCTCTGTTTGCCTCACCTTTGTGATGCAATCCTGGCACAAAGTGTTAGGTTGGGTTTTACTATCCAATGAAAATCAGGAATTGCAGTTGTATAGTAACCCAAAGTAACGCAAACTTGCGCTATGCACTGCTTTGCGTTATTTTGTGTTAAGGGAAAATTCCATGGGTGGGGCATGGTGGTTCCCATGCAACCTTACATGAGTTTTGACACAATTCCCCATCTACAAACATTGGTAGACAGGAATGAGTACCAAAATCTTACACCTCCTCGAGGTAGGCGTAACAAGGAGAAATGTTTTCATTTCTACTTGTGTTTCCAGATTTGTACAGCACACATGCAAAGTGGAAAAACTTTAAGCATAGTTTTTGTACTGGAAGGGACCCTTTCCAGTACAAAACCTATGCTTCAGAGAAGACATACACCCTTGTACTGTGGCACAAAGGTGTATATGTTGGCACCTGGCTGCCAAAAGATCGTTATCACATAGCGAGAGAGAAAATGAACCATATCTTAGCAGAAATGGATCAACATTTCCCCACTCCCCTCCCTTGCCCTCTTCCACATTCCAATTCTGGTTAGTTTCCATACCTTTTAAACAGTGGATGCAGGCGGGTCAAGCTCCTGGTAATTGATCAATTCAAAGTCACACAATATCCCTGTTGCAGGAGCTCCAACCCTCTCAGGGTGGCCACGGCGTTTGCCCACTCCCCAAGGCTTACGCTTTGGTGAACTATATGACTTTAAGATGACGTCATATTGGACGGGCCATATAAACAACATGTGGTCACTTTTCAAATGCTAACGGACTACCTACGTGTGAACAAGGCTCACCATAGCAGCCGAAACGCGTCTTGGTGAAGAATCTGGGCGTGTAAAAGTTCAATCCCAATAAAGCTCCTTGAATGTTGTTAAGTTAAGGCTATGGCGTCTTCCTTGGGGGGAGAAGTGAGTGTTCATTTTAGCGAGGGTGCTACGTCCCTCGCAAACGCTGCGGCCACCCTGAGATGGTTTGGAGCTCCTGCAACGGGGACATTGTGTGACTATCCTAATTAGTGTGTGACAGGTATGTGGATAGTGTTTTATGAGATACAAAAATATGATTTTGCAATTTCTTATTTCTGAAAAACAGTAAATCACTAATAAGCAATCGCACAATGTTATGCTCAAAGTCATCAATGTCTTAAATAGCAAATTCCTAGAATTTGTAATTTGAGAATACAGTTTCGCAATTAAACAAATCTGTATCATTCCCAACTTGCGAATGTTGTTCTACTCATAGTAATAACACCACTGAATGAGTAAATGAGCCTTTTTGCATTGCAACAGGCAACAGGATATAAGCACCGCTAAAGATTCCTCTATCCTACACCATGGCTAGCCTGAACCCCAAGGAGGGTGCTAGCAGAAAGTGCAAGAGAAACTTCAAGTGATCACAAGTTAGAACATTTGACTGAAGAGTGTGTTGCGGAAAATGGAAAATTATGTGGCAAGGCCTCACTAACTGTGTCAGAGGTTACAAAAAGACAGTTTTGGTCCCACATACAACAGAGAATCAATGCTATTAGTGTTACTAATAGGAGGATGACAGATTTGAAAACAACAAGAATACCTGTGTTCATGCACAAAAGAAAAACGTGCCGTCAGAAGATAGGCTGCAGCTGCAGGTGGTGGCCTGAATGCTAATCCACCAACCACTATGCCAGAGGAACGTATTGAGTCAACTTTCCAGTCACAGTTTGTGACAGATGTGAGTAGCCTAGACAGATCAGCAACACTACCACGTTCAGGAAGTAAGTTAAATGTATGCACTGCCAGTGTCATTTCTGTTAAGAAGCACACATTTAGAGGCACATAACACACCATGCTCACATGCTTTAATACCACACGCTCAAATGATTAGTTAAAAATGCTGAATCTGTTCACAGATTCATGTTTTCTGAAATGGCCACTAGTGCAATGCATCATGGTACGTTCAGAGGTGGCTGTAACAGACCCTTTGTCCAAGTCATCTAATAAAGCCATATAGCTGCCTTATTAGCAAACTATGGGGATGTGCATATGCGTAGCACTATTAGATGTGCACTCAATGCCACACTCCTGATTACTAATTAGCTGATAAGACATTAACATAAGCATATCTTCACATATGATGGCTCAGACCTGTGCAAAAGCCTAAATATATAGTTGCTCTCATGAGTCTTACTCACCATGTCTCTGACATGTGACCTGTTCTGCCTCCTTACAGCTCAGACAATCCCTGAAATCTCACAGAACATAAAAGTCCAACACACGGGTAGAAGGGCGTTCAGCACCTGAGGGAATGAGGTCTGAGGAGTAGGTCTAGTGGTGCTCTCACCGATGAATGACATCCTGCCTCATTTCAAGAAGGCAGCCAAACTGCTGTAACAGCTGCCATTGTAGGATGCACTAGTATCATACCTGCTGTGAGACGAAGCACATTAGCCCTTCTCGCACTTCGTCAGCCTTCTATGGCGAGCATAAAAGAAACCAATCAAATTAGCACCTGTGCGACTGGAGTTGTTGTTGTCACACCATCAGCAGCACAATGTAAAAAGAAATAATCCAAGATGCTGAGGGTGCAAGAAAATAAGGCACTGTGTGAACTGAGCAGCAATGTGGGTGGGCTGAAGGACACCATGTATGAGGGGCTTGCAGCAAATGAGCAAAGTATTGATGAAAACGACAGGACATGTTAGGATGTGAGTGACATCCGCATGTCAGTCACTTGTGGGAAATGAGCAATGTCATCAAATCCTGTCTTAGTTGCCTGAAGCTCAGGTGCGCTGCTTGGAAACGATACGTGTGCTTTTGGACAACATGCCATTCAATTAAAATAAATGTTCGAAAAACTCTTAAAAGGGCCCTGTGGGATTTCTCAATCTGCATGAGGTTAGGAGGTGGAGGGAAGATAGCACCTGAATATGAGTAGGTAGGGGCTGGCTTCGTTGAGTTGACCTCCTAAAATGGACTACAGTTCAGCTATTAAGCCAGTATTGAGCAACCTTCTTAAGCCATATTTTGAATATCCCACCTTCTCTGTCTGCTCTAATAAAGTAATATATGCACTATAAATACTTTCCATCTCCTCCATCTCCCCTACTGTGCTGTAGGATGCACATTCGCCTCCAGAGCAGATAATGGAGCCATTCTGAAAGCTCCCCTTTTATATTTTGAACCGAGTGACCACCTACCTCCAATATAAGGTATTTTGCACATGCAATTTCAATGTTTTGCGACGATTGACAATTTACAGATGTTTAATACATTGAAATAGCAATCCAGTAATGTTGATAGTTATTTATTTGCATCGATTTGCAACCGATTTGTACATGGGTAACATTTACATAACATAATGTGTATTCGTAAAGCGCACGCTCATCCAGAGGTGTATCTTGATGCTGAATAACAGATGTTTATTGTTACCCAACTCAATAATATTCATTTTATCGACCTCAGAGGAATGAAAGGCTAATTGGAACCATCAGGATTTGAACCTGTGACCATGAGGTCAAACACAGACCCCAACAGTGGACACATTAGTCCACTAACCACCAGACCCGGCATTTAGCAGATCATGCCCCATGCATCAACGGTGTGTCAAGCATGTCCCAAATCTGAGATACTGGGATGAGAAACATCCAGTACTGATGGGCACACTATTAACGCCAGTGTAAAGTGCTGGATGTGAGAAAATGTTTATAACAATGCATGATGAGACACTCTGTGCTCAAGACACTTGTTTGCAATACTATATAGGTCAAGCTGTCGGGGAAAGCATTGGGTCAGGTCACATATATTTAACTGGTGCAGGTAACTTTGCATGTGTTCATATGGCTGGGTCTGAACTGAGGTGGCGAAGTGAGCTAAAGAATGATGATAGATTCAACCCAGATCTGAGACTGGGGGTGTGTCTGAAAAGTTTCAGCGCTCCGTCCATCATCTCCTTGTGTTTGCTCAGTACAAAAGTGTGTCAGTACAGGGGGAATACTGCAGCGGCGTTTGCGACCAGCACAGAAAATTGCGCTTTGTAACATTAAGATGGGGCAAAGCGTGCCCTCAATCAAAATTGGTGCAAAAATGCCTGGCACTAATGCAAAATTGCATGGCACTGGCATATTATACATGATCTGGCTCTAAAGGCAAGAAACAGTCAGACAGTATCATTCACAAAGACCTTTCTGACTGCTGTCGAAATTACATCGTTACCAATTCCAGTGAAATCAAATCTGACCCTCTGTCATTTCCACCTAGAACAAAACAGGTAGAAAAACAAAATATGTATGTGGAAAGAAATAGGTAGAAAAAACAAAAGATGTATGTGGAAACTCACATTCTATGACCTTCATATGTGAATGTCCCTATAAATATACCGCATACATCAATTATCTTACTTATTTTATTTTATTTAAGTGATATTACCGACGTGATCTTTCACTCTGCAATAGTACTACACGATGAGCATAAACCTCTGTTTCCACTCCTTGTGTAGCAGTCCCAAAATGAAAGTGTACAAATATTCAGCTGCTGCTACAAAAATAAAATGGAAAAACAGAGAGTATCCCATAAAAAAAGCGCTGTAAAATCAGGAGCCTTAATTATAGGCACATAAAAACGTACCATAAACACGTCCCCCATATTACTAGGGCTATTTGCAGCAGTACATTATAAAAAAAAACACAGTGAATCGAGAACAGATTGTTTGCTATTTAAAGTGGAAAGGAGGAGGGAGGCGAAACACATTGAGAATTTGCATTTGTTGAATACCAAATTGTAGAAAATGGAAGAAAGCCATAACTACTGATGACCTCAAAATTCTGAAATCCCTGTTTACAATACAGAGACAGCTCATTGAGTCAACCAAAGCAAATTACTATACCAACACCATCAATGAAGCTACCAATAGAAACAGAACACTTTTCAACACACTCAAGCCCTGCATAAACCTCATGCCAGACTCACCTATTCCTATTCCTCGGTCCACCAGGAAAGTGCAATGCCATTAACCCATTCTTAAGTGAGAAAATCTAGAACATCTGAAAGCACATCAACAACACAAAACCTGCTTCATCTCTTAGGCCCATCCCTTCCAATAAAATCCCACTATGGTCAGCCTTCAAAGCCCTACCTCTTGCAGATCTCGCGAACATACTTAACTCTGTCAGAGCCCCTTATTGTGAATATGATGTCTTAGCCTTGTCCCTCATCAAAGGTTTCTCTAGAGAAACTTCCTCATCCCTATTCACCACTGTGAAGGACTCCCTCAGTCAGGTGACTTTCCCAGAAGCTCTCACAACAGGTCAAACCCACTCCTAAAGAATACACGAGACCCTGATGACCTTGCCAACTACTTGCCCATCACTCACTTATCATTCATTGGCAAGATAATTGAAAAACTGGCAAGATAATTGAAAAAGCACTCTGTGTTCAAATCCAAAATCACATTAATGCTAACCATCTTCTACTCGACTTTTAGTCTAGCATCAGATCATGCTGAAGCATGGAGAATACTACATTACACATTTCAGACGAGGCCATCTTCACCACAGAGGAAAGTGACACCTGTTTTCTAATATTGCTGGACCTCTCAGCTGCCTTCAACACAGTTGGCCATCCCACCCTCATACGCATCTTGGAGTCTTGGATGGGATTCACCAGTAACGTCCTTCATTGGTTCTCCTCCTACCTTTCCAACCTATACCAGTTTGTTCACATGGGCCCCTCTAGGTCCCAAATGAACTCTATCTCCTACGGGGTCCTGTTGGGTTTTATACTGTCTCTTGTCATCTTCAACCTTTACGTGGAGCCACTAGGGGCCAGATGTAGGTAGTATGTTTGTGCTTACCAAATAGCGAATTTTCGCCATTCTCTGTTTGGTAATCGCAAACACCAATGTACAAATGTGTCTTTGACACATTTTGTAATTACCAATGGGTCGCAAATGGACCAACCGCATTAATATTCATGAGGTAGGTCTCAGTTTGCAACTAATTGGGAATCGCAAAAATCACAAGGGTTGTGGCCTGCTGGAGTCAACAGACCGCCATGTGTGTGACTGATTTTCAATAAAGCAATTTTGTTTTTGAAATGCAGCCCATTTCTCTTTAAGGAAAACGGAAAGCATTTAAAAAAAAAAAAAAAGTTTTCTGTTAATTTTTTAAGAGCAGGCAGCGGTCCGTGGGACCACTGCCTGCTCTTAAAAAATGCTCTTACAAATGGGTTACCACCTACTTAAAGTAGGTGGTAAAATGTGAATGTTTTGCGACTGCATTTTGATTGCAAAACATTCATAAATACCTCTGGCATTAGGAATGGACATCCTAAACACGTCCCTTCAAAATACCATATCGCAAACCCAATTTGTGATTAGGTAATAGGTTACCGAATTGCAAATTGGGCCTTTCTACATTGAAAAATGCCTTTTTTCATTCGCAAACGACCCAATTCTGTAAATCGGGCCGTTTGCGAAAGAAAAAAAGCTTTCTACATCTGGCCCTTGGTGCTCTACTCACAGTAAACAGAATCAAGATTTACCAATGCACACATGATACACAATTCTACTTGAAAGTCTCCTCTGCTTCAGACATCCAATACCTCAAGCTCTACCTGCACATAATCCAGACCTAGACATCTAGCGCCTTCCAGAAGCTCACCCGAACCAAGACTGAATTCCTGTTATTTGCCAAGAATGAACAAGAAGCAGTGCAAAACTGTCTCAATGACATGAACCTTTACATTTTCAAACCTCAACTTTCACCAATTGTGAAGTCACTTGGATTCACCCCGGACACTAACCTCACCCTCAAACACATTGCCAAAGGAACGAAAACAGCCTGGTACCAGCTCTCTGTTCTAAAGAAAGGGAACTGTTTAGTCCAGAATACAACTAGAGAACCGCTGTTCACGTTATTGTACTCTTGCATTTGAATGGTGGTAACTCCTTATTCCCTGGCCTCCCAGACTCCACACTGGCGCTCCTTAAAGGCATCTTTCATGGCACAACATGTCTCATACCAAGTCTGAAGAGGTATGATCACATCACCCCAACATGATGGAACACCATTGGCTCCCTTTATCGGCCCACACCATCTTCCAAACAAGCTTCCTCATTTATAAATCCATTACTTACAGCACACCCATTATCCTGTAAACAAACTCACCACCTCGGGTGGTTTCTGCACGTCTGTAACCAGGACAACATCAAACTACAGACAAAGGACCCAATTTAGAGTTTGACAGATGGGTTACTCATCACAAAAGTGACAGATATCCCGACCTCCTGTTGCATTATACCCTACAACACTTGTAATAAGGTGTGCTGGATATCCGTCACATATGTGACAAAGTAACCATCTGCCAAACTCTAAATTAGGACCTAAGAATCGTAAAAAAGTAAAAACAAGGCAGCAGGCTTTTTCCTTTTATGCACACAGGATCTGGAAAAACACCAGGACGGCCTCAAAGTGGTAGCAAATTAGGAAAGAGTTGAAGATGCATTTCTTGAATGAACACTACAGAAAAGCGCTTCAACACCCATCAGGGATAACAAGTGCTATATGAATGCAAACCTTTCTTCCTTTTTATCCCTCCGCTATCCTTCTCACTCCAAATAACTGACTAATATCCACCACTGAAACTACTTTCATATTTCACCATATTAATTCACGACTAATCCTTTATGGGCTTCCGGAGTAGCGTGCTTCAACACCCCATCAGGGGTAACAAGCGCTATATAAATACAAACCTTTTTTCCTCCTCTATCCTTCTGCTATCATTCCAAATCCAAATAACTGACTAACCTATCCACCACTTAAAATGTACTTGCATGTTTCACTATACTAATTCAACACTAATCCTCTATGGGTCCCGGAGTAGCGTGCTACTCACCGAAAAGCGATTTGACGCCTCGTCAGGGGTAGTAAGCGCTATATAAATGCAATTACAATACAATACAATACATCTCAATGCACTAAAAATCCACAAAACATCTACCTCTCCAACCACTCATTGACTTCATGCTTAGCGCTCACCCTGTACAGCATTCTGCTGCTTTTTGGCTAGGTTTGCGCTATACAAATACTACATACATATACATACATACATAGCAGGCAGCAAGGTATGGCACAGTTTGTGATAGTAATCTGGGGAAATAGTGCTGGTTGTGGTATAAGCGGCACTGTTTGTGGCTGTGGCAGTGAGATGGTGTAGGTGTTCATGTTAGTGACTGTCACAGGTAAATGGTGCAGATGGTCGGAGGTAGCAGTGATTGTGCTTGGTTTTCAGGCATCAAAACAAAAGACTTGCAAGGACAGATGCTTGTGCTTCCTCCTGTGCGGCATCATCTCATCTCAATGGACACTCAGATGTTTCCTGCACCATGTTGCGTTATGTCAAACTGACAGCTCGGCCAAGGCGCAATCACTTTTCACCATGTTCTAGAAAATGTTAAGTTTGTTGTTTCATTTTAGCTGTCCAGATGAAGAGAGGAAAGGGGTGAAAGCCGGGGAAGGGAGTGTGAGGAGCAGAAGCAAGGAGGGTTAGATAACTACACTTCTAAACGTTATGGAACTTAAACCTATCTATGCATCCGTCAGTACACTGAGTCAACAACCTGTTTTTGATCAATGCCAGTGGCGTAGCAAGGGGGGGACGGCATGATGAGTTTTGGGGGCGACGTCCGATCCCCGCTCTTACCTGCGGCCATCGCGGGAATCGCCAGTATCCCCCCCCACCCCTCCCCGCTCTTTCATACAAAAGTCCAGCTACGCCACTGATCAATGTTCTGCACTGCTGTGTTGGGAGCATTTTATGGAGGATGTAAATATTGCAACAACACATTCCACAGTGGTGGCATTCGTTTTTGTCCAATTAAAATACTTCTCTGATTGGGAGCTAGGGTTTTTAAAGTATCTTGCCAATTAGCACCAGGAGTAGCGGTGTTGAAGAATCCGTCACCAGGGACTACTTGTGCCATGTAAAATGAAATTTCAAAAAGATCAAGTCACTAGATGCTCTTTCATGTGCCATGCTAGCTGTGCTGGGAAACAACCATTACAACGCAGTCATTACAACGCAACTGCCTTTACATTGCATGCCATTACAACGCAGCCATTACAACGCATGTCACTACAACGCATGCCATTACAACGCATGTCATTACAACGCATTACCCCTACACTATCCAACACTTATCCTACTGTTGCACTCACTGGAGTGGGAATAGTAATTTTTACCCCTACACTATCCAACACTTACCCTACTGTTGCACTCACTGGAGTGGGAATAGTAATTTTACCCCTACACTATCCAACACTTACCCTACTGTTGCACTCACTGTTGTGGGAATAGTAATTTTTACCCCTACACTATCCAACACTTACCCTACTGTTGCCCTAAAAGTATTATGCTTTGTAATTGCATGCGTTGTAGTGGTATAAATTGTAATGGAATGCGTTGTAAATGTAGTTTCTAAAAATGCGTTGTGATGGCATGCGTTGTAAAATCATGCGTTGTAATCGATGTTGCGAAGTAAAAACCGCGTTGTAAAGGCATGCGTTGTAAATGTTTGTGTTGTAACGTGTCCTATTCGCTGTGCTTTCAGGTGTAGTGGTGCGCCATGAGGGATTTTTATTTATTTATAAAGTTTTATATAGCGCTAGCTAGACCCGTGGGTATCAGAGCGCTTTACATACACAAAGGAAAAGAAAAGATTGCATAACAACGCAGGACATGAGGATGCATAAAGATAAAAGCAAAGACATAATACTTATGTATCCAGTGAGGGGAGAAGGACGCAGGGGGCTGACACAGTCAGAAAACCACCATCCTTGAAGGTCAAAGTTAGTGGGGAGTCCATTAGGTTATTGATGCCTAGGATGGTTGCCTTGGTCGGTAAAGTATTGGTTGAGGAGAAAGAGTTTCAGGTCCTTTTTGAAGCAAGAGAAGGAGGAGTTGCATCTGAGGTCAATGGGGAGTGCGTTCCATATCCTGGGTACGTTGCCAGAGAAGGACCGGCACTGGGTCGTTTTCTTTTTCAGTTTCGGAGGGATGAGAAGAGAGTTGGTGCTTCTCAGAGTTCTGGATTTTCCTGCTTTTACTAGTTTGCTGTTTAGGTAGTTTGGGGATTGGGTGTGAAGGGCCTTGTGTGTGATGCAGGCCAGTTTGAAAATACATCTACCTTCCATGGGAAGCCAGTTGAGTGCGTTGAGGGTTGGTGAGATGTGTTCAAATCTTTTTACACCAGTTATGAGTCGGCTGCCATGTTAAGGACTGACCTTAGTGGGGCTAGGTGAGCTTTTGGTGACCCTGTTAGGATGGCGTTTCCATAGTCCAGTTTAGAAAGGACTAGGGATTGTACAATTGTCTTGAGATCATCTTGAGGAATAAAAGGTTTAATTTTCTTGAGGTGTTTTAGAGAGTAAAGCGCACTTTTTGCAGAGTTCTTGATGTGGTCCTTCATTGACAAGTTTTAAAAAAAAAAATTTTTATTGAATTTCCAACAACATTACAGCGGTACATTATGCAACTGAATCATGTCACACATCACCCCCCTGAAATTTAAAGGTTACATCCACGTCTAAAAGAAAGAAGAAATGTTACAATCCCCTGCTCCTTTCCGGAGCCACTGCCCATTACAGAATATGACATCAAGGTGAAAATACACATTTCGACCCATGGCTAAACACTAGACTGGTGTTGACCCCACTAGTTGGATGGTGGAGGCGGCTCCCCTGCCTCTGTCAATGGGGCCATTCATGTTTGCCTCTCTCTGCGCAACTCAACCGTGGGAGAAATACAGATACCCCCTCTGTACTTGTTCCAACTACCCCATTTATGATCCCACTTTCCTGGGCATCCCCGTCCCTTGAAGACTGTCTTCTCGGCAATCATGGCAGTGTCCATATCTTTCGCCCAATCGCTCACACCTGGAACCGTGTCTACCCCCCATTTCTGTGCAATATTTCGCTTCGCTATCATATAGCCCATCGAGGCCCAAGACTGCTCCGCCTGGGAAAGATCGGTCGCTCCCCAAATGTTAAGCATGCATAGGTGGGGAGACAGCTCAATTTGTTTGCCACATGTTCTCACTAGTTGGCGGGTAATCTTTTCCCAGAATTGTTGGATGTGCGGGCATTCCCACAATATGTGTAGGAAGGTACCCACTTGATTGCAGTGTCGGAGACATAGCGGGTCGGGGCGTCTACCCAATTTGTGCAAAAGTTTAGCATCGAAATAGACTCGATGTAGGATTTTTAACTGGACGAGCCGTAGGTGCATGGGAATGGCCACCTCCCTAGGCGACGCCACAGCGTCTCGCCAGTCATCATCCTCCATATCTCCCAAATCCGTTTCCCAGCCCACTCTAACCTTCAGCATTGGGTCTGAACGATTATTAACCAATTTCTTATAGGTGAGCGATATGACCTTCCGTTCCATGGGGTCCAATAATAGCCGGTCTTCCAGGGGGGAGGAGTCAGGCAGCGGGGCGTCCTTGGGCAGGGCGGACGAAATTGCGTGGCTAATCTGCAGATATCGGAAGGTCTCAGATGGTGCCATTTGGTACTGTGCGTGGAGGTCTGCAAATGAAGCAATTTTCCCTTTGACCCACATATCCCCTACCGTGGATATCCCTATTGTGTCCCACTTATCAAAGCCAGAGCAGCGGCCCAGACGCCCCAAGATGTCAGACTCCCACAGTGGCGTCGTCTTAGTCAAGCGCCCCCCCCAGCCCAGTTTTCTCGTAACTGTGTGCCAGGTCTCTACCGTATGGGCAGTTGGGCCAGTTAAATGAAGTTTACGGTGGTTGGTATAGAGCGCCCTGTTATAGCCCCCCCGTCCCATGAGCCAGTGGTCCGTTCGAAAATTAGGCTCATCATGCGGGTCAAACACCCACCTATTGATTGGAACCAACTGAGAGGCCTGGTAGTAGAGCCGTAAGTCAGGTAGCCCTATACCCCCGTCGTACCATCCCATTGTGAGCTTATTCATGGCAATGCGCGGTGCGCGATCTTCCCACAATAGACCCCGCAGTACTCCCTCAATTTGTGAAAAATAGGAGTCAGGAATAGGGTTAGGGGTGTTTTGCAACACGTATAGGAAACGCGGGAGAGCGAGCATCTTGAACAGAGACGCCCGGCCCAAGAGAGTAAGAGGGAGAGATCGCCAGTGTTGGGCATCCGACTTTAAGCGCTGTAAGGGCCCGAGCAGGTTATGGTGAAAGAAGAGATCCGCATCCGGGGTTACAAAAATACCCAGATAACGGAAGCCTCCGAGGGCCACCGGAATCTCGCAGTCCCGGGGACTAGGTGGTGGCATGCCCCATAACACGAAAAGCTGGGATTTGGACCAATTTATGCTGTATCCCGAATGGGCACCAAAAATGTGGAAGATATGTAACACCCGGTGCAGTGACCTCGGTGGGGAAGCCAGGTATAGGAGGACATCATCCGCATAAAGCGAGATACGGTCCTCATGGTCCGCTGTCCACTTGATCCCTCGTATTCCCGGGTCTCCGCGAACCCAGACCGCGAATGGCTCCAGCACTAGGGCGAATAATAATGGGGACAGAGGGCAGCCCTGTCTCGTGCCCTGGTGGAGGGTGAAGGCAGCCGACCGGTGATTATTAACGACAACATGTGCAGTAGGGTGAGTATATAAGAGCCTAATCCAACGGATCAGCTTGGGTCCGAATCCAATGTGCTCAAGCACGGCAAAAAGGAAATCCCATTCTATGGTATCGAACGCCATCGTGGCGTCTAGGGATAACAGGACCGCGTCCTCCTCGATGGTCTCAATCCTGCCCAGCACCCCGTGCACCCGACGTAGTTTACGCGCCGTATTTCTCCCTGGTATAAACCCAGTTTGATCCGGATGGACCAGTTCCGTAACATAGGGAAGAAGTCGATTGGCCAAAAGTTTGGCCAGAATCTTAGCCTCAACAGTTAATAGGGAGATGGGGCGATATGATTTACAATCTTCCATTGGCTTATCTGGTTTGTGTATCACAACTATGGCGGCCGTACGAATATCCTCCGGAAGAAGACCCAACTCAAAACATTCGTTGTAAAGATTCAACAGGTGAGGCGCTAGTATTGTCGCCATGGGTTTAAAAAGCTCAATCGGTAGTCCATTTGGACCCATCGCCTTACCGGAGCGGACATCCTGCACTGCCTTGTGTATCTCTGCAACCGTAAAGGCCACCTCCAAGGCCTCCCTACCCTGTGGGGAGATACCCACCACATTAATAGTAGCTAGAAGGTCTGCCGACATCGAGGCCTGAGAAGTCTGTGGGACGCTATAAACATCCACAAAATGAGAAGCAAAGGTGTCAGCTATCAGCTGGGGATCCGTGAGAAGTGTACCATCTGGCCCGTGTATCGCGCTGACCCATTGTGCAGCCTGTTCCTTGCGCTCGAGCCACGCTAAAAGTTTTCCTGTGCGTTCGCCTTGCTCATATACCCTATGCTTGGAAGAGAGGGACCGCAGCGTAGCTTCTTCCAATAGAAGTTGTCTATAATCTTGTCGTGTGAGTGTGAGGCTATGCTGATCATCTGGATTGGGGGCCCGTGATACCGTGTCCTCCAGATTCAACAAGTCTACTTCCATCTCAGTCACTATTTTGTTACGCTCAGCCCTGTGTCCCGCTGTTAACGACAGTGCCCTGCCCTTAATAACTGCCCCAAATGCCCCCCATATCGTTACTGCAGAGTCAACGGACCCCACGTTCTCTGCAAAGTAGTATTTTGTGTCTTGGCGGAGGGCCTCTTTAATATGCGGTATCCTTAAAGCCCACGGCTGTATCTTAATAGTAGTGGGTTGTCCGGAACGGAGGACACCCAGGGTCGCCAGTACTGGGGAGTGATCGGAGATCCCTCGGGCTAAGCAGGTGGAGCTCACAAAGGCCTGGATGTCCTGAGCATGAGTGAATATGTGGTCGATCCGCGACTGGCTACCATGTGCCCCAGATTGGAATGTGAAATGTGTGTGTAGTGGGTTCAGCCACCGCCAGATATCCACTACCCCCATGGCGTTGGCAAACTCATTAAGCTGCGAGCCCCTCAATGGATCCCCCCGAGGTGGCTGACGGTCCCGAGAACCGTCCATTGTGAGTTTGAAATCCCCCCCCATCGCCAGTACCCCCACTGGTAGATCCAGCAGCAGGGTGCTTACATCGCGCAGCGTTTGTCGTTGTAACCCGGGGGGCGCATAAACGGTGACGACATTAAGGACACGCCCTTCCCAGGAACCCGAGACAGCTGCATATCGCCCCTGCACATCAGTCCAAGTGTCATGTATGATATATGGACAACCCTTTCGGATGAGAACCCCCACCCCTCTGGAGCCAGAGGTAAAACTGGAGTGGACTACCATTCTATAGCCTTTTCTGTTCAAAGCCCCACAGGAGTTCCCAACCAAGTGTGTCTCCTGCAGCAGCACTACGTCGAGCTCCTGCCGCTTAAGATATTGTAGTACTATACCCTTCTTAATCTTCTCCCCAAGGCCATTGACATTCCATGTGGACAATCTAAGTGTCAGACCATGTTTGCTCGCTGCCATCTGTGAAAGATATATATGGCCAGAAGATTTCTCCCAGTGGGAGGGAACCCGGCCCCCCCCCACCCGGACAGCCGAGTGGCTCAGGTGACCAGATGCATGTGTAGCGGACTATAAGTGGGCTAGTTACCGTATATCCGGTGGTGACGTTGAAGAACTCGTTGTTGGAGAGTACCAATACAAAACTTACAAAAAACACAAACCCCCCCACCCCACTTTGACCCCCCCCTCCCTGCCTCCATGCGTAACGGGTCAAGAACCACCCGCCTCCCCCAACTTGCAGAGTGCCTGTCGCCCACCCTCATCAACTTTGGGAACGTGTTCAACCCCACTCCCTAATTAACAAGCGTTAATTCAAACAGTTAGCCCCGGCCTTGGGCGCTCAGGGTCAAAAGAAAGAGGTGCCTCAACCTCATATGTCTACATAGTACAGAGTTGTAAGTCCTCACTTGCCGCCCCTAGAGGTTTAAGAAATATCTGGTCCCCCCGGTGTTCCTTTCCTCTGATACCTGAAAGAACCACCAGCCATTTAAGACGATTATGTCCTGTATCCCAGTAAAGAGAGAAAGAGTGCCAAACCGCCTCCTGAGTGGTCCATCGTGCGATCTCATCCCAGAGAACTCCGAGATTCCGCATCAGAGGGTAACGGGGATCTTCCATGCTGACTTCTTTCCCCTGCCACTCCCGCCATAGAGGAAACTTTGTTGTGTGCTTTCTTGCCCACCGTACGCCAGCAGTCTAACCAGTCCCAAGCGTCCTCAGGCCTGGTAAAGAACCACAATTTTCCCTCCGATTCAATCCTGAGTTTCGCGGGAAATAACATAGCATATTTGAGCCCCTGCTCTCTTAGGGCTCTCTTCACTTCTATGAAGCTCCTGCGTGGTTTCTGGACCCTAAGGGTGAAGTCCGGAAAGAATGATACTTTACTATTGTCAATTGTCACTGGAGGGGCAACTCTCGCCATCTGCAAAATCAGGTCGCGATCACGAAAGTTAAATACGCGGGCCAGGAGCGGACGGGGAGGGGCCCTCGGCTTCGGCTTACCCCCCGGCACCCGATGGGCTCGTTCGATAGAGAAGCATTTAGACAATCCTCTCGGCTGGAGATGTTGCAGGATCAGTTCCTCGACATACAGGTCAGCGGTCTGTCCCTCTGCCCGTTCTGGAATACCAAGAATTCGAACGTTATTACGCCGCATTCTGCCTTCGTAATCATCGAGTTGCAATACCATCGCCTCCTGGGTGGTATGCAGGTCAGCAACCTGCTTCTTGAGGAGAGCGGTATCCGCCACCAGCTCCGCAGTTGTGCCCTCTATTGTGTTCACCCGGTCCGCCATTTTCCTCATGTCTTCCCTCATCAGGGCTATTTTTGTGGCAACAGTATCTATCCGCGTCTCAAGAGAGGTCCGCACAGTTGTGATTGCCGCCAAGAGGTCCCTGTTGGACGGCTCCGGTGTGGCCCCCTGGTCTCCGGCCACGCCCGGCCTTTCTTCCTGAGATTTATGCCATGCAAATTTGTCCAGCTTTACTTGCGCCGTCGATCTGCCACTTCGTCCAGTCGCCATCTCACCCAGTTGGAGTGACGCAGTTGCCGGGCCGGGAGGCTGCCGCTACTGACCGCCGCCTGCCGTGGGGTCAGCCACGCGGCCTGTCAGCTTTGACAAACGGCCCCCTAACCCCACTGCTGGAGAACGCTAGGAACCCCCGGGGGTGTCCGTCATGCACCACTACGATGGATTCAGGGAGGGCCCCCTGTAATTGCCCGCTATGACCCGCCGGTCAAGCGAGCGCCGATGTGAGCCGATGCAACGGGCCCAGAGCAGATCAAGGCCCCTGTGGCAGTGCAGGTCGATCTCTTATGCTTCACCCCCCTAAAGGCACCTCCAGGTCCAGAGTACAGATAGCAGGCAGACAGCTACTCGGTGCCTCCAAAGAGAGTTCTATTTAGGGCTTCTGACTCCCAGGTAAATAATGGCAGCCCCACGGTGGGTCCCAGTCCTCACTTTGTAAGGGCCACCTCCTCAGTAGCCCCCTGAATCGTGGTCGGAGTAGTGGGCCGCTTGTGGCGTAGCGCTCGCCCCACACGCTGGGGGCTTGGGGAGAGTCCCACCCAGTTGGATGTCCTCCGCGATGGTAAGGCGGCGCCGCAGCCAAGATGAAAAAGGGGGGGAAGGTGGGGGCGCCGAGCGCGGCGCTGATCTCCAACCCCCCCTCGGCACACACCAACCTGTACCCGCACCCCTCCGGTGGGCACTTGGGGTCGGACTGACGGCGGGACACAGGTTCCACCCTGGCAGCGCTGCCGGGACACTCGCGGACCAGGCCTCCGCCGCGGCGCTGCGTTACTCTTCTGCCCCGCCGGGTCCCACTTCCGGCCGGTGAGGGCTCCCGAGGAGGAGCCGGCGTCTGGAACTCGCCTCGTCCAGCGGGCACGATCAGCCCCAATTTGCACCCGGGTCTCGGGTGTCTGCCGTGGCTGCCTGGGGGCCTCTCAGGGCGATGTTTCGGCCGGGGGAATCAGTGTTAGTCGGATATCTCGGGAGTGGCGTGCCGGAGCTCGGCTACAGCGCGGCCATTCCCGTCGGCAGCTGGCCACGCCCCCCCATTGACAAGTTCTTGTCCAGGGTAATGCCTAGTGACTTTACTGAGTAGGATAGGATGAGGGAGCAGTTTAGAGCATCAAGCTCCTTGAGCCAGACTTGAATTGGTTGGTGGTTACTTTTCGGAGAGAACGGTATTAATTCCGTTTTGTCTGGGTTCAGTTTTAAGTGGTTTGCGTTAAACCCCTTGTGACTACTGCTGCTATAGTACTTGCCCTCACCAATGTTGTAGCAACTGTCCCTTCAGCAGGGTTGGACTTGGACAGAAAATAGACCTTGGCATCAAAATAAAAGTGGCCCACATTAGTGACTCAGAAGGCTGAAAAAAAGTGGGGGCTCATTCTTTAGATTCGGGTAGTTGTGAACGTGTAAAAACATGTTCTACAGGTGTTTTTCAAGGTATGGGAGACTGCATAGATGTGTGCTTGCTGCAGGCAATATCTGTGCTAATATCAGGTAAATGAGCAGTAAACACCGGCACATTAGACCATAAAACAGGCCAGACAGGGGAACAAAAGCAGTCTTGGCACAACGCTCAAACCATCCCTGCCCCTTTGTCTCCCTGTGGTATCTCTTCCTTTCCATCTATCCGTTCTCTCTCTGCCCTTCTCTCTCTTCTCCCTCTCTGATCTCTCACAGTCTCTCCATCTCCACTCTCTCTTTCTCTTAAAGCCCTTGGTGCCTGCTACAACTAACCTCGAGGAGCTGGAGAACCAGACAGAGGCAGCAGGGGCGGCCCTGGGTTTTTAAAACCAGTCTCAAAGGGCTCCAGACCACCGGGGAAATGTCCGGTGGAATAACAGGCCAGCCTGGCTCTGAAACAAGCCTACAGACCACCAAACATACCGGTTCACACACTGACCTGTCAGAAAAACCCTTCTGGCAGATTTTCCTACACAACAGCCCGGCTCTGTCCTTAAGAAATGTTCACTCATTGGTACTGAATGTTTCCAAACCATAGTACCTTTGTGAGTAATGTCCTTTTGTGAGTATTAATGCCATATCAGCGGCTGGTGCTGTCTTCAGCTTCAGTCCACTCACCATTATACTCAGACACTGTGTATTCACAGAGGAAAAATGAAAAGATGAGAATATATCACGTGCAGGTGGAACCAGTATCTACTACATGAGGTGGGTACTTGTATTGACTCAGTGCCCCACGCCATCTTTTGAGGCTTACAAGAATGCCAGTTTTGTGAGAGGTTGTGCACTCTTCTGCCTTGCAGGCCACTGCCAAGAGCAAACATTATGTCACACTATAATGGCAAGTGTGTTACCAGAATATTGTTGTCACAATATAGTTTTACATAAGCATTGTGTCCTAAACATTTATTACAAAGAAATGACAATAGAAAATCTATGGCCAATGGAATAACAGCTTTTTGAAAATGATATTTAGGACATGTTTGTGTCAACAGCTATGTTTGTATATACATCTCCTTGTGTTTGCTTTGTATATAGTATCCTGACATGACATGAAGCCTATGTCAACCCCAGTCCTTCTGCGTTTTTCACCAAGAAAGGTTTTGAGAAATAAATGAGTTAACTTTCCATATAGCGGGTTCGGAAACCAACACACATGGATTCTGGAATTTTTATTTGAGTTTCATATAGCACTAGCCAGACCCGAAGGCATCAGAGCGCTCTACATGCTGTGTACAAGGTTTACTCAAATTACATGAGAGGGCTTGTGTGGGTCAAAGCAGTCAAAGAGGTAAACAAGCAAAAATACAGCATTAGGGTAGTTAGAATAATCCCCCCAAAAAGTACGTGAACAATACAGCATTGAGGTAATGGCATTAGCGCTAGATTGGAGACTGAAAAAGTAGCATCGAAGGATCCTGCTGAGGAGGGTTGGATCTTTGGGAATGTGGATCAGCTAGTGAGCGTGTTGAAGTAGTTTTTAAGCAGTTGAGATTTGAGGTCCCGTTTGAAGCAGGAATAGGAGGGGTTGCAGCCGACATCTTTAGGGAGTGAGTTCCAAATCTTGGGAGCATTTCCCGAGAAAGAGCAAGCCTGAGAGGATTTCTTCTTCAGATTAGGAGAAGTAACAGCTGCTACTGGACCCGGGTGGTGAGTCACTGGGGAGAGGGCCCGAGGGGGAGGGGTACAGGGGAGGGGAAGGTGGACACAAATGATAAAATAAATTTTAAAAAACACTTACCTTGATACGGCCGGCTGCGTCTCTCCTCCGTCCTCTTCTTCCTGGCTCCAGTCGGCAGTAGGAAGCAGCAGGAAGCTCCCGGGCTCCCCTGAACCAATCACAATGCTGCAGTGCAGCATTGTGATTGGTCTGAGCACAGTGGATCGGCACTCAGAAGGGGACTGGGAGGCTTTGCCCACCAGGCTGTGTAATGCAGCCTGGTGGGGAAGATGCAAAGTGCGCAGGACTGTTTGGCCGGCCAAGCAGTCCTCGGCACTCGGGGAGTGCTTTGCACTCCTCCTCCATGCTCTGCCCAGCCCCGCCCACCCAGAGAGCCACTAACTCTAATAGGAAAACTAAAATGATACTAACGATATGTTATTATCCTTTTAGTTTTCCTATTGAGCAGTGGGGCGACGCTCCTCCGCCTTAGCGGAGGAGCCGCCACTGATTAGGAGGTATGAGAAGAAGAGAGTTGGAGCTTTTCAGAACCCGACTTCTTTCTGCTCTCAAAAGTTTAGTTACTAGGTATTTGGGGATGTTTGTATGAAGGGCTTTGTGGGCGATACAGGCTGTCTTGAAGATGCGTCTTCCTTCAATGGGAAGCCAATTGAGACTCTTGAGGGCAGGTGAGATGTGATCAAACCATTTAATTCCTGTGAGGAGTCTGGCAGCCGCATTGAGAATTGCTCTTAGGGATGCAAGGTGACTTTTCGGGGTGCCAGTGAGAATGGCGTTGCCATAGTCAAGTTTCGAGAGAACAAGTGATTGTACTCAGTATTAAGATCATTGGGGGATAAACATTTTGATTTTCTTGAGGTGTTTTAGTGTGCATTTATTTAAAAAAATGAGTTCACCCTTACAAAACAGGTAACACAGAAGAGAACACTGACCTTTCACAACAGCTTCTTCAGTTAGTTACAACTGAACATTCCAAAGGAACAGCTTTAAAGCTGAACCCAGTATCACTCAGTGGCGCACCTTTTAATATCCCTACAGACAGACTAGTGTTCTGTTTTTGTAAATTTAGAGGATGTTCCCGTTTTGATTTTTTAGCCTAATTTTACGACCATGGTCGATACAAAGCACTCTGAGGATATTTGCTTTTGCAATTTTAATGAACTTCAAAGAAAAATATTGACGGAGTCATATTAATAAATAGCTGGGAAGAAAAAAAACACTAAAAGTATGTTGATGGGAGACAAAATAAATGCAAACACGTGAAGCATTCTTAGGAGTTTTTTTAACACTTATTTTCCTCGAAAAGAAACTATTGAATTTCTGCGGGACAATTACTCTGCCAAAATTAAACAATTTTGATAGAGGTATTATAAGGTAATAAACAATAATTTAGCAATTTCATTTATGGCAAAATTGTACATTTTGTTTGGTTCCCTTGCTTGAATTTAAATTTCACAAAGGTTCAAAGGCCTTTTCTATCTGTCTTCTCTAATGAGGCATTCTCTGCTGCATCTAAAATGCCTGTCGCACCCTTCTTCGATTATTTGTGGCAGTGGTCTTTTTAGGTCACAGCCTACCAGACATCACAGCTGCCTGGTTTGATAAAGACATCTTGGGGACATTCAGAAATTTGACCTAGCAATGCATTTGCCTGTTGCTTGCCATTGGCTTTGTGGTTTGTAACTCATGTTTTCTTGCTTTCCATTTGCTGACTTTATTTGTTTTAGGCTGTCCATCTTGAGTTCGAACCTTCCCTTACCCAAACCTTATTTAGAGGATCCTTACAAGTGTTTCTTTTCTGTAAACAGGTCTGTAAATCTTGTACTTATCTCGTCAAAGAACGAGGTCAAATGTCAGGCGTTGTCTTCCAAGGGCGCTTGCTTACTTTTTTTTTCTCTGACTTCAAAGTGAGAGGATTTATATGACAATCTTGATGGATGCTGGGGTTAGGAAAGAGTTTTTTTCTAGCACATGACAACATTTAAATGAACTGTGTAAGTATTTCAGAATATATCAGAATTAGGAACACAAATGAAGCCCTTTTTTTGTTATTTCTGGAAGTGTGTTGGAAACAAATACTTTAATATGATCAAAATAAATTATTACACTAGGTGATAACATTTGCGGACATTATCGTTTGTGTGCTGAATACTTTCATCAGGAAAACTGTATGTCTGTGCAAATGTAATGGTCATTTCAATTGAAAATGTGTTGTCTGTCATGGCAGTGTGCTATCACACCACAAATACTACATTATATGCCACTCCACTTTACTCTGCACCACTCCACACCACTGCACTCTACTCTGCACCACTCCACTTTATACCACTCCATGCCACTGTACTCTGCACCACTGCACTGTGCGCCACGGTACTCTATGCCTCTTTCGCTACCCTGTACCACTCTACTCTATACCAATGAACTCTTTGCAACTCTACTCTACACCACTGTACTCTACACCATTCCAATCTAGGCCACACCAATCTAATCTGCACAGTTCCACTCTACACCACTGTACTCTACGCCACTCTGCAACATTGCACTCTACACCACTGCACTGTATACCAATACATTCTACGTTGATGCACTTTAATCTGTGACACTCAACTCCATGCTCCTGCACTCTACTCCAATCCACTGTACACCACTCTAATCTACTCTGTACCACATGCACCATATGCCACTGCACTATACACCACTTAACTCTATGCCATAACACTCTATGCAGTTCTATGCTATGGGAGTGCACTCTACCCGGCACCACTCCACTTCACACTACTGTGAAACAATCTACTCTTTGCCACTGCACTCTATGCTACTCTACTCGACTCTGCGCCACTCCACTTTATGCCACTGTACTCGACATAACTGCACTCTCACACTGCAGTCTGCAGCACTGCACTGCGCTCTGCATCACTGTACTCTACGCCACTCACTCTGCAACACTCTACTCTCTGCCACTAAACTCTAAGCCACTCTTCTCTGCATTACCCCAATCTATGCCACTGTACTCTTTGCCACTGCACTCTATGGCACTAAACTCTACACCACTCTATGCTACTCTACTCTGCACCACTCTATGCCTCTGCTCTCTATGCCACTCTACTCTATGCCGCTTGACTCTGCACCACTTTACACCACTCTACTCTAAGTCACTGCACTCTATGGCACTGCACTCTACTCTGCGCTACTCCACTCTCAATCAATCAATCAGGGTTTGTAAAGCGCGGCTGCATTACCCGTGAGGGTCTCGAGGCTCTGGAAGATCATGCTCATGCTGCGTGTTGTCCTATTGGTTGAACATCCAGGTCTTGAGGTCCTTCATCAACTGCTGGAGCGATAGTGAGGCTCTGAAGTGCATGGGGAGCTTGTTCCAGGCCTTAACCACAAGGTGGGAGAAGGAGTGGCCTCCACTGTTTGTCAGGCGGATGTGTTGGGTAGCTGCTAGGGAGAGGGATTTGGAGCGGAGTTTCCTGGTAGGTTGATGGAAATTCATTCGATTGTTGAGGTACGCCGGTCTTTCATTAAGTAGTGCCTTGTAAGCGTGGGTGAGCAGTTTTATCTCCAGACACAGACGGACTTCTAAAAATGGGACGAGACCCGCATCAATGGCCACAGCAGTGTGAAAAATTGGGTTACCACTGTTGTTTGACTATCCGTGACAGAGTGACATTGTTCACCTTACTGTCCAGACTCCTGGAAATCCCTTGGTAACCCTGGTGGTTACTGTATCATCCCGGCATCGAGGATCTCCTCATTCTGAACCACCAGCAGAGTCCCAGAGGCCGCTACTTAACGATTTTTAGGGTATTAGCCATTGCGGCTACAACTACTATAGGACGATTGAATCCTCTACAGCTCCGGCACAACCTGAATGCCCAGGCCCCCAGAATCCTCATCCTGAAGAGACCCCGTAACACGAGAGGGTCCAAACGTCGTCGACAAAAAAAAAAAGGGAAAGTCCCAGAACACTACAAATAATCTCTAGAATGATGGATTAAAATCAGATTCCCTAAAGGACTTCCCTTATCATTCCAATAACCAATTGTTTTCCTTTTATTGTCACTACAAACTACTTCACTGTTGGTTATGGTCACTACAATGGGGCACATGAGTCACGTTTTGATATGATCTTTTATATAATGTGAATATAAAGAAGAATTCTATTTTTCTAACTACTGTTATTGCAAATAAAAGTACGCCCATTTTCGGCTGAGGTGGGCACATCAGAAGTACTGTTACATGTGGGCTTTTTTTTCTCTCCTGAGGTAGAATCATTACTTCAATTAATGAAATGATATCGCTATATTGATATACATAAGTACTTGAAGGCATACTGATTTTAGCGCAAAAAATTAATACTTCTTGCTTATTTTTTTATTGTTTTCGTCGTAATGAGTTCCTTGTGAACAATTGTACTGTTTGATGATCAGCTATACCCAGTTCACAAGGACATATGGGTCGCTCTTGTTTTTGTTGGAATTGTAAGCGTGGGTGAGCAGCTTGAACTGGCATCTCTTCGCGAGTGGTAGCTAGTGGAGTTTCCAGAGGTGAGGGGTGATGTGCGTCCATCTGGGGATGTCAAGGATGAGTCTGGCTGCTGTGTTCTGGATAGTCTGGAGTTCTGTCATGAATTGGGCAGCGATTTATACATAGAGGGAGTTGCCATAGTCTAATCTGCTGGTGATGAGAGCTTGCGTGACTGTTCACCTAGTGTTGGGTAGGAACCATCTGCAGGGCGAGAAAGCAAGCAGAGGCGGTGGCGCTGACCTTCTTCTTCATGGATAGCTGACTGTCAAAGATGATGTCGAGGCTGCGGGCATGTTTTGTGAGTTTGGGGATTGGGCCCAGCTCAGGTGGCCACCATTCGTTGTTCCAGAGGGTATCCTTGCCTTTCCCGAAGATGAGTACTTCTATCTTCTGTCTTGTCGGTGTTGTTCAACCAGACGGCCATGTCTTTCATGCATCTTTGGAACTTGTCCTTAGTGGTCGTTGGTAAGGGAGAGGATTAGTTGGGTGTTGTAGGCCTAGGAGATGTTGTTGATTCTGCAGCTCTTGGCGATGTTGGCAGGGGTGTCATGTGTACGTTGAAGAAGGTTGGGCTGAGGGATAAGCCTTGAGGTACACCACAGATGTTCTTAGGGAGCAAGGAGTAAGGAGGGAGGATAACCTTCTGCGTGGTTTCCTGTGAGGTAGGATGCAATCCACTTGAGAGCTGCTCCTGGGATTCCGATCTGGTGGAGTCTGTTGATCAGTGTGTGGTGGGATATGCTGTCGAAAGGTGCTGAGAGTTCGAAGCAGATGAGGGCTGCTGTTTCTCCATGGTCTAGCTGCATCCTGATGTTATCTGTAGCTGTGACTAGGGCTGTCATTGGTCTGTGGTTTGCTCTGAAGCCGGATTGGTAGGGGTCAAGAAGGTTGTGGTTCTCCAGATGTCTAGTGAGCTGGATGTTGATGGCGTTCTTGATGACCTTGGCTGTGAAAGGGAGCGGGGAGATGGGTCTGTAGTTCTTTGGTTCTCCTGGGTCCACAGATGGCTTCTTCAGCAGGGGATTCACGTCGGCATGTTTCCATTTCTGGGGGAAGTGGGCCGTGGTAATAGAGGAGTTGAGGACCTTGGTGAGTTCTTTGCTGATGGGTTGGTTGCCGAAGTTGAAAGTATGGTGTGGGCAGGGGTCTGTTGTGGATGGACCGTACCTCATAATGGATGCCATTTACATCTCAGTGAGGGTGTTCCACGAGGTTAGCTGGTGTGGGTGTGCCTCGGTTGGCGTGATGTGGTGATTTTGTTTTCGATTGCCGAGGGTTAGGTAAACTCCTTGACTATGTTGAAAAGTTCCAGAACGCCTCTGCCAGACTTATCCTGGAATCACCTGCCGCAGCCACATCTCCAGTCACCTGAGAGACCTTCACTGGCTCCCAATCAAGAGAAAATCACCTTCAAGCTCCTCAAACACGCCTTCAAAGCCCTCCACAACACCGGATTGCATACCTCAACCACCGCCTCTCCTTCTACACACCCACCAGATAACTCTGCTCCACCCAACTGGCACTGGCCACTGTTCCATGGATCTGCAAGACCTCGGCTGTAGGAAGATCCTTCTCCTACCTCGCCGCGAAGACCTGGAACTACCTGCCTCTGCATCTCAGGCAATCACCGTCACTGGCTCAATTCAGGTAGGACCTCAAGACCTGGCTCTTCGACTGAACTGCAGAACCCCCTGCTCTCCTCCCGTCCAGCACCTTGAGACACTGACCGGTGATTAGTCGCGCTTTACAAAAACCCAGACTGCTGCTGTTGGAGCTGTCCTTCATGTGGGTGGCTAGGGCGGTCTTCTTGGTGTTCTTCAAGAGGTGGGAGTATTGGTTAAGGGCGTCTTTGAAGTGTTTTCAGTCTTCGAGGGTCTTGCTGGCATGCCATTTTCTTTCCTTCCGTCTGCAGTCATGTTTCTGGTTTTTCAGTTCTGCTGTGAACCAGTTGGGGTGTTGTGTTCATTTCTTGGGATTGGTGGGGTTCTTGGAAGCAACTTCGTCAGTAGTTGCTGTGATCCACTTCACGAAATTGCCCGGTGCTTGTTCTGTCTCTTCAGTGTTGGAGGGTAGGTGGGAGTTGAGGGTGTTGGTCCATAGTTGTTCTGATACTTTTGCCCAGCTGTACCGTGTCTCGCTGGCAGTGGAGGTGGGGTTGTCAGGGGGTTTCCGAAATGACGAAGTGGACGCAGTGGTGGTCAGTCCAGGTGAGCTCCTCGTGTGGGGGTATTTTACTCTGTTGCTGGCTGAGAAGATAGGGTCTAACGATGTCCTGTGGTATGGGTGGGGCTGGTGACAAGCTGTTTGAGTCCGAGGTTGACCATGCTTTTTAGGAGGTCGCCTGTGTTGGCGTCATGGGTGTTCTCAAGGTGGAAGTTGAGGTCTCCTAGGAAGATGTACAGATTCGATTCCATGGCGATAGGGGTGATGAAGTCAGGGATGGCGTTGTAAAAGGCAGGGCGGGGTCCAGGAGGTCTGTAGGTCTGTAGGTGAGGGTGCCTCTGATGGTGTTTTTGTTTGTTTGCTAAGAGTTGGAAGTTGAGGTGCTCCATGAAGGGAGTGGAGTCATCTGTGGTGGTAGAGCATTTGAGGTTCTCTCGTACTCTGCATCACTGCACTCTACTATGCACCACTCTAATCTATGCCACTCCGTTCTACAATGCTGCATTGTACGCCACTGAATTCAATGCCACTGCACTCTATGCCACTATACCCTGCAACACTCTACGCCAATGCACTCTACATGAGTCCACTCTACGCCACTCCAATGTATGGCACTCTACTCGTCTCCACACACTGCCACTCCAAAAAACGACACTCTGCCACTACACTTTACGCCACTCTTCCCCATTCCACTCTACCACACTCCACGCCACTCTCCTATATGCCACTAACATTTAGCCATGCTGAACAGCAGCCACGCTGGTGTACAAAATGGCTAAAACACATTGGCAAAGCCAATAGCTCTTGCATAGGTGAGATGTATTGGCTTTGCCAATCCTTGTTAAAGCATGTGCGCTTGTTAGAGTAAACCAAGAATAATTCTTTATTTCATAATTTTTACTTTCTATTCTTGAGACATATTGTGTGACTGAACACTCTATCTGCATATCTAATTTCATATCTGGAAAAGTCATTTATGCACAGCGTTGTACTGTACTTATACACAACATCATTAAAGACTGCTCACCTTCATAAAGTTGAGTACCTACTGCCAGAAAAGTAAAAGCTTCAATAAACACAATGGCACCTTATCCCAAAGTTGAAGTCAAGCAGGCCTTATGCCTACATCCCCAGTACCATAGGGTAAGGAACTCAAGTTAATTTTGGAAGACTCCCACTCTGAATCACTGACCTGCATGGCCTTTATGGTCACTACCACAGAGTCCAATAGGATGACTGTGTCACGAAGTGCTGTGGAGAAGATCCCATTGGTGGCCTCTCATTCTATCTTGTACAATATGCAGATAAGTGGCTAATTCTTCTGTCTCAGTGTCACCTACCTTGATAAGATGCGGGAAGAACACAGGCCTTCAATTTCAGTTTTTGCACTGAGAGTGGTCCACCCCTTTCACCGGTCGTCAAGCACTAAAAATAAAATAACATAATTAGGAAAAAGGTCATTGGTAAGTAGTATGCTTTAATAAAGGCAATTGCGTCTTTAAAAACTCAATTTTATTTTTTATTGATATGCAGAATTAATTTCTTAAGTAGGCGACAGGAGACACTTTGGGTATTCGTGCGCTCAATAACCAATAAATAAATACACTCAAATAGAAGACAATTTATTTAACTTCCACACTGAATGATGTTGCCCGTTGAATCATGTTGCCAAGTGGCCATGGAACAGTGTTGTCAGTCTGTGCTAAAGTGCTTTCTGTCAGATCTCCAGAGGACAGATGGAGTCCAGATCCTTAGAATAAGGGCCATGATGGGTGCAGATTAGCTTTGACCTTGGAATTTCCAGACTGGAAGTCAAACATTGAATGGCTTGTAGACAGAATGTTGCTGTCTGTTTCCAAGGAGAGGCCAGTGATTAAATGAACAATAAACAGAACACCCTCTCTTTTTATTTTGTTGTGGCCTAGGATGACATGGGGCCACAGGAACTTGGGTTCAATAAATGAACGCTTTACCCAATATTTGCTTCTTTCTACCTTCTTGCTATGTTTTTGATTTCTTCGAAGTCTGCAGTACTGAATTAGGTTAAGCACACCTGATCAGTTATAACTGATTTCTACTGGAGATTAATCCTGGGCGGTCCCAAAACACACATAGACAGAAGGACTTAATATAATGGGCACTAAAAGCACTCCCAACACCTTAGCCAGACAGACAGTTCAAGGGAGGTGGAACCTACACCAGACAAAGGCTTAAGGGATCTCAGTGACTTCCGGTGATCTCAAACGCGGGGGATTATCAGATCACAGAGGCCAATTACTGAATGGGCAGAAATTTATATTTACGTGAATGAAGTTCAATAATTGTGAAAGGTGAAAGACTCTTTTATATATAGTGGTGATGCTTCCAGGAGGAGACGAAGGAGTGGATAAGAATTCAATTGTGTTGTCACGGTTACCCTGCTATTAGGTGAACAGCAAGGGCTTTGGGTAATATTGATCCATTTCTTTATTGTGCCATAAATACAGATAAATGTATCACATTTTATCACAAGAGCATTGCTAGAAGGTCGTTCTGACCATCTGAGCCGCCCGGATTTTTCGCTTTTTGAACACCTATTTGTTGAGCTTTTACTGTGGGAGAGCCTCATAAGTTGGGACTCACCCACAGTGAACTCATGATGAAAGGGACTGCATGTGAATTTTACCGGGGTCCCCCTGGCGCAAGTAGGCCGCTGCGCTGCAGCCAGAGTAAGGGGCACTGGGCTGGTTACATGCAGACACGTGTGTACATGCGTGTGCACAAGTGTAAGGGCTGCGCAGGGGAGATTCCTGGCGTGCGCAGCCCAGGAGCAGCTACAAAGTGAATGGTGTGGCAGGACTTATGCAGAACTGGGTGGTGACATGGAATAGGCTTTATACAATGGGACGAAACATGTAGGGAAAGTCAGTGTGCTTTACTGTTTTCACTGAAAGACCACATCAGTATTCCCCTATGAGGTTGGGGACCAGTTATGACAGTTTCACTTTCCTAGGGCTTACAAATTCCAGACATGCACTAAAGTCCACTGTAGCTGAGGTGAGAAGAAGTATTCTGCAGAGTCCAAAGTCATATCTGTACTGCTTTTGGGTCATCCAGAACTGTCATATTTTTCTGAGTAAGCTCGTAACCAGAGCCTGGCTGGGGCTGACCCTGCCAGGCTGGATTAATGACCTTCCTCCCCAAGCTATAGCATCAGAGGCCTAGCTAGCCCTGCACGACAAGCATTCCAAGGGCGAAGGCCTCCTCTCCAAGAAGAGAAGATGGGTGGAGCTACAGGTTTAATCCATCAGCAGCTGTCACCTGGTGCCAGGCACCAAGCTGCTCTGGAGAGAAGGCAGAAAGGGGGGAAGGGGCTTTTTCAGAGACCATGTGGCATGAGACCCCTGGATGACGCCATTTTGAACAAACCCAGAGGCCTGGGCAGGAAGGAGGGAGCTGGGCCAGAGAAGTGATGTGTCGCTGTTTGATAGGGCAAACAGAGACTTCCTGCCAGCCCCCTCCAAATTCTTTAAAGGAGTTTGCACAGGAAGAGGAGCTCTCTCTGGGGTGTGGTCTGCTGAGGACGACTGGTGCTGGAGCCTGGCACCATGGGCAGCTGGAAGGAAGAACCTCCAGACTGGCCCAGGACCCTGACTTGCGCCACCAGGGGAGACCAGGACAAGTGACCAGAAGCCTGGGCCTCTGCGCAAGGAGAAGAGAGGCCCAGGAAGAGAGCCAGGCGAAAGGCTGGCGCACGGAGCCAGTGAAGACCGTTCCCTGCTGCATTCACCCTCCTGGAGATCAAGAGGGCGAAGGAAAGTGATCCCAGTGGCCGGGGAGCGCCACCAGTAGCAAGAAGAGGCCAAGATCGGGAAGATCGGTCCCCTGGGGGCTGAGATATGCCCCCCAGAAGGTAGGCGACCTTTGACCTTTGGCCGACCGACGACGAAGCGCGTGGGGCTCCGCCGCCAGTCTAGAAAATGCCCCCGGGGGCTGCCCCGAGCAGAAGATAAGTCGGGAAGCGCCGTCGCGCTCCCCGTGAAAATGTCCAGTGGGGTGCCAGGAGCCCACCCTGGCCCTCGACGAAGATGGAGACCGGGGAGCGCCATCGCGCCCCCGGGGAATGGTGAGAGGGGCCCGGGATCCCATCTCTGGGCCCCAAATCGCGGAAGATAAGTCGGGGAGCAACGTCGCACTCCCCGTGAAGATGGCCCCGACTGGAGGGAGGAGTGCCGTCGCACTCCCCCGAGGCAGCGGGAAGGCGGGGGGAGTGCCGTCGCACTCCCCCGAATACCCGCCGGGGAGGAGATCGCCTCCGTGTCTGCCCGCCGAAGCGGGCAGACCGAAATAGGCGCTCCGGCTCCCGGGGCCGCACCAGAGGGTGTGGGCCGAGCGGGGAGCCGGCGGGAGCCACCGGGGGTGGGCTCCCCAGGTGGCTCTCCAACGGAGGGGTAAAGTAGGTGCCAGGGTCCCCGAAAATAAGCCGGAGCAGCCGGGGGTGGGCTCCCCGAGCTGCGTCACTCACCAGGGGGTCCGGGTGGGACCGGACCCTCCAACGGAGCCAAGACACGGCCGGAGGCCCATAGCGCGGCTCTCCCAGCGCAGCGGGGGAGCCGCTGCTATGATATTCACGGGCTGGAGGAATATGCCCCATAATGCTGTGCAGGCCCGAGCCGGCCTGCGGGGAAATGCCTGTTTTTCTGCGTGTGGTGGCCCCAGGAGGACGGGGTCACCACGAGGTGTGTACCAAGGTGCAGGGGGAGATGCAGGAGCAACGCAGTCTCCCCCAGCATGAAGGAAGAAAGTACCCCCCTAAGTCTCTGGGGACTTGCAAAGAATAACCCCTCAAGGGCTTAGAACAGGCATCAATAGCATCCTGTGGCTCGACCATTTGTTCTTCAGCTGGGGGTGCGTTAAGGATTGGGCCAAGGAGTGAAATGTGAAGGGCTGAGTTTGGGGATGTCTAGAAGAGGGCATCCCCTGGAGGTTAAGAGGTGTAATTGCACCAGAAAGGCATTTACCCATGTTATTTTTTTAGAGGGACTGAAAGTCACACGTGTAATGTGAAGTACCTGTGTTAGGTGGAGTCATAAGCAAAGTGGGGTTAGGTTGCCAGACATCCCTGCTAGGGTGTCTGGCTGTATATGCTTAATCCTGTGATTCTAACTGTGATGCCTTTTAGGGGGCTTTAATTGCAATGCATTACAACTGTTATCAGCTATGATAAGTACCTCATTTAAAGTGATGCCCAAACATGTATTCTTGCTACTGCGTTAGGGGAAGAACAACCCAAACTGTTAGCCACTAAGATGTAGAGGTGTATACTGTATGGACAGTATGAGATGCTCAGTCAGGGTTATGTGTCCCCAGGGCAGGTGTACCTATTTTAATGCTTGTTGAGATGATGGGGTAGGTCGCCACTGGGATGGTCCAGCCGGCAAGGCCCTCGCTCCAGGTTGTGTCAACCCACTGCATTAGGGGGCAAGATGATGTGCATACATGGGAGTGGTGGTACTAGACCTCACCCCCCCTGCGGGAGGGGTGGAGATGTTATGCAATGTCACAAAGTAATTCCAACAGCTTATGTATATTTGTAATTGGTGCATAGTATTGAGTAGTGTGTGTGTTTAATAAATGTACTCTTACTTTTATAAAGCAAAGTACAGACTGGACAATCAATTATTGAGTGTTATTTCTGCGTACTGGTAAATGGCGATTACTAGCCTACACCACCACCCTTGAGTAAGCCTTAGACTGCGCTGCAACGCTACCCTCTGAGAGTCAAGCGCTACAATAGGGTGTTTGGTTCCCAGTGAAGGACAAATGTGACATGTTATTTGTGCAGGCCTCACAGATCCTGCCTCTTTTTCCAACATTGGTGTCTAGCAGCGGGAAACATAGTATCTCATTCTGGTGCGCATTTATGTCATTTGATAAGTCCAGTTTTGCCACACATTACCTATGCAGTAATGAGCAAATGGAAGAGCACAAGGCTATGAGAAGGGTTCAAAGTTTTGGTTATGTGAACTAAAAGTATGGGAAAGGAAAGCCCCGCGCACATATATGTCATGTGAAGATATTATGGTTTAAATGTAAACTGTATTGATATGACTGAGTTATGTTGATTATCATGTGCTAGCGGGATGGTGCTTTCCAGGAAATGATTGCATACAAATGTTCTAAGCCATATTGTAACCCTTTGAACCCTAACACTACACACACTACACCTGCATGAGGAGGGTGTCTTCTCAAGAGATAGGGACAGCAACTGATACCTACATCACAGATGGGGGTGTAGGGGTGGATTGGACTTTGGGGGGACAGGAGAGGTGGGGCTTTTTAAGGGCAGGGAGGGTTTCCACGGAAGGGGCCCCAGATATCCTTCCCCCGCTGAAAGTTTCTTGCCATTGGCGAAGGCCAAAACCACTGGAAGGTTGGGGCAGGAGGTTTCTTTACCCCGGGTAGTAACACCCCAGGAGTTCCCATGGTGGGGGACCCCAATAAACTTTTCCCAAGGTGGGAGGAGGGTGTGGTAGAGTTGTGTGTCTGGCAGACCCCCCCAGGTTAACTGGTGGGGGAGGTGAGCAACCCAGGGGTGGCCCATGGTAGTGGGTGGCCCCACAGGAGGGTAGTTCTTGAGCAGGATGTGTAGTGGTAGCCCCTAGGTACACTAGGTGGGCTAGGTAACTGACCCAGTGGAGATCTGAGAGGGGGTGATGTGCTCCCTAGATTCGAGGTGAAGGGTTAGCGGTGGACCCTGAGCTGTCAGGGTCGGGTAGGTGGTCACCCAAGGAAGCAACAGGATGTCGTTCTGAAGCTTAGGTTGTGAACCTGAAGTGGTGTCTGGGGCGATGCCTGGCCAGTGACCAGTCAGGTAGGTCCTGTGGGGGTTGGACCCCAGGACCAGGAGCATGGGGGTGTTCCCCTAGCTCGGTGCAGGAGGTGGACTTCTGCCTGGTAGTACCACCCTGAAGACAGGTGGGGCCCATCTTAAGTGAAGGGACCCGGTGCTTCAGAGGAGGGTGGTGCAGGCCTAGCCGGGATCTTAAGGGTCCCTGGCTGAGTGTGGTAGTACCACCCTGAAGGCAGGTGGGGCCTATCTTAAGTGAAGGGACCCTGCTCTTCAGAAGGGGGTGGTGCAGGCCATCCAGGGATCATGAGGGTTCCTGGACGGTCTCCCAAGGTGCTGCCGGGAGACCGAGGAGAGCTCTGAGAGGTGGGCCTGGGTGGAGCTAACTCGGGCCCACGGGCTCTCGAAGGGTACTCCAGGAGGAGAGCGTGCCTCTTGGAGGGAAGGGTGCATAGGCCCTGTTCTCGCAGCGGAGAACAAGGAAGGGGTCTAGGTTTCCGGGGTAGTTTCCATGTGGAGCTACTGATGGGGGGAATGAGCTGCAGGATGTCTGACGAGGCACCCTCAGTGTTCCTCCCTGGCACTGCCAGTGTGGTACTGAGGCCAGTCTGAGGTCCTATCAGGAAGCCAGGCCACTGGCTAAAGGTGCTTTTCTGTGTGGGGAAAGTATGAATGGCTGTGCTTTCTTTAGGGAAGACAGTCATCCCGAAAGGGTGGTGGCAGCTGAATGACCCCAGCGGCAGGCTGAGGGTGAGGGTCCACTGAGGTTGTATCTTTGGGGTGCAAGGACCAAAAGGAGAGGGGGTACTGGTTGGAACAAACTCCGGAAGGGAGACCAGCTAGTAACCCCGGGGATGGGAGGTAGACCTATCCCAGAAGACCGCATCGGTGCTGAGGCACTGTACCCTTGTCCAGAGAAGTGGTAGGCATAGTGTTGCGTGACCAAGGGCAAAGGTGGGCCTAGTACGGCTGAGTCCATGTAGACCGTGAGTGACCTAGAGGTATATAACCTAGAGCCCGGAGGGTTCTTAGGGTAGTCTGGGATCCCTGTCATGGGTGGAGGTCTCATGGATGGGAGGAGTAGGTGGTCTGAGCGGATAACTGATGAGTAAGGGGGTTCTGGTCAGAACCCCTTATAACTAGTTATCGCTGACTACGGGAAGAGTACCCATGTAGAGCGGCTATTTCTTCCCTGCAGGAATCAGCTGGGCGCGGCGTGTGTTAGAAGGTGGTTCTGACCATCTGAGCCGCCCGGATTTTTCGCTTTTTGAACACCTATTTTTTGAGCTTTTACTGTGGGAAAGCCTCATAAGTTGGGACTCACCCACAATGAACTCATGATGAAAGGGTCTGCATGTGTATTTTACCGGTGTCCCCCTGGCGCAAGTAGGCGGCTGCGCTGCAGCCAGAGTAAGGGGCACTGGGCTGGTTACATGCAGACACGTGTACATGCGTGTTCACAAGTGTAAGGGCTGCGCAGGGGAGATTCCTGGCGTGCGCAGCCCAGAGCAGCTACAAAGTGAATGGTGTGGCAGGACATATGCAGAACTGGGTGGTGACATGGAATAGGCTTTATACAATGGGAAATAACATGTAGGGAAAGTCAGTGTGCTTTACTGTTTTCACTGAAAGACCACATCAGTATTCACCTATGAGGTTGGGGACCAGTTATGACAGTTTCACTTTCCTAGGGCCTACAAATTCCAGACACGCACTAAAGTCCACTGTAACTGAGGATAGAAGAAGTATTCTGCAGAGTCCAAAGTCATATCTGTACAGCTTTTGGGTCATCCAGAACTGTCATATTTTTCTGAGTCAGCTCATAACCAGAGCCTGGCTGGGGCTGACCCTGCCAGGCTGGATTAATGACCTTCCTCCCCAAGCTGTAGCATCAGAGGCCTAGCCCTGCACGACAAGCATTCCAAGGGCGAAGGCCTCCTCTCCAAGAAGAGAAGATGGGTGGAGCTACAGGTTAATCCATCAGCAGCTGTCACCTGGTGCCAGGCACCAAGCTGCTCTGTAGAGAAGGCAGAAAGGGGGGAAGGGGCTTTTCAGAGACCATGTGGCATGAGACCCCTGGACGACGCCATTTTGAACAAACCCAGAGGTCTGGGCAGGAAGGAGGGAGCAGGGGCAGAGAAGTGATGTGTCTCTGTTTAATAGGGCAAACAGAGACTTCCTGCCAGCCCCTCCAAATTCTTTAAAGGAGTTTGCACAGGAAGAGGAGCTCTCTCTGGGGTGTGGTCTGCTGAGGATGACTGGTGCTGGAGCCTGGAACCATGGGCAGCTGGAAGGAAGAACCACCAGACTGGCCCAGGACCCTGACTTGCACCACCAGGGGAGACCAGGACAAGTGACCAGAAGCCTGGGCCTCTGCGCAAGGAGAAGAGAGGCCCAGGAAGAGAGCCAGGCGAAAGGCTGGCGCAGGGAGCCAGTGAAGACCGCTCCCTGCTGCATTCACCCTCCTGGAGATCAAGAGGGCGAAGGAAAGTGCTCCCAGTGGCCGGGGAGCGCCACCAGGAGCAAGAAGAGGCCAAGATCGGGAAGATCTGTCCCCTGGGGGCTGAGATATGCCCGCCAGAAGGTAGGCGACCTTTGGCCGACCGACGACAAAGCGCGTGGGGCTCCGCCGCCAGTCCAGAAAAAGCCCCCGGGGTGGGCTAGGTCCCGGGGGCTGCCCCCAGCAGAAGATAAGTCAGGGAGCGCCGTCGCGCTCCCCGTGAAAATGTCCAGTGGGGTGCCAGGAGCCCACCCTGGCCCCCGACGAAGATGGAGACCGGGGAGCGCCGTCGCGCTCCCCGGGGAATGGTGAGAGGGGCCCGGGATCCCATCTCCGGGTCCTGAATCACGGAAGATAAGTCGGGGAGCGCCGTCGCGCTCCCAGTGAACATGCCCCGTGGGGTGCCAGGAGCCCACCCTGGCCCCCTGCGAAAGCGAAGCAAAAGCCGGGGAGCGCCGTCGCGCTCCCGTGAAGATGGCCCGACTGGAGGGAGGAGGCGGGGGGAGTGCCGTCACACTCCCCCGAGGCAGCGGGAAGGTGGGGGGAGTGCCGTCACACTTCCCCGAAGACCCGCCGGGGAGGAGATCGCCTCCATGTCTGTCCGCCAGAGCGAGCAGACCGAAATAGTCGCTCTGGCTCCCGCGGCCGCACCAGAGGGTGTGGGCCGAGCGGGGAGCCGGCGCGAGCCACCGGAGGTGGGCTCCCCAGGTGGCTCTCCAACGGAGGGGGAAAGGAGGTGCCAGGGCCCCTGAAAATATGCCGGAGCAGCCGGGGGTGGGCTCCTGGGACGGGAACTCTCTCTGTTCACCCTACCGGATGTTGTGTTTAGACGATGCGTCTTCCAGTTTAGTACCAAATTATCAGTTCCAGATTATCAGGCTACCCATAACTCATGGAACTACCTGTTTCAATACACACACACACACAGAGCATAGCTTTCCCTCTTGGGAGGGTCGGTTCAAGTAGAAGTGTCTTGTGACAATGGACATTGAGGGAACCATATGTAATGATGTGTAAGAAAATGTAATATGGCAAATAGATAGTATGTTGGAAATGGGGTTGTTGGTTGACTGGGGTGTATGCCCTGGTCAAACAGCAACCATAATTCTGGTCAGGGTAAGGCACAAGCAAACCCAAAATGAACCAGTGCTTAAGCCCTTGGCAGCTTGGCACGGAGCAGTTAGGTTTAGCTCGGAGGCAATGTGTAAAGTATTTGCGCAACACTTTAAAGAGTAAAACAGTGAAAAAACACCACACAAGGAGCCCACAACAGATTTAGAAAAAATAGAGTAATTTTTAATAAATAAAATAAGACCAAAATGACAACAAAAAAACAATTAATCGAACTGGAGATATTGAATGTTAAAGTAAAAGCACTAAGTGCCAACTGGGGATAACTGTTCGCCCCGGACTGGGACAAAGCTACAAGTTCAGGTCGACCGCCATGGAGTGCAGGAACACAGTTAGGCCCGCTGAACAGAATTCCTTAAATTCTGGTTGCGGAGTGTTGCCTGGATTCGCGTCGAAGATGCGTTGCGCAGCCGAAGCAATTAATTGGTACTGAGATGTGGTGAGGTTGCGGGATGAGGTCTTGTTGCGTTGTCGAGGATCCCATTGATGGGGCTTGCGATGTGAAGTCCAGCATTAGGGATGCGGCGTGCAGCAGGCAATGTGTCAGCTCCGAGGAGCTGCGAGGCTGTGATGGGGAGTCCGTCGTCGAGGCTGCCGTCAACGAGATATAGGAGGACCTTGGCTGTGGTATGCCACGCCATTGGGCCGATGCATCAGTTCTGAGGAATACGGCAGCAATGCAGGTCTTTGCGATGGATCCAATTCACGCAACAGGGGCAATGCGTCAGTTCTCCTCAGGGATCTGCAGTTCAGCAGAGGGGATGCCTCGGTTCAGCTCGGGATTTGTCACTCAGCAGAGAAGATGCATCAGTTCCGTTCACAAGCTCCTTATGCCAAGTAGCAAGGGTACAGGACTAGGTGGCACCACTTGGCAGGGTAGACTCACAGATCGCAGAGTCTAGGTGCATGTGCAATGTTGTTGGAAACCTGATATCACCCTGAGGCTTTAGATCAGGAGGACAGCCAACTAGCCCTTGGAGTCGCTCTTGGTTCAAGAGAGTCCAGTCCTTCTTACCCAAGGCAAGAGGTCAGTAGGCAGCAGGTCAGCACAGCAGGGCGCCAGTTCCTTCAGAGTAGCAGTCCAGCAGAGTAGCAGTCCATCAGCAGCTTAGTTGTCCTTCTTCCTTGCAGAGTATCCACAGGTCCAGAAGTGTACAGAAGAACTGGTATCTGAGGTCGCCATTTTATACCTTGGTGCCTTGGTTGTGGAAGGTGGGAGAAGCTTCTAGACAGTGTCTTAGAAGAGCAGGAAATTCCCTACCTCCCCTGCCCCGGCTCCAAGCTGGCTGAAGTGACAATGAAGCGTCCTTAGGCCCTTTCTGTGGAGACAGGACACATCCTATTCAGGTGTCAGTGAGGCTAGGTCCAGCTCCTCCCTTCCATCCTGCCAGTGATGGCCCACTCAGTCACACCTAAGTTCCCATTGTGTGTGGCTTTCTAGGAGGAATACACAAAAGCCCAACTGCCACCTACACCTTGTCATGTGACCAAAGACAGACCACAAGCACCAAATGGCTAAGGCAAGAAAATGGCAACTTTTCAACAGTGGCATTTTCAGACTTGTAATTTAAAATCCGTTTGCACCATAAGCCTGGCATTTAAATCAACATTTCAGAGACACCAAGCTTGAACAAGTTATATCTTCCAATTTGGAAATTACACTTATAAAATGTAATTATAAAAGGTAATTTCAATATTATCCTATAAGAGAGATAGGCATTGCAGATTTAAGAGTTTTTCACTACCAAGACATGTAAAACTTAAAAGTACATGTTCAACCTTTTACATACATTGCACCCTGCTCTCTGGGCTGTCCTGGGCCTACCCTAGGGGTGATGTATGTGTATTAAATAGGAAAGTTTGGGCCTGGTAAAAGGTTTATTTTGCCAGGTCGAAATGGCAGGTTAAACTGCACACACAGACTCTGCAATGGCAGGCCTAAGACACGTTTAAAGGGTTACTTAAGTGGGTGGCACAATCAGTCCTGCAGGCCCACTAGTAGCGTTTAATTTACAGGCCCTGGGCACTTCTGGTACCACTTTACTAGGGACTAATAAGTAAATTAAATATTCCACTTGGGTATGAGCCAATATTACCATGTTAAGAGGAGAGAGTACATGCACTTTAGCACTGGTCAGCAGTGGTAAAGTGCTCAGAATCCTTAGGCCAGCAACACTGAGGTCACAAATAATGGAGGAAGGCAAAAAGATGAGGGGAAGACCACCCTAAGGCTGACAGGTCTAATACAGTGTAAATGGGATCTTGTGATATAGTAGCTTGAATTTTCACATGGTTGGTCCCCCTTGCAGAGTGCATATAAGACCAGTAGTTCCTATAACATTATATTGTCAGAGTTGTGTATACAAGCCACTCTTTCTCCTGTCTCATATCTAATAGCAGCACAACCATACTATTGATGTCCAAGTATGATTGTATCTGTTCTGCGTGATATAGCTTCTTACATGCACTTCCTTATAGTCACAAATGGAGTTCTTTAGAATACGCAATGTCATTGTGAATCAGTAATCTCCACAAAGAAAACATAGTTCTTTAGGCCATCCTATGCCTGTGAAATTATAACCAGAGTTATTTGAAGTGGGTTAGTACTTCACATTAGAGGAAAGTAAAGTTCTCCCAGAGGCCTATCAATCCCGCTCACTAATTAAGCGTGAAAGTCCCAGCAGCATTATTATTTGGATACACTGTAGAGAATCATACTCTAAAGCTTCAGCCTTCTTACCATCATATCAGCATTTCTGGATAATTTATAAAGTTTTTGTACTTAAATTACAAAACAACCAGCATAGAAAAAAGCAATGTGTTGTACGTTCATCATCATGACCTTCTCTACTTCGAGCTATTATAGTTTTATAGTCCTAAACCAAAGACTATAATATAGTAACAGAAAGTAGCAAAGTTAAAGGTTTCCAACCACACCATCTGTAAAACCTTTACTTGAAAAACACCCACATCACACGGAGACTAGGACAAAATAAGAGGATAAAGGAGAAAAGTAAAAATAGGAGCACTAATGAAGCTTAGATGATAACAGAATTTCGCTTGTCAAATACACCCACACAATTTAAACACAAGGATAATATTAAATGAATCAAACGTAAATGCTTCACAATCACTCAGACTGGTGAATATTTACCTACCTTGTCCAGCACTACCAATTTGCATGCATCCTAGAACCATTCCTCAACTGATGTAATTACATGGTGGAGCATGGACGTTCTTGTACATCCACCCATGTACTGTGACGTAAACCCAAATTTACTTAAGTCTTTAAACTGGGTTTGCATCAAAATTTGCACCTAAATTTCCCTCATTTCTTCCTTTTAGAATGTGTTCTACATTCTGTATAAGAATAGTTTTTTTTGTGCAGGAAGGTATACTTTCATGCACAAAAATTATTCTGACCACAGCACAGGCACCCTTGCGGGTTTACGTTGAAAGGAAAGTGTGGTAAATCTGGGTCTGAGTTCAAGGCTAGTCTTAATTTACTAAAAAGGAACCTTGGCGAACCACCAACCCTGCTGCAGAGCTGATGGTCTTGCCGTGGCCTACCAGCTGACCCCACAAGTGGACTGCCCTCAATATCCCTTCTTTCCACTGGACAAGCTGCTTACCTTTTTTAGCAGAACCTTTTACAACGTACTCAGATATACACCTAACATTCCTTTTTGTCACAAAGTCGAGTGGCTTTCAGTTTAAAATTGGGTCTTTCATTGATTAATTTACTAATAAGCAGACCTGTATCAAATTTAAGGGTGACCAGCAACCATGCCTTTCTGGTCACCCTTAAACACCTTGTGCTATGTGCAGATTCTAATCTTCCGGTCTATTAGGTCTCCACCATGGGCATCTCACTGCCCCTTGAGATTGCCTGTCAATCAGTGGATTTAAAAGTACCCTGAAGAGCCACCTCGTATGATCAGAGAAAAAGAACAAATAAGGATGTACGCTAGATCAAAATTGCAAATAGATCTACTGTAAAACTGTACCATATAACTAGTCTGAATGTGTTCTTTGTTTTTGTTGCGTACCCTCAAAACAGCATGTTTGTAGGGTACATTGATCACCCACTATGGTTTGTTCTCTTCATCCTAAATGCCTATCATGCTATTGACCACTTATGTCCTTTTTTATGACATTTGTGCTAAACATGTCATGTCGCTGAGGCCAAATAAACAAATCACAAGACGAAAACTCACATTGAAAAATTGTTGTCACATTGAAAACTTTGCCATTCGCCATTCAATACCCGACCAGGGAGTTCAATCAACCATGTCAACTTCAGGGTTATTATGAAATGCTCAATAAATGGAAGTAGAATGCAAAACATGTATGGCATAATGTATTGTTCTTTGGTGTTCAAGTGCTCCAGGCATGCATTGGCAGGTAACAGGGGGAAGGATTCAGCACTACTGTTTTATTTGCTTCTTCAGGAACTGAATCAAGTTCATTTGCAGAGTAAAGGTACCAAAGCAGTGGCTCTAGGATGATTTGATTGGAATCAGAGAAGGACAAGAATAGCAGAAAGTACAAGTACAACCAGATTTATTTCCTAGATGATAGAACACAACATTCACATTCAACACTTTTCTTGTATGGAAAGGCAGCTTAAAAAGAGTACTACTATATCAGGGGGCATATCAACATTCGTGGGTTGATCTGCAAAGGAACCCTTCAACCTTTGTATAAAAATAATTTCAGTTCATATTAAAACGTAATATTTCTGAAGAGCATGGCTAAGAGACGCATGGGCTGCAGGCTAAGGAAAGGGGCCTGCTGCTCAACCTGCACATTAAATCCTGGTGAGCGCATCGCAACCTTCCCTCTCCTATCCCTCCACTATCATTTTTCAATACAAATAACAAACTCAAATGTCCACCGCTCAAATTAATTTCATGCTCTCCAATACTAATTCCCCACGAATCCTGTTTGGGTTTCCGGAGTAGCATGCTACCCGCTGAAAAGTGCTTCAACACCGCATCAGGGATAGCAAGCTCTCTTTAAATGCAAACCCTTCCCTCCTCTATTCCTCCACTATCCTTTTTTGAATCCAAATAACAGACTAACATGTCCACCACGCAAATTAATTTCATATTTCCCTATACTAAGTCACCACTAATCCTTTTTGGGTTCCGGAGTAGCGCGCCGCTCGCCGAAAAAGCGCTTCAACGCCTCGTCAGGGGTAGTAAGCACTATATAAATGCAATTACAATAACTAGTTCACTAGGTAATTTACTGGAGACAAACAACTTTGGCATGAATCTGACCAGAGTTAACCTTAATTTGAGCATCTTATCCTCCTGCCCATCTTCATTTACCAGTATTCACCCTAGATCCACTGATCATCGCATCTTCATGCACATTCCTTCCTGTTGTGAATAGCCTGACATCTGTCAAACATCTACACATTATTCACCTACAGCCTAAAGGCAATCAAACTCCTCAAAGTTTTCACAACAGGTTACAGCGTTGTATCAAACCACACTCAGGGTATATAACTTCGGGGGGGGGGATGTTACACCCTCTAATTAATGTATTTTTTAATAAATAGTTTGGTACAGGAGCTTTTAGTTGGGTATGGTAAGGTGTCTTTCGGATGTCACCTGGGATTTCTAAAAAAAACACACACACACACACACACACACTCTCTCTCTGTGTCTTTTCTCATCTCTGATTTGAATGGCTTAAAACATGGTTATTTTGCAAAATACTGTGTTTTAGGTATTCCCTCACATGCGCTGCTTCTCTTATAATGATTGACATGATATGACAGAGTGATTGCCAGAAAATCTGTATCTCACCTTCCCAGTCTCACTGACCAAGCTAGGCCCCTGATCACACCTATAAAAATACTCTCAGCTATCTCTTTTCTTAATCCTCACTGCCTCGACCATATAGAGACAGCATGTGTTTAATAATTTGTGAATCGAGGAGCTAGTCACACCCTCAAAGGATCACACCATATAGATATTAAATACATCACTATAAAAAGCAATCTGCCATATTTCCAGCTCATGAATAGTTCAACTCCACAGAGATCCAAGGCCTATAAACCTGACGCAACCCTCATATTCTTATGAAAAAAAGGTAACTCCTCCCACAGCATAAAGTGAGGCCTGTCCCTAGTCAATCCTTTTGCTGTGCACATACGGTCAGCATTTTAATAGGTTTGCACATGTAACAGGTCTGGCACATGGGAACATCTGTTAAGATGTGAACTGATTTATAAAAGGAGTGGTAAATCCTCATTTTCCATGTTTGTTCTATCACTTTTGTTGGAAATTGGGTTACTGGTTGGGTGGAGTGAGCTACTTAAGAAGCAACTACATTTCTTGTGAGGATGAAGTCACAAGCAAACCCCTAATTAAACTATGCTTAACCGTGTAATAGCTTGGCACAAAGCAGTCAGGCTTAAAGTATTTAAGGAGCACTTCAAACAGTAATACAATGAAAACACAACATTAGAAATATCCTACAGAAAAATAGAGCAAAATGTAATACATTATTTGAGACCAAAACAACAAGAATCCAATTAATAGAACCAGAGATATGCAATTTTAAATATTTAAGTGAAAACGAGAGCTTTGAAGCGCAAAGCGCCATATGTGGTTATCTGGTCGTGCCGGACTGGGGCAAATTCACAAGTTTAGGCTGACCACAATGGAGGGCGTGCCGGATACAGGGACCAGGTTTGGCCCGCTGAACCAAGTACCGTAAATCCTGATTGCGGAGCGTTGTGAGACCTTGCATACAGGATGCATCGGTCAGCGGCGGCTCCGATGGACTGTGGAGCTGCGATGCAAGGTCCTGTGTCGAGGCTCCTCGCACAGCGGCGGTTCCGACAGGCTGCGGAGCAATACGTCGCATTGCGTCAGGTCTGCTGGGACCGCAGCTAGGCTGGCAGAGCGCCTTCAGGCCAACTTCCAAGGGTCCAGGACTGGGTGGCACCACTTGGAGGTCAAGACTCACAGCAGGCGGAGTCTAGGTGGTTAGTTTAAAGTGGTTTGAGCCTTTTTCTGTCCTAGAGACTCTGATAAGGAGTCCAACTAACCCTGGGAGTCACTCTGGTGGTCTTGGGTTCAAGATGCAGGTCCGGTCCTTCTCACTCAGACAGCAGAGCAGCAGGACAGCAGGGTAGCAGTCCTTCTCACAGAGCAGCACAGCAGTCATTCTGAGTCTTCCTCAGGTCCAGAGGTGTACTGAAGAGTTTGGTCTGAGGGCCCAATATTTATACTTGGTGCCAACTTTTTAAATACACTGTACCCTAAGGGTGACATATGTATTAACAAGCAAGGTTTAGGCCTGGCAAAGGGTTTATTTTGACAGGTTCAAAACTGCACATCCAGTTTGAGGTGGCAGGCCTTGGACATGTTTGAAAGGCTACTTAAGTGGGTGACACAATAAGTGCTGCAGGCCCACTGTTAGCATTTAATTTACAAGCCCTGGGTACATGGAGTACCACTATACTAGGGACTTACAAGTAAAGGGAGTGGGCACACACTTTGTGCACTTTACCACTGCCAACCAGTGCAAAAGTCCTAAGGACAGTAAAAAATAAAATCAGCAAGAAAGAAGGAGTAAGGCAAAACCTTTGGGGGAAGCCCAACCTAAGGTTGACAGGTCTCCACAGTCAGCCTACATGCCCAGTGTCTAAAGCAACCTCTTAATTAAATTACTAAGGAGCTGATTCACAAAGAGCCTCTGCACTCGTGATGGAGGCTCCACAGTCATGAGGGGATCTCCGCACTGCAGTTTCCCACTGCGGAATCCCGCCACGAGTACAAAGATGCCGCCACGAATACAGAGACTCCACCACAAGTGCGGAAGCTCTTTGTGAATCAGCTCCGATGTTCAATTCTCCAAAGGTATCAGTTTTTTATATGAAAATTGTAAAGTATATTGAATGTGCAATAAAAGTAATGTTTTTGTAATTTTTTTTTGTGTGATAGTAAAACGCTAAATCGTTATTTCATAGAAAATTATAAAGGATCTTGGTTCATGTCATTAAGAGCTGCAATTTTAAACTTGGGCATTTAAAAACAATCCTAGGAAGGCTAATTATGAATTGAAATGAGCATCTTCAAAGAGCACAATTAATTTATATTTTCAATTACTTAATAGAGTGTGAAAAGATTATTTGATGAAAAAATAACCTAATAAAATTAAAAAATTAAATACTACTCAATAATCCACCTAGCCCAATACAGAAAAAGTTGTCAATCTCCTTTGGCCTGGAAGGAAGGAATATAATTTATCACATGCCTGTGAACCATCCTGCAAAAAATCAGAGAAGGTCACACCTTCAGGTATCACCTAGGAGGGTGACCTTACACTAATTACAAATGTCAGTCCAAGTTGTCCTTAGTAGGACAAGGTAGTTCCACTGTCCCTACATTAAGCACGTGGCCCCACTCTTGACTATGCCTATCCACCTAGTATATCCTTAAAGTACTGAAAATACTAGAGCTAAGTGAAAGGGGTCTCATTCCCAAGGCCTGAGTCCTCCTTGACCTTGGAATTAAAGCAAGACTGATATGAGACATTGGTGGCCTTGCGCACACCTCCCTACATTTTACAGAGTTCACTTTGTGGGAATACTACTGAAATAGTAGAATAGCAGAATTCCCTTACACAAATTGGGGGCTGGTTGAGGGCTGCTCCTCTTTTTGATTTCTAAGAGATGAGCTAGGCTACCAGTTATGCTTGACTAAACTCTGTCTGCCTGAACTAGATTTTTTTGAGGCTCATAGTTTGTTGGTATCTTCTGCTCTTTGCTAGAGGTTGCAGAGGTCTAGACTTGAAGATTCCTTATTGTTTTGTCTGAACTATATTCAATAAAACCCATCCTGTAAATTAACGAGAAGGTGTTTCGTGTCGCTTAGTGGTAGATCTTACCACTAAAGAATATCTCATTACTGAAGAATTAAAAAAATCTGATGTTCATCAGAAAAGCTAAAAGAAAGAGCCTGAATTGATGGCTGTATTGATGTGACAAATTACCTCTAAGTCCTTTCAAACATTTCAAATCACCAATGCTTTTTGAGCTCCTGCAAAACTCCCCACCATGCGCTTCTGTCACTTGTTTGAGGTTATGGTGTCTGGCTAGGGCAAAGCCATCCATCCTGAATGTCTAGAGAGCTTTAACACTTTTCTGAGGGCCACCCCAACCCAGCCTTGCAAGGGAATTTCAAACCATCATATTCACTCAAGATTATATTATTTGAGGTGTGGCTACACAGATGAGAGACGACCTTTACATCGCGGTCATCACACTGTGATGCCATTACAACGCGGTCGTTACAACGACCGCGTTGTTACCACGCAAAGCCATTACTACGCAAGTCATTACATCGACTTGCAGTAGATGGTGCGCTAACATTAGGAATAGTATAGTTTACTATTCCAACACCTTCCCTACTGTTACGTAGGCTGGAGTTGGAATAGTAAATTATACATTTCTAATGTCAGCGAGCCATCTACTGCAAGTCGATGTAATGACTTGCGTAGTAATGGCTTTGCGTGGTAACAACACGGTTGTTGTAACAACCGCGTTGTAATGGCACGCGATGTAATGACTCGCGTTGTAACGAGTTGTATTCTACACAGATATCTGACCTATTTAATACAATAGATCACATATGGCGACCAGACATGTAAACATTTGCTATTTCCTGATTTGCTAGACTGAAATGGTGGAAGCAATAGCCTTGATTTTAGTGTGGAATCACTAGCAATTATTGTAGAAGTCATCAAAAGAGATACAGGGTCTGATGTTTCTAAACATACAGGAGTACATAAATAATTTAATCTACAGCAGATTAGGAAAATGTAACTCTGTTAAACTACAAGAAAATTAAAAAATATTGAACACCAGTTTTTTTAGAACCAATTTATATCTTTGAAATATGCATCAAATTGTATTTGTTGCAATTTACTCCTTTGACGGTGTATGCCCGTGCCATATGTTATACTATGGATATCTACCTTAAAAGAAAATATTTTCACTCCGATTTATGAGATTTTGGTCAATATGGTTCAAAAGTGGGAATGACATCAAGAACACACTTTTTCTCACTAACATGAACCTAATCCTTTTGTGGCAAACCCTGTTCCATTAGAGTCAACAGTACCTAGTAATGGGGGAACATATCCATTACCAGTGTTGCATTACTCTACAAGTGTTGCGTCTTTACCACTGTTGTCTGAATTTTGTAACAATGGCCATGTCTCCACAACACGAAAAAGTTTGCTGGTTGTTAAATATCAGTGATTAAGTGACGTTATTTAGAATCGAAATATTTGTTTTCCATGCAGTTATTTTCCACAATCTTAAAACAAGAATGTTGAACCTCAGGGAGGAATTTAAAAAAATGAAACCAGCTAAGAAATGAACTCCACCCTAAAATTAGAACAGTATACAAAACCAGACTAGCCAGCCCTTTGGATAAGTATTGGCTTGTCTGGCAAGTTAAGTGTTGAAGGATTTCTCACTGACTGAGGAGGAACTGAACAGTGTAGTTGAGAAGGTACTGAGATCCAGAGGTAGAATGTGTTTGACTTCTGCCTTCTGTCATTCTTGCACTAACTTCGCAATCCAGATCAAACAAAAGTGAAACTGTTATACACACTTCCTTAGGCCCACTGAGCACCATTTTAAAAATATCTAGTCCAGTCAGTAGTAGGTCAGGGGAATGGGGCAAGAGAGCGAAACAAAGACACTGGATATCCTCACCTAGTCTGTTGTTACTGCTGGAGTCAACCTGCACTGCAGAGGTGCTGATATCCACAACAAGAAATAATTACTTTAGTATTTTAGTGAATAATATTACAGTTCACTATTTATACTATGATATCTAAAACACTGTGTGGGAATCTCAGTATAACCCATTCTCTGTTTGGTGATAAATCTATGAGTTCCTCGAGATGGAAGATATAGATAACTTTTGTAAATAAGGTATGAAATAAGTTGAACTGCAATATGTGTTCCTATACCTATACCTACCTTCATGGAATTAGTAATCAAATCTGTGGGTGGTTTGACTGATCCTCAGTCCACATGGTTAGTCAGTTGTAACATAAAAAGTGTTCATTAGTCTTGTACTCACACTCAAGAATATACATTCATTCACTTCCCCATCACTAGCAATACCTTAAAGCTATATGTGATTCAAGTGATATAGACAAAGTCTATATAATTTTCACTAGCTCTTCCTGTGAATAGGGGCAATAGATCCTGCAACGGATGACTGGTGTATAGATTTTGTAATGCTTGAAAGGATTAAAGCGCAAATCAAAGTCGAACTCTTAGGTCTCTCATCTTTAACCATTATACATATAACATAATAATAGATTCTGGCTGCAGCATATATTACACCTGCCAAGCAGGGAACACTCTGAACCACAAGGAACTTATCTTCAATGGGTATATGATGGCCGCTACCAATGCAAACCTTGAGAGAGCCCCAGGGTTCTCAGAGAAACTTAGCTCGTCTTAATTCCTCTTACATGTTTTGTGTATTGCAGGCATTGCATCCGTGAGGCTCACACTAAGCGGTCCCTTAATTCTGGGTGCACTGCTGAACTTTTCTGCAGTGGAGGGCTTGAGCACCATTAAGGTTTGGAGGTGCATGTCTCCAAACCTACCTGCTTGGTACACACAAGTGAGCCCAGGTAATGGACCATGAGTTCCTCCTAATACTTCCTCCTACTGTGGAATGAGCCTGGTTAAAGACCCCTTCTTGTCTGCTGGATTACCTTAAGGGAAGGAGTGCCTTCCATGCTGCGAAGAAGAGTGCTTGAGTTTGCAGAGAAAAGCCTGTGTAAAAGAAGAGACCAACAGCCCATTTGCTTGCACGGATCAATGGGATCATAGTGAGGCATTTGATGCACTAGAGTATGGGGATGCAACGGTTGTGCACGGAAAAGAACCATCCATGCTGCTTGAGGCCCAGGGGTAGGATCAGCATCTATGCAGTCTTGTGGTGAGTGCCCTATGTCCCTGACCCCATCTGTGTGCCCATAGATGTCACCACAAAACTTTGAGATACATTTTGGTGTCATCCCCTAGCCTGTAGATTGTCATATAGTCAGTTAGATGATGCTTAAATGAGCTCAGTGCTGGAAAGCACATTTAAAATCATGCAGAGACTGTGGAGCTATCAGCCTCTGAAATCCTGACTCGTAACTGACTTCCTTCTCTCTATTCAGGAGAGCACCCATCGATACAGGAAAAAGTCAGTCCAAAATTTTGAAGATATCTGCTTTTAGATCTAAAATCACAATGGCATCAGAAAATTGGAATCAGTAACAGTGGTTGTTGCAATATTATGCCTTGAACATAAGGTGCCTTTGAATTAAGAGGATACCAGGGTATTGGCCTGGGGATCATCTCTAGTCCCCATAGTGTGCCGACTCCTGTAACTGCATGTGAACATTGCCCTATTCACCCTGCCTTTTGTGTGCTGCAACCAGCTGAGTGAACTCTCATGGCCAATTTGGAAGACAGGTTTTGTTCGATCATGAAAAGATTCTTGTGAGGCCGAGCAGTAGATCTTTAACATCAGCGCAGCTTTGTGATAGTGCATGACTCCATGCACAGTGAAAGACATTGATACAGCCATCTTTGATGTAACCACGACTGTGTCATGTGGCTACTGACCGCTTTTAAAAAAAGAACTGTGTGCTCATGGTCAGGATTTTCAGATCCTGGTTTAGATCCACTGATCCAGTATCAACAAACAGCAAAGGAAAGCCTGGTCTTTGACTAACACCTTTAAACAGCAGAACCTTTCCTAAGAAAGCAACGGAGAGATCTATTTAATTTTGTCTCTCTGCTTCATGTATAGTGATTTGTTTTAGGTGCATTAAGGTACTTAAGGGCTGACTATCTCTCTTACTATGCCTTGCAATCCCTGGCTGGCTATCCTGACAGTCAAGATCTTGTTGTGTGTTTCATACACACATGGAACGAGCGTTCTGAGACAAGAACACTGTGTCTGCTGAGATTTTGAATGTCCATCCTTGTATGCTAAGGTATGGGTCTGCCACTAATCCCAGGGATCTCTGATACATAATCATTTAGCTTCAGTAGCAGGGGAGGGAGGTTTAGGCTACTCTGTTCGATATAATGACAGGGCTTTTCATGGCATATGGTTTATTAACCATGCTGACAGTATTTTTAGTATGTATTTGTTTTCTAATTGTGGCACAAATACTGCATATCAGAGCACCATAGTTTAAATAAATATTTTAAACTTCCTTTGCGTCTCCTGTTTGTTTACCTTATTGTGGACGAGTACAAGTGAGAGAGCGAAAGGGTGTGTCCTGTTACCACGATCGCTGAGTGGGTCAAGAGTGTTGTGTTCTGGGGTGCCAATTCACTTGTTTCTTTGGTAAGGTAAGGAGGGCAAGTGAGGCACTATAGCTAGTCGGACTCAGGCTCATGGATACTGAGGTGGTATGGTGACTCAGTCAATACATACTGATGTTCTATGGCCCAAGCCTAGTTCTGTTCCTGAGCAGAATCCCTGCAACAATCCCAGGCCATGTACTGATCATCTACTTTGGGCCAAAAGATGGAGCCCCCAGGCAGTGTTTAATTTCGTAAAAGAGTAAGTGCTGGGGCCCAAATTAACTCTGCCACCTGACACTCCCTGCCTCTTCATCTCATTCTTGCAGGTTCGTTTTCATCTCTGCTTTCACCCTTTATTATTGTTTTGCCATTTTCTCTTACTCCTTCTTTCCCCTTTTGTATTTTTCTCTCTCTTGTTCTGGACTTAATTCGCTAGAGGAAAAATAAGTGCCGGACACCACAAATGAGTGCTGGTGGGCCCCACATGTAACCAATAGGCACTGGCCCCAGGACACCAACGGTAAGCAACTTCAAATGTTACAATTTGGTCCCAGTAAGTCCTGATTGGCCAGCCCCCCGCAAAAAAGGTCTCACTTATTTTGCACAGTTGAGACAGATGAAAACAAGTGGCATGATGTCTGCTTTGCCACCATATAAATGTGAGACAAAAAATGGGCAACCCAATATACCCTTGGAGGCTTGGGTAATCTATGCGATCAGGTAATAGTGCCTTCAAGGGATCCTTTGTTATATCAAAGTCTTTAGAAAATGTACAAAATTAATTATCTTTAAGCCCCAATTGGTGGCTTAATACAAACAAATGTAAAAAATAAATTATTTAATTATACAACGAATCAAACGCAAAACTGCGCAACATTCAGCAGGAAAAAACAATTCTACACGGGTGTATACTTCATAAAGTCAAAATTTATATAAAAAATTGTGTTATATAAAAGGGTACAAAATACAATTCACATAAAAGCAAAAGTGACTGAGATGAACATTCTTTCATATAGATCTTTCTATCATGAATACTTTTGCCGTAACCCATTTCACATATTAAATAACAGGAGCAACATCATTGGCTATACAATGAATATTTCCCGAAAAACTGATGACAAAGAAAATGGGTCAGATTGTCGACGTTTCGGTCTTTATTGTGAAGGCATCTATAAGACCATCTTCGGGACGTAAGTTCTTATGTGTACTGATGACCCTGAAAATTGGGAACATAGTCATAAGTTCCAGATCCATAGTAGACAGCAACAAAAGTTTATGGCATGCCAAGAATCAAAATTAAATTGGTAGTGGCCGAAGTGGGGCAAACGCTCACCACAAAGTTTTATTTTCATTAGGTAGAGACAACCGTAGTTGTAGAAGTATCAGCTGTCATATTTGTAGCGAGTTGACTGTGTCTTCCTCATCGTCCTCACTTTTCCGATCTAGTAGATAGTGTTTTTCAAATTTAGTCTAACACCGAAAATTACTATATATTTGAAAATTATATGATTTTGGGGCATGTACATTTAGGATTTCACACAAATCCTTTAAAACAAAAATAAATAATGTATACTTCATATTTATACCCGTTTAACCATAATAAAGGTGATTGAAAGATAGTGAATATTGACATAAATCATGTACTAATCACGCATAGATATGAGCACAGGTAAAAAAAAAGTAGATCACCAATAGACCCTACCTGACTATGATCAATGTAATGCAGTTATAACCACACTGTATAAACTTGTTTCAACCATGAGAGTGCATGTGTTTTCCAACTTTCTCCCTTGTGTATCCCCCTGAATGTCATGTTGCTGGCTTCTTGTATTGCAAGCACTCTCTTGTGTGCTTCTCACCCCACCAAACTCCCTGCCTCCTCTGAGCTTCATATTGCTTATTCACTTGTCTGATTCTACCCCTGCCCCATGGTGCTTTACCTCATAATCTGATTTTTCCCTCCCCCACCCAATACCTGTTGAATCCCCTAAACCCGCTCCTCAGTTGCTATCCATGCCTGTCTTTTTTTATTATATAGTTTTGTTTTGTTGGGGGTGGGGCAGGAAGACAATTGCTGCAAGCCCCTCTGCCTTAAACAATAGCACTTTCATGCTACTTCTCTTTCGTCTTTTTTTCTTAACCTGTTGCTGGCCATGAATTTTCTAAAAATATCCACTTTTTTAATGACAATTGGTGGCAGTCTATCAGAGTTTGTGTACATACCCCACTATAAAAATGTCAAGATGTTTCATGTGACAACACGTACGCCTACCTTAGCTTCAGTGGATGATCATTCGTTAAAAACCCCTGAAGAGCCAAGGTCCTGCAGGTCCCTACTCTGAAAGGACACCTCGACAGACCACCCTGAGCACCAGATCAACTACACCTGGCATTGTGCTGAGCCTAGATCACTGACCTACATGGTCTGAGTGTGTCCTGGTCACTTAAAGTAACTGTGTAATGTGCTGAAACTATTGAGGTTTCATATCCGCTGAAGCCTTTGATCCCAAATGAGAGAAAACCTAGCTGTGAACAGCCTAAACAAGGACAAAACTTGCCCTAGTTTTCGAATTGAGGTCACTTTTGGTGAGTTGAACATTTCCTACTGAAAAATGAAGGGATTTCTAAAGCTACTCCAAGGTGTATCCCGGCGCTGTCTGGGAAATAGGAGTCAGAAGGTTGGAAAAGAACTCATTAAAGAGTGAAAAGCCAAGTCTTAAGTTGCTTTCTGAACGAATGTTCATTGTTCTCTAGACTAACCCTGGGCAGTGAACTCCGCTCCGCTCGCGGAGTTTTCCGCACTCCGCGTTACGCGGAGATCGCGGAGTTCCAAAAAACTCCGCCCCGCGGAGCGGAGTTTTTTGCCTCGCTCGCGTTCGTCAACGTCAAGTTGGCAACCACGAGCGAGGAAAATCAACCTCCCAGCGAGATTTTTCCTCGTTTGCGATCGCCAACATCAAGTTGGCTAGCGCGAGCGTGTAAAATCAACCTCCCGGCGAGACTTCTCAACGCAGGGGGGGGTCAGGTTTCTCATTGCGAGTGGTCACGTATGCTCGCGACCGCTCGCGTTGAGAAACAGCCCGTTCATGTTGAGAAAGCTGCCGCTCGAGTAAAAATCTACTCGAGCGGCAGAAAAGGAAAGCAGGGACTGCTTGTGCTGTGCATGGTGCCGTTCGCGATGATTGCACAGTGCGGACAAGCATCCGGCACTGTGAAATCACCGCAAACGACATTTTTCTATCGTACTCCGCCGTTTGCGGAGCTCCGCGTAGTGCGGCGGAGGTTTTTTTGCACTTCGCGGTGTACCACGTAGTGCAACTCCGCGAACTCCGCCCAGGGTTACTCTTGACGTAGTTCAAAGGGCAATTTGTTCCAGGCTTGTGGGCCCAAAAGAGAAAAAGATCTGGCTCCGGATCCAGCCCGTTTTACCCTCAGAACTTTGGCCAAGTGACCAAGTGAAGAGCACAAAGATCTAGAGGGAGAGTAAAATTGGATTCTAGAGGACAGATATTATGGGCCAGATTGGTGCAGCATAAGGGTCAAGGTCTTAAATAAAATCCTATTTCTGACAGGAAGCCAATGCAGATTCTTCAGATGAGACGTGATGGAAGGTCTTTTGGGTAGATGTAAGGCCAAGTGAACGCCTACATTCTGAACAGGTTGTAATTTCTGCAGTAGATATTATGAGAGTCATACATAAAGGGCATTAGCATAATCCAGTTGAGATACCACCAAAGCCAGAAGAACCGTGATCCTAACAGGCAAGGAGAGGATTCGTAGAAATTTTTTGGCCGTGCCCAGCATTCAAAAGCATGTACCGACTACTGAAATTGTTTGGGTTTGTAAAGTTAGTAGTCTGTCGATCTTGACAACCAGGTTTTTCACTACTTCAGTTTGGGCATTAGGAGATGGCGCCGGGTCTGGCCTGTAGCTTGTAGAACCAGACATACAGATCTGTCCTGCCCGTCTTGTCCTTCCTAAATCTGGCAGTAGGGTAACAGAAGCCATAGGCACCACGTAAGTATCCTAATATCATTAAAGGACTGGTCTAAGTAGACATATGAAAACTTGTTTCTATAGACATGAAAAACTACCTTACATGGGCAGCCAACTCCACATGCCCACAGGAGATATACTTTTACCACCCTTGCCTCTCCTAAGACACCCATATCAAACTTGGGAACCATTGACATCTCGGTGCCATCCACGATGCTTACATCACTTTAGATAACAGACTAATGATCAAAGCTTCAGGCATGCTACCTTTAGAGTTGCAGACTGAAACCTAAAGAAATGTCATTCTTATGAATATTATGATTACTACCTATAGTTTGCAGTTATTTGCAAGTGGATTTTCAACTTAAAATCCGGACTTTCACAACCCTTGTAAATTGTTTCTAGTAAAAAATGATTGCAAGCATCATACAGCTTAAAAATTATATAGAAAATTGTTTTAAAGCCAACTCATGAGAAAAGGGCACATTTTTAGTGACACCTAACACTCCCATGGAAAAAAGGCCAGTTTATGGGGAAAACCAATGCAGAGGAATAAACATCGAAAAAACTGGAAAATTCGAGAGCTCTGGGTATTGTCACTAATCAGGATCTATTTGATACTCCATTTACAGAATGAAAACACCACACACCTATACTACTCACTGGATCCTTTCGATGCCTTCGGAAAAGAGTTAGGACTGACTACCCCCGACTTCAGGAATTCTAACCATAGAACTAAGACCAGTTTTCATTTATAACTTGTAATTATGCACTTCCTACTGTTGTGCATCATTTTGAATGCTTTAATATACAACCACCACAGATGAACTTTGGCTGTCTGATTTCGTCCATTGCAAATCAAGATCATTCTTGGCAAACACAATTCCAATATAGCCGAACCTGACTGAACATTATTCAAGCCAAGCTCAGGGCACTAGCCACAGCTAACCTTAGGCACTCAAGCTCAATATGACTAGCTACGTTAGATCATAGCAAACCTAGTTTTACTGTAGCTAATATCCATTTATTAAAAGCACCCTTATCTATCACCAGAGCTAAAATAGTTTAGCAAACTCAAACTTGACAAATCTTGATCAACCATGGAAAATGTAGCACACCCCCAATGAAGCCAGCTAAGTGACAGCCAATTGACATCAATTAAGGGAAGAAGATGGACAATGGATGGGCAGAACAACCATGCCAAGCCCAGCTATACCTCAGTAAGGTAAGCTGAACTGTATTGGATCCAGCTCAACCAGGGCAAGTGATTCGATTTAATAAAATCTATGTAACATTTTTCCACTAAATCAACCACACTGCACTTGACAGAACTGTATTTTCCTGTGCTTGACATGAGTCGGTCCGGACCAGGCCTTGACTCCATTTTTTTTCTTTTCTAATGCAGCCATCATAATGTGTGTGTTTTATTTCTCTGTTCACCGCATGTAACCAAAGGTTACACTTGTAATGCTTTGTTGACATACTGTTCTTGAAGAAACAGGGTGGAAGATTTTGTAACATTCAAGGTTTCATCCTGCCATTAACCCCTTACTTGTATGACTTCCATTAATTTGTAACTAGATTTTACTGTCATGTCCAAAGACATCAGGTTAGAATAGGATAAATGAATATGCAGTTAGGGGCTTTTGTTAGAATGGTAGCATTAGATGATATTGCATTATTCTGTATTATGTAGTGCCAGTTCAATGATTCATTAGATCACCTTATGTTGATTTCCACTGATGTCTACGGTAAATGTGGCTATTAAAGCTGTAAAATCTGGAGGGGAGGCAGCCTTCTGACTCTCTGACTTTAGAAACAGAATCCTTATTGGTTCATTTAACTCATAACTTAGAATAGTTTGCCTTGACTTCGTATATTTACTGCTCCATTTGATCACGCCGAATGCTAATTCCCTATACTGATTTAATATGCAATTTTGATTAATTCCGACCTTTTCACTTCTGGGTGCCCTTTAAATTAATGCAATAAACCTTCATGGTATAAATTTTACTTCTGACTCTTGGGGATGTATTTCCTTGAAATGTTATTTACTGATCTTGTATTTGGGTACTGCTTAGGAACACATCGTCTCAAACATGCTTCAGGTTTAACACTGTCCCCGATCCTTCATAGGCACTTTATCTGGCAGGATAGCGCATCATCAGAAGATATGCTGAGCTCTAAGCTGTGTGGAAAACCTTGCTTAATAATGGCGAAGACAACTTAGGCTAATATAGCTTTATTGTAGACATCCCAGATGTACCAGGGACAACATATTTAAGCAACCAACTCTCCCCTAGTCAGCCCAATTCAATCTTAGATTGGCTCAAAAATCTTCACACACTCTGTGAGGTGTGTAGAATGCAGTGTGTTATGGAAGCCTACTTGACATTAATGCACAGACGGGAACCCACACCAACCACACTAGACCCAAATAAGGCACACAACTAAAGGACGCCTGACCACACAGGGGCAACTAGACTTAACTCTGGGAGAAAGGTTAGCATGCCAATGTTTTATCTTACTTTGGGCTGCCATCATAGAGCACTGTCATTTGCCAGATGGTACTAAAGACAAACCCTGCCAAAGCTACACAGTGTTTCAGCGTCTGCATCCATAAACATCTCGAGCACCTGGGCGGCCATTTGCAGTAGCGTGTCACAAGTCATTCTATATTCCAAATGTAGGAACATGATAAGCAAGTTGTGATCTGCTGCAGGAGCCCGCGGGGGCTGGTCATCCCATCATCCCATGTCAGAAACCATAAGCAGATGGAACATGAAGCCTTCCTCCATGGAGACTCCATCACGGGTGAGGAAGCCCAAAGCCCTGCCGCTCTCAGTTTGTCTCCCCTTCCCTTCCGCGGAGGGCGCTCCCGCCCCTGCTGGCAAAGTGCGTCAGGCTGGGCTTAGACGCCACCGGAGGGAGGTGTGGACGGGTCGGTGTCACTGTAGAATCATGTCAGCAGAGTTTGCTGAAGTGAGAAAATCTGTCTAAAAATGTAACCACGGAGGTATGGGAAATGGGGGCTTTTAGAGGAGTGCGACGTCAATTTATACACTTAGCCCCATGGGGAGAAGGGCGACTGCAGCAGTGGCTGCTCTCGGTTCATCACTCACCTTCTCGGCTCTGCTGCCTCTAATGTCACCTCTCTCCTCCAGGCTGGGTCTGGGTCCTCCTTTGTCTGCACACCTAGCTCTCGTCTCTTCTCCCTAATTGCCTCTTTCTAATTTCTTTTTTAGTTCTCTTTTATTTTAATTCTCCGTTCTACCTGTTTCCCTTACGCTTTAGATCTCTCTTCTTATTGTCCTTGTGTTTTTCTTCATTACGAGGAGGATTCTTTTTTTAACAGTTTTGTTTCTCCTTCATAGTTAATATCTCTTTTAAATTCTTTACTCCCCTCCTAATATTTCATTATTTGTTCATTTTTCTTCCTGTCTACATTTAATTTCCCATTTTTCTTTAGTTTCGATTGTCTGTAATTTCTGTTTTTACTATGCTTTTTTTCCCCATTCAGTTATTTCCTTCCTTCACATGTGCTTCTTCCTTCATGTTGCTTTTCACTCTTCTTCACTATCTATAAACCGTTCTGTTCTTAGTTTAAATTCTTTCCTCTATCCAACCTCTCCCCTCCTTTGTTTCTCTCATTATGCCTCTATGCTCAATATTTCCAGATTACTTTCTTAAAAATCATTGTCTACTTTTCTTGTTTCTTCTTTTATATTGCTCCTTTATCCTCCGCTTACCTTCCTCCTCTCTTGGATTCTTCCTGCATTCTTTTCTTTCTCCTTCTTTAACCACACTTGTCTCTTCTTACATTTCACTTGAACTCTTTTTCTACTTACATTTCATCACTTACTTGATCAATTAAACTTTTGCACGATAATCAGGCACAAAAAAAGAAGGGCAAATAACATTTGCACTAGGTGTCCTCTGAGATTGGGTACCTGATTGCAGCCCTGTGAAAAATGAGGAATAATTGATTTTGCTTTTTCTAAGTTATTTCTACATATTTTTAATTTCACCATGAATTTCACGTTCTATGTTTTAAAGTTTATTTGCATTTTTATTTAAACATAAACCATATGGCAATGCAGGCAATAAGTATATGCACTGTCCAGAGCTAAAAACAACAGCTGTGCAATAACGGGAACCATTCATGTTTCCATCCGAGTTGTTTCCTCTCGTGAGACGAGGATCTAAGTAGGTCTGCTTGGTACAAATAGGTTTAGGTTTCATGATGGTATAGTACAGTGTACAGACGCAATAAGCGGGCGCGGAGAGTTAAGGGCCCCTACCTGGGGTATGGATCCTGGGAGATCCCAGGGACTCCTTTGCTCTTCCCAAAAGGCGCATCTGAGGTGGGCATGAGCCTGTCTGCTCCTACGCTCATGTTGATAACATGGCACAGGACATGCCTACATGCAAATGAGGGCCCACCCTTTTGAAATTACAAAGACACCTAATGTGCGCGTTCATGTTGCATGCTATAGAAGGGGCCAATAGTGCATCAGTGGCCATCTGCAATATGGGAGTGTCAAAAGCCTGCACCGTTAAGTGTTGCTCTAAGGTAATCTGGCTGAAGATGTGGGCTCAATTATTACAGAGGGACTTTATTCCATCGCCATTAGCCATCAAAAAATGTGCACAGCTGAGAAATTTGTATGAGAGCAACATAAGTTTCCCATACGGAGATGAGCCTGCTGCAACAGTTCGTCAGTTTGTACACTCTGATGAGGGAAGATGCTGTGACCATTATCAGCTACCAGCTGACACGATGTTGTGGGCTAGGAAGGTCCAGGTAAATAGCATAGGGGCAGGGCTCTGATATTTGAGGTCTTTCCGCTGGTTAGGACAGTATCCGTAATAGGAGAGCGGTGGTGGGAGGAGGAGATGGAGTAAGGAGTCTGATACTGAACTAATGCTTTTCCCCAGACCTTTTGTATCCTCTGTCACATGCCTGACACTGTTGTTGGTTCTCTTCTGAGTAAAAAGATATCTGACTATTGCTGAGTGTTACAGTGAACACATGAACACCTATAACTTCAAGATTAAGGAGATGACTAGGGAAGATTGAACTCTAAGGCCAACGAATTGCCTGGGGCTGATAGGGCTGGCGTGAGCCTTGCCTGGCTTCGTAAAAGGTCTGAGCACTGGTCCCCACCTGCATGGTGCGACATTCACGTCACAAACTGAGATCAATGATAAAAGCCACTCTTGCTTCTATGAATCCTTTCACACTGCAGGTCCTGCCTCTCTAGTCTATGTCAGACATGCAAACCCTTTTTGGCCAAGCTCAACTTGCTACACTCTGTAGAGCGCTGCATATCACCAGCTCAGGTTGCAGGATTCTGGCTGAGGGTGGGCTATTACGATGCCTGGATGGGAATGAAGATACATCAGGAAAGCAGGTAAAAGTCAACAAAGGGTTTTTAGAGATGTGCTAATTAAACTCTGACAACATCTGTCCAATATGGACTTGTCTAAGAAGCAAAAGTAACGTGTCTTTAGTAAAGATGGTTCTAGTGGGCAGAAACGTTTTAAGGCATGGGCAAAGTGGGCTCTGGCCCAGGGCCCCAGCCTTTCAGGGGGGCCCCTGATAGAGCCAGCTCTGTTCTGCAGAAAGTCTTGCCCTAATGACGTTTAATAATTCTTAAATAGATTGTTTTAAATACCTTTTTCCTTTCATTTATTTTTTAATGTGGGTGATTTGTGAGTCTATTACAGACGTTTTGCAGAGAAATGTGTGTTTATGTTTCATGCAACATCCATAAAAAAGTTTCTTTTAGATCGAAATAGGACCTCACATATGAGAAATGGGAGGGTGTCACAGAGATTATTTGCAGTTATATTAGTGAGCTGCTGCTGTGTTACAATATTGAAAACACATCACTGGCCCTAAATATTAGATGTAAACACATTTAGAAATTGTGCTGTGCACTGTCAGAGACCTGGCCAAAGAGGGCATGAAAGAGCTGGAATTGGATCATAAATTCAAAGCTGTTCGGAACAGGGGCCCCCAAAATAAGTTTGGCCCAGGGCCCCCAAAATCCTTAAGATGTCCCTCCTAGTGGGTACGAACTTTCACCATGCACAGTACCCATGAACTGCCTTTGACCTCTAACTCTAACCTACCTTCTTATGGGAGCTAGCATTGTGTGCCTTTTGTTGTAGGAGTGTTGTGGTATACCTTCTCTTCAGTTGTACATCGGTGACGAATGTCCCACATATCCTCACACAGCCAGCTAGCAAGACGTTTTTGTGGGCCCTTGGTGAAAAACTACTTCTAGGGCCCCATCCATACTCTCTTCAAAAAAATTGTCAAACATCAATGCAAGTGTTTTATTTTGTGACAGTGTTGCTGGCCACAAATCGAGAATATTCAAAGAAACTTTTACACACAGTAGTAAGTTTCCTTTGGAGAATATTTGGAAGATGGGTGACAAAGAAGCTTTTAAAAACAGTGTGGGCAAAGAATATTGATGAATACAAAATATATTTTTACTAATGTGGACACAGGTTCTCATCCTAAGGAATTTTGGGGAAAGTGGAAGACAACTGGTGAAAAGCAAATATTTTGCTTACTGGTTCAGTATCATTGCTTGAAAAACACAATATGATTTAAATCTTTGGGGAATTGTAGCCTCTCTCGAAAGAGTAAGTTAATAAAAATATGGTACATTTAAAGCACTTGCTGCAGTAGCAGTGATCAGAAAATGATAGGATATGAGGAAAACATCCAACATACAATTATTTCAAAATCCACTAAGAAATAATGAGATGTTATAACAGTTTGGTGATCATAAGAGTAGGGATGGGCTGGGACTGACTCAGCCACATGTCAGGAAACAATATAACTGAGATATTCCCTGACGTGATTGGCTCTGACCCAACTCTATCAGCCTTTTAAAGCAACCACACCTTTAATCATGAATTAGAGCATTGTATTATATTTCAGTATGTCTATATAGATTTCTGTACCTGATGTTGAGGCCTCAAAGCACTCTCCAAGAGACTGATTAGGTAGGGCACATTCTTCCAACGAACACGATGAATGATGTCAGTTGCTGATTTTTCACACTGTGTGAGTGCCCGGAAAGTGTTCTCCAAACTTTTCAAACAGTCTGTTACAGCACTCTATGCGTGAGGTGGTATACAAAGTGTGAGGGTCATTTGAGGTGATCTGTGTCATATTTTAGGAGAGACCAAGTCTTTGTTGGTGATTAGAATGCTGGTGACTCTGACAATCATTATCTTTATTGGGGCGACATCCAAGGTTTGCATGATAGGACAGGAGGTGGTACTCCCTCAAGTAGGGATGGTTGGAGTTGATCATGGCATACAAATAGCCTGACCTCTTGAGGTACTGCTAGGCCACTTGTCCACCAAGGAGATGTATGGGAGAGGTATGAGCCGGGCCTTGGGAAGGAACAGATACAACCCCATAAATCAGTAGATGTAGTCACTCGGGCGATAGGAGAATGGACACTGGGGCATGATCAGAAGTACACATTATGGAGTCACCTAGAAGCAGTAGAAGGCCCAAGACCATTGAAGCTCATTTAGACCAGAGTAATGTTACATATTGAGGTTAAATCCAGCTTTATTGCTTGCACTCACTTCAGCATTAAGCAGGGGATAACTGAAGGAGGGAGAGGGAGATGGGAGGGGATGATGGCAGGAGTTCTGGGTTAAGTGGCAGGGGCTCTGGTCCTAAGTCATACTTGGTTCTAAAAGCCCCAAAATGGAAAGAGGCTGCAGGAAGATGCCACTGAAGGAGAATCTAAGTGTGAGTGGTTATTTAGAAATGTGCCCTAGTGGGGATGCATGGGGTGTCATTAGTGCCAAGAACCAACTACAATCAAGTCCAGCAAAGCAAATTTAGAGAGAGATGGGTGAGAAGAAAAAGAATGGTATTGATAAAGACCAAGCGTCTATCAGAGGTCACCTGACCTCTTCTGAAATAAGATTTACTTCTGTTCAGTGAAACTCATCCCGAACTACTAATACTGTTAGTGTTGTAATAGTGACCACATCAGAAAAGGTTACATTAGTGGCCATCCCATGCAGGATTGTCAACAGTCATCACCTTAGTGCAATAGGCAGGGTTGCCAGCATTAATTTAAATATGTTTTGTCAATTTGGAGTTGGAGTGCCTCAGCACAGGGAATACATAACAGCCATAGCTGCAATGCCCCTGGCACCATGGTAATACCGTTAGTAATAAGTGTTCTCACTGCTACATGATTTATCATTCGAATATGAGCTTTAAATATATTTTGGAAATTCTGTCGTTTTACTATGAATATCAGCTTATGAGTTTTGAAAATATATATATTTTCCTCTTAAGTACACACATCCTAATATACATATATTAATCCAGCCGAGCAAAAACGTATAATTTAGTAGGCCTGGCAGCATACAGAGAGATACTTAGAGGTAGCAGGAGAGCTACCATTAGCTCACAGGTTCTTTGCTGGAGAAATATGGTTCTAGCTGCTAGCTGTGGAATGAAAAAAATATATGAAAACACAAAACACAGCTCATAATTTATCTTGCTAGATTTATACTTTAAAATGGACAACAGAAATGCTTATCTCGTATTCAAGCAATGCTTGTTTTCACATTTATTAGCTTCCAAAATGACAGACCTCTGCCATTCGAGGTCTTGGCTCGATAGAATGAGGAGAGAGGTTCTGACACTTGGCCTCTGGGAAGCTCGATCATGGCCCCACTAAAGATTAAGATCTGTATTCCAGGGCCTCATGGCAGACAGGACTGAAATTTAGGGGAGACATTTGTGGTTTAAAGGGGAACCTTCTGAACCACCCCGACTTCAAAAGCACACTACAGTATAACTAACTACTGGTGCTATACTTCAGCAGGGCAGAGATACACATGTAGGGACATGGGACCAGGCATCCTGGTCTACGTGGCGCACACTGCCAGAGGAATCTGTTGTGCACAAGGAGAATTACAGCCCTTGGCAGGGACCCTGCCTGAATAGTGGCTGGCCTGGGCCGACTACCTCCTGGTGTGTGGCGTCCTGAAGTGTGCTCTCCAAGGGCCTGTTGGCTAGCCCCCTATTCTTTGTGGAGGTCTCAAGGACATCAAAGACCTCTCGTGAGCGACCTACACTGTCAGTGTTTCACCAGGACAGTGGTGCTGTCTCACGCACCAACTTTGTCTGCTGGAGTCTGACTGCAGCGCAGTGTGAGCGTAGTACTAAGTATTGTGCCTGGAGAGCGGAGTGCCTTGTGCAGAGCCCCAAACTGTGCCCGCATCTAAGGAGTGTGAACCTGCATCATGGGGCCTTAGCACGCATAAGCGTCTCATTGGTGGTGAGTGGATTCACCAGTTATGGGACTCAGCGTGGCCCGCTTCGTCATCCGTGCCGCATCTCTCACGTGCGACATGCCAATTGCATGCTCCTTGCGTGTGGTGTCCGATTCACAGGTTGTGACCCTCAGAGGGATAAGCGTATCCATAGTAGTGCCTCACTCTACCTCATGCAGTACTACTGAACTTGAAACTGTGTGTTTGGGTCCAGATTGTCTGGTGAGACTCGTTACATTGTGCACCAGTGCACCCTGTGCCTCATTCCAGGGAGGTACGGCGAACCCGACTCTGGATTGATTGACTGGATTGACCGGTGCGGCTCGTATCATCACACACCAGACCTTGTGCCTCATTTCCAGGGTGGTATGGCAAACCCGACTCAGTGTTGATTGGGACTGGATTGTCTGGTGCGACTCAGTTCATCGCACACCAGACGTTGTGCCTCATTTCCAGGGAGGTACGGCAAACCCAACTTTTGGTTAATTGTGACTGTATTGTCTGGTGTGACACGTATCATCACGCACCAGACATTGGGCCTCATTTCCAGGGAGGTACGGAGAATCTGACTCTTAGTTCACTGTGACCAGATTGTCTGGTGCGACTCGGATCAATGCGCACCAGACGTTGTGTATCACTTTCCGTGAGGTGTGGGGACAGTTGATCCCCCATTCACCGTGTGTTCTGTCTTGCCCTCAGTGCGATTAATCAACTGCCCTCTCCTCACCAGGCCTGACAACTTCGTGTTGCCAGGGAGTATTGCCCGGATCTGGTCTGGGTGGTGAGAGTAAGTGACTGGGCTGAGGAATACTTCCGATGAGTGATAGGAAGCCGGCTGAGAGACTGTGTGATCCCCACCTGTGCTTTGCAGAACTGGGCTGGTGCTGTAAGGCAAATTGAACAGTCTCTTGATTGAACTGGGACAGCCTTTAGCCGATTTCTGTTCTGCATAAAGTGGGTGAGCTTTCCGAGTGGTGGCCAACACCCCATTTGTTGACCGTTGCCTGGTTAATCCAGCCTTCTCCCCATGGCCCCTGACTAAGTGTGACTCCGGCCTGAAACCGGAATAGTAAGGGGTGGGGGTTTGAGATTCTAACCAGTAGTAGCAGGGGGGGTAACTGAGAGCTGTGGTAGGATTCTGCCCAGGGTCAGCATTCATATTATCAACTGACCTGCCAGATATAATTTGCACTGCGTTACGGTGCCGGGTGCATGTGTGTGCGAGCATGCCTCATCCGGACTTGCTGATATCCTTTGCACCGTGTTACAGTGCTGTGTGAGTATGGGAGAGTGTGCTGCATGAGAACAGCCTGCTAATAGTTGCACCGTACAGAGGTGTTGTTTTACTGGTTTGCTTCATTACCTAACGAATATTCCATTTTGACATTGGTTTTACCCCTGCGGTCTTGGCACACTGTGCTGCTGAAAAGTGTTATAAATTCCTGTGTGTACACATTCCTGATATCGTTGTGACCTGTGGTGCACCATAGAAATGTGTGGATTTGAATTGTGTTATTTGCCAGGGTGGGACCAGTGCTGATAACGTATCACACCGCATAAGGGTGCTGTGGGTTAAATAGGATGTTTCCCAAGTGTGCATGCTACTGATGTCACAGCTGCGGGCTGCATTGTAAGGTCTTTCATGGACAATGCGTCATGCAGCAGAGGTTCCAATGAAGTCATTGACAGGGCTTGCGATGCAAATTCCTGCTTCGAGGATGTGTCAGGCAGCGAAGGGTCCAAGGAGCTGCATGCTGCGATGTGAGTACCTGTGTCGGAGATGCGTCCCCAGCGGCCGTTCTGAAGCGGAGCCACAAGGAGATGCAACGCTCTGCATTGGTTCTGCTCAAGAGACCACAGCTGAGCTAGCAGAGCACTTTCAGGCCCACTTCCAAGGGTCTAGGAGTGAGGTGACACCTCTATCTGGGGGGGGGGGCAGGGTGGGGGAAGACTCCCAGCAGATAGAGTCCAGGTGCTGGGTTCAAGGTGGTTGGACCTTTTTCTGTCCCTGAGTCACTCTGGTGGTCCTAAGTTCAAGATGCAGATCAAGTTGTCTCACTTAGGCAGCAGGGCAGCAGTCATTCTTGCAGCAGAGCAGCACAGCAGTCCTTCTGAATCTTCCACAGGTCCAGAGGTGTATTTAGGAGTTAGGTCTGATGGTCCAATATTTATACATGGTGGCAGCTTTAAAGTAGGAGAGTTTCAAGAGAGTTCCACCCCCAGAGTTGTTTTGAATTCCTTGCCTCTCTGCCCTGACCCCAGCTTGTCTGAGGGCACAAAAAGACTAGTGTGAAACCCTTTCTAAGAATGCTGAGGGAGAGCCTTTGTGATGTGCAAGTGTGGTAGGTGACAGCTCCGCCCCCTATTGAGTCAGAGATGGCCCATCCGGACAACACCTATTCCCCCTTAGTCTCATTGTCTAGGAGCAATACACAAACACCAGCTGCCAGCTACACCTAGTCATGTAACCCAGGATACAGGATGCTGACACCAAATGGTTGGGGCAAGAAAAAGCCTACTTTCTAAAAATGGCATTCTCAGAATTGTGACTTAAAATTCAACTTAACCATTAAAGAGGGTTTTGGAATCCAAACTCGTCATTCCTACTTGCTCCCAATTGAAAGTTATCACTTATTAAATGTAACAAGGTAACACAATGTTATACTATGGGATAGGTAGTCTTGCAGTAGTAAAATGCGAATTTAAGAGTTTTTCACAACCAGGACAAGACATGTAATACTTAAAAGTACATGTCCAACTTTTTAAATACACTGCACCCTGTCTGATGGCTGTTTATGCTCTACCCTAGGGGTGACTTACATGTATTAAAAAAGGAAGGTTTAGGCCTGGCAAAAGGTTTATTTTGCCAGGTCAAAATGGCAGATTAGACTGCACACACAGGCAGACCTGAGCTTGTTTAAAAGGGCTACTTCAATGGGTGACACAATAAGTGCTGCAGACCCACTAGTGCTGCAGCAACAAACGATGGATGGAATGCTGAATGAATTAAACATTAACCCCCAGTCAAGAGATCTGAGTTACATCCATTGTTCTTTTGCTCACTACGCCACCCCAGTTTGGACCCAGCCATATGCAAATCAGTCTTGACCCTGTTCCTCGTGGGAACAGTCAAGCCCGAACTGCCAAGTCGGGCCCACCCCTGGACCGGAAACAAGCATCCTGGGACCGGTTTTGGGGTAACACCCCTCATTAGCCAGGCTAGCTTGAATCAAGTGGCACAGCGAGCAAGGGACCATGGTCTAGGCATACCCATCCTACTTAGGGTGAATATGGCTGGGTGTAAACTGGAATGGTGTGGCATGCAAAAAAACGATGGATTTAATCCAGGTCTGTGATTGGGGGTGAATGTTTGATTGGTTCAGCATTCCGTCCATCATCTGTTCTTTTTGCAGACCCACTAGCAGCATTTAATTTACAGGTCCAGGCTATATATAGTATCATTTTTCTGGGGGCTTATAAGTACATAAAATTTACCAATTGGGGAAAGCCATTTTTACCATATTTAAAGGAAAGAGCACAAGCACTAATTAGCAGTAGTAAAATGTGCAGAGTCCTAAAAGCCAACATAAACAGGTTCAGAAACAGGAGGGTTAAGGGAAAAAGTTTGGGGATGACCTGCAGAGAGGACCAAGTCTAACACTGAAGGATCCCAAAAATAACACAAATGCTGACAATGGCCTCTCTTCCTACAATGGCATGAGGAGACACACAAGTATAGGCATGAATTCTGTCACCTAAAAGACAGAGTTAGGGTTTGTTCTCCAACTGCTCCACCTCCTCCTCCACGTTTAGTCCCCCACATCACTAAACCACATGAAAATAAGAAAGAGAGTGTTGATCTGAGGAATGAGAATCTGCTATATGTTTTTCACAGGCCAGCTGAAGGAAATGGGGTACAACTACTGATGCACACAGAAACAGAGAAGCGCCTGTGGGACAGTCGGCGACAGGAGCACAAAGAGGTATTGCGCAAGCAAGCGTAACAATACAACTGATTTACAATAAAGTGCACAGAACAGAAGTGTGAACAAGCAGATAAGAGGCTGATTCCACCACCCTGTATCTGTCTGGGCCCCATGTATGGTCTGCCCTTGGGCGTAGAGACCACAGAGATTGAAGCCCTACTATTACCTTCAAACGTTTGAGGCAGACTGCATAACTGTTGTCTAGAAGGTTCTTCCCTTCTTTCTGCTCATGAGACGCTGATGACGAGGACTCTTCCACACTTCTTCCCTTGAAGGACTACTCTATGTTCAGGAACTGAATTATGGTCCATGTCCCTTGGATCCCGTCTGATTTAAATCGTATTGAGAAATCATTTCCTAACATCTAAAACAAACTGACGAGAGAAACTGCAGAGTATGTTTAAATGCCACAGACCTAATGGTGCAGACCATTGGTGGTGCTGAGGCAAGTGAGAGAAAGATTAGTGGAAACGTTGGCATTGCCAAGAGATGCCCCTGGGAATGAAGGAGAGTTGAGATGCATGGTTTAACACGCCCATGGATGTGTGCCAGGTGAAAAGCAATTGGACTAAGATTTAGATCTATAAGCAAATAAAAGTGCAGCAGTTTGCTGATTATTAGACTGACTTATGGATGTGTTTGAAAAATGCCCAGAAACAGCCTATTCCACGGAGATGGCCCAGGAAGCTGTAGGTGCTGCTTTTGTGCAGGGTTGTCACAAAATTTTAGGAGTCAGCTAATTACTATCTTCACTGGTTGGCAGACTAAGCAGTGCACAAACTGGTGATGGTCACTAACCATTGCGCATTGTCGCACATGAGAAACAAAACTGATGTCTCTGAAGTTGCAGAACATGCAGAGAATCATTAAGGGTGTCAGTTGGAGAGCCCTGCAAAAGGAGGAACAAAGGGGGAGGGAAAATGAGGGAGGAAGGCTGTGAGAGGAAATGGAAAGGGCAGGGACAGGCCTCCCAACATTGTAAGTAATACACCAACACTTGTTGATCAGTCTGGGTTTCATCAGATTACTCAAAATGCTTATTCTGAATTTTAGGACAGCCTGAGAGGTTCCAACTCTGCAATGAATATCTTAAGCCTGGTTACTCAAAAGGGGCCCTATGTAGATTGTGCCATTAATGGTAAGTGTATTACCTTTCTCACTCACACAGTTGCTAGTCACTGAGCTCTAAAACATCTGAATTCCACACTTTACCTCTCTTGGGTATGTCCATAGATGCAGTTGGTATTTCTAACTAACGAGTTCCTGACTATATTTCTGACCCCTTGTCCATTTCCCTGAGACCCATTAGCGATAAACATTCCTTTTGCTTAGCCTAACTTCCCCAACTAATCTGCTGGCAGATACCTTCTCTGCAAGCTAAAGTGTTCTATATTTTTCAGGAAGATGTGTTCTTAAGAATACTTTGTCAACAAGAAAATATTGTGTGCCATGTCTGCAGATCTACCTGAATTACTTTGCAGGTACAATCCGCATCGGGATCCACAGGGGCAAACGATGTGGGGTTCATATAGTCAACGGAATCAGTGAAGGTGAAGGTAGACCCTCAGAAGAAACTACACAACACACTCCAATATCTGTTAAAATCTAAAGTAGAGGAAGTGATCTACCCTGTACAGATTTGATTAAGCAATGAGTTTTAATTCCTATTGTCAGTCGCTGTGATATACGATTCTCTTGATATGCAAGGCAGAGAAAGCCAATATGTACAAGTCCATATAGGATCTAAGGGCCATTAATAATGTGATTATCCCAAGATTTGCTGTGGTCCCCAAACATACCACCATCCTTTGTTGCATCCACGTAAACACTCAATGGTTTTCTGTGGTTGTACTTCTTTATTCTCCATCCTCAGACATGATAAGAATCAGTATGTCTTTTTGTTCATATATTGAGGGTCTCAGTTTTCTTGGGCCGGACTTTGAACATGTAGAGTCTCCTTTAAACTTTTCCAAAACCCTGCAGAATCTAGACAACTTGGTTTCCCCTAGGGCTCTAATTTAGTTCAATATGTGATATCTGCTTTTGGCATTTGTTACTCTACATCATTGCAAGGAGAATTCTATCTGCCTTCTCACTGGATTGGCTAATAAAGGGCATAAGGCTTCAAAGGAGAAATGATAGTTCTGCCTTCCCCAAGTGCAATCCCTTGGTCATGAAATCTTTGCTGGCAAGCACCACCTGTCCTATGAATGAACTGAAGCTTTCAGAAGTTCCCCAGCCCTGTAACTGTATCCCAGGTACATACCAGCAGTCACAAGTGAATTATTTTGTTCTTTAACTGCTTCAAGGGTGTCTTGCCTTTTCTCACCTGCTCATTTGATAGGTTTTGCTGAAAGTAACATGTTTTTGTCACGTTTGCACTCCATAGACTTGTATAGAGGGAAGAATGTATAGAAACCATTCAAGTTTTCTTGCATATAGATTTATATGTTCCGACTGACTGTTTTGGGTGAGAGCTCTGGTCAGTTGAAACGACAATAGTCTGTTTGTTATTTGCTGAGCTGCCCGCTATTTGTATTTAGAATTCTTGGCTTCCTGAATTGTTTTACTTTAACAGTATTCACTACAAGCATCTGCAAAAACATGTGCAACAAGAAACAATCAATTTAACACTGTATCAAACCTGACATCCCTCTCCTTCGCCCTGCCCTCTCATTGCCCACTTCCTTGCAGTGGAACAACAATCCAGCAAACCTGATCAAATAAAGTAAAAGATGACAACAAAATGAAACACAATGAAGCTTGAAGTAACCAGCCATAAGCAAACCTAGAGGCTGACAGCCCATGGTGAAACTGAGGCCACAAGAATCAGAGGGAAGAATGAAAAGACAAGTGTGGGTAGCCACCAGACTCAGTGATTAACTTTTGTTGCTGCTGGTGTTACCAGATAATTGAAGTGAGTTTGGGGAATGAGAATGACTTTTAGGAACAATGTTTCCAATGACTTTTGGGACCAATGTTTCCAATGAACTCACTCAACCAAAAATAACAGATTTTATACTGATATCAGACATACCCACCCCCCGCCCAATATCATCCCATCTCCTTTCAACAATATTGTCTTGGAAGTTTGGGTCACAATCCCTTCCGTCCATCCACTTATTGCTCCTCCGTCATGGCGGTTCCTGTCACTGTATTAAATGTTTGATGGACAGCTCCATCAACATGACGATACCATCTGTCAAACCTTTAACCTGTTTTTTATATTTTGAAAAACAAAATTGCAAAGCAGTACTCTGTTTTTGAAAATAAAAAAACGAATGACTTTCCGTACCATGGGAGTGGAAGGCGGGGGGGGGGCAGGGGGTTAGCGTCTGAGTCCCTGGCCTGAACTCCAGTGAAACGCTGGCAATTGATGACATGACTGATGACGTCTCAATGGTATGCCATATGTTGTGCAGATCCATGCAGGAAACAAAAAGTTTGGAATGGAATGAGTAAAAACAGATGTGTTATTCATTTTAGCTCCCATAGCAAATATTGCTTCCTGCTAAAATCTCTGAATTAAATTACACAAAACTAGTGGTGAAAGTAGAACTTTAATTAGAGAAATGCCTTTGCTTTCCTTGGTTTGGTATAAATCTGTTAAGTAGAGTTTGAGATACAAGTGTTTGAAAATGTGTTGGGCGTGCATCAAAGAGTTCAAATTTATCAATATCTTGACTGTTGAAAAGGATTTTTTTATTTTTGCCCATAACTTTAGGGCTATTTGACAAATGCGCATGAAATTTGTAAAACTCTTAGCATTTTTAGATTACTGTTCATATTTTTTACTTCCTATAGGTTCATCAAGGGTGTGCACCGTTAAGAGGGGGTCCGAGATGTATACATTTGCTAATAACTGTGGCATGTTTGATGAATCCACATAAAACGTCACAGAAATGTAGTATGTTTTTTATTTTTTTTGGTATGTTTGGTGTGTTTTTGGTTTAATCCATATCCATTAAGAGAGGGGGGGCAAATTTAAATGGGGTTAAAAACGTTTTCATGTGCTAATAACTTTGGTGCAATTCAATGAAAGTTGTTTGAAAGATGAAACAACTGCAGAAATCTCAGGTTTCGTACAGACATGACAAGGGTGGTGGGCAAATGTTTATATCTTCCTTCTAGATGGTGGTTGTCAGGATTTTCCAGTATGCAACCCTATATCTGATAAAAACGCCACCAGCAAGAAACATGTTTCTGTGCCTTGGTTTTGTAGCCGTGTTATTCTTCTACCTATACAGTCCGTGTTGGTTATACAGCTGCACATTGTTGGTTAAGGGCTCACATGAGTGAGGTAAATGACCTTGGTTGCTGGAAGCTTAGGTAGTTCCCCTGTCTCCAAATCTGAATGTCGGTGCAATGGACACAGATGAAGGGCCTCTCCTTAAATAGGCAGGGATCAAATGGAGATGTACACTGCACCATGATACACACTCTCAGCGCCAGCAAGTAGAATGTAGGTACCTTCTCAGCCTTCACTTTGAGGTAGTCAGGCTCTCTAGGGTCTTCAAGATGATTTAAAGCATAGACTATACTTAAATAAGCATTGGAAATGCAATAGGTCTCGCATTTGTTGGAGCTATTGGCATTGTAAATGCCAATATTTTTTAAGTATGCAATAGATATGCCCTCCCCACCTTAATAAAATAAAATACTCTTTTGCGTGTCTTTTTCTGTTGAATTGAGCATTGCCTCCCAACTGAGATGGGCAACTAAAAGCAGTGCAAGGAAACTCGCTTTGAAAACAAGCAGCGGCATAGGAAGGATGGCAGCAATGATGGGAGGGAGGGTGTGCGAGCGAGGAGGCAACAGATGGCCAGAGATGGCCAGCTAAAAGAATCAGTCCGGGATATCCGCTGGGAGGGAACCAAGCACCCAAAGGCAGGACAAATGGACACTATTAACCAACCACAGTAAAATAATTTCGAAAGGCAGGCCAACCAACCAAAAACGCTGGGCGTGTTGAATGCCGATAGACTAAATACAGCATGCCTCGCAGAGTAGTGAATGCACTGCCCATGGTCGACCTAAACACGAACTGTACTGTATATTAATGTGTGACAAATTGCAAAACTTGGGCTATTGTGTTTTAAAACCATAGCTTTGAGCAAAGTTATAGTGAAAGCTGGTTTACGGTCACTGGCACTCTGAGTTGAGTATAGGTCTAGTTACTTTTTATAATTTAAGATGCTAATATCAAATCCTTTCTTATGTCCTTATTTTTTAGATCTCTAGGAAGAGGTTAATAAAATATGTATGAGATCACATGTGAGAGGAGCCTTGTGATTTAGCTGCAAGTTGCAACAAGAAACCATAGTTGTTGCAGTTTGTAAGCAAGTTACATGTGCTTTGCGAAGTGCCAACTCTCTTGGCCATTTTAATACATAATTGGGCAGAGCTTTAAATGTCAGCAGTAGGGCATATTTGTTTGGTTTGTCCCCTGAGAAATTATAGGTAAAACTAATTTAAATACTTGCTGTGAATTCGAAAGTAACATAGCAGCGCCAAGTATAGACACTGTACCAAGAGCATAAGATTGTGGAGACAAAAGATAGCGTATGTAGCCATTGTATGAGTTGAAAAGCTTGCATCACGGCATAGACAGTATATGCTTTTTGTCAATGTTACCTAATACTTAAGCTATTTACAGAACTGAGTTGGTGTCCTATACTGCTGTTGTTTTGGAGCAAGGTTAGGGAGGGGCAGCATTGAAAGAGACCATAATAGTGTCAGGTGAGCTAGTGGTGAGAGGTTAGGATAGCGCGGTAGAGTACAGAATATATAACCTGTGCCCAAGCGTCAGCCACATGATAGCAGTTGCAAAAGCTAATTGTCAGAGGATTCTCCGGGCAAGCTAGCAGTAGCTCTAGGGTTGCACCGAAGTCTATACCCTGTTTTAGGATTCTTCCAAAAAGTGTGTGCGGTGTCTGTGGTCCTGTTACTTCCTTTGCTGATGCTGATTGTGGCGTTTACATCAGGTGCCATTTTTAAACTTTTTTTTTTTTACTTTGTCGTACTTCAGTGCCCATTATCCAAATCACATTGAGATTTTTTTGGGCGTCCTTAAGTGTATCATCTATGTTGGGGCCAGTATGCCATAAGTCCAACTTTGCTGTTGAAGTTTGGTTCATTTTGATTTTATTATCATCAGCCTTCACATCTACATGGTTTTGAACGCACCTCACTTTTGCATAATGGTATGTCAAAATCTACATTATGGGGCCGGTATGGTTTGCAGGCTTAGTTTCAGCCACTCCAACTTTATAGGATGACAGGATAAATGCAATGGCATTAGTGGATAGCCTTATTAAGTTGGGTATTTAGGAATGGCTTGATATTACCGTGCTCGTTTTAGCAGTTTGCTGTTGCCAGTCAGGATGAAGACTGGTGCAGCCAGGCTTGTCTTTGGCAGATCCGCTGTGTGGGGGCATGCTGGGTCCTATTAAAGTGTTCAGGTGGCCGGCACATGGAATCAGAATCACGGTGGAAGGCGAGACCCAACGTAACACAACAGTACTGGGTTGAAAAGTGAAAAATGCCACGTACACTAACAACATGCAGTTAAAATTTCCCCTAACAAAGTAAATGGAACTTCGGACTCCATGTTAAAACAAGCAGTGTTGACAGGGTGCAGTATCACAGGCTGTCACTAGGTGTCCCTTGGGACTTCTTTTGGGCACATACTGCACCCTACAACATGGCTAGGGAAAGGATATGGTGCATCAGTGAGAGCTGCCGACTGGTGAGCTGGGGATCAGTGTTCGAGTATCGTGTTGGCTCAACAGCCTGTGATAAGCGACCAATATAAAATAACAAGAATTTAATGCGGGGCGTGCAAGCAGTGTCATGTAGGGGGATGAGGTAGAGGGCAAAGGGATATTAAATGAGGGCATTGCAAATTATGCATAAAGTAACGAAACAAAAAACAAGGAAAACAGCAGTAGCTTCGGAGAGGTGGTGGGGGCCTGCGAGCAGTTTTGTGGGAGGGGTGGCACAGGGAGATTAAGGGACATGATGCAACCGAAGCAGTGTTGTGGAAGGGGTGAGGGGGAGATAAAGGGACGGCAAGCAAATAAAGCGACCGAAGTTTTATTGCACAAGTAAACAGAACAGTTAATGAGCAAAGAGGCAGGTCAACTAAAAAAAGAGTTCTCTCCAAGTATAAATAACCAAAACAGTAAGAACACATGTAAGATATACAAATTTTAAAAAGAGGCACTACTAAGTGTATTCACCAATGAAAAGTCAGCATTTCTAAAGAACAGCAACTGGAACCAATGAAAAAGATGGGAGTTTTTTTCAAGCCCATATCCTAGATACAACATGTCTCTAAGACACAGTGCAAGCGCTGCCTAGGTGAGACCTAAAAATGTACGGTAGGGGTTGGTAATGGTGATAAGTACACAACTCAGAATCTTGAACAACGGCTATTTCATCTTCTAACTCTTTGGCCTGCAAGAAAAAGCTATTTAGTTTCCTTCCATTCACAACTGCAGGTATCTAGAGTTGAAAAAAACAAAACAATATATTTTTGTCAGCAACTCCAGACAGAGAAAAACAACTCTGTATATGCACATTGTCAATTCCAGCAGTAGCTCAGAAGGGAAAGGTTGTGTGCAGAGGATCTTCGATCCACACAGGTGATCTATTGGTATTGCAGACACACATCAGTCTCACTGGCATTTTTCAAGCCTAAAGCACATTACCACACAGCGATGGCAGGATATAGTTTCATCATAAGAAACTGCATACGTTTTAAACTACAAGACCTAATAGATATTGCTGCTGGGTATATGTTAGAAATGGGGGTCCCTAGTTGGCAGAGGTAGGTACCTTGGTCAAAATAGGGACTCTTGCTTCTAGTCAGGGTAAGGGGGATACACTCTTTAGATAACCACTGCTCTCCCCCTGGGTAGCTTGGCACGAGCAGACAGACTTATCGCAAAGGCAATGTGTAAATATTGGTACTAAAAACACACAGTAATACAGTGATAACACCACAAATGGACACCACACCAGTTTTGAAAAATAAGGTATCTTTATCTAAACTCAACAAGACCAAAACGACAAAAATCCAACATACATGTAATAAGAATATGACTTTAAAAAGGTTTCAAACAACTTGGGCCATAGAAAACCATGGATGCATGATTTCCCTCAAAGTACCTATAGTTATGACAAAATTCACAAGGCCAAACAGCCGCAGAGATAGGAAGCGTCGAAAAACAAAGAGATGCGTCATTTCCTGAGACCATGGGGAGGCGATGCGACAGTTCTGCTGCAAGCAGGAGAAGTGATGCGTCGAATCAGGTCTTAGGGGGAAGTGATGCATCGATTCCGAGACGGTTCTGGTCTGCGGGTGATGCGTCGGGAAAACTTGCCGCACAGGTACGATGCTTGAAATCCGGGATGCGGCGGCGATCGATACGGCAGCGTCGAGCCACGCTGCGTCGGTTTCTTCAGCTGCGACCCCTTGATCCATCGGTTCTTGCAGCGGCGACAGGTCCTGCGTCGGTTTCGGCAGCGGCGCAGCAATGCATGCAGATTCTTCGTCAGGTACTGCGTCAGAAAAACTGCTGCAAGAAGCCTGGTGTGTCGATTTTCTTGTAGTTGCATTGCTTTTCCAGCTCCCCAGTCACAGGCACCTCTTGGCAGGTCAGAACTCCCAGCAAGGAAGCTCAGGGGAGCTGGGGGTGAAGTCTTTGTGTCCCTGAGACTTCAGAACAGGAGGCCAGCACACACGGGCCCTTGGAGATCTTACTCAAGCAGGGGACAAAGCACACAGCAAAGTTCTTATCCTTTCCTTGGCAGAATCAGCTACTGAAGGCCAACCCCAGACAGCACACAGCAAAGGGGAAGTACTTCTCCTGCAGTTTCTCCAGCTCTTCACCTTGGCAAAGGTTCCTCTTCAATTCCAGAAATGATCCAAAGTTCAGGGATTTTAGGTTTAATACTTATACCCCAAAATGTCTTTGTTCTCTGTATGCAAGGGTCTCTGAGCCCAGTCCAAACAAGTTCTGTCCTCACTGGTGCAGCATGACTGCAGGGGGTGGAGACAGCATTGTGCAAGGGAGACAGGCCCTATTCAGGTGCAAGGGAATCTCCTCCCACTACTCTAAATTCAGCCAGGCTCTATTCAGCAAAGCTCTGAGTCATCCAGGAAGGACCAGGCACACCTCAACCCCCTCAGTGGGTATATACAGTAAATGCACATCTCCAGCCCCTGTTACTCCAAAACCTGACTGTCAATACACAAACAGGCAGAGGCACACAGAATGGTTAAACAAGAAAATGCCTACTTTCTAAAAGTGGCATTTTCAAACACACAATTTAAAAACCATCTTTACTAAAAGATGTGTTATTAAATTCTGAGTTCAGGGAGCCTAAACATTATTTCTCTATCTCGTCCCAATGGGAAGTTATATTTATAAGATGTTATAAATAAACTCTCATTCTATCCTATGGGACAAGATAGCCTTTCAATAGTGAAAAACAAAATTGGCAGTATTTCACTATCAGGACATGTCACACACACCAGTACATGTCCTACCTTTCACATACACTGCACCCTGTCTAGGGGGGTACCTTGGGCCGACCATAGGGGTGCCTTACATGTAGAAAAAGGGAAGGTTAGGGCCTGGCAAGTGGGTGCACTTGCCAAGTCGACATGGCAGTTAAAAACTGTGCACAGACACTTCAGTGGCAGGTCTGAGTTACCTTTTCAGAGTTACTCATGTGGGTGGCACAATCAGGTCTGCAGGCCCACTAGTAGCATTTGATTTACAGGCCCTGGCACACTTCAGTGCACTTTACTAGGAACTTACCATTAATCAAATATGCCAATCAGGGAGAACCAATTGTAACAACAATTTACACAGGGAACACTTGCACTTTGACACTGATCAGCAGTGGCAAAGTGCCCAAAGCATCTAAGCCAGCAAAAACAAAATCCAGCACAGCATCAAAAATACAGGCGGTAGAGGCAGAAAGTCAGGGGAAACCACGCCAAAGATGCCAAGTCTAACAGTATAACTAAAGTATGTAGCTGTATATGTTACAATGGACTGCCACTGACCTGACAGTCTCCACATCATCCTTGAGGGAGGTTACTTCCTCGAGAAAAAGAGAGTGGAGACCTTTGATTCGTTTGTGTCTTCACAACCAGAAGCAAACTCTCCTAGTGAGCATCAGAGTTGGCACCCTCACAATGTTTGGCAGTCGGAGACTACATCAGGCATGTCAGAAGGTCTTGCAAGGTCCAGGCCATCACATTGAAGCATGGCCCTCCACAGGAGGAGAAACAGTTTGAACGTTTAAAATTGTGGCATGTAAGGAAAGAGAATAACCTGTATACCAGAATCTGTTGCCAGTAATTGGAATTAGCCATGTTAACTGCCTCGTCATTATTAAAGACAACTTTGTTGTTAAAATCTAGAAATAAATATGTTGCAGCACCAGCAGGGCCCACAAAATGATTGCAGACTGGAAAAAAAAAGATGCCACTGACCCAACAACACCCTCCATCTGATGGGCCATCCCTGTGGAATGGAAGAGTATGAACAAGGAGTCAGGAGAAAATGAAACATGAAGAGCTGAACCTGCTTATACCCAAAGCCTTGGACTTTCACCCTGGCACCTGGTCTCAACTAAGTTTTATGTTTTTTTTTTCTTTCTTGTGCATTTCCTCTGTCCTTTCTGCTCTATCTCCCCTTAGTATACCTTTATCAATCGTATTGTTTCTGTAGCCTTAATGTGGCCAAATGCCCCAAGTTTTGCAGGTTTATCATACAATCGTGGCTACTGTCCTGCTGCCAGCAAAGAGGCATAGCAGGACACCAATTGGCATGCATTTTGGTTCGCCGCCCCTTTTACCCTTTCACAGGACAAGTAGCTTTCCCTGTTTCAGCCCTTTATCAACTGAACAAGAGGTGCCTTTGCTGGCTGGATGGGAGACGCTGCAGCACAGGGGGTCCTGCACAATCAAACTTCAGAGGCACTTTTTGCTATAGAGATGCATTACTGACACCTTCTGATAAACAGCCCTGAATGTGTGAATGAAAACCATGCTGGGATCCTCTACTAGAGTATGCCTTTAGTATTTATTTTTTACATTTACCCTGTTTCAAACTATTTACATATTGTAAGAACAGTGGACAGAGGCACACTGAACATACAATTAGCTTGACAGTGTATTAAAGTAGGAGACATGACACTGCAGCACAATGCTACTTATTGCAAAGGTATTACATTTAGCACAGTATTGCATTTTGGTGAATATCCCATGAGGCTGGTAACGTCTCCTTTCCCACAGGTAATATCTAATCTATCATTTTTACCCACATAATTTCTAGATGCTTTATATTGTTTCTAAATATTTACCAATCTTTTTTTAGAAATATTTTTATTGCCATTTTCATAGTTACGATATAAAAACATACATCAGCGGCAAAACAATTTAGTCTCTTCGGTTTGACATCAGTATCACATTCAAACAGCAGTGGTGTACAGTCAAGCAGCAGTCTCAAATACCGGCATGGCACGGTGGGCCCCTGCCTGTCCCTCCACCCTGGCCTCCACCATAAGAGCTCATTGTGAATCAGCAAGTGAGAGTCCATAATGTGTGAGCCATGGTTTCCATATTTTCCAGAACTTTTTAGGACAGCCTCGAGCTTTGTAAGTCGTCTTTTCCCCTAACATGTACATGTCCATGCTCTTTTTCCATTCCGCCAGAGGCGGACTCAGCGCAGTCCCCCATGCCTTGGCCAGGTCACGCTTCGCCACCACCATACCCAATTGAAGCAAAATTTATTTTGTTTTGGGGAGGTCAATGTCGGTGGATATTCCCAGCAAGACAAACTGTGAATTAAGCGGAATTGTCTCTCCCAATATGTTTCCCAGTTCCCCCAGCAGGGTGGCCTAGTACCTCTGAATCACCGAGCATCCCCAGACCGTGTGAAAGAATGTACCTACTGACACTCTGCAGCGCAGACATTCCGGCGTTTACGCCCTCCCTATGCGATGCAGTCGTGCCCGGTCATATTATGCTCTGTGTAAATATTTGAATTGGATCAGCCTAAGTCGTGACTTGATGGCCACCTCTCTGGGATGCATCAACGCCATTTCCCAGTCCAAGTCCTCCATCTCTCCCACCTCGGACTCCCATTTTGTCCGCAGTTTCTGCAGTGTGTCCGGTTTGTTATTGATTATTGTTCTATATGTCCATGAAACCGCCTTTTCTTCTAACTCCCCCATCAGGAGTCGGCCCTCTAAGGGTGCGTATTCGGGAATGTCAGTGGTGTCTAGGCGCTGCGCCCGCCAAGCATGGGCCAACTGCAGATATCTGTAATGTTGTGTTATGTTCATGTCGTATTCTGCCTGCAGGTGCGGAAAGGTGACCAGCTCTTTACGGTATAATATATCTTTGAGGTGTGAGATGCCTAACAGGTCCCATTGTCTGAAACCACACAGTTTTGTGATTTCCCTCAGTCGGTTCCCCACCCAAAGTGGGGTTTCTTTAGTAACCCGGCCATCCCATTTCATGTGTCGTTCTGCCTGCTTCCATGCTATTACGACCACCCGTGTTGCTGTTAGGAGTTGTGCTGTGCCCGCCCCCCGTACAGATGTGTGAATGGGCGCTTGGTGAACTGCGTGCGTTCAAGTACGTATGTGGGATGCTCCCTCTCTATATGGTGCCATTCATTCACAACGATTAGATGCGCTGCCCAATAATATGCCCTAAGATCTGGCAGGGAAATGCCTCCATTATATTGGTTGCGTTGCAACGTCGCAAGCGCTACCCTCGGAGGTCGTCCGTCCCATATAAATGTCCTTAGTATGTCATCAATTCTCCTGAATACCTCGGCCGGTATTAGTTGGTATGTATTTTGCAATACATAGAGAAACTTCGGGAGCACAATCATTTTATACTATGCTGCCCTGCCCAGCAGTGTCAGCGGCAAGGTCTTCCACCTCTCCGTGTCTGCGCGGAACTCTCTGAGCACCCTGTGGAGGTTGCGATCTAACCCTATTGTCGTATTCGTTGTGACATAGATCCCTAGGTATTTTATACCCTCTTGTGCCAACTGGAGTTGGCTTGGGCCCACTGTATAGCCCTGGTTCTTATCTATCGGGTACAGATATGACTTCCCCCAGTTGATTTTATATCCCGCGTGTGCGCCGTATGTTTCACAGCTGTCCATAATGGCCGGGAGCGTCACGGTTTGTGATATACATTAGGATGTCATCAGCATATAGCGATATGCGTTCGTCGGTCTCGTCGTTTTCTCCACACCTAAAGCCAGTTATGTCCTTGTGTACTCGGAGAACACAGGCAAGGGGTTCCAACACTAGGGCAAAAAGTAAGGGGGATAGCGGACACCCCTGTCGGGTACCCCTGCCTATGTGGAATTCCCGGGACATTACCCCGTTAACTCTGACCCTAGCCATGGGTTTGTCATAGAGTACGGCAATCCAACGCTTAAATACTGGCCCAAAACCAAACTCCTCTAAGGCAGACAGGAGAAAGGGCCAGTGGACGGTATTGAATGCCTTTTCGGCATCTAGAGATAGAAGAAGATGTGGATCTTCTCTTTTGTGCGCCACCTCCAGCCAGTTATGTAGTCTCCTCAGGTTGAGCCTTGTCGACCTTTTAGGCATAAAGCCGGTCTGGTCTCTGTGAATGAGACTAGTGATTACCACCGTGAGCCTGGTTGCTAATATTCTGGCTAATATCTTGGTCTCCATATTTATAAGGGAGATCGGGCGATATGAGCTACATTCCTGTGGCGGCTTGTCCTGTTTAGGGATCACCGCAATCGTAGCAGTCCGCAAATCTCTAGGTAGGCTTCCCATCTCATGCGCCTCCAAATATAATTGGAGGAGGTGCGGGCAGAAGAGCGTCGCGTTCAGCTTAAAAAATTCCGGGGGTAGCCCATTGGGCCCTGGGGCCTTCCCGGTTTTTAACTGGCTGATGGCTGCCATTATTTCTTCTTGTGTAATCTGTTCGTCTAGTGTCACGGACTCTTCATCCGCCAATTTGGGGAGCTGTAGCGCTGAGAGATATCTCTGACTCTGTGACACTTCGGCTAGGTCGCGGTGCTTATAAAAGGACTCATAGTGGTCCGCAAAGGCATTTGCTATTGCATCCGGGGTCAGGTGGATTCGTCCGTCTTCCGTCTGTATCTGCGAGACCCATCTACTGTGTAGCTCTTTTTTACTAAGCCACGCTAGCAGCCTACCCGTCTTATCGCCAGCATCGTACAAACGCCTGTGCATGGCTTGCATCGCGTGCTGTGCGTCTTTTTGGCGAGTGCAAAATATTCCTGTCTGAGGAGTTGTAAGCTACGTAACAAGGAGGATTATTATCCACGCTCGCTTGTGATTCTAGTTGTAATACTCGGGTTTCCAGCCCAGTGATCTCCTCTTCCTCTTTGCGTTTTTTGTGTGCTATTATGTTTTGTGCCCTATCGCGCAACACAGGTTTATACGCCTCCCAGAGCGTAATGGCCGAGTCTACCGATCCCACATTTTCTCTGAAATACAGTTCCGTATCCACCCTAATCTCCCTGGCAACCTGAGTGTCTTTGAGTTCCCATGGGTTCAGTTTCCATACCCCCTTCTGCCGTTGTGTCCTGGTACCTACTGTGAGCCACAAGGGTGAGTGATCCGAGAGGCCCCTTGCCAAATATTCTATCTTTTGTATTTCGCCCAGTTCCCCCGCCGGGGCAAATATATAATCTAGCCTTGAGAAGGCCCTGTGTGCTCCTGAGTAGAAGGAATAAGCTCTGGTCTGGGGGTGTTGCCTACGCCATATGTCTGTGAGCGCTAACGTGTCTACAAACCGTTTAAGCGGCGTCTCTTTGGGACCTCCCGTTGCTGCAGTCGTGCGGTCACTTGTGCGGTCCATGATGTCATTGAAGTCGCCCCCTATGATGTGCGTGTCAGAGCCCGCTTCTAGTAAAATTGCTGCAAGTTTCTCCATTGTTTGCCCTTGAAGTTTAGGCGGTGCATATACACTGACAAAGGTGATGTGCCGCCTATTCCACACTCCTTTAACTGCTACGTATGTACCATTTGGGTCTGTCCAGGTGCGTTCTAGTCTGAAGGGTGGGTTTTTCCTAATGAGTATTGCCACCCCCCTTGCCCCGGTGGAAAATCCCGCGTGGGCCAGTGTTTTATATGCCCCTCTACCTAGGAACTGGCATTGAGTGCCTTTTAGATGAGTCTCCTGTAGGAGAATGACATCTGGTTTCAGCCTTTTAAAGTATGTGGCCACTAGCCCCCTCTTGATCTTATTCCCCATCCCGTTTACGTTCCAGGAGAGGATTGAGTACATTCCTGGATTAGATGTAGCCATCTTGGTGGTACCATGTATCCCGCCCGTTGGGGCGTCTTCTTCCCCTACCCCGCTGCTGTCGTTGTCTCAGTGTTCCCATAATATCTGCCTTCCTACGAATTTGCCATATAACAATATAAGAACCCCAACTCCCACTCCCCCACCCCGTCCCCCCACACTCCCTCATTATCCAACCGACTACCCCTTGGGTCAACCGGACCAACTGTGTAGATTATGTACTAGAGAGGTCTGTCGCCCACCCACCCCCTCTTACCCTCTCAAATCAACGTAAACAATAAAAAAAAAAAATCAGGTACAAAAGAAAAAAGCAATAAACAGAACACGCGGGGTGGCGTGCGAGTTCCTACGTCTGTCCGCTGTCCTCGCGGTTCTCCAAGCCAATCACTGCTCTTCATTCTTCTGTGCCAGCCTGTTGGTTCCGAGTGTCCATGTCATTCTTCATGCCTGTCTCTCCCCGATTCTCAAGGAGATTGATGTTGTGTAACAAGGGATGTTCTTCTTCCGAGTCCGTTGTTATATCTTGATCGGTACAGTCCGCTGAGTATTGCCTGGCCATATCCTCCGTCTGTGGGGGCCCTCTGAGCCTTTCTTTGCGATGTAGGCTTTCTGAGTCTGAGGCTCGGGGCGCGGATCCTAGTACTCTCCTACTGCGATATGGCGTCGCCCTGAGTGTCCCGTGTTGTGCAGCCTCTCTGCTCCTTTCCTTAATGCGTTGTATTCTGGGTCTGGTACTGCTTCCTGATGGGGCCTTCCCAGAGAGTGTTGTTGTGCCTCCCGTTGGTCTCTGGATGGGGCGTTCCTCCAGCCAATGCCAGGCCTCCTCTGGAGTGTTAAAGAACAGTGTCTTTGCTTGGTAGATCACTTTAAGTTTGGCAGGGAATAGAAGCATGTACATGATTTGCATCTGTCTTAGCTTGTCTTTTACGGAATCGAACGTTTTGCGTTGCTTCTGTACCACTCGGGAGTAGTCCGGGAACACCATGATCTTTGTATTGTCCATCCGAATGTCCCCTTTTTGCCTGAATTCTCGGAGGATGAGGTCCCTGTCGTGGAAATTGAGAAACTTCGCAATCAGCGGATGTGGGGAGGCTCCCACTGTTGGCCGGCCCCCCGGTATTCTGTGCGCCCTCTCGATTATGAAACATGGCGAGAATCGTGCATTAGGGAAGGATTCCAGCAACCATTTACGCAGGTATGCCCCCGCATCCGTTCCTTCAATTGCCTCCGGAAATCCCAGAAAGCGAAGATTGTTTCTGCGTGCCCGATTTTCCGCATCATCGACCCTCCAGAACACATCTTTCATAGCCGCCGACAAGGCCGTGACCTCACCCCGGAGGACCTGGTTGGCATCCTCAACCTCCTATATACGCTGCTCAGCTTGTGTTACCTTCTCTGATACCTTCCGCAGGTCCTGACGGAGCAGATTAACATCAATTTTGATCTCGTCAATTTTGCCTTCCAACACCTCCCTGGAGGACTGAATCGCTTGAAGGATGACATTATTGTCAGGTGCGTTCACAGACCCGGATGGGAGGGGGTCTGCCATCGGCAGTGACTTGGCAAATTTGTCCATTTTCCCCTGCCTCTGCGGTTTGGGGTCCTTATCCCGTGCCATCTGCGGTCACCACCCGCGTGAACAGGGTAAGCGTGGCGTCCGCAAACCCTCGGGGCACTTCTTCTGTTTGCCGTCTGCAGGCTGCCCTCCTTGTGACCACTCAGTGGCGGTACCTCTAAAAGGTTTGTCCCCCCCGAATATATTCACAGTTCTTGCCTACGCTCTTGATGGTGGGGGATGGGATTCACCCGCCAATTGACTCGCTTAAGGCCTGCTCGCCGTTGTCTCTCCTTGATGTGGTTAACCTGCCACCCCCTCACTAGTTCACGGGGTATCGTGTGACCAGGCCGGTGGGGCACGTCGTTCCTCGCTATCCCGTGTGTCCCTTGCTGTTTAAACAACTTCCTGCATGCCACTGTGTCTGTCGGCAGGGCGGGAGGGGGGGGGGGGATCTCCCCAGCGTCAAACTTGTGTGCTGTAGCCTCTGTTTTATGGCAGTCGCGCTCCCCGCTCCCCACTGCCGCTCACCGTACCAGTCTAAATAGCTCCTCTGTGGCTACCGGTGTGCCCTCTCTTGCCGGTCGGGGCCACTCTCTGCGGCGTCACCTGACCTGTGATGGCTGGAGCCTCCATCGATCACCATTCAAACCCGACACGCCGTCCCTCCACCGATGTCCTGGGGCCTCCGCTGATATCTCTTCTGATGTGGCGGCAGTTCTCCGGAGCCGCAACGTGCACCGCAATGTGGCTGGGCACCTCCGCCTCCGTCCGGGACACCACCGCTGGCGCCGACTGCGCGTCACTGGTCCTTGCGCCCGTCTCCGACCTCCCGAGTGGGGCTACGCACCTCGGCGCCGCCATCCTGTCTTCGGCTCAACGCCGCGCAGCAGTCGCTCCAGCACCCCACGGAGGCACACGGCGTGAAATATTTACCAATCTTGACAAAAGTGATTGCCCAGGAGCACACAAATTGGCCAATTGGGATGCAGGGATTAAAAAGTGAGTCTCCAAGTTCCACATTACAACTAGTCCACTAGACCAAAACTGAGATTGCAGTGCGTCTGATGGTAATACCAAGGGGCTGCTCTTCCCAGGGAAACGTCATTTTCGTTGTGGGCAAAGCCCTATTTTAGAATACAGCATTGATTTCTAGAATAGTTAGGTGAAGCTGAGATTACATATCTATTATCCTAGCTCCATGGCTGTAACTTACCTACTGAATCAAGTCCTGTGGCAGTAGCATTGTTGATGATATGTACCATTGGTCTTCCAAAGTTAAAGATTATTTCTTTCCATTAGGACATCAGGGACGCTCATTTCGTAAAATTGTCTCTCCAATGTTGTAATAGTAATCATCCAACACTTTCTCCAGAAGGTGGTAAAGGGATTACAGCTGAAACACGGAATGAATTCAAATTTGATCATCTCAATCTCCGCCGAGGTATATCTTTAAAGGTGGCCTGATTTAGAGAGGTGAATTTAGAATGAAACCCTAAAAATGCACTGCTTGACTCATAGTCCCCCACTGCCAAACAAACATTTTCAGATATCTTCACCTGCGCAATGTGTCTCCACGTGAGTAATGTGTCTCCAAATGTGCAATATGTCTCCAGGGGCTGTATTATTTCCTTGTATGCCCCATGGCGCACCTTTTAAAAGCTGTGCTAGGTGCAAACAGGGACAGTGTGTCGTATTACAAAGAATGGCCTGCCCACAGGGCAGTTGTGAACTTGCGCTGCCCTCGGGGCAGCACATTCAAGTGACATATGATGCAGCTGTTTAAAATCTGCTCTGTGTTTCACAGTGCAGGAGGTAACCTGCTTGTACTTTCAAGAGGGGAGAAAGATCCCGTTGCAGGTGGGTGCAGTGAGTCACTGCACTCGCCTACAGGAAGATGTCTGGGGGGTCCATTTTCCTTTTTCCCCTATAGTGGGCTGCCTTTAGGAGGCGCACTGAAAGTGCACCACCGTTTTGTGGCACACTGTCAGTGCATCTCCTAAAGGTATGGTTGCCTCTATGCCCACATCCATAATACGGTACAGGCATTGAGGCAAAGTGATTCCCTCATTTGCATGGGGCCATGGCCCCATGCAATTGAGGGAACGGCCTCTTATGATAGCATAGTTGCCAACATTTGGGAAAAAAATCCTGGGACACTTTGTGGAACGGGCTGCTACAGATAGAAAGTTCTTGTTTGCGCACCTGTGTGTAATAAAGAGGAACAGTTTCTGCAACAATATTACCCGGGACAGTCTCCAACTTGCCGGGACTGTCCCTGTAAAAGTGGGACCGTTGGCAACTATGTGATAGCTCTGGTACAACGTTACCAATATTACAGAAAGGGATGAACAAGCGTCTGAGGCCCCCTATGTAATACCATTGTGTCCCGGGGGTGCACAAAACGGGCACACATGCCGGTTGAGCCCCCGTAGCACAATGTATTATAAGGTCCCAGATGAACGAAGTGTTCTGCAAAGTGATATTGGAAAATTGCCCACTAGAAAATCACCTTCTTTTCCATTTCTCCTTCACTGACCAGCACCAACCTTTGTTCCATCTTCCCACCTTCAGGGGCCATCTCTCCTTCCTTTTCAATGTTACTTCCACCCTCCCTTCTCTCAGCTTCCGTCATTGCTCTCAGCCAGAACTTTTCTATAAAGCCTTCTTTCTGCGCAATGTGTCCACGCGCCACCTCTTCCACAGGTCCTTTCTCCCGCCCTTTCTCCTCTCAGCGTCGCTCTTTGTTCTCACTCCCGACTGTATAAACCTCCAGTCAGGCGCGCTCCTTCAGTGGCGCTAATGGAACTTCACTTAATAGGTTCTGGAAACGGCTGGTGTTAAACAAAGTGAAAGGTTCACATGTGATGCAGTGAGGGCGGGCGGGGGGGGGATGGAAAACAGAAGAAAAAAGCCTCCAGCCGCCAGAAGGCCAAGCGGAAGCTGCTCCGTAATCCGAAAGAACCTCGTGCGTTGGGAAGCCGGAGGACGAATTATCAGAGGGGTTCCAAGCTTTAGCGGCAAATTGCGTCAAACACTTTGTACGTCAACGAGCCACTGGCTATCAAATAACTTAAAGAAAAATTGATACCCCATGGAGTTCACTGATGTGAGGAACGCGTACACTGAGAGTATGTTAATATTATTTTTAGTTCAACATCTTTATCTGTTTTTATGCCACATACAAAGGCACCAAATACAAAGCTTTGCTTCAAAAGTGGGGAGGGACAAAAACAAGCAGATGTTAAGAGGAGCATAATGATGTAATACGAGCATAATTAAGCATCGAGGGGCAGGCCAAGGGGAGCAATTCCACAGTTTTTAAAAGTTGAGAAAAATATTTACATTTTGGAATGCATTCTGCCTTTACCCAGAAATGGGGCATTGGAAAGAAAGGTTTTGTCCCCCAATACTAAAGAGATGTGAGGTTATCAGGAGACGCCTGAATCTTACCTAGCACTGTGACTATACCTTTATTATTTTTAAATAGAACTGAAGATTTTAACAGAATGTTAAATTTGAGTAACTTTCTTTTTAAACGTGAATCCAGTTTTTATCTTATGGATAGAATATTTACATTTGCTAACAAAATTGAAATATATAAATGTATTAGGTGCAGTATATATATATATATATATATATTTATTTAATTTTTTTACATGTTGCACACTATCTACTGAATCATTTCTAGGTGAGACACTTCCGCAGCGGCGGCTCCTTCGCTAAGGCGGAGGAGTGTCGCCCCACTGCCTGATGCACTGCAAAAAAAAAAAAAAAAATGATAACGCAATGTTATTATCATTTTATTTTTCCATGCTCAGGCAGCTTTGTGAGTGGGGCGGGGCTGCCCTGCTCACAGCAGGGCAGGGAAGGAGTGGTTTGTCCACTCCAAGTGAGCATGAATGTTTGGCTGGCCCTCTTGGGCCGGCCAAACACTCATCTGCACTTTGCATGTTCTCCATCCAGGCTGAATTACAGCTTGGGTGGAGAACATGCCCCAGGCTCCCATTCCCTGGATGAGCACCAAAAAACTCCGACCAATCACAACGCTGCATTGCAGCGTTGTGATTGGTCAAGGGAGCCTGGGTGGGTGCTTCCTGATCCTGCCTCCTGTTAAGCAGAAGGAAAGAAGAGAGGATGCAGAGGACCAAGGATAGGCGGCGGCTGGCCAGCAGGCCAGCCAGCAGGTGTTTCTTTTTTTTTTCTCCACACTCCTCTTCTCACCAACCAAACCTCTAGGGCTTTAGAGACAGTTCTATGCAGTGGTTTAATGGGATGTTACTTAACAGTACTGAGTACCGGCGCATCTTCGTTTTTTAACCCCAAGTACCTGCACTCCTTGGCCAGGTAGAGTACCGGTACTCATGGACTTCTAGCAGGAGCAGCTGAAAACTCAGATTTTGCTAAGAATTAGGCTGCCACCATTCTGAGATCCGAGCACCACTGAAGCTCTGTGCTGTGAGTGCATCAGGGCCACCCATGCTGGAGGCCCTGCCTATTTCACACTGATGCCCTGCGTGGCTAGTCACACTGGTGTGACAGTGTCTGCCCATCTTGTTATGCACATTGTAAATGCTGTCCGAGATGAGGCAAAATGTATTGAATGTTGTGTGTGTACAGCTGTCTTTGTGTGCCATTGTCAGCTCCTCCACTAATGCGGAAAAGCGTCGCCCCACTGCTGCTGTGCAGCAGTAAAAGAAAGGAAAAATAAAATGATAATAACGCAATGTTATTATAATTTTATTCTTCCCTGCTGCGGCAGCATGAGGGCGGGCCTGCTCTGCTGACAGAGCAGGAGGGGAGTGGTGGGCACACTAAAGTGTGCATGATGCACTCGGGCCGCCCAAACAGTCATGTGCACTTTAGCATGTTCTCTATGCAGGCTGCATTACAACCTGTATGGAGAACATGCCCAGGCCCCCAGTCTCCATCTGAGAGCTAAACCACGGCGCTCAGACCAATCACAGCCCTGCATTGCAGCGTTGTGATTGGTTTAGGGGAGCCTGGCTGCTTCTTGTTCGGCGGAGGAGAGACGAAGTGGGACAGAGCGGCGAGGAGGTATGTGATTTTTTTTTTTTTACAATTATACCTCCTTACCCCTTCAGTCCCCCGCCGCACCACCCCAGATCCCCGCTGGCCGCCACTGTGTTTGTGTATATTTTGTGCCCACCATTTCCCACTCCTACTAAAATGCTGGTCTTCGAACAACACTGGTTAACGAACAGCACTCGTTACTTAGCATGCGTTTAGTACGCATGCCATTACAACGCGGTCGATAGAACGACGGCGTTGTTAGTTCGCATACCTTTACTACGCAATTCGGAACAACGAATTGCAGTAGGGGGCGCTGGATGTTGGAATAGTATAATTTACTATTCCAACTCCAGTCTGTGTGGACACTAGGGAAGGTGTTGGATTTTAAATCCAACACCTTCTCCCCCCTAACGCAAGTCGTTGTTCCGACTTGCGTAGTAAAGGTATGCGAACTAACAACGCGTCGTTGTAACGACCGCGTGGTAATGGCATGCGAAGTATCGCATGCGAAGTAAACGCTGTTTACCCTGGTTAACAGCTCGAAAAATATGCGTAAGTAAATGCGGGCCTTTGGGACGCTAGGGCAGCAAATATCACACACATTATTTCAACTTCATTTGTGTGAAAAGATTTGAAATATTTACCATACTTTATTGTTCATACATTTATCTCAGGGGTAATGAAAAGGGCTACTGGAACGCAATTATGTGCAAAGAAAAGGCAAATTATGTGACATTATGCAGCACATTTTGTGACAGTATGAGCAATGGTTTCACCTCATTAGTATCAGATAAACACATAATACAGCTATCAGCTAATTAAAGGTTACCATTTAACCTTTGCAAACGTCCTTCCTTCCACTGCATGGCAACATGGCAGCGTATTTAATAACTCTTGATCTGTTTGAGTTAGAAACTATTTTTTGGGAAAAATCTGGAATTTTGAAGCAGATTAATAATTCTGTAGCAAGTAGAGTAAATCTATAATTATGTGGAAAACGTCCGGCCACTAACTTTCATAATTACAGTGCTCCTGATAATGACGAAGAATTTTATTTTTATATTTTAGTTGGCCATTGATTACATTGTTTCATGTTTTAGTATGTTCAGCAAACTGCTGTAGGAGTCCTAAAATGTGTTACGTTCAGTTCACATGCAATAAAGACTTGGTTTAAACTTTGAAGGAAGGTAAGCCATGAGGTGACATAATAACACATAATATAAACTCAGCGACCAGTCAGTTTCTTAAAATGAAGTAATTTTTTTGCTAATTGCAGTCTAGAGTCCAGAACAATAACTGGCAAAGCTAATGAATCTGCGTTTCTAATTATTAAAACCTTCAGCATGTTGGGAATGAAAATGCCATTGCCTCTGTTGCAAGAATTGCTTATGTTATCTAACTGTATTCTTAGTATTCAGTGATGGAAGGATACGTTCACTGTTAGTATTTGGTGTCCACAGAGTGCCCTTGGAGAGGAAAGGTACACAAATGTTGGCTATAATAACTCTCTCGTTAGGGGTTCACAATAAAAGAATATACTTAAATTGTGCACAATAAGATTGTCAATTATGAGCAGTGCTGGTGTATCTGATGGGACTATACAGTCATTTTTAGTCAATAATCTTAGTCCTGCAGAAGCGCTTGTCTCAATGTACTCTGGGATCACGCCCAGGGAGCATCTGATTGCACAGCAGTGGCCAAGACTGTGCAGAGCTGAATTAATATCATACAGCGCAAAGAGGCAACACTATACAACGCATCACTCAGCATTAGTCCAATATACCTCCCTGTGGCACTGCCCGCAGGTAGCCCTGCACCATCCCTAGCCACTTGCACTTCCTTTTTCCGATTTAAAGCAATGGTTCTCTGTACTGATTACTTTTTTCGATTTTCCATTTTGCCCCAACATTTACACAAACTGAATAATTAAAAAAGTATGCACACACTGGTAGAGGCATATGTCAGTGCAAAATTGCCCAGAACCAGAGCAATGTAAGTCATTTGACCACAGAGATTGGATCACTTTTAAATGTTGGCTGGGGCAGGATTCCTTCAACAGACGTTAGCATGTAAAACAAACAATTTCCTCTGCCTGCATGAGTGCACACACATGAACACACACCCCAGGCCCTCCAGGTGTGCAGAACAAAAATTCTACTGAATTGTGCAAAAAAGGTCACAAATTTTGCAGACCACAAGACTATGAATGGTCTGAACTTGTGAAGTTCCACTCTGTGGAATTCTGCAGAGTTACATAAAAACTAACTCTGGGCGGCAAACTCCGCTCTGCCGGCGGAGTTTGCCGAGTTTCGCCAACTCCCCGCTTCGTTAGGAACACGGAGTTCAGGCAAAACTCCGACTCCGTGGCGGAGCGGAGTCAGCCCCTGCGCCACGGCCCACAATATAAAAAAAAAAAAAACACTTACCTGCTCTCTGGCGTCTCCAGGCTGCCCTCCTCCTCGCCGTGGTGTTTCCTCCTCGCCGCCATCCTCGCTGCAAACCCCTACGTTTTATGTCTTGCGTGGACTGCGCATGTGCAGTCCACGCAAGTGGTAAAACGTAGGGGTTTGCAACCGGCAACGAGGACTGCGGCAAGGAGAAGAGACCACTGCGAGGAGGAGGGCAGCCCGGAGACGCCAGAGAGCAGGTAAGTGGGTGTTTTTTTTGTTGTTTTTTTTATTGGGGGTGGGACTGGGGTGGAGCGGAGTTCTACTGAGAGTTTTGTTTAACTCCGTGGAACTCCACAGAGTGCCACCACGCGTACTCCGCCCACCCTTAATAAAAACTCTGCGATATTCCACTGAGTCCACCAACGTGGAAAATATGCACGTCGCACTGCAATGTAGCACCAGAGGCGCAAGCAGAGCTGAAAAAATCTGCGTGAATGGCAACATGTAGTGCGCAAGAGCACACGGCCATTCGAGTTGACTTTGCTGCTGTTTGAGTAGAAAATCTACTTGAGTGTCAGCAAATCTACTCAAGAAGCAGCCCTCTGAACACGACCACCCACGTTAGAAAATCACGTTGGGGAACGCCAAATCTCGCTTGCATTTCTAGAGCCTTACGGGTAAAAGATTCCACTATGCCTCTGTGATTGGCAGAATTTGGCCGGAACTCTGCGTTTACATGAGTAACGTGGAGTTCCAAATTTTTCTGACTCGTGGCCTGAAGAAAACGTTCTGCCCACCTCTGCACCAGACCTGCAATTTCGTACACACAACCTCAAATGAACAGAGCCCTCCCTCTTTTTGCAAAGTCTCCCACACGCTTAGTGTCTAAGCATCTCATTGGTGTGATCTTCTCCTGTGTTCCCAATCAGCGGATAGCCAAAGTGGAAGGAATATTCCAGCGTGTAGCAGAGAGAAATAGGGTGCTGGTGTTCTGGTGGGAAGAAGAGGCAGGGAAGATATTAAACTTGGTTGCTGGGTTTCAATGAGCTGTGTGCTCATTCTCATGACAGGATGTGAGGGGAAGATCCTGCAGAGATGCCAGAAAGTAGATAGAGAATATGGGGGACTATGGATAGGAAAGATAGAATGAATGTCATTTATAAAGCGCACAGCTCCATCCTAGGGTGTATCCCAGCGATAAAAGCCTGTAGAAAGGATCAGTAATTTAAAGATCCCTGAAAAGGTTCGTTTTTAATGAGGCCTCGAAAGCCTTTTCTGTATTTAAGTCTCAGAGCATGTTCCAGCTTTTTGCTGCGATTTAGGCATTGGAACATCCCCACAGCCTATCCTTATTTATCTTGGGAATATACACCAAACCCTGGTTGTAGGAGTGTAAAGCCATACATATTAGGGTCATACTTTTTAAATCTTCTTTGCAAATGGAGAGGGCCAGATTGATGTAAGACTCTGTAAGTGATGGTCAGGGCTTTAAACATTACCCTCTGTTTGATCAGGAGCCAGTGTAGAGTCTTCACGTTTAGCCTAATGGATTGTCTTCTGGGACATTTCAAGATAAGACGAGCAGCGTAACTTTGGACCAGTTGTAGTTAATGTAGAAGTCCGCCTGGTAATCCAAGATACAGTGAATATGCATAGTCCAGCTTCACCGTGATCATAGCATGAATTACCATCTTGTGACAGCGGTCAGGTAGAATTAGCAGGGTCTTCTTTAATATCTTAAAAGGGTAAAGCAAGCTGTTGTGATATTTCTCACCTGTGGTTTAAAAGATAGTTTGTTATCAAATATTACACTTGGACTTCTTACCTCAACTTTAGGAATCGGAGGAGGGCCCGGGTCATCTGGGCCACAGTAATGCAGCTGCAGGAGAGCCTGACGCTCCAAAGAACAGAATTTCAGATTTATCAGAATTCAACTTTAATTAACTTTGCTCTATCCAGGTCACTATGGTGGTCAAACAGCTCTGTGTGTTTTCCACCACTGCACTATCCATTTGTTGAATGTAAAGCATCAGCTGGGTGTCATCAGCATAGGAAACAAGATTAAAACCCCAGTTCTCCACTAACTTGCCCAAAGGTGCTAGATAAATGTTGAATAGTGTAGGGCTGAAGCAGATCCTTGTGGTACCCTGCAACGCATTTTCTTAAAGTCCATAGTGAATTGTGGAAGATGTACAGCTTGCTCCCTGTCCGATAAAAAAAGATCTGAGTCACTTATTGGCTATGTTGGTAATGTTGGCGGATCTCAGCCGGTTCAGCAGCATCTCATGAGAAACTCTATTTAATGCGGCCGAGAGGTCCAGCAAGATGATCACTGCTTGTTTACCTAAATCTCGATTAGATTTGACAAATTCTGCCACATCGAGAAATCCTGCCTCTGGACTAAAGCCTTTACGAAAGTCAGGCTGGTTGGGATGCAGTGAAGCATTATGTTTGATAAAATGGGAAATGGGAAAATGGACAAACTGTTCTGACATTTTTCCCAGAATGGGAAGGAGGGAGATTGTTCAATAGTTACTCAAACAGGAAGAGTCCGAATTGCTTTTTTTAACAAAGGGGGGACCATTTCTTTTTTCCATGATTTAGGGAAGATGCCCATTATTAGTGATTGATTAAATAGCATAATGATTTGTTTGCTAAGCAAGGGTCAAGAGGAGATCCAGATTTCGCTGAAGTCAGAGCATTTTCGGTTTCTTCCAAAGAGATACTCTCAAATTCTGATAGTACAAGTCTGCCCACAGGAGGGGGCGCTACTTGACAGATTTCAGGACCAAGGGCATTATTGTCAGTAGCAAGGTTAGAATAAATGTTAGAAATCTTCTCCTGAAAAAGTCGGAGAGATTATCACAAAGGTCCTGAGTTGCTTCTACATTTTGCTTAGAACTGGAGGGAGAGAGCAAGGATTTTACTATTCGAAAAAATGCTTTGGTAGTTTTACCCCCGGCATGATCAATTAGGTCTGAGATGGCATCCGCTCTCGCTTGAAGTGTTTTCTTATGAAAAATCCTGAGCACTGCTTTATAAATGGCCTTATCATTAGGGTCATAACCCCTCCTCCACAATGTGAATGGTTGCAGAGTATTTGAAGGTGACAGGAAGGTCATTGGTGTCTGAAGGAGGCTTTGAGGACTCTGCAAGAGTCATCTAGGGTTATGAGAGTGTTTGATGCGAGCTATGCAAGAGCTTGTTGCTTCTACTTGAGGCCTAGATTGGAGGCAAAATGAGGGTCGGCTGCAGTGCTTAATTTGAGCCGGGGCTTTCCGGTGCTAAGCACCGGCACATAATTGGTTTCCGGTGCTCGGCACCGGCACCTAATTGTCAACACCATATTAGTGGCGCTGCTCATCTAATTTAGAGATGAGCAGAACAACGGTAGTTTAGGAATACAATATGGGTGGGACCAGCGGGCCATGATGGCCGCTCGGAGCTGAAGCTCTGTGGTGAACTCGCACACCGGTATCCAGAGCGGCACTCTGCCGCGGTCATATCTCGCCGGAAACACCAGTCCTGAAATCGGAATGCTGGCGGATCACGGAGAAGGTACAGCCGCCTTTCTGCGATCCTGATCGGCTAAGTTATGAGCAGCAACGTCCCCGTGAGAAAGTAACCCAAAATGGCGCCCGGAGGACTGCGAGAACGCATCCGAGGGCCGGGAGAGGCGGGTCGCGATGCCACTGATCTCCGCTTGTGCGCCCGATAGCGACTCCCCCACCCTACCCCCCACCTGAAGTGCAGAATCATCAGCTGGCTCCCCCCTGGGAAAAGAAAAGAAAGAAAAGCCCGGGTGCTCGAGTCAGGTCCTGGCCGCTGAGAGAGTCTCCCGATCGGCGATATAGAGGTGCCCAAGCGAAGGGGGTGTAATATGTTACGGACAGGCAGCATCCGATCCCCCCGTCCTGTGAAGCGGAGTACGGCGGTCAACAAGGGACGAGACCCCCTGGCCCGACGAGGGCGCCATGCGGAGGGCTGGGCTCGTTGGGAAGGCCTGCGAAGTGGACTGTCTCCCCGCGACTGAACGAGAGCTGTGCGAAGGGGCCGTCTGTTTCTGCACGCCTGGGCCCACAGCGAGAAGTGCGGTGCCCTTGGAGGATCCTGGGGTCAAGGACCTTCCCCGAGACAGAAAGTACGCGGTGCAAGGACCGGCAAAGGAGCAGTGCCCCAGCCACGACACCAATCGACACCAACATCAGCCCGGGGATCCAGCATGCTGCTTCCGCCTACCAACACCCGGCCTTCTATCCCTACGCCATCTCCACCTCCACCTCCACCTCGGGGATCCCTACGGACCCAAGACCACCGCCCCTAATTGCAACACCACCTGAACTCCTGGCTGAACGACGGCAAGAATGTCACGCTCTGTAAATATGTAATATATAACTGTCCAACCCTAATCGCTTTTAAAATGTAATCTCGAGTGATTTGAAACTTGTATATATGTAACTCTAACCACTAGTATCTGTAGTAGACGTATATACTTACTACTCTTCTTTTGTGAATTTAGAGTTTTTCTGTTTGTATCTTTTCCTTGAGTGAATTTTCAACTTGTATATATGCAACTCTAAACACTAGTATCTGTAGTAGACGTATGGACTTACTACCATTCTTTTGTGAATTTAGAGTTTTTCTGTTTGTATCTTTTATGTAACTCATGTACTCCGAAGTCCTTACGTAATGTAACTGGTCCTTTTGTAAAGTGCTCTGACACCTTTGGGTAAAGTTCGCGCTATATAAAATCGCAATAAATAAAATAAAATAAAAAAACATTAAAATTGCTATATCTGCCTCCCCAGCCATTCCTTTAGCTTTGGGGACCTGGAATAATCTGAGCTGTCGCATTTACATGCAAGAGAGATGGTTAGTAGTTGCTTTGGCAGCGATGACAAGGGCGATGGGTGGTGCAAGCTGCAGTGGCCTCCTGGTCATAGCCCTGGCACTTAATATTTTACAAATTAAGCACTGGTCGGATGTTTCTCAGAAGATGTCTGTGGATACGTATGAATCTGTTGTGGGCCATGCAATGGCCTGTTAAAGATACCTGTGGGTTTATTCGGTGCTAGACGCAATTCCGTTCAGGTCTATGAGAGGTTGGCTTGTACCATTTAGCGGTTTTGAGAATGTTTGAAACTCTATTAACATGTGTCAGACCATTATAATTGGGGAATGAATAAAACTCCAATGAACTGTATGAAGCTAGTGTTGTGTGGCATTGACGCTCCATTAAAGTGTAGGAGGCCAGTGTTATGGAACAGAGAGACTCATGTGAAGGGCATGATACCAGTGATGTGAAAGAGTGGGACCCCTTTGAACTGTACATGTGCAGTGAGGTGGAAAATGCGTGGGAAGCCTTTAAAGTGTCTGAGGCCTCTGACGGATGGTATGAGACTGCACAGAAGAGGTAAGGAACACTGAGACACTGCAGCAGTATAGGAAGTGATAATCACACATTAAAAGCCTGGCATGTAACAATTATCGGGGCATCTGGTACTGTGTATTCCGCCCGAGGCCTCCACCGTACATTGTACTGAAGGTGACCTTCCAGACATTTAGAAGCTCCATGACACAGCCTGGTTTATAGGCTTATAAATATTTCTGCTGCAGCATTCCAATTGAATATTAAAATGTTCTTGCATCAGGAGCGGACATGGCCTGGTGGTACTATTGTGTATACTGAGGTCATATAATCTGGGGATTGGGATAGGACGCTATCCTCTCAGACAATACTTTAAACTCAGCCTTGGAGAGTAGTGTCTGTGGTGGCAAGTAATACTTCTTTGTGAAGTAGCAGGGTCCACAGATTACAGGGAGCTCCTCACAGCCCTTAACAAGTTACCAGGGTCCTCCTGACATGCTGCACACCCATTTTACAGACATCCTCACATACTTCAAACCATGATTAATGTTCACTGGCTCCCCCCAACATGCCTGCAGCTAGTTCTTAAGATGTCTTTGACCTTGTCCAGTGCTTAATTTGAGCCAGTGTTTTCCGGTGCTGCACCGACACTTAATCATCAGCACCAGCGCTTTTCATGAGCACCAGTTAAGGACACAATCATTTACGGGGAGATTAAATGATTTGCCAAGAATCACAGGATGTTGAGCTGACGCCGAGACTCAAACCTGGTTCCCGAGCTCTGAAGTCGGCAGCACTGGCCATTACACCACATCCTCTCCCCACTTTCATGGTTAGTAGTTGGTTCTGTTTTAGGCGGCGCACACAGAAGAAATGGGCTGGTGCAAGCTGCCTCCTGACGAGAGCCCCACCACTTTTTTTTTTTTAACAAATTAACCACTGACCTTGTCACATTCATTCGACAGATCCCAGCCATGTTATTTTATGTGCCTCAATCTCCCACCGCAGACACTAGGACTCTCTCACATTACATTAAACAGTTTCATCGATTGGACATTTTCAAAAGACCTACACATTTTCCACATAACACGGCTAGTGTCCTGCAAATATCGTTCCACACATCTTTGGCATCCATTCACAGAATTTTTACAGATAATGTGCTAATTTTGTCAAAACCAGAGTTTCTGCTGGTGGGGACAGACAACACCAGAGAAATGCAGAAAACAATTCGAGAGTTGAAGCCAGCATTAGATAAAAAAACTTTAGGTGTGTCATAAATGTATGTACTGCTAGACCAAGATGACCCTGCAGCGTGTAACTGCAGGCTCGAGTTGCTACACAGAGCTCAACCATTTCATTAAGATCCAAACAGAGGCAAGATAGTAACAACTACTGTGGGTGCAAAGCTGGACTGTTGCAATTCATTAAATTAACATCTCAAAGTTACAGGTGATACAGAATTCGGCAGCGAGGACAGCCATTAATGTTTCGCGTTGAGAGCCTATCACACCTGCCTGTAAATCAATACCCGGCTCTGTGTTTAGGACATGGTTACAATCAAGGTCTTGATGCTTTTACTCAAGGTTATAGGTAAAAGCATCAGGCCATAGGTGATCTAAAGAAATGTATTATCATGCACCTCACCAGCCGAATGTAGTCCTTCAATGACAAACATCATGTCACTGGGACACCTCATGTCCAATCTCAAGCTTTCCTCAGTGCCTTCTGAGGCTACTAACTTTATTCATTTCAGTGAAACCAAATGGATTAACACGCCAAAAAGTAATGTGTTTCAAATGGAAAGACTAGGAATCAAAGTTGTGACCTGGAAACCATGATCTCATACTTATATGTACTTTAAAACCATTAATGATCAGAAATCCTCTCAAAGTCTGCCCTAATAGCCTCACACCCAACTCAATCCCTTGCGCACAAAATTCTTCATCTTACATCCATACTCACCTACCATTACTTCATGCACAGATAATTGTACACATCTGTTTTTGCCTTTCCTTTAGCTTTCCATTTCCGGTTCAAGAACACACATCACATTGGTAAAATTAAGTACCACTCTGTCTACTATAAATCTCAAAACTGGGCATGCCATTAAGGGACCTCCCACCAGTGCTTAATTTGAACTGCTGGTTGCAGGAGGGGCAAACAGGCACTCACATTTGGGAACGGTGAGAAATTGGGTTACTGGTTGAGGGGGGTGTAACCCTACTGAAGCAGCAACCACAATCCTTGTGAGGGTGAGGCACAAGCAAATCCGAAAGTTACCTGTGCTCAACCCTCTGGTAGATTGGCACAGAGCAGTCAGGCTTAACTTCTTAACTTAGAGGCAATTTGTAAAGTATTTATGCAGCACTTCAAAAGTAACAAAGTGAAAACACAAGACAAGAAAAATCCCACACCAATTTAGAAAATTTGAGCAAAATGTAATAAATAAATCAAGACCAAAACAACAAAATTCCAATCAGTAGGACCGGAGCCATACATTTTAAAGATTTAAGTGAAAATAGTGCCAAAAAAGCCTAAAGCGTCACTCGTGGCTATCTGGTTATGAAAGTCACGAGTTCAGATCGACTACGATGAAGCACGAGTCCTGTTCGTGGTGGAGGGGGTGACGAGGAGCAGAGAAGCATTGCGGACGGTCGTCAATGTAGAGAGAAGAGCAGGCCTGGCGTCATGGAGGGTCATCGCTATAGCGCAAAGATCCTGTTGTCGTCGCGAGCGGGTCAGTTGGAGCTTCACAATAGTGCTCTTGGCAAGTGGCCAATGCTGTAGCGCATAGTCTGGTTAATGGAACTTCGCGTTGTTGGGCTCTGATATAGTTTTTGAAATCAAGTGACCCGTTCACAGTTGCGAAGAGCCAAAAAACTTCAATTCAGCCTCTCTGAGGCCACACTAAGGGTCGAGGACCTGAGGGGCACTACTTGGGGTTCAGGGGCTTGCTCCAGCTGGATCTGGGTGCAGGTTCAGGGTGTGGAGGTGAGCCTGTTATGTTCCTGTGGCTATGAACAGGAGGCCAGCAGACTAGCCTTTGGAGTCACTCTGGGAGTCCTGGCTTCAAGTGCAGGTTTAATACCTCTTGCTCAGGCAGGAGGGCAGCGATTCGGCAAGGCAGCAGTCCGGCAAGGCAGCAGTCCAGCAATGCAGTAGTCCGTCAGGGCAGAAGTCCAGAAGAGGGGCAGTCCTTTCAGCAGCACTGCAGTCCTTCTTCCTGGCAGAGTTTCCACAGGTCCAGGAGTGTACTGAAGAGTTGGTGCCTGAGATCCAATATTTATACAAGGTGAATTCTTTGAAGTGGGAGAAACTTGTAGTAGTTTTCCTGTGAAGTTCACAGGTTTCCTGCCTCTCCTGCCCTGGCTCCAGACTAAAGGGTTTATACAGCCCTTTGTGTACAGGCAGGACACAGCCTATTCAAGAAGCTTGTAGAGGTTTCCCTGTGTAGTGCACAGGTTTCCTGCCTCCCATGCCCTGGCTCCAGACTAACTACAGGGTTTATGCACCCCTTTGTGTAGAGGCAGGACACAGCCTATTCAAGTGTAAGTGGGCTGCGCCCAGTACCACCCTCCTATCCTGCCAGTGATGGACCATCCAGGCACACCTAAGTTTCCTACTGTGTGTGACTGTCTAGGAGGAATACACAAAGCACAACTGTCAGCTACACCGAGTCATGTGACCCAGAGACAGGCTGCAAGCACTAAATGGCTAAGGTAGAAAAATGGCAACTTTCCAAAAGTGTCACATGTATGCAGTGAAGACAGCCAACGTGACAATGGACTTCTTCAGTTCAAGTATAATCACAAGAAGGAATTCCGTCAAATAGAAGCGTCACAATATAGATCCAAGGGCAAGTCCACAGTTGTGTACTTCATCAGTATTTCTGATTCTTGAAATAACAACAAATGTATCTGTTACCGTCGTCCAGGTTGAGCAACATATAAACACCACAATGGTATATTCCCAAGTGGGGTGATGACGACGATGGGATGGCAAGAGAAAGGGCCAATAAGCCCTGATCAGCACTACAACAGGTGCAGGTGCTGACGACGTCCGTCTGCTTCACCCGAGTGTAGGGAGCGTGGAGACGGTAGAGAAAAAAAAAGACAAGAACTATATTCACATTTTGGGTTATTGTTGGGATGCATCTCTACAATTCACATTGTTATTTGTAACCTGTTTGGTTCATGCACCTTGGCAGCAGGTGCCTGTAGTGTGTCACACAAATTTCATATATCTGTGTAGAACTGTACCTTTGGAACACAGGTCAGGTGCAGTCTGTATGGTCCACTGCCTTTCGTTCTACTGATATTAACTGTCTAAAAGGGGCATTATCAAAATTGTAATTTAAAATCCAACTTTACTGTAAGAGAGGATTTTTCATTACAATTCCAAAGACACCAAACATGAACTGGTTACCTGGTCCCATTTGGATATTGCAGCTTATTAAATGTAATAAGGTTACTCCAATCTTATCTAATGGGAGAGGGAAAAATTGCAGAAGTGAAAAACAAATTTAAGAGCTTTTTCACTATCAAGACATGTAAAACTTAAAATTACATGCCCTACTTGAGAACGAGATAAATACTCGAACTCACTAGATTAATGTGTATGTTGTGTTCTTTTTAGATTACTATCAATCAATGGCCTTGTGGGGCTCTGTGCAGATTTTGCATTGTAATATTGATCCCTCCCCATTTGGTAGGCTATACTAGATCATACCACATTACGTTTGCAAGCCCACTAGTAGGATTTACTTTACAGGCCGTGGGCACAGGTAGTGTCACTTTACTAGGGACTTACAAGTAAATTAAGTATGCAAATTTGGTATAAGTCAATTCAACCATGTTTTAAGGAGAGATCACAAGCACTTTAGCACTGGTTAGCAGTGGTAAAGTGTGCAGAGTCCTAAAGCCAGCAAAAACAAATTCAGCAAAACAGGAGGGTTGAAGGCAAAACGTTAGGGGGAAAACCACGGCAAGGATGCCAGGTCTAACAGGAACCAACACTTACTTTTCTTCATCAGACCTTGACCGAGAGCAAAAAAGAGAAAAACACAAAAGGAGGAAAAGAGGAGGAAATAAACGATTTTAAAAAATGTGACAAAGGAAGAATAAAGGGATGAAAAAGAACTTGCAGAAGGGAAATACAGGGGCAGGGAGTATCTGGTGATGAGAGAAAGGCGCATGAGGAGGAATCAAGACTACACAGCCTTGTATTCGCCAATCCCAAAATGTTTAACATACTTTATTAAAGTTTTTCAAAACAGGTACATCATTCAGCAATACATTAACTTTTCACTATATGCCATTGAGTATTGTACAAAATAATCAAATTCTCATTATGTGGGGGGGCCGCACCATTGTAAGGTATGTTATTCTGTTAGTCACCTTTGTTAAGCAGAGCCTTGGGGGCCCTCATAATGAGAATAAAGCACTGTACCACAAAATTCTGTTATAGAGTACAACAACAGAGTAACCAATAGCTAGCCCTGAGAGAGGAAAGGGGTGTCAATTAAGTCATTATTAGATGTAACATTGGGTATCCCTTAGTGAGAGGGTTTGTACATTTTTAGACTCATGATTCTCCTGAGCTGAGTCCATAACCATCAACAGTGCAAAGTTTGCCTCTGCAATAACCCTCAGGGTGTTCCCGTTACCTCATCTGTCCTGGACACTGTTAGATCATTCTACCCCAGGTGCAGTAAGTCATCAAGGATTCGCATCCAGGCCTCTGCCCAATTCCCAGGCCACAACCCCCTAGTAGCCTCATGTCTCAGGGCCATAACCTCACAGTCAGCTCAATTCTGAATTCCAGCTAGCCTATGCCTGACTTTGAGCCCCCCCTAGGTTTTTCCAGCACATAGTCAGTCGCAGTGGCGGCTCGCATAAGGCGTGCTGCGGGGCAGTGAGGCGGGGGTAGTAAACTCGGACATACGACAGAACGGAGGAAAGTAATTATTCCGTTCGTCCGTTCCGTCGTATGTCCGAGTTTACTACCCCCCACCCTGCCCCTCCCCTACCCCACCGCCCCGCAGCACGCCCTATGCGAGCCGCTACTGGTCAGTTGCCTTCTGGCTTGGATCAACGCTGTGTCGATAAACCTGGTCATTAAAGTATGTGTTTTGGGGCTGGGAAACCTCCCAACAGGCAAGTCTTGGGTGTTGCAGGTCCTTACCGCTACCACCTGCATCAGTTTGGCAATGCCACGTTCGCCAGCACAGGCTATGAGCGTCTAACAAAATATCGGAGCATCGACACTTACTATTTTATAAATTTAGCACTGCCTAGCTGCTAGTTTCACACTATTTAATTAGCCACTGTTTAAGGCAATAAGACCTGGATTGTGTATGTGCTCATAATGTTTTGAGAGTGTGACACCCTATTGATTGCAGGAGTTTACTGTGCTCCCACCCTTAGGCATCATGATGGTTCCCATCAAGACTCCTAAACTGAAACAACTTCCACGAGGTTTCTTCTGATGCCTGTTTTAGTCCATGGTATTTCTCATGAAACCTTTTTCAAAACTAGCACTTCTAGTTTAAATTCTTTCTCCACTCTCCCGCCTCAGAAGGTTTAATGCTAGTAGTATGCAAGAGTAATGGGCACATCTTTACTGCCTATGGTATATGTTAGTGGATACCATTGTGAATCTTAGTGTATAGAGATCTGCATCCATGAAAAGGCAAAAAATAGAAAACATCAAGTAGCATCCTACAGTAGGCCATGGACCACTACAAGATTACCAGTCCACCCACCTCTTGTTGGACAGTCTGGCCTCAGACCCATTTGGATTGGCTGCCCTGAAGCCAATTGGGAATGGTTCCTGCAGTAGGGCTCTTTATCATGTTTTCTAACTCCGAACATAGAAATTTACATCTTTATTTGCCTGCCGATATGACACGTCACAGGAGTGTTGTGTGCCTTCTAAAAGGTACCAAGCCCATAAAACCTCTGTATTTGTGACACTCATGAATGACTTGACATTTCCATATTATATACTATCTTGAATACTTTACAAATGTATATTTCTTACAGCAAAAGCATTATCAGAAAGTCATATTTAAGGAAGAAAGTAAATTTAGAAAGAGTTACATTTTCCCGAGTACATGGTATCTGGCAGGTGAGTATTCCATGACTGTCTTTAAACCAACAGCTTTAAAGAGTGAAAATTATTCTAACCTCTCATTTCAAAACGAAATCAGAAGTAATAGATTAAAAAAAATAACCCTACTTTCATCTCTGGAATTATGTCCCAATATTTAAGGCAATTTACCCTGAACACTTTTAAAATAATCTTTATCACCAAAGAGTCAGACTGCCCTTTAATGATGAAAATTCACAGACAGACCGCAAAGCTCCAAAATACAGCGGTGTGAGAATCGAGAAGCAGAATGAGAATCTACGCTAATACAATCAGTAAAGAAATTAATAAATGTAAGTAGCACAATTTCAAAAAATTATTTTGGTTCTGAGAAAAAATAGAGAGGTCCTTTAAATCTACAATTAAAAGGGAACACAGATTAGCAATGCAAACATCTATCCAAGACTGAGACGATCACAGGTACTAATGGTATATGGTACATGGTACATGAATAAAAGTACTCCCCCAAGGCACTGACTGCTGGAAGGTGGATTATTAGTAGGGGTAAGTTTGTACCTACCACTAGCAATAGGACCACCAACACAATATAAGGTACAGGCAATGTCTCAATAAATGATTCCCTTGCTCAACTCTTGGTAGCTGGCAACGAGCAGGCAGGCTTAGGAGACAGGTGCGTAAAGCATTTAAAAACACCAATACATTAAATAAGTAAGACACACGCACACTATAAAAATCCACAACCAGTTTGCAAAAATAGAAAACAAATGTAACATTAAAATGACACCAAAACAGCAAACATCCAATGTAGGGAACCAGAGATATGAATTTTTAAAGAATAAACACTTTCTAGTGCTTCAAATCCAATAGTGCCATATTGGGACATCTGATCATGCTTGACCAGGACAAAGTCAAAGTTTGAGACCGACTGATATGGAGCCCTGGTCGGATACACTAAGCGGGAGGCCTCGGTCCAAATTTTACCTCTGCACTTAGAAACTTTTTGGGAGGATTTTCTCTCGACATCGAACGGGCCTCTCCAGCAGGCTGGATTCACAGCGGCTTCTTTGGCTTGGTTCAGCTGGAGCCCCCGGTCAACTCCTGGAAGTCTTGAGCTCTGGAGCTTTTAGTAGGACAAACCTCAAATCCAGGCCGGGTCGTGGTTCTACGTAGTTGGCTTGACACTTGACGTCGGGTCGGTCACCTTATGGATCTTTTTCACAAAAGTTCTCAAACGTTCTCCAAACTTCAGGAGGTGCTTCCTGAAGTTCCTTTTGGGGTTCTAAGTGTCCACAAACAAAATCCAAGTTTCTAGAGTCTCTGAGTTGCTCCTCACACGTTGGTATTACAGTTCCCACAATACACCTGGCCAAATCCTTTAAAATCTAGCTGAAGGTGGTCAGCTGGGTTCTTCTTGCTGGAGATGAGCTCTTTTAAGCTGTTGTTTTCAGGGAGTCCACCCCTTCTCTTTTTGAAGCAAGGCAAAGTTCTTAGGGCTGTAGTTCTTTAGTGTACATCAGATGCATTTATTCAGAGTGCAGTCCTCTTGGTGCAAGCCAGGGTTACAGCAGAGCAGTCCTTCTTATCCTTGTAGTTTCAGGCAGGGAGATATGAGTTGCTATGCAGCTCTCCCATCTTTATCCAGTATTCTGGGGTGATAAGCAGGGGGGGCACACCTGACAAATCGGTTATAGGGTGCCTCCCAAAAGTATGACGGCTTCCTCCAAAGACTGGCATACTCTTGTCCCACAAAGCACCGTACTTTAAAATTCAAGATGGAAAATCTTTCTCCTTGGGGTTAAGATCTGGGTAAGCCAACCTACTTTGTGTGGATCATTTCCTTTAACACTCTCCTTTCAGAAATCCTGCAAATTCCTTTCCTGGAGCTCCCATCTAGCTGTGGGGTGCAGGAAGAGGGGGTAGACCTGGCTTGCTGCCTTACTGTCCTGCTCTCTTTTGTAGATCAGTTTGTTTATCCAGCCTCATTCCTGACCTGTTCTCGGCAGCTGCAGATGTTTCCCCACCACATAACCTCTTTCTCTATGCAGGCCACTTATCACCTCATCAAAGCAGTTTGGCTCGGCCTGGCAAGACTGGCCAATCAGGAGAGGCTGCTAGAAGGGTGGATTTTGACTCACAGAAAAGAAAGTTCTATAACTTGTTTTCTGTACTAGTCATGATAAATTCAACAGTGGCAAGTTGTAGGCCTTTTCATTACCACTCTTTTAAGTCCTTGAAATATTATTTTATCTCACTCCTGTCAAGTGTTATACTTTATTAAAGTATTCCCATGTTAGCCTATAAAGCTAAAATGCTACAAAATGAAATTGGCAGTTTTTCCCTCATCAGGGCATATAAAACATTATTTAAAACATCCCTGCCTGTTTATTTTTACATGGCACCCTGGGGGCGCGTACAATAGACCATAGGGGTGACTTTTATGTAAAATTAAGGTTGTTTAATACTTTGGAAAGTCCAATTTGCATATAATTTAAATTTGAAAGCAGTTTGCAAAGCAGGGCTAACCTTTAAAAAGACAGCAGTCAACATAGCAGAACACACTTAAGTGCATTAAATCTTCTTGGCCTCTAAACCTACATTCCCTACCATATACTAGGAACTTACAGGTAGGTTGTCAGTACCAAATTAAATTAGCCCTAATTACCATATACTTTTAATCAGAGCACAGGCCCTGGGTCTGGCTACCAGAGGCCAGGGCGCAGACAGAGTTAGAAAACTGACATCTAGTAGTCAAAATGAGGGCAAAAAGTGTGGGGACACTGCAAGTAGGTCCTGATTTCTCACACTGACAAAGCAGCTGAGAAATCCTGGCTGAATACTTTGCATTACATTTGCACTTTGCAGCGACTTTCTATGGAAATTGAGACAAAAACCACACAAATCCAGAAAAAAACTCTTTAAGGACCTTGACTATTTTTTAAAATCCATTAAGTAATATTAGGCATGACAGTCTGTGACTGCAAAGCTTTAGAATGGTATAGGGGTATGTGAATGGTCTGGGGTAATGGCTCACAGTGAGGGAACAGACCTAATATGAAATTTAACCTACCCCCTAATCATAACCAGGATAGGGTGATCCAGACTTGGCAGCCTCTAATGAGAAAGCAGTGCCTCTTACAAATTTCTTATGACTAGGTGGTATGATAAGTAGTGCAAGCCGGAGTGCAGTGTTCTGATTTGTTTGTATTGCTTGAATTTAGCTTGTAAGTATAGTTGTCCTTTTCCTTGGAGGCTCTGTGAATAATGTGTTGCAGGGATGATTCTGCTCAGGAGCAAAACTATGCTTGGGACTATAGAACATCAGAATGTAGGGACTGAGTCACCATACCACCTCAATGTCTATGACCCCGAGTCTGACTAGCTATAGTGCCTCACTTGCCTTCCTAACCTTCCCAGAGAAACAAGTGATTTGGCACCCAAGAATACAACACTCTCGACACTCTCATGGATCGTGGTAACAGGACAAACCCTTTTGTTCCCTCACTCGTACTTGTCCACAACAAGATATAATAGAGACAGGAAGGAAGTTTATAATATGTATTTAAACTATTGTACTCTAAGATGCTAAAATTGTGCCACAATTAGAAAACAAATACATGCCAAAAATATCATCAGCATGGTTAATAAACTGCTTACCATAAAAAGCCTTATAATGTTGTCCGACAGATCTGCCTAAACCCTCCCACACTACTAAAGGTAAGTGGTTATATATTATAGATCTCTGTTTTTAGTGACGGACCCCGTACCTTATCTTACATAGGTGGATGTTCTACATCTCAGCTGACGCAGCACCCTAGCCTCAGGACCTTCGCTCAGTGTGTGTTTTTTCAGAGCCCTTGTCCTCAGTTGTATGACAAGATATGGGTGTTCACAAACAGCAGCTGTATTTTCTTGTTATGCCTAGGTGCTAGTTTCTGACCAGAGAGAATAACAAGGGGCAATGTTGTTTGACCTTGCCTACGCTGTTCAGACTACATCCCTGGAAAAGAATAGAATACGAAAACATGTGCATGTTCTGTGTGAAAATACAATGTTGCACAAAGGCAACCGTGTTATTTAGTAACGTGTGCAAAATAAAAGCGGCCTACAACGTGCACAATTAGGTTAACATAGGGAAAACGACAATGGGCCATGGAAGAAACATGCGATAAATGCAAAGTGCCTTGAACATTGCCTTTCTTGCTATAGATAGCAAGTGGAGTGATTGAAAGACTGCAGCAATGTGTTAACTTGGGTGAAGGCAGAGAAGAACGATTGCATAAATATGTTGGATGAGTTGTATTTTGAGTATCATGAATGTGGGTGTGCCAAGGTACAGGCTGTTGGCGTAGTCAAGCTTGGAGATTATGAGTGTGAGGATGGCTTGCACTTTCTGTTGGTATCCAAGGTATGGGAGGGTGCAACATAGTGTTTTTATTGTGTAGAAGGCCCTCTGTTGTATGTTATTAACATGTGATTTTAAATATGGGTCTGAATCCATGGTTACCCCTAGGTTTCTGACTTCTCTTGATATTGTTGGTGGGGACTCATGTTACTTAGGCCATATGGTGGTGGGTAGCTTTTGTCATTGTCCGCAGGTCATAATCTCTGTCTTTGCATAATTAGCTTTAGATGGCTATTCATCATCCATGTGTTTATGGCCCGAAGGCAGTCATCAGGTTTTAAATTAGAGATCTTTCAGACCATCCATTTTTAGAAATGATTTTCGTGTCATCCACATAGTTGTAACAGGTGACGTTGAATGATTTAACCAGGTTGGGTAAGAAGGGTGGGTAGATGTTGAATAGCAGTGGGGATATGATGGACCACTGTGGGACACCCCAGTGTTGTATGTGAGGAGCTAAAAGGAAACCCAAACCTACCAGTCACTGAGAAGCAATATTCAAACAGGAAACTCCAGATTCCAATATGGCATGGTGCTTTGATCAGCCTATTGTGCTCAGGCAGAATTATCATATGTCAGGTTTACTAGCTTTAGTAGATCTGGGAATGCACCAAATTCCATAGGTGGATGTATGAGATCGCCCATAATCCACCCATGGAATGCCTTCCCATATTTGATTGACATTGCTCCTGCCTACACTGGCCTGATGTGAAATATAGCCTGGTAAGATTAGGTATCCGCTCTAGGAGCCACATAGTTTGTTAGGTTAATGTACCTGCTGCAAAAGGGTGCAAATACCCTAACAAGCAGTTGTGTGAATCTGAAATGACCCAATATAGTCTGCCATGTCCCAAAGGGCAGCATTAAAAAAAATGTTGCAGTTCTATATAGCGCAAACTCAACCCGAAGGTACTGGAGCACTTTACATGAGCACTAGTTGCATTACAGATGGATACATTTATTTTTGGGCATGGGGAGATTAAGCAATTTGACGAGAATCACAGGATGTTGAGGCGACGCCAAGACTCAAACCTGGTTCCCCAGTTCAAAAGTCGGCAGCTCTGACCGTTACGCCACTATCTTATAAAAATGGTTTAATATCTAGATAACCCTGCCATAGTCAACACACAGATGATTCATCTCCTTCAACCAAATAATGTGGAAACCATAATCAGGGCATTTGAGGCTGAAAGCCTTTGTAATATAATTGACCTCTCTAGATATCACTGCAGAACATCGACTAACATTTTCTGAATTTTGTATAATGTGTTTTAAGATCTCTGTAGTATGAAGCTGCTTTTTGAACTTTATTGACTCCTATGAAATTCTGCTTTATGTTTATCTAATTTATGGCAATAGAAGATAAATTGTTGTTATGAGGTTCAATGTAATTAATGGGCTAAATGCAAAATGTTAGGTGAACATTTGCAGTAGTGTTTTTATTGGTAGAAGTGTGGGGATGCTTGATGGTAGGAATTTTATGAATCCTCACAGATTCCAGAATTTTCCTTCACAGCAATATGACGAAAATCTGTGATTTAGCCAAAGTTTGGAAATTGAAGGCCCTTCTGGGTACGAAAAAGTATTGGAATTCACACAATTGACACCACCCCAGCCTTCCCTAGCTACCTTGTTTAAAAAAATGTTTGGGCTTGGAAGGTTTCTCTGGGTGCCGACCTAGTCCTGTGCTATATACCACAGCTACCCATATCGTCAGAATCGGTCAATTTGCAAGGCAAAATCTTGATCTTAGGGGCCTTAAGGAGCCTTTCATTACATGAACGATAGCTCAGCCACACAAGTGGGTTACTACTGTTATCGGGAGAAGTGTAGGAACACTGTGTGGTCAGAAACTTGTGAATACCCACAGATTCCATTAGCGCAACCTGCTTTCACTTTCATTTTGCTGTGTAACATCAGAGCACACAGCGTACTGCGCAATACAGCAAAACAATAATCAAACTTGGGACTCATGGGTAGCATTTCCCTTGCATACCGACTTTGATTTTGTGAAAAGAAAACGTTTCAAGTGTTTTATCCAGAAATATTTTCTTTTCCTGTACTGTGGATGACCCACTGAAGACCACCACACTGTGAAGGTAGTGTGGCGGACGTCAACAGGTCATCTGCCCTAAAGCAGTTAAAACACACCAAATTCATGCAGCCTGATGTCCTGTCTAAGTAAGAAATGACAACAAACTGTGATTATATGCTGGCCACATTGCATTATCTTCTTTGTTACATGATCGTAAGGGACTTCTCCAGTTCTAGGAGGCCCACTGGATGGTAGGCTACTGGGACTGGGGGAACAGTAAAAAGCACAGTGGTCAAAGAATGGTGGCAGGTGCTGCTAATAGCCATGCACAGCCAAGAGAAAATTTCAGTTGCCATCCATGGTGTAAGCTGATTGAGTTTGCGTTAATATGTTCCTCAAAAACTTCACATATTCCTTCACATAGAATCACACTGTGTGCACCCTGAATACAAAAACCAGAATATAGATTACAGAATTTCAAATCAAATATATCGACAGGTAAGAGTAGTTTTTCTATTCCTTCTGCCACATATATATGTACCTATGCAATATATCACTATCTAGCAGGCAAGTAGATGTGGAGTGAGGAATAGTAAATCTATACTTCCCTATATGTGTTTACCTTTCAATATTCTGTTCGACATGTATCACGATACTCTGGGTGGGTGTTGGGTCGTTATTTAGTAGTACAACCAGTATTTGGGGGAAAGTGCACTTAGAGCTTTAAAGTTTGTTATGAGCTGAGGGCCATGCCCCACTAAAAATATACTTCTGGCTACAGGTTGAGGCTAACCTCACCCACTCGTACGCATCATAGAAGCACCTCCAGGACTCCGACTCTGAAGCATCTGTAGGAGCCAGGGTTTGACCTCTCTATTCGGGCCAAGAACTTCCATATGCAACAGGCATTGTGCAATCGGCCCTCTGTGGACAGAGGGTGGGAGGTGAAGGTCAATTTCCAGGGTCCATCTGAAACAAAACATGGGTAATGGGGCCCGAATGTACCCTCAGATGATGCACCCCAAGATGTTAGACAGAAGGGGAGAACTCAGCTGTTCATTTACACCACTGATCGTTCTTAAGCCAAGCCCTGCTCTCTGGGTATTGAAGACGCCTGATTACAGAGAGACAGAGGCTTAAAATGAAGATTGACCATGTTCAATGTGCTATTGAGGGAATGAATTTATGCATGGAGGGGGGTCATGCCTATAATCATGACATTGCCTATTTGGGCATTGTGGTATTAAGTAAAGGTGTACTTGGGAAATTTAGTTTAGTAAAAGCTTCACACTCAGACAGTGGTCTTACCCATTTTTTCCCTCATCTATTAGTGATAATAGCACCACAAACGTACATGCATAACTGGAACCCTCGACAGGTAATAGGACAAGAAAAAATGTCACTGAGGTGCTTTCTAAAGCATTCCGTGACATCTCCATCTTATGCATCTCTGTAAAGAAATAAAAATATTTCAACAATGATGCTTTACTTTATCAGTGGAAACTTAAAAACTGCCCAACTCAGATCTGGGTAGAATTAAAAGTATTCATATCAGTCTACTTTCAAAGGTCATCAGTACAGGTTTGTAATGAAATAAATAATATGATTTTCATCATCAATGCAAGTCAATTCCATCATGGAAAACTGACCATTGTACCAAATTGTGATATGAAAAGTGATGTCATCCTCCCACTTAATCTCTGAACGTTCTGCTTAGTGTACAACTATCAGCACACAGCTCTGGAACCTCTGCCAAGACACCTACACACAGAGCTCCCATATCTGCCCTGCTGCACACACATGCTGCCAGCTTCCCCCCTGCTATGCCCCCTGCCCCTTGCCTGTACCTCTGGCCTCTGTGCTTCTCTCAGCACTGTTTCCAATTCTACTCCGCATACTACAACTGAGGCATCTCTAAGGTCCTCACATGCGTCACCCAACATATTACATACAGGCCACACTCTTCCTATCCATACACACATGACCCTGCATGTCAGCCACATTAGATGTAGAAGAGCACTATGTAAATAACAATATTTTGCATTAGAATGTCGAGATGACTGCACAGCGGTGTGTTAGAGAAGTCTAACTTTGCAAATGCCCCTGCAGAGCTAAACCTTCATGCACATTTCGCAGCATGGCTCGAGATGTTTCATTTTAAATCATGCATTGTTGTTAGATGAACCAAGGATGTGCATCAGTTATTCAATGCAGGCATTCACTTTGTGTCCTGAAGTCTTAGGACATCCCGATGGAGGGCAAATGACTCTCCAGCCCCTCACTATTCAACACCCAACCTAAGTGGAGAAAACTGCTTATGCACTGATGTGTCATAGCTCAGTTCACTGAAACGTTTATAAACTGTGTTAATCTAAAATCTGATGTGGACATAAAATTATGCCTTCAACAAATGGCAAGTCACATAAAGCTATTGATTGATTTTTTTTGTAGTATTAAATGATGAGATACAAGGGCATGCAATAAACATTCTATGCTATTTTACTTGAACAGTTTAACAGCAGGAATGCTGCATATCTGCTGTCTTTCATTTGGAGAGTCAGTCCCTCCCTTTTTCAATGAAAATATTCTGCCCTGTCAGTGAGAAAGCAGTGCGCCTTCATATCTTTGCAGTCTTGTCATAGCCATCTTCTGAATTGCAAGTCTGCAGTGTTTCAAGTACGGCTGAAATGCTTGGATGGTCTTCATGCAGTATAAACACCCAGAAATTGTATTCACTGGTCTTGAAATGCTGAGGACCAGTGCTTAATTTGAGCCAGTGGTTTCCGGTGCTCGGCACCGGCACTTAATTTTCTACACCGGCGCTTGTGACCACCTGCCACAAGGTGACACTGTGTGGCTAATTTAGAGATGAACACAACAGTTCATTATGACTATTACTTGCCGCCCAAGCCAATCTGATAGCTTTGGGGGCCTAGAATAGTCTGAATTGTCACACTTGCAGGAGAGTGTGATGGTTAGTAGTTGCGTTACTATCATTGACAATATGGCAGGGGTAATGTGTGTGCAAACTGCAGTGACCTCCTGATGAGATCCCTGGCACTTATTTTTTTACAAATTAAATTAAACACTGCTGAGGATGGCACGGAATCCCTTAGACAACAGCTAAAGCCCAATGGCCATACATCTGCGGGTATAAACAGGTCTAACTGCGCTTCAAGTATAGATTGTTTTTGTATGTATGTCTAGTGAAGCTTTGACTGTGCTCTAAAGGAGCGATGCAATAAACGGTGTCACAAAAGGTCTCAAAACCCAAGCAGACACCATCAAACAAAGAAACATTTTGGAATGCTTATTTTAGGCTATTATCAGCAATGCAGAACTAGGTAAAGAGATTTTATTCTCTCCCTGCATGACCCTTTTAAAAGATTTGCAATGTGTATTTTAGAAAATAGTTTGCTTAAACAGTAAGGAGATTATCTCCCCACTGGAAAGGCCAAAATAATGCCACAGCTTCCTTATGCTGATGAGTGCAGTCGGTCTTGCTTCTGTTGAATTGGTTAATGCTTCTCTTTCAGGAAACGTTGCTTCACAATCCTTATTTCGAAGATATTTCCATTCCTTCTAAAGAAAACAGACACGGGCACCCAGGAGAGTGTTTTCCCGAGGTTCAGCCTAAGAGGTTATACTTGTGTTATCGAATTTTGTGATGAGACTACATATTATGCTCTTCACTCCATGCCATAATATGTATTTGCTAATCTCTCACATGGCACTCCATAGTTGCAATATTAAGCCAGGCTCCATTTCTGACAATGCAAAATGTTCCAGCTGACATTTTGCGGCATTTTCTTTTCTCTAGGCCCATAACATGAAAATTTGACGAATTCTTCCACAGTAATCTTGCCTTTGGAATCCAGATTACTTCTGTTGTTCCTCTATTTTGGAGCTCAGCAATTCCATATAAATTGACTCATTTATAAAGCGGTCCATTTTGAAAGGCTAATATCGTGGCCTAGACTCGTTACCGATGGTCTTTGATTGTTGCGTGTGACTACACATTGTTCAGGTGAAAGCATATATCACAAAGTGAGTACTCACAGAGTGCTATTCCAGTAGCGGTGCTACCGGACCCGGGTGGTGGATCGGGGCGCGGGAGGAGACAAAAAAAGAAAATATAAACAAAACAAAAAAACACCTGACATGGCCTGCTGCCGCCTCCCCTCCGTTCTCCGTCCTCTTTCTACTCTTCCTGCATTCCCAGCCTCCCTATAGCCAATCTCAATGCTGCAATGCAGCGTTGTGATTGGTCTGAGCTCCGTGGATAGGCGCTCAGACGGAGACTGGGAGAGTTTGCTTGTTTCTTACCAGGCTATGTAATGAAGCCTGGTGGGGGACATGTAAAGTGTGCAGTACTGCTAGGGGTGGTCTAAGAGGGTCGGCCAAGCAGTCCTGCGCACTTCAGGAGTGAAAACCACTCCTCTCCCTACTCCGCCAGCCCCACCCCACTCGAGAGCCATTGAAGTATATAGGAAAAATAAAATGATAATAATAGTTTTTATATTTTATTTTTCCTTTTGTTCAGTGGGGAGACGCTCCTCCGCCTTAGCGGAGGAGCCGCCACTGTCCTATTCACTGGAATAACAGAACAATCAACGACTGACATATGCGCATTTTGCATGGCACTATGCAATGTTTATAATACCATTTTTGTAAGCACCATGCATATGTTGTCCTGAATTGTATATTATCAGAACTTTCATTATTGTTGTTTTCACATACCTTATGTTGATGATTTCCATCTTCCTTCTCTACAAATAAATGATATAAATAAATAAATACGCGCCTCCTTCAGAAATCCATGAAAGAGTCATAACTATGCTGGCATACACATAAGAGCTAAAAGGGTAGGTATTGAGAGCCTGCAGAGTAAAGGCGTGGGCAGTTAAATTAGCAGGAACCTCAAAGACAGCCCAAAATATTTGGCGACAACTATTGAGAGCATTTGTACTCTGTAGGACAACCCAGACAAAATATTATGATATCGATAGTATAATTGTCCTCATTCTTCACAGATTTATTAAGCAATGTATTGAAACAGGCTAACACTATACTCAAAGCATGGATCTCCTTTAGCAACCTAGCAAAAAACTCTAGTCTTTGAATTGGTCAACCCAGATTAAACCAGTTTCATAAAGAGATACTTAAAAGACTATGTCAGAAGGCTCCTCAATTTCCTTGCTCTAGGTAAAGCTTCAAACCAGAGATAGAAATGTACACTTCAGCTGAAAAGAAGAGAAGACTGGTCTAGACTCAGAGGTACTGAAGCCTAGTTTCCCTACAAATCAGCCTGCGGTGCTCCTGCTGCACACAGAGTACACAATACCTCAACATTTCCAATACCTCAACATTTCCAATACCTCAACATTTACATTGAGCAATTGTAATCTTGCATCATTTTAGTAATTTCGCATTATGCTTTTTAGGCGTAATGCCTGAAATGACACTATTATGTCATGTCTCAGTATTAAGCACTGTTCCTGGAAAAATGTAGCACAATCACACTGGAATAACGTGAACAACTAGAATGCAAGTGGCTCCTGTTTATGGTACTCACATCCTTTGACACTAAAATATAGCAACAAGTGCTGTTTTTGCTTTTCGCATAATTAGGTGTATTTTTATGACATTTTTTCTAAATTGTATGTATTTACAGGAAAGCAAATTATACAAATTTCTCACACCCCTATTAAATATTCCTTGAATATATGGTGCTCTCTCTATGACAGCAGAGTGATGGCAAAGCTATTCAGAACACAATAAAAAAAGTCACTCTTCCCCCTCCATCTCTTCTTTACTCATCATAAACTTCCTCCTACTGTTATGATCTCCAAAATAATACTTTCTAGACCCTTCCCCCTTCTATCCCTCCACTATCCTTTTCAATCCAACTAACAGACTGGCATGTCCACCGCTCAAATTAATTTAATATTTCCCTATACTAATTCACCAATAATCCTTTTTGGGTTCTGGAGTAGTGTGCTACTCGCCGAAAAGCACTTCGACGCTTCATAAGGGGTAGGAAGCACTATATAAATACAATTACAATACAATACATATCTGCAATTGAACTAATATGAAAAAAGTAAGCCCCCAAATTAAAATGGAAAATAGATTTTATCAAAACCTTGAAAAATATGGAAAAAGATAGGAAATATGAGAAACACATATGTTAGTAATTTCACGACATTTCATAGCAGGGTAATTAAAAGTAATTTTAAAGTCTAAGAATAGGCAATAGACCAGAAACATGTGCAGGGAGCAGGCTGCTGTGGGTACAATGGGGTTATTCAATACAATGGATGCCTCTATTAAGTAATGCAATCTTTCTACATTGACTATTGGACCAAATAAACAGATGGAAGAATGATATTTCTGGTTCATACAAAATATTTATGGTCTATATTCTACCTAGCATGAGGCAAAGGTTTGCTGCAACTTTGGTCCTTACATGGATCATCAATGGAAATGCACGGATTTCATGGCTTTTCAAAGATTCTGATGAAGATGTATTCTCCACAACTTTTCACACATCTGGCCAAATTCACAGAGATGATTGCATGTGTAAGTCTACCAGGCACATAAAAATAGCCTTTTTTAGAGTGTGAACACATTATGTGCTAATCACGTAAAGTTAGTGCGCTTGTAAAAAAATTATTAGAGATAACATTTCTGAGCAGGGATAGTGTGAAGTTGGCGTTACAATGCTTCATTGCCTGTACCTTTGTGAACCCCCACAAATTAACACATTTATATGTACCTAGAAGGCCATCTCTAATCACTTCCCACTCACGGAAAGTTCATACACTAGCTACTGTCATGGGCAGGTGCAAAACTTCTTCCAGGATTGGGAAAGGAACAGCCCGGAAATTGGAGGGGATGTGAGGAAAGATGGTTATCCACCAGAAAAAAATATCATTCCCCACAGAGAATAAAGTTAGGATGTGCATTTTCTCTTGGTCGTTTTATTTCGTTTTTTTGCATTAGTAAATGTACACCTATTTGTGAAGGTTGTATGACAGAGGCACGCATGGCTAAACCACACGTGCCTCTACAATGCATCAGAAGAACGAATGCATCAGAACAACGCATTCCTTTAACACGCATGCCTTTACCATGTATGCCTTTACCACACAATTTCGTGGTAAACGCATGACTGGTAAAGGGATGTGTGGTAAAGATCACACCCCAGCCCCTCGCCCTGAGCCCTAAAAACTACCCTGACCCCCTGATCACTAAAAACTACCCCAACCCCGAGCCCTAAACACTACCCCGACCCTCCTGAGCCCTAAATCCTACCAGAGCTCCCCGCGCCCAACTACTACCCAGACCCCCTCTGAGCCCTAAACACTACCCCAAGCCCCCCAAAACCCTACCCTGACCCCCATGCCCTAAACACTACCCCGAGCCCTCCCCAGAACCCTAAAAACTACCCCGACCCCTCCCTGAGCCCTAAAAACGACCACAACCCCCCTGAGCCATAAAAAAACTATTCCAACCCTTAAAAACTACCCCCAATGCCCCCTAAACCCGGCCCCAGCCCCACTTACGAGGGAAACGGCACGCATGGCTCAGCCCGCGTTATAAAAACCATTTCCCATTTGTGAATTCTATTGTCATTTATGAGAAAATTTAATTCACAAAAATGTTCCAGGAGTGTGATCTATAAACCTACAAATTTTTTGGTGCTCTTCAAAAACGTTTGTGAGTTCATGAAAGTCGTAAATCTACACCCATGCAACGTCTTAGACCGACTACAGATTTGTCTTAATGTGAGAATCGAGCCATAAACTTTGCTTTTGGCAAAAACAATTCTGCAAGTGTAATCTATTTGGTACAACATCTCCCAAAATACATGATCATAATAATATTATTAATTATAATAATAATAATTTGATTTTTTTGAAGACCTTCATACCCCAGTGCTGCATTGCTAAGCACTTTAAAATGGAAATGTTGCCATTACCCAATTTATAGTACCAATTACTAACCTATAATAAGGCTGGGCCAGTCTTACTGGAATTCAAACGCGTGTGCAAACACTGTTCCAGCAACAAACTTTTACTCATTGTCCTTTACATTCAATATTCCCATAACAGTGTCTTTCACCAGAGAATGGAGTGGAGACACCCACCTTAGTGGTTCTGTCCTTGTGACAGTGAAGAGCTCCTTTGTTCCGTGAAGGTCATTAAGGGGAAAACGTGTTGTCCTCTGTAGACGCCCAACTCGGAGTTCACCTGGTCAGTTTGATGGAATGTCCTGCCTTGCCTTACAAATTTTGAGAAAAGCTGGAAAAGTGTTGGCACTTTGCTTACCAAAAGAAAATCATTTAGTCTGAACAGGAACTCAGTCCTATGTAGGCACAGAATGTGATGGCATAGTAATTCATGTCCCCTGAAAACATGAATTGGGGTTAGATAAATAGAAGGCTTAACATATCAATTTTACCAGTGAAACCTTCTTTCGCCACTCTTCTGGATTCCACTCTGGTCCTCTCACGTCAGGAATGAGTGGTGCAGCTCTAGCATGAGTTTCCCTAGTTTCTCCATCTGAGGGACCGATTCCGATTCGGGCCGGAAATCACTCCGACCGAGCCGGACCCGGAGAGATTTCCGACCGAATCGGACCCGTGCAGCCCGACCGAACGAGTACGATGCGTCCGTATGCTATCGGACTCGATTCGGTCGGACTCCCATTGAAGTCAATGGGAGCCTGTTGTACGACGCGTACACGGGCTCCCATTGACTCAATGGGTGCGATGCGGACAAGGGCGCCCCCACAGCGTGTATGCGGCGAGCGAGTCGCCCGTACACGCACAGGTAGGGGACCCATGGGTCCCCCCTGTGTGCGACTCGCGCGGCTACGCGTTCAGGGGGTCCGACACGGACCCCCGAAGTACGGCTCCGACAGCTCTTCTGAGCCGGAGTGTGCGGCTCGGTCGGACTGCTCGCGGCGCGCATCGTACTCACCCGGTCGGGAAACGTCTCCATTGCGCGGTGCGAGTCGAGTCCGAGCGAGTCGGTCGGTGCGGTTCGAGCCGGGAATGAGTCGGTGGGAGCGGTCGGGATGCCCGGACGAGTCGGTCGGCGATTTCGCATCGTACTCGCTCGTCCGGACGCGCGTACGGATCGGTCGGGAAACAGGGCTCCGAATCGGATCCGGTAAAGCCGAATCCGATTCGGAGCCCTACCGGCCGAGATCGGAATCGACCCCATAGTCTTCATCTACAAACACCCTCAGGGATAAGGGTTGATTTCATAGCAGGGCAGAGCAGGATACCCAAATGATTTTGCAGGGTTAGAAAGGGAACAATGCCAGATTTGGCAGAAAATGTGATAGCCATTGGGCAGTAGACACAGAAAGAGGGGTAGTTAGCCTCATTCAAGGGCTCCAGTGCAAGAATTATATTTATACCTTCCCATCATTGTACTATATTGGTTGTAATCTAAATATATTCCGTTAAATTTAACTTAGTTTTATCTTTGACTTTATAAATGTTTAAGTCATAGATAAAACAATGACAAACTTACTAACATGAATATCTAGTGAAATATTTTATGATTTACAACCATCCCTTTTGTATAACAATAAACACAGAGGGCATTCATGCTTCTGCCAACACCGAAGAAACATGCCTAGTACAATCAATGTAGATTTCAGAACATGTAGAGACCCGGTTTTCAAGAAACACTGGTCCTCTGTCCAATCCTTTTCCATCTGGGCACCCCAAAATCTGTAGCTCTACCCTACCTGCTATCAATCCAAATAGACAAGGAGGAATTGAACCTTCTCTACTCCAGTTTCTACTGGTCATGCATGACCCTTGACCTCATAGTTGCAGATACTATACCGAGATTTCTCAGGTGCTACCTGTTTAAATAGATAAGCCCCAGGATACCCTAGTTAGGGTATTCACCTCGCTTTACATAACAACAAACATATCTCCCATTTTCCCTTGATTAAACCTTTCTATGTAACTGATTACTGCGATGCTACTGTTTCTTTCATGTCATCTAACCAACAAGTGTTGGTGGACAAACGATGCTGGGAAAGGAGCACCCTTGATATCGGATGGATTGTACAGAATTATCAACGGTGGAAAATGAAAAATATGCACGTGTATTGGCTCTGCTTTCTTGCATGAGCACACAAAGACATATTTGTGAATTCCATTTTCATGCTGGAAAAATAGAATTAGCTTTTCCAGGAACGCCACGAAAACTCCTCCTTAATAAAGCCCTTAATCTTTGCTTGTGGAAGATTACATTTCTATATATATATATATATATATATATATGTACAAATCCTTCAGTCAGACAACAGAAGGTAAAGTCGCACTCAGGATAATTTTCAGAGGCAAAAGTTTATTGACTGACGCGTTTCAATCTCACGGTCTTTGTCAAAGTCACTTCCTGACCCGGAAGTGGCTGTATTTAAGCGCTCATACAAAGGGTCACAAGACAAATACATAGACATAAAGAAAAATACATGGTTACTGAAGTCTGTTCACATTAGAAGACAGACTAACATCACGATTTGAACATATAAGTATAATAACCATTTTTATAGCTCATATTAGTTTAAACAAACTATATCACGTGGAAACTGAACCATTACAAAATAAATATAAAAAATCAATATAAAAAATCACATATACAATACCCACCGCAATGGGATGTGGCAATCGAGTGATAATTACACTTACATCAAAGCCTCTCACTGCGCAAGTGCGCGAGCGTTTAAAAAGTTTCATGAGGCTCAGAGGTACACAGTGGCCTAGAAAACCACCACACCCCTACTAACCTAATACAAGGCCTGCCAGATCCCATTTGTCAAGTACGGGTAAAATAAGAACAAAACAAAATAACAAGGACTAAAGCATAAAGCTAAATGAAAACAAAAGAAAAAGAGCACTATTGATCCCCACCCTAGGTGCTATACAGGGGAAGAGTGGGATGGGAGAAACCACAAATTCAAGCAGCCGCTTGAGAAATGGATGACAGTGCGGCTATTACGCCGATATAGCTATTTGGATGGCTCAGATAAGAAGATGGTAAGAAAACTAGTAAATTTAAGAGGAGAATCAAAATAAGGCCGAAAAAGGAAATAAACAGTTTGGGCACACTACGTTAGAAAACAGCAATTACATAGAAATTTAACCCAGATTAAGAGAGGCAAGATAACAGTATATACAGTGTCCTAAAGATATTTTGAGGGCACCAATTGTATATAGTATCTTTTCTAACCTAAGTGGACATGAAGGTCTTCCTCACAATTGAGGCCTCCGGGGGTCTTGCTTTGCAGGCGGATGATATACTCCTATTCCAGGCGCCTAAGATTTCTTTCACGATCACCTCCTCGGGGACGTACTGGGACCCTGTCAATTCCAAAATAGGAAAGTTTAGAAGAGACATCAGCTATCCCGCCATGTTCCAACATGCAATGCTTGGCCACAGTATAGGTCAGATCCCTGTTCCTAACTGCGCGCAAATGCTCAAGAATACGATTTTTCACTGCAAAGATGGTGCTACCGACATAGCGCAGGCCACAAATACAGACAATGACATACACCACAAATTCGGTATTGCAGTTAATAAATGACAAGATTTTCTCATCCCTCCCCACTGGTAAAGGGTATCTTTTCACATTGCGGCTATTGCTACAGGCCTTACACCGGCCACATTTGTAAAAGCCGGGGAGTTCCTTAAGCCATGAGCTCGAGCCGATACTCCTATGTGTAAGATGACTATGTACCAGGGTATCTTGTAGGGATTTAGACTTACGATAAGTAATGTGTGGCTTGGGACTAACCAATCTACCAATAACCACATCCTGCCTGACTAAATGCCAGTGCTTGTTGACTATCCTGTGTAAGGCTTGTGATGCATCCGAGAAAGTGGTGATGAGTCTTACTTCCTGAGTTTTCTGGTTAGTAGTCTTAGGGACCAACAGGCTGTTTCTGTCCCTCCGTGCAGCCTTTTCAGTAGCTATTTTAATAGTTTGACCTGAATAGCCTCGTGTTTTAAAACGGCTAAACATATTCAATCTTTCCCTGGTATAGGCTTCAGCAGTGTACAATTGCGTTTAGCGCGGAGCAATTCTCCATATGGGATGCTTCTCTTAAGTCCATCAGGGTGATGGCTCCGTGCATGCAACCGGCTATTCCCTGCGGTAGCCTTTCTGTACAGACTAGTATGTATGCAGTCATCCCTCACCTCAAGCTGAACATCCAGGAATTCAATGGTGGTAGTATGTATCTTACTAGTGAATCTTAAGTTAAGCTCATTTGTGGACAAGCCTGCAATAAAATCATGAAGCAAATCCTGTGGACCATCCCAAATCAGAAAAATGTCGTCAATGTAGCGGGTCCACAGGATAACATTGTCCATAAAACACTCATTTCCTTGGTGCCAAAGGTGCTCCGCCTCCCACCACCCCATAAAAATACAGGCATAGCTGGGGGCGAAGCAACTTCCCATCGCCGTTCCAGTGTATTGCCTATACCATGTATCTTCAAAAAGGAAGCAATTGTTATGAAGGCAAAAGCTTAACATATCTAGCAGTAATGTAGTGTGGTCAAACATTGAGAGTGGTCTATCCCTAAAAAAGTATTTACAAGCTTTGAGGCCCAAGTCATGCTCAATGCAAGTATAGAGAGACACTACATCGATCGTAGCAAATACATACGATTCTTTCCATGGAATACCCTGTGTTTTAGATAAAAAGTCCATGGTATCCCTACAATATGATGGCAAATTAAACACATATTTACAGAGGAAATAGTCAAGGTAGATGGAGGAGTTTTCAAGTAAGCTCTGGTTAGCGGCAATAATAGGTCTACCCGGGGGTTCAGTTAGGCTTTTGTGAACTATAGGGAGCATGTAAAAAACTGGAGCCATGGGTTTCTTGGTCATAAGGAACAGGAACTCATTGCGTCTCAAAGTTCCTTGTCCATGCCATTTCTCAAGTAATTGATGGTATTGAGTAATAGTCTTGGTATATTCTGTCTGGTTAGACCTCAGATAGCTCCCTGAGTACTCCAACTGTCGTCTTGCTTCTGCTTTGTATTTGACAAGATCCCAGAGAACAACAATGCCCCCTTTGTCAGAGGGCTTTATAACAAAAGACTCGGCCTTTTGAAGAGACTGTAGGCCCAATCTTTGAGCTGGCGTGAGGTTGCTAGCAAAGGAATTGTTTTGTTTCTCCCACAATGTCACGAGATCAAACACAATGCATTCATGGAAGGCGTCAATGCCATCATGTAACGTCACAGGGTTAAACCTAGATTTAGGTTTAAAATCATTCCTGGAATTGCGATCGACCTCAATCCCCATGTTAGCTAAGAGTTCACGATCTGAGACCCAGTCTTTGCCTCCCAGCTCGATCTCTCTTAATGTGGCAATTGTTTCAATGTCAGACATGGTAAGTGTGTTCATGTCACCACTCGTAGGTTCAAGCTGTGAGATCTCAGTGGGAGTAGCCCTGCCATGCTTAAGCGCGTGTATTTTAAGGAGCTTCAGCTTCCTTATGAATAAAAAAATGTCAATGCGTGCTCTAGGAAAGTTAAAATTGGCAGTAGGGCAAAAGGATAGGCCTAATTCAAGCACTGAGCGCTCATCAGGGGTAATACAATGTGAGGAGATATTGATAATGGATAAATTGTTATTATTTAACTCACCCATTACTTGTTGCGCTTGGATCGCCGTTGTCCTCTCCCATATGGCGTCTCGTTTTCTTTGGCCTTCGCCTCCTCTCCTGATTTGTCTTTTCCTTGTTCGCTGTTTGCGCCTCTTCCTCTTCCTCGTTGTGGTTTCTTTCTTCCACTCACGCTTTCCCGTAAAAAACGGTATTCTGTATGGGATGGGAAGGGTCCTCGTGCCGTTGCAGAAACACTCTGTTGTTCATCCAAGTCAGATGGCCCCTCGGAGCTGGATTCAGAGGTTTCTGATTCCCGAATCCTTACAGTTTCGGTTTGAAGTAAGTCTTTCCTTGCTGCATCGTACTTGCGTCCAAAGGTCAGTATGCGTCCTTGGGCATAGTCATTGCGATCTCTAATAAACTTCCAGCACTTCTTTGCTTTGATACCTTCCTCATACTTGAGTAGTCTTCCATCCATATCTTTCAGAAAACTGGATATTTCACTTTGCGATTCATGTTTTTCAAGCATCTCACGCAGTGATTTAATCTCCTCACTGATTTGCTCTAGCTCGAGTGCGGCATATTTCGCAAGAAGACCCAGCATGTTTTTACATGTGGCTGCCATGAGAGCAGACCACTCCTCAAGGAGCTGCGGGTCAGGGTTTTGATAGGTAGGTGTAATCAGGATTCGCAGACCCCTCGGGATGCGCTCCACCTCTATGTAATTGTTGAGGGAAATAACCTCCCAACTTCTGTTAATCTCCTTTTTGTATAGTTTTTTAAGCCTGTATAAATCCTGTTTAAGCGTAGTTCCTGTTCCGCTCGTAGATGTTCCTGTTCCATTACCACTCGGATTTGGTAATGCATCCGTTTCAGAAAAGAGCGATTTAGCAACATCCAGTCGCTTCCTGATTGCTTCACTCATCGTGGCAATACAGTTTCACTGTCACCGAATCACGGTTTCAGCCAGACCACGCTCCCGTAAATCCAAAGCTCTTCGGCAAATATCCTCCTCCGAGAACGCCTCCTGAAACAGTGGAACACCAATGGTCAGAAAGGCAAACGAAGCACCCCTGCCGCTTTCTTCTATCGAAGACGGGACCCGCTGACCGTAGGCAAGACAACTTCCGTGACGAGAGCTAGCAGCACTTCCGTGTTGCGTCTCTCTGCGGAGCGAAGCCCATGCCGTTACCCGGCAACCGGTCCCGACAAAACCCGGTTCAAGGAACACAGCGATTTTTTACAGCAGCGGCGGGAGTCAGGAAAGGAAACGTCCAAAAGGTTTCTAGCCTTTCATCCGACCTCATCCACCAGGTAGGGTTGGTGCGAACAGGCGGGCGCTGGACCCGCAATAATTTGTACAGATCCTTCAGTCAGACAACAGAAGGTAAAGTCGCACTCAGGATAATTTTCAGAGGCAAAAGTTTATTGACTGACACGTTTCAACCTCACGGTCTTTGTCAAAGTCACTTCCTGACCCGGAAGTGGCTGTATTTAAGCGCTCAGACAAAGGGTCACAAGACAAATACATAGACATAAAGAAAAATACATGGTTACTGAAGTCTGTTCACATTAGAAGACAGACTAACATCACGTTTTGAACATATAAGTATAATAACCATTTTTATAGCTCATAATAGTTTAAACAAACTATATCACGTGGAAACTGAACCATTACAAAATAAATATAAAAAATCAATATAAAAAATCACATATACAATACCCACCGCAATGGGATGTGGCAATCGAGTGATAATTACACTTACATCAATGAAAAATATGCACGTGTATTGGCTCTGCTCTCTTGCATGAGCACACAAAGACATATTTGTGAATTCCATTTTCATGCTGGAAAAATAGAATTAGCTTTTCCAGGAACGCCACGAAAACTCCTCCTTAATAAAGCCCTTAATCTTTGCTTGTGGAAGATTACATTTATATATATATATATGTATATATATATATATATATGTACAAATCCTTCAGTCAGACAACAGAAGGTAAAGTCGCACTCAGGATAATTTTCAGAGGCAAAAGTTTATTGACTGACGCGTTTCAATCTCACGGTCTTTGTCAAAGTCACTTCCTGACCCGGAAGTGGCTGTATTTAAGCGCTCATACAAAGGGTCACAAGACAAATACATAGACATAAAGAAAAATACATGGTTACTGAAGTCTGTTCACATTAGAAGACAGACTAACATCACGATTTGAACATATAAGTATAATAACCATTTTTATAGCTCATATTAGTTTAAACAAACTATATCACGTGGAAACTGAACCATTACAAAATAAATATAAAAAATCAATATAAAAAATCACATATACAATACCCACCGCAATGGGATGTGGCAATCGAGTGATAATTACACTTACATCAAAGCCTCTCACTGCGCAAGTGCGCGAGCGTTTAAAAAGTTTCATGAGGCTCAGAGGTACACAGTGGCCTAGAAAACCACCACACCCCTACTAACCTAATACAAGGCCTGCCAGATCCCATTTGTCAAGTACGGGTAAAATAAGAACAAAACAAAATAACAAGGACTAAAGCATAAAGCTAAATGAAAACAAAAGAAAAAGAGCACTATTGATCCCCACCCTAGGTGCTATACAGGGGAAGAGTGGGATGGGAGAAACCACAAATTCAAGCAGCCGCTTGAGAAATGGATGACAGTGCGGCTATTACGCCGATATAGCTATTTGGATGGCTCAGATAAGAAGATGGTAAGAAAACTAGTAAATTTAAGAGGAGAATCAAAATAAGGCCGAAAAAGGAAATAAACAGTTTGGGCACACTACGTTAGAAAACAGCAATTAAATAGATATATATGATAAATGGATAACATGCATTGGAAACGTGTATTAGCTTTACACAATACCATTTCTATATTGGTCTCTTGTCTTTCCAATTTCTGTGTTCGCTGGAAAACAAGGGATTTCATAATGGTACAAGAAGGTGGCTCCTCGCTCCAGGAGGGCATTCTCACATTCCCAAAGGTACAGAATGAGATAGACTGGCTCAGCCTCAATTATGTGCTCAGTCCCGAATTGGCGGGATGTACAGAAAAATTTTTCACTGTCAATCTTTGCACAGTGTCTTGCATCATTACATTTTTTCCGATGCATTTACATATTACCGGTGTGTAAGATGATCTGAAGTTACTAATATCTCACAACCAGGCAGTTGACTGCTAAAGAGGTGGTGATGAGATTCTGAGATTAGGATCCCATCTTGGAACTGGAGAATGATTTGTGAGATGGGAATCAAAGTCATTATTGCTGAAGAATTCATGCTATTCAATACAGAATAGACCCTTAGATTCACTAGAACCCTGCATCGATGTCTCAATAGGACAACTCCCTTGGTGACTTGCTGTAGAGTGGATAAAATGGGATATCAAGGTTGTGTTTTGGGATTGATCTGACATAATCTTTCAGTCTTGATCAGACTACATGGTCAGCATCAGATAGTAATAATAGGGTCAAAGTTTCAAGATTTCTTTGATGAAATATGATGTGATTGTCCTGGACAACAAGTTGCTACATAGTGCTAATATCTGAAAATAACATGTCAATATATTTTCTTAACTTCCTGGTTTTTCCTCCTAACTGTGGGTTGATTTAGTGTATGTCACTAGGTGACAGCCCTTTTTGACTATAAGGCTAGGGGATACCAACATACATTTCTGTGGAGTTTCTTTCGTTAACATGTATTATTCCTTCATACAGAACCCTCGATGCTGAGTTCTCAAAACCGAAAAGCCCCCATTTGAGTCAAATATATAGATTGGGAAGACTCTACAATACCAAAGACCTAAAACCCACCTAAGTGCCTACAACCATCCCAAGTCTCCATCTCAGTATCTCATCAATACCCTTAGCAGAAACACCCAGTTATCCAAAGCTGCAGGCATCATCACCAAGATTGCTCTCGTTTTACCACAACCTCCTCCTAACAACATGCAGCTCCTTGTGAGTTCCCCTCTTTGCAGGTTTTATAGCAATCCCTCCTTCTGACTCATTAATTTTACACTTAAGATCCCCATTGATAACTCAACCCCTAAGAAAATAACTTAAAGCTGCCCATTGATCATCCTCAACCTATCTGAATGTTGTGATCTGAACAAAGACAACTCATCTCATGACAAATGCATTACTGAAGATGTAGGCTCTCAGGACGGAGACAACAGTTCCTGATCCGAACCTCATTTCTTTGTTTGGCAATGAAAACTATGCAGAGACTAGATGCAGTCTTAACTGTGAGCATCATAGGATACAAATGCTGAAACACCATATCATCTTCCTTTTCCGGAAGAGAAAGGGCCAGCAACTTACCTTCTCTCTTATTCAAAGTCTAAATGACTGAACCTAAATCACTAATATGTGACATATCCCCTTAATTTGTAAGATTTTACAATACATTTGCTGTGCTCTAATAGTCCATCACCCAACCGTTTGCTTAGAATATAAAGTATAAAATATAAAGTATAAGCATCACCCACTTTGGCTCAGATTTGTTTTTAAATGGCTGTCATGCTCCTTCCCCCCACCCAACAGCGCTCAACTAAGACACAATTGCATGCACGTTAGAAAGAACAACGTTCAAACATACAGCACAAATGTGCCACTTAGCTTGGTAACCACTGGGGGACATATTTTGTTTTGTGAAATCATGTGACATAATTTCGCAAAATTTACTCCACTGTGTATTTCCTGAAAACTGAATGCAAGGGAATTCAAAAATCAAATGGAATATCAGCAAGTAGACTGGTTTGAGGAGAAAAGGAGTCCCTCAAGATATGTTCTGCTCAAACCAGTCCCCGCTGCAAAAGATTGTGCAAAATATTATACATGCAACATTTGTAAAAATTTCAAGAATTTCGCAGATGGAGTAATCTTATAAAAAGCACGAAATTACAGAGCTACAAGAACCCCAATAATTGGCATCCATCCAAGATTTTACTTGCATAAATAAGCATTTTAGTCTGCTACTGAGAGCTATAGTGTCAGTTAAAGTCCCAGAACCCAAGTTATTTTGAGGTAGAGGGCACTTAAAAACTGGTATAATCTTGGGCAGAGGGACTATGATGGTGTTCGAACATTTCACCCACGGGGAGTAGAATGTTCTAAAATAAACAGGGAGATGCAAAAAGACAAGCAATGGAATGGTGAAGCATAAGGTCTATGTCCGCCATTATTGGCCATGAGCCACTCCTGTGTCTTCAGTGGAATTCTCCACTTTCCAAGGTTCAAGTAGAAATTACAGAGTAGCCTAATTCTATCAGCCTGTTGCTTTGTTAGATCTGACATCCTTGACTTGTTATTCCCCCACACTTTTTGCCTTGACCCCTCCTGTTTTGCTGAATTTGTTTTTGTTGGCTTTGGGAATTTTTGCACTTTACCAATGCTACAGTGCTTGTGCTCTATCCTTCAATCATGGTAAAAGTGGCCTACACTTAATCGACACATTTCATTTACTTGTGTCTAGTAAATGGTAATACATGTACTCAGAGCCTGTAAAGTAAATGCTACTAGTGGGCCTTCAGCACTTATTGTACCACTCACTAAAGTAGCCTTTTAAAACATGTCTCAGGCCGGCCACTGCAGCCTGTACTGCAGTTATAACTGCTATTTCAACCTGGCAAAATAAATAGCTTCTCTATTAATAATTATAAGTCCATCCCAAAGGGCTCTAAAGCTCACAGAGCAGTGTGAATTTTATTTAAAAAGTAGGACATATGTAAGAAATGTGTTTACTGGTTGGGGGGGGGGGGGGTGAAACCTTACTCAAGCAGAGACCACAATCTCAGTCAGGGTGAAGTCACTAGCAAACCCAAAATTAATCTGTGCTCAACCCTCTGGTAGCTTGGTAGAGAGCAGTTAGGATTAAGTTACAGGCAATGCGTGAAGTATTTGTGCAGCACTTCAAACAGCAATAAAGTGAAGACACTGCACAAGGAAAATCTCACACCAAATTAGAAGAATAGAGCACGCTTTAATAAATAAAACAAGACCAAAACAACAAAAATCCAATCAGCAGAACAAGAGATAAGCAGTCTTAAAGATTTCAGTGAATATAGTGCCAAAAAGCACAAAGCATCAATTGGGATTATCTGGTCGCACCAGACAAGGAAAAAATCACAAGTCCAGGCTGACCGCAATGGAGCGGGGTCGGCTACAGGGACCCAGTTAGGCCCACTGAACAAGAGTACCTTAAATCCTGGTTACAGAGCGATGCACAGTCCTTGCTTTGAGTTGTGCTGGCTGGGATTGAGAAACCGTCGACGTGGAACTTGCGATGTGAGGTCATGCACAAAGATGCATTGCGCAGTGAAGTCAGTGACCGTTAAAGGGAGTTTGTGATGAGAGGTTTGGTGTTGAGGAAGCCACTGGGGCTTGCGAAGACTTGCACAGCGATGCGTGAGTGCTGAGGTTGAAGTACGTCCTGCTGGTGAAGCTGCTGGGGCTTGAGAGGACTTGCATCGAGATGCACAGCGTTGAGCTGGGCCGGTTGTCGGCATCAAGATGCATTGTGCTAGGCCAGGTTGGCGGAACTGCCGAGGCAATGCATGGTCCTGCGTTAGAGCTGCGAGGCGCTGGGTCGGTTGTCGACGTCGAGATGCATTATGCTGGATCAAGCTTGCGGAGCTGTTGAGGCGATGAGCTGTCTTGAATCGAAGATGAGTGGAGCAGAGAAGCATGTTGTGTTCCTGTGGCTTGAGAACATGAGGTGAGTCGACTGACTCTTGGAGATCTTGGAGTCGTGGAACACAGGGGCAGGCTGGTTTCAGCAGGACAGTTCACAGCAGAAGAGTCCTGGTGCAACAACAGCGGTCCTTGGGCAGCAGAGCAGTTCAGAAGTGATCTGAATAGATGGGATCTGACTACCAATGTTTACACCTGGTGCCCGCTTTGAAGTAAGAGAAATGTCTAGAGGTTTCCACCCTACAGAGGTGCTTGGAATTTCTTGCCTCCCTGCCCTGGCCCCAAATTGTTTGGGGGTCACAATAGACTATTGTTAAACCCCTTGTGAGGGTGCTTAGGCAGAGTCTTTATGATGTGGAATTGTCATAGGTGACAGCTACTCCCCCTTGTTACCTCAGAGTTGCCCATCCTGCCAATACCTATCTTTCCCTTTTCTCAATGTCTGGGAACAATACATAAAGACCAGCTGCCAGCTACACCCAGTCATGTGACCCAAGATCAGGCTCAGGCACCAAATGGTTAGGACAAGAAAATTCCAACTTTCGAAGAGTGGCATTTTCAGAATTTTGACTAGCATTCGACTTTACCATTAAAGAGGGCTTTTAATTACAATTCTGTAGACACCAAACTTGACCTGTCTACCTGCTCCCAACTGAAAGTTATCACTTATTAAATCTAATAAGGTAACTGTATGAGGGATGGGTAGATATATGGTCATGGAGACTGTGTGATTTACATATCTTGTTGCTTTATTGTTATCACAGTATTGAATTAGAAATATAGCATGTGTCAGGTGATGTTCTTCCTAGCTGATGATAAGAGATGACTTAAGTGGTGGGATTTTTTTCCCCTTCTCCGCAGGTCTTCTGAGGAGGCTGCCACCTCCAATAACCTCAGGGAAAACAGGTAAAAGAGCAGTAAATCATAGGATCTTAAAAACACAGGTTTGCTCTTCTCCCCACACCAACTCACCCATGCGTGGCTATCCAGGCCCCAATATAACAAAGATTTTTTCTCTCACCCTGACTGTCAGAGCTTGATGAGCTCCCCTATTCCGGGGTTGATGCGAGTACTCCTTTTTCCAGTATCAGATCAAGTGCCCACGGATTGTGTATTTTATAAGGGAGCGGATCCAGGCGTTCAGGTAAACCTAATCCATCCTTCCTCCAAGGCAGAACAACCAAATGCCCTCGTCTATAGCAAAGGGGGAAGTAGCACTTCAGGACAACACCCGTAACCATCCCCAGTGACCCGCCAGTGAATATAGTATATTCAAGGTGACATTCATGCTTCCCACCACCCCTAGTAAATACTGGTCCTTCCCCAGCCAGTATTTTTACCAGCTCCCGTTTCCCTGATCCCTCACACTGCTGCCAAAACTCTCCTGAGTTGTGGCCGGTGTGTAGGCGTCCGACTGCATCCACCACTCCTCCGTCCACGTCTCTTGGACCTCTTAGGTGGATTCGGCATCACTCGTCCAGACTCCAGACCCTCCACCAATGAGCTCCATGTCCTCCCGACACTCTGGGCCCTCTATTTCTCCGATGCTCCCTCCGAGTTCTTTTCTCACATCCTCTGTCCTCGCTGAGCTGCTCTCGGGATTCTCCTGTGTGCCTTTCCCTTTGTCTTTCCGTCCTTTTGGAGCCGTATCTTCACCCCTCTACACACATTTTTGTCATTCGTGCAACATTTTATTTATTAAACTGTACTCTAGTTTTCTAAATTGGTTTGGAATTTTTCTTGTGCTGTATTTTCACTTTATTACTATTTGTGTGCAGTATAAATACTTTACATATTGCCTCTAAGTTAAGCCTGACTGCTGTTGTGCCAAGCTATGAGAAAATTAAGCCAGGTTAATTTAGTGACTTTTGTGGTTGACCCTGACAAGGATTGTGGTTGATGCCTGAGAGAGGCTACCATCCCACTCAACCAATAACACAATTTCTTACAGGCTTCAAGTGAGAGGGCAACTATTTCAGCCTCTGCACACAAAATTCCCAGTCATCAATTAAACTGCCTATGCAGAGTATGCGTGAGTTGGTTGTGCATTGGGCCATAGGCTGATCAAGGCTGCCCAGCCATAATAAAAGATTCATTTTATGAAATACTATGGTGTATGCTCATCGCATGATACCACACTTACCTTTCATTTTATATAACAAATGTCAATGATGACCTTTTCGTTTTGCTGTTTTGCGGCATTAATCAAACTTGTCAGGAATAATGTTGAGAACTTGGGAAATAAAGACGTTACAGAAGAAAAAGACAGAGTGTGGGAGGGAGTAGCACTGGAACAGGCAGAAAAGGGAGCTTGCAAGGAAGAGTAAGAGAGATGGAGGGCAAAGAGAGAAGAAGAGGAAGGTAAAGAAATGGAAAGAGAAAGGAAAGGAAGAAATTATAGAAGTTTGGGGTATTGTTAGTAAAATCCACCAGCAAATCTCTCTCAAGAAATTTGAGAAGCGGAGATTACAGGAAAACTCTAGAATCGGTCTGTGAGTTTTAATGTAATGAGATGCTAAAAACTTTTTTAAAGAGCCTATCAGCCATTGGTAGGGCCTCCTTGAGATGTGCTATCTGCTTGGAGCCAGAGACGTATTAAGGGATGGGTAAAGTAAGCAATTGCACAGGGCCGGCCGCACCTTCCAAGGGGTCCTGTGGGAAAGTAAACTTTATCTCTGTCACGCTCACCTCTGTCTATTTCTATATCTGAACCTCTCGTCTTCTCTCTCCTACCTACACCTCTGTCTCTCTTTGCTCGGTGTCGACTTAAGATTTTTTTCAGGTCCTCAGAAAGGCATATTTCAACTGTTTTTGCGCAAAACCTTTTTCCAAACATTTGTTTGGCATCATGGGTAATAAAATTAAAAGTTTTTATGAACAAGGGGCCCCACAATTGGTCTTGCCTGGACGTTCCAGAAATCCTTAAGACTGTGGTGGTCTCATGCTGGGCCCGGGGCCCACATGTAGACCTGAATAACGGATACAGACACCAATGGTTACTGGGTAGCAATGGCCACGAGCACGTGTGCTCGGCCCCTTTTATTGTCAGGGTCACCTGACTGGTGACGCCTGTGAGGGGTGGGTGTACAGTGTGGTTGAGGCACAATGCAAACACTAGACCAGTGATCAGGCGATCACTACATCCCTCCTAAACTTTCTTTAAAGTCAAAACAGAGTCCAAACCTGTGGGGAGGAAATAGGATTGAAACACAATATAATACAATAACAAAACTTCCACGAAGCCTCTTTAACTGCTTGCCATCCGCCGACAATGGAATCCTTGCAGGCGGGATCACTAGTTCTCTTTTGGCACGATGTCAGGGTGCTCTGTGGACCTAGTCTTTCTTGGACTCCATAATGTGGACGGGTACTCCTCAGTCTCTCTCTTTCTGTTCCATGTGCAGTGAAGGTACATGTGGAGTGATGGTGGACGAGGTATGTTCTGTGTTCCACCACACAGTCCTGGTCGGGTATTTGCTCCATATGAGTAGTCGCAATTCTCTCTGCAGATAGGTATGCAGTTGCAGGACGTCCCTCTCATGGATGCCCCTCTCTCGTGGGTCTCCCCTCTCACAGGATGACCCTGAGGCCCTCCTTTGCCAGGCTTTCGCTGAACTGGGTGGACTTCCGCCGTGTCACTCCAACCACGTTGGAGGAATCGCTACGGGCCACCTCTCGTGTCCCACGCTCCGCCTGAAAGGGTTGTTGTTGGCTCCTGCCCTTTCTCACGAGACCTTCGTCCCCCTGGACCCTGCAAACAAGCGGTTGTGGATCCATCTCTCTTGTCGGGACCCGCTGCCACCGGTGTCCCTGAGGCCCTTGCCCCTTGGATATTCACGGTCTCCCGTTCTATCCCAAAGGTAGGTGTTACCAATGGATCCTTCTGCTCGCCTCTGCCGTTACCAGGAGATCTGGGGACTCGTAGGTAGATGTCGTAGATAGGCGTTGACTCTCAGTATCCCTGATATTCTCCAGGCCCGGTGTTCCGATGGTCATGCACTTTTCACCTTCCCTTCAGGTGTTTTCCTTCTGGTGTGTGAGTTGACTTGTCACACCTCTTTACTCTTCTCCTCTTCTTTTCTTCTCCTTCATGGCGTCTTGCCACTCACCTTCTATCTTCTCTTTCCTTCCTTCGCGACGCGGTCTGGTCCCCTCTCATACTTGTCTGCCCTAACCAGGCTTCTCCGTGTAGCGTGCACTCCACACGTGTCTTCCCGGTCTTGTCGTAACACTCTAGGACACTGCCTTTCCTTCGCTCTGTGACTGGACCTGTCATCGCGACCTTCTTTCATTCAATTACTTCCGATTAATATTGTCAGACTTCTCTTCTGACCTCTTCTTGGTCCTCGTCCCGGACTTCTCCTTGGTCCTCTTCCTGGACCTTTTCTCGGTCGTCCTCTTCACAGACTCTTCTGTCATTCTTCTTGCCGGGCTTCTTGTCAGATCTCTTCTCTCTGACTTCTTTCTCGGTCACGGCTGTCTGACCTCTTCTGCGGTCACTGCTCCCTGACCTCTTCGTCGGGTACTGTTCTCTGACCTCTTCTGCGGTCACTGCTCCTCGCGCCGGCCTCCGCCCCGGTCACTTCTCGAGCTTCTTCCGGTACCGTCCGCGTCCGGAGTACCTCTTCTGCGCAAGGTCGCTTCTTGCGCTCTTCTTCTGTACACGGTGGCGTCCTTTCGCCACTTGGCGTGCACACTGCGCACTTACTCCAGTCACTCAGAAACTGGCTGCCTGTATCTGCTTCTTCAAACTTTGCCATCCAAGTGCGTTGCTCACTGCTGTCATCACTCCTGCGGCGACTACCCCTGGCCAGTAGGCGTCACCGCACTTCACGCACCCTTGGCAGCCGGTCCTGTTGAGGATTCCTTGCAGGCTCACTTGTGGAGGTCTGCCACCTCCGCGTGGGCAAGGGCACAGTTTGTCCACTTTGCTCTACTGTGTCCTAGCTTTCCCAGAGCTGCTGTGCATTGCATCTGTCCCCTTTGCCTTCTTTCTTTTCCTTCACTTACACAGCCTGGATCTGCCTCTCACTCTGTGCACTTATTTATTTTCTTGGTGCACCTACTTGCCATCAGGGCAGCTCACCCTCAATCAGCCCTTCATGGTGAGTCACAGCCGCTTTCCTTCCTACTGTTGACTGTGCTCCTGTTCCCTGTTCGTTGTAATGCTGCGCGCGATCCCGTGACTGGCCACTAGATGGCAGTGTCTCTTTAAATGATTACGTTCATCTCAGCAGTGTTTCAACGCTGCGGATCTCGTGCTCACTGCTCTCGTGGACGGGGCACCTTCACTGATGGCCGCTGCTCGCACCCATTCACCAGGACCCCTCCCGGCCGCGGGACAGCTCCCCTCAAGGCAGTAAGTGTATTACTTTTCTCTGGACAGCCCTGCCACTGGTCATCGCTCCGGGCATTGCGGTTCCAGTCTCTTTCTCATGCTCCCACACGCCCTGGGCACTCACGCTGTCCTCACTAACCTGCCCAGCAGCGCTCCAATCGGCCCCCCTGCAGCTTCACACACGCTGCGGGCCTCACTTTATTGCCTCCTTGCTCTCGCGGCCGCAACTGCCACTCTCTTTCACCCTCTCTTCTCCCCTGGCTGCACCAAGACTTCTCTGCAGGCGGGCGCGGCCAGGTCTCTCTGGGCGGGGCACTGACACCTCCGGCTGCTCTCCTTCACGCACGCCGCCGGAGGCTCTCTCATCGGGCAGCCACACCTCCTCCCCACTCACCCGGGAAGTTTATTGTGCTTCCTCGGGCACTGTGGTTCAATCTCTGCAGGGAAGGAGGGTGAAACCACGCAGGCTTGGGCAGTCCTTGGGCGATGCCGCGGCGGCCAGCCACTCACCGTGTTTGCGGGCGTCCTCCCACCGCCGCGGGCTCACGGCTCACACGCTGCCAGGGATTGGGGGGGGGTCTGGCTACAGTTCATGCTGGCCACTCTGATCGGCCGCAGGCCACACGCTGGATCTTTTCACTACTGCACCCCCGCCGCAGCAGCTTCTCACAGTTCTCATGCTGCGCGGGGTGAGGCAGCAACAGCTGCCTGGGACTGCGGACTTCGCTCCGAGGCTGTCTCACTCCTGGCCTCCTCCTTCCTCTACCCCCACCGCCGCAGCCTCGCTCACTTCACTTCGCTGCGCGGGGTGGCCTGGAGCTGGCACTGCAGACTGCTTGATCCGTTGTGGGGCAGAGTTCTTCCTCCTCGCGGGGACGGGGGAGTGGGTAGCTACTCCACTCTCCGTCCTCCCGCTTTAGGTTCACTTCACTGCCCCTTATGCCCGCACTCCAGCTCACCTTCTGCCAGCAGATTGTCGCGACCGATGCGGGTGGGCTCCGCTCGGCTCACACTTCCTTCGGGCCTCAGTAGGCTGGTGGCAGGCACCCCACTGGTGTCGCTCTCCGCCACGTGGTCTCTCGCTTTCCGCCACGCAGATCACACCACGGACGGATTAGATGCCGCCCCACTTTCTCGGGCATCGCAGGTGCGGGGCGGGCCCCCGATCACCTCTCACCTTCACCCCGGGGCACTTCACACTCCCCCGCGGGTCTTCACTTCGGTGCGGGGTGGGCTCCCGAACACCGTCTTCACGCCTGGGGCTCTTCACATGCCCCTCAGGCGATCAGGCGCTTCTCACGCCTGCTCCAGGGGGTGCCCTCGACACGGGCCACACTCTCCCCCTCACCACCTTCCAAAAAGGCGGCTGCACACGCGGGCAGTTCCCGCTCGTCGCCAATGTGGTGGTCTCATGCTGGGCCTGGGGCCCACATGTAGACCTGAATAACGGATACAGACACCAATGGTTACTGGGTAGCAATGGCCACGAGCACGTGCGCTCGGCCCCTTTTATTGTCAGGGTCACCTGACTGGTGACGCCTGTGAGGGGTGGGTGTACAGTGTGGTTGAGGCACAATGCAAACACTAGACCAGTGATCAGGCGATCACTACAAAGACGACAGTGGTCAGGGAGTATGTTTCCACATGGCCGATACTGAAATTTTTAAACGCTGAAATACAAATTTATAAAACTGTACCTGAAGCTGAATATGAAATACAGTTGCTAGTGGGGGGAAAGTGCTTTTAGAAATTGCTGCTGCTGATACACCCTGTGTTAAATCACCTATTGTAAAACTGTACCTGAAATTGAATTTGAATTACGGCTACTAGTGGGGGAAAGTGGTTTTAGAAATTGCTGCTGCTGAAACGCGCAGTTTTTAAATCACCTTTTTTGATATTTGCACATTACCTGTTATCGGCTCTGACACGCGGGGCTGCGGCTCCGTAGAGGATGTGGTTAGAGGGCAGGGTACTGGAACCTAGAGGCGCCATTACTCTCGGCAGCGCTCTAGTGTTTCAGACGCCCTTACAATAAACGGCCATAAAACAAAGGCACGCCTAAGGCCAGCCCGTCGGCTCTCATCCGCGTCCAGAACACAGCCAGCACCAGCCATAATGCCGATTGCCTATCAGAGGTGAGACCCTACATAACTCTGCTGAATTACACGACTTAAGAAATCAGAGTAGGAATTGTGGTGACCCACTAATTCTGGATTGTGTGGGTCCTATTTGCTGCCACACTGGTAAACCTCCCCTTCATCCTTTAAACCTTGGAGTCGGGGAATGGACGGAGCGGACAAACATCACAATGAAACTAAAGGGGGTCTTAATTAATGTTTGCTGCCTCCCTAAACATGCACTGGACATATATAACCTGACTGAGAAGCAGCAATTAGATATCGTCTTTATGACCGAAACCTGGCTTAATGAAGACTCATGTCCAGACTTGCAACTGCCCCCCTTAACTTAGACCGAGAGGGCCAGAGGGGTGGGGGGGCGGAGGTAGCCCTAGCATTTAGAAATTCACTGAAATGCACCACGTTCCTGGTCAAAGAACGGATAGACGCTAAGGCCTTGGGCTTCTGCATTTCACCAGCCACCAACTGCTCCTTCGCAGGGGTCCTGTTGTACCACCCCCGGGGTATGCAGGAGACTTTACTAACTCTATCACCCCGGCGCTTGCATATAAAATAATAAACTATACACATTGTACAATCTTTGGCGATTTTAACATCCAGCTGGGCAACTCCTCGGATAGCCTAGCATTGAAACTGTCAGATACGTTAGCAGCCGTTGATCTATCAATGACCCCCATGGGACCGACACACAGAGCACCATTTTATACTTCCCTTCTCCTAGCCCTGGTCCGCTCCTAAGAGTAAGATGAGAGAAAGACCGCCCTTAAGAACCAAACTTGGGACAAGGTTGATATACCCTTGCTGAAGAATATTCTAGCATCCACCAAACCGGTGTAAACAAATGCTGTTGTGTCAGATGAGGTGATAGTAAAAAACGGTCTGTCTGAGGCTGCCAACATGGCTGCCCCTGTAATCAGTCTAAATACCACCAGGCACCGTCCCTCTCCCCGCTGGCTCACTAATGAACTAGCGCAGAAAGGAAGTATTGTAAGAAATTAGAACGACTCTGGAGGAAATACTACTCTGAAGCAGGCAAAACCCTATACAAAGCTGACCTGAGCTACTACCATAACAATCTAAATCTTGCATGACACACTGTCTATTTTAAAAAGATTGTTGAATCTAACAAAAATGTAAAAGACATTTTTAAAATGTGCCAGATTTTACAGACCCAAAAGCCACTGAACCACCCCCCCCCTCGAAAAGAATACTTCCCTATTGACAAAGTCACATACATTTTTTGAATATTACATTTTAAAGATCCAGGAAAACCTTTTAAAAATGAAGGACAATGAGCCCTCCGGTGAGGTTCGTCATTCAATACTGCCCTCAGTCCTGGGTAAACTGTCACAGTTCAATCCTCCAACTGCAAATGAAACGGATGGATTTTTCAAAAAGTGCAAATCAGGCTCCCCACTGGATCCTTTTCCCCTTCAGGTTATGAGGCTAATAGGAGATATCCTAAGCTCAAACTACCAGCATCTCTTCACCACCTCACTGCATTTTGGGAGAGTCCCCGCTTCCTGGAAAAGGGCGGGCATAATTCCCCTCCTCAAAAATCCAAATGTGGACCCAGCAATCCTCTCTAACTTCAGACCTATCTCTTTGTTCCTGGGAGTCTCCAAGATTATTGAGAAGACTGTAAACACCCAATTTTCGATTTACATGAACAGCTTAGATTTCCTCCACCCCTCCCAACCTGGCTTCAGGGCTCTCCACAGCATTGAGACAGCTCTTATGGAAATAACAGACTCCATCATATTTGCACTGGAAGCCAGCCAGAACCCCGCCTTAATCTTATTAGACCTTTATGCGGCGTTCAACACTATCTCACATAAGATACTGTTACATCGCCTTGCTGCTATTAGGCTGGTTGGATTCAATTTTGGAGCACACAAAACAGGTTGTGTGGCTGAAGCTGGTTTTTTTCTGAGACTAGGATTCTCAAGCGTGGAGTTCTTCAGGGCTCAGCCCTGAGCCCCACACTTTTCAATATTTACACCATACTACTGGCATGAAGTTGTTTCCTATGGATATGACACCCAGCTCCTGCTGACCTACGACAACAATGCATTGGAAGCTAAATCAAACTTTGCAGCATGCAAAGCAGCAGTGATGGGATGTCTTGAGGCCAATTTGCTTCAATGCAACCCGGAGAAAACAGAGGTCCTACTGTTTAGCAAAACCCCTTCACCGGCTGGTATGGGGAATGGCTGACTAGTTGCACTTTACCCTCCCTCCCCCCGTGGAGGTGGCTAAAAATCATGGGGTGCAGATTGACAAGCACTTATCCTTGAATCTCCAGATCACAACAGTGGTTAAAACCTCCTGTTGGATACGGAGGATGTTGAGAAAATGTCTTAACCTCCTTCCCTGGGAAGCCCAGAAAACAGTAGACCAGGCACTAATCCTCTCTAGACTGGACCACGCAAACTTTCTGTACCTAGCGGTACCGGACTACCTAATCCAACGACTGCAAATGATACAGAACACGGCAATTCGCCTCTTGTTTAAACTACCCAAGCATGCCTTCTTCTCCCACTACTGTAACCAATTGCACTAGTTACCGGTTAGAAAATGAATTATGTTTAATGCATTGACAGTGGCACATTCTGCTTTTTATAAGACTAGCCCCAATTACCTGACCAAAAGGATGGCCGAATACTATCCCAAAAAAAGTCTGCATTCACAATCTGCCTGGTTGCTAGCTATCCCTCACACCAAACGGAAGAAATGGGCGGGTCAGCCTGTTCGGTTCTGGCAGCCAAGTACTGGAACCATCTTCCTCTTTCTATCAGATGCATCCCAGAGAAAAACTTATTTCGCAAGCACCTGAAAACACGTCTGTTCAAACTATAAAGTGAGTGATACCCTCCAGTGGCCGTTTGCCTTAGACACTCTTGCAGAAGCTGTGCACTCTAGAAATCCATTCATGCATTTATTCATTAATTTATAGTTTTAAAAAATAACAAGTCTTCAAAACAGGGAGAGAAGAAAAGACAGCATAGAGGGGGTGGAGAGCTTGATAAATGAGGCCGGAGGGCGAGCAAAGTTTTACATAACCCTAAATGGCCATGCCATAACCTATCTCATCTCCTGGTAGATAGATTTCCCTGTAAGGACACCTCTGCCTGACTTCAGAAGACTTTGTCCTAACACTTCGGGTCTTTCTGAGTCACTAAACTCTGGTAAAATTACTCAACTGCCCTACAGAACCGTTAGTTTCTGATTTCAGTGCAGACCCTGGGAGCATACTGTTGAAGCATGGCCCTGCAGCAGAGTCAGTCAAGATTAGTATTACCAGACTTCAGAAAGGGAGCAAGGGTTATCTGTCACATGGCTGGGTTAGGCGCGCGAAGAAACACTGCCACTTTACATGCTCACATTTCTTAAGTTGCCTTCTTTTCTACACAATGACTTTTGACACGCATTTCCTTGTGCGACATTGTGGGATTAGTTTCTCTGAAATCATATTGCTTACATTTTCACTTTTTAGGCACACTGTAAATGAGAGTATGTTTTGGGGAGAAGAAGAAAGAGTGAGACAGAACAAGAAATAGAGAGAGTAAGAAAAATCAGAACAGAGTAACAGAAAAGAAGACCGCTATTGATACATATAGATGATGGGGCACAGAGATAGGATGAGAAAGATGAAAAATTGGCAGCAGAAAGCAGTTATACATAAAGAGACAACATTTACCGAAACCAATGGGAGGTGGAAAGGCAGAAGGGGTGATATCGAGGGATGGAGGTAGAATACAGAAGTTGAAAGGATCTAGTAAGTAGGGGGGTACAGAGTGGGAGAGAGAGCATTAGGAGCCAAACAGATGGAGAGGGAATCATAGCAGTGTTTAGTGGCGTAGGAAGGGGGGTGCAGTGGGTGCGGGCCGCCCCGGGTGTCATCACTGAGAGGGGTGACAAAATGGCAAAAATATGCGTTTTAAACACATTTTTGCCATTTTGTCAAGCCGGGGTGACAAGAAATTTTCCGCACCGGGTACCACCTGACCTTGCTACGCCACTGTGTTTGATATGAAAATACGGAAGTAAGGGTTTTCTTAGTTCCAGAGTATCTGTTTGCTACTGAGAAGTGCTGGTAATCTCCTATTAAAAGCATTGCAACAGTGCTGGTAGGGACCCATTCAAATGAAAGAAGTGCAGGCACTGTGTACTTGACAGGACCGACCCATTCAAAGCTTGGGTTCATATAGTAAAAAAAGGCATTAGACGATGGAGGGGAATGATGAATAGATACAGCTATTCTCACGAGTGACTAGCGTGCTATACAAATGCACATAACATAACACAGAGGGGTGCACAGTGCTCCCCTCCTCCCGGCTCCTTCAGTTCTACACAGGATCCAAACTGTTTATCAGTTCATTATGTAACACCCCCCACCCCCACCCCTCTCATGTGCACAAAGCTTTGCATTTCCACACTCGGCAGTATAAATAAACTGCGGAATAGTTTCTGAGCCCACAGGTAGCCCTCCCCCCTTCCACCGAAAGGCTCCCTGGGTCTCCATAAAGTGCGCGCTGTAATAACCCAGGATTAGCAACCAAAACTGAAACAGAAAAGGCGAGTGCTGCCAGCTCCCAGGCGACCACCCTCTGACGCCATGTACACGAGTTGGTATTTTTTTACATAACACGATCTGTTGGCGTAATGGGTGTTTGGGCTCTCCGAGGGGCTGTATAACTTCAGCCTGGAAGTGTGGCGCCCCATTAAAAAGGAGGTTTGAGATTGCTTAGGACATGTGCTGTGGGAACATTAGGGCGGTGAGATCTGTGATTAGGAGGTGAAGCCTCTGACTAGAGCTGCCCCCCTGGGCCTGGAGACGCACGTGGACACCTGCGTCATACATAGGTAGAGAAAAGAGTAGCACAGAGAGGAACAGGCAGTGGCACACACCCGTAGGCACATTGATATCTGAGAACAGAAAATCGTACACATATTTGCTTTCATGATTGCTTGTATACCATGAGAATGCAAATCCACATATGTGCTTTAACACCTTAACATCTGCTGATATTTTTTAATTAATTGCAAATTTGTTTTTGTACCTGCTTGAACCCACCAAAGCCTTAGCATTATTACACACTTGCACATATTTTCATCGTTTCTATTTTGGTACCCTGTACAGCACACTGCTGCTTATTTCAAGAAAACAATTCGGGTAATCATAGCCTCGATGAAGTTGACACATCAAGTGAGGATTTCATAAAGCAGTGGGGTCGTTCTTTTGTCGTGAAACATGCATCTTCTTCTCAAGGTCCTCTTCCATTCTTCCCACCAGAAGAGCCTTGCATCTGTTCATTAGTGCCTTTCTGTATGTTTCTGTTTAGCACAGGGGCAGGTACACACGTGTGTACCCTGCCCAGGTAGTGAAGAATACCCATGTGTGTTTTCGCTACTTATGAGGTTTGCTCTTCCCATAGCTTAACATGGGGGAATGGTGGAAATTTCACTGCTCTAAAATTCTTTGTGCGCCTTTCAGCTTGACTCCTGCACACAGCTGGAATGACAGACCTCTGCCATTTGAGGGCCTGGCTGGATAGATTGGAGGGAGAGGTTGTGGCACTTGGCCTCTTGGAGCCAGATCATGGCCCCACCAAAGATTAAGATCTGCATTCCACAACCTCATGGCAGACAGGACTGAAATTTAGGGAAGAGATCTGTGGTTCAAAGGGAAACCTTCTGAGCCACCCCCAACTTCAAAGGCACACTACAGTATTACTACTGGTGCCATACGCCAGCAGGGCAGAGATACACTCGAGGGGACGTGGGACCGGAGAACGTGGAGCTGTGTGGTGCACACTGCCAGAAGAATCTGATGTGCACAAGGATAATTACTGCCATTGAAAGGGACCATGCACTGTTCCTGAATAGTGGCTGGCCTGGGCTGACTACCTACTGCTGTGTGGCACACTATATTGTGCTCTCCAAGGGCTTGCTGGCTTGCCCCCTGTTCTTTTGTAGGTCTCAGGGACATCAAAGATCTTCTACGAGGGACCCACACCGTCTACTTGTGACACCTAGAGAGCGGTGCCCTCTTAAGTGTCCATATAGTCTGCTGGATCCAAACTAGTGGCGCAGGCAAGCGTGGAACTAACAATTGTACCTGGAGACTGGATTGCCTTGTGTAAAGCCTCAGAAGTCTTGCCCTCATCTAAGGCGTGTGGACCCTGCATCGTGAGGACCTCAACACACATAAGCATCTTGGTGGTGAGCGGATTCGCCGCTTGCGGAATCCATCATGGCCTGCTTTATTGATCGTGCTGCATCTCTTCCATACGACACACCAACTGCATGCTCATCGCGTGCGTTGTCTGATTCACAGGTTGCAACCCTCAGTGGTGGGGGATTAACTGTAGTGGTGCCACATTCTACCTCGTGGGGCATTGCTAACCATGCGCCTGTGTGTGGGACTGGATTTTCCTGGTTTGACCAGTAATAACAGGCACCAGGCGTTGTGCCTTATTTCAGGGAGGTAAGGAATTTGCTACTCTTAGTTGTGTGTGACCGGAGCGGTCTGGTGCGACCCGTATCAACGCACACCAGGCGTTGTGCCTCTTTTCCAGGGAGGTACTGAGAGTGCAACTCTTCATTGTGGGAAGCTGGAATTGTCTGGTGCGACTTGTATCACCACGCACCAGATGTTGTGCCCGGATGGCCTGGGTGTGACACTGATCGATGTGTACCTGACAGGGTGCCTCTTTCTTCCGAGAGGCTCCCCTGCTTCATTCAACATTCATCCATTGTTCCCTTTTTGGCCCTCAGTGTGGCAGACCAACTGCCCTCGTCCTCACCTGGCTCCCGACGATATTGTGTTGCCAGGTAGTATTGCCCAGCTCGGGCCTGGATAGTGAGAGTGATTGACTGGGCTGAAGGTAGTTTTCTGAGGGCAATCGGAAGCGGGTCAAGAGACTGCGTGATCCCACCATGCTACACAGAACTGGGCTGGTGTCTGAAGGCCCTTGTGGAACCCTTTTTGAGTGACTGGCTATTGCCCTTAGCCCACTTCTGCTCCGCTTCCTGTGGGTGAACTTCCTGAGTGGGGGCCAAAACCCCAATTGATGACTGCCTCCTAATTAGTCCTGCGACCTACCCCCACCTGCTTCCCTGGGATGCTCACTAAGTGTGACTTCGGCCGCATGTGGCCTACTATCCGGGGGGAGGGCTGGTTATCTCCAATCTGTGGGTGTACTGTGGTTGGGTGAGTTGGAGGGTGGAGGAAGGCTTTGGCCACGGAGTCTGCAGTGTGCTAACAATTGACCTGCTGGGTATCAGTTGCACCGCATTACAGTGCTGTGTGCGTATGTGTGCAAGCACATTCTGTACGGACCTGCCTGATATCCGTTGCACCAGGTATAAGTGTGTGCCCACGTATTGGTGCTGAGTAAGTAAGTGTGTGTGTGTGTGTGTGTGAGTGACATTCTGTGGACTGCCTGTGATTAACGACACTGGCCGGTGGTGTTGCCTTACACGTTATTTCTTGCCAGAAGAGCACTATGTTTGATATTGGTTTTACCTGTGTCGCCTCGAGCCACAGTGCTGTTAAAATGTGTTATAATTCTTTGTATGTACATATTTCTGATATTGATGTCACCTGGGGTGCACCCCATAACTGTGTGATATTGAATTAAGAATTGCTAGGGTGGGCATAGGGTTGACAACGTGTTGCACCGCATAAGGGTGCTGGGGGGGTGGAGGGGTTAGAATAGAATCTGTCCCAAGTATGCATACTACTGATGCAATTTTAACACAGTTGGACCAAGTACTGCTATTAATATTTCCAAGTTTGATTTATGCCCAGAACTACACGATGTTCATGTTGTGTTGATTACTAAGTGTGTGTTGAATATATACGTTATTTACACACATCACATGTGTAGTCTTCTATGTGACTCTCCATATATTTATTGTGAGTGAGTACTGTGTCAATGCTTTACACAGTGCCTCTGTGATAAGCCTGACTGCTCAGGTTATACAGTGAGTGCAATCACCCACCCCTGACAAGAGTGGTAGATTCGGTCTGGCTAGAGCCTCGCCTCTGCCAACCAGAAAGTGCCAGTTCCAACATGCATTATCCTGAAGATGTGTTGTCTTTGAAAGAACCAGGTGCACTGTATGCTTGTAAATGTCTTTGCTAAGAGCACAGGACTGGACTCCACATTTTGGACCCAAACCCTACAGGTAAAAGGGAGACGTCTCTGGTGGATTCAGGTTGGAGCATGGCCCAGCGCTGGACCTGATGATTCAGCCAGACAGTGGAAGAACACTGAACCAAATTTGAGATCTAAATGTGTTTACCATACTGTGATTGCTTGCTCTGCATGCATTGTCTCGCATTATTTGTAATGTTTTAAAAGTGCACTGAAGATGTCATCTAGGTAAGAGAGTACATAGGAATGGGAGGAATCTGAATACAAATATTGTATGTGTGCAGATCCATGACTTATAGCAGGTGGGCACTAGAAATGGAAATAGAGCGGAGATGGGGAAGATAGGATGGAGTGCCAGAACCAGAACCTTGAAAGATGAATTTGTGAGAGAAAGAGACCCTCTGATGGGGCAGCCCCGTCTTCTTCGCTAATCCCTCTTGGCGCACCACTGAAGGCTGGCTGAATGCAAGAGGATCTTTGAATGTGATTATTCTTCACCTTTCAGCCCAACCCCCAACACAAGATCAGTTAGAAAGTTAACTGAGGTAACTCTTACCCTGTTTTTTTGTTTCCTTTGAGCATAAGACCTGCAGAACCTTTTTCTATTTATGTGTGTGTGAATAAAAGAATAGTGATAGGGGCTGAGAAATCTAAATATGGGGTCTTCTTTCCACACAACATATCACCACTATGGCAAATCCAGAAGCAATGATATAGATAGAGACTATGGAATGTGCAAAAGAAATGAAAAAGATCCTAAATAGAAAATACTGAGGGAACAGTCTCTGCTTTATTTTTACAATGGAATGAGGAGACCAAAAAGCATGAACATGAATCCCAGGTCCATGGTATGAGGCATACCCAGGAGAATCTATAATATCAAATAAGTCATCTTAGGGGCAGAGTTAGGGTATATTTATTCCCCCAGATCACGGAACCACAAGAAAAAGTTAAGAAGAGCGAGGACTCAAGGCATGAGGATTTGTTGAATGTTTTCTCCATGATGGCCGAAGTGGCCGGGAGTACAGCTGCAATGCACCTGTGTTAGAACTGGTAATTTCTGGTTGGCTGAGGCGTTGCCAAAGTCAGGCAGAACCTACCACTCCTGTCATGGTTAGGTGATTACACACACTGTATAACCTGCGCTCACCCTTGGGTAGCTTGGCACTGAGCAGTCAGGCTTATAACAGAGGTAATGTGTTAGGCATTGGCACAGCACTCTCACACAATAAATACTCTGAGCATCACAAAAAACTCTTCAAATGAGGTGTATTTAAATAAAGATTGCATTCAACACACATATTAATTAACACAATATGGACATCATGTATTTCTGGGCATATATCACACTTGGTAATATTACTACTAGTACTAGGCCCAACAGTGTTAAAATGACATCAGTTATATGCACACTTGGGAAGAATCCTATCTTACCCCAGCACCCTTATGAGGTGCGATACATTGTCAGAACTGGGCCCACACTGGCAAATAACACTAATTCAAATCCACACATTTCTAGGGAGCACCTTAAGTCACAGCGATATCAGGAATGTGTGTACACAGGAATTTCTAACACTTTTCAGCTGCGCCATGGGCAAAGGCCGCATGGGTAAAACCAATGTCAAAACTGGGTATTTGTTAGATAATGAAATAAAAAGTAAAACAACACCGCTGCATGGTGCAACTATTAGCAGGCTGTTCTCACGCAGTATACTCTCCCACACTCACACAGCACCATAACGCGGTGCAAAGAATATAGGCAAGTCCGTATGAAGCACACTCGCACACACACGCACCCAGCACCGTAACGCGGTGCAATTGATATCCGCCAGGTCAGTCGATAATATAAATGTGGACACCGTAGGACAATCCCTCCCACACTTCTCAGTTACCCCCCACCACTACTCTGCCCACAGGTTAGAGTTAAAAAACCCCACCCCTTACTATACCGGTATAAGGCTGTAGTCACACTTAGTCAGGGGCACAGGGGAGAAGGCTGGAGTAACTATAAGAGTAACCAGGCAACAGTCGACAAATGGAGAGTTGGCCACCACCCGGGAAGTTCAACCACTTTATGCAGAGCAGAAACAGCTAGAGGCTGTCCCAGTTCAATCAAGAGGTCTCTCAACTTTCCTTCCAGCACCAGCCCAGTTCTGTGAAGCACAGGAGGGTCACTCAGTCTCTCGACCCGCTTCTGATCGCTCTCTGAAGTGTTCCTCAGCCCAGTCACTTACTCTTACCAACCAGGCCTGATCCGGGCAATACTACCTGGCAACGCAAAGGCGTCGGGATGGGTGAGGAGAGGGCAGTTGATTTGCCGCACTAAGGGTAAGACAGAACACTCGGTGAAGGAGGGGGTGCAGCTGTAGCCGCACCCCACGGGAAGTGATACACAACGTTGCGCTGATCCGAGTTGCACCAGACAATCTAGTCACCATGAACCATGAGTCGGGTTCTCCATACCTCCCTGGAAATGAGACACAATATCTGATGAGCGATGATACAAGTCATACCAGACAATCTGGTCACAATGAACCAAAAGTTGGCTTTGCCGTACCTCCCTGGAATGAGGCACAACGTCTAGTGCGCGATGATACGAGTCGCACCAGACAATCCGGTTACAATCAACCCATAGTCGGGTTCAATGTACCGCCCTTGAATGAAGCACAACGTCTAGTGCGTGATGATACAAGTTGCACCAGACAATCCAGCCTCCAGGCACAATACTTAGTTCCACGCTCTCAATGCACTGCAGTCAGGATCCAGCAGATGAAGTAGGTGCTTGAGAGGGCACCGCTCTACACGTAGACAGTGTAGGTCCCACACGGGAGGTCTTTGATGTCCCAGAGACCTCCACAAAGTACAGGGAGCAAGCCAACAAGCCCTTGGAGAGCACACTTCAGGGCATCACACAGCAGCAGGTAGTCAGCCCAGGCCAGTGTCTATATAAGCAGGGTGCACGGTCCCTTCCAATTGCAGTCTCCTCCCTGTGAAAAACAGGTTCCTCTGGCAGTGTGCACCAGGCAGTCCAGGATGTCTGGTCCCACGTCCCCACAAGTGTATTTCGGCCCTGCTGAAGTACGTCACAAGTAGTTATACTATGGTGTGCCTTTGAAGTTGGGGTTGGTGCAGAGGGTTCCCCCTTGAACCACAGATGTCTCCCCTAAATTTGAGTCCTATCTGCCATGAGACCTTGTAATAAAGATCTAAATCTTTAGCGGGGCCATGATATGGCTTCCGAGAGGTCAAGTGTCAAAATCTCTCCCCCCAATTTATCTATCAAAGTCCTCAAATGGCAGAGGTCTGTCCTTCCTCTTGCATGCCCAATGTTTATTGCTGTCTCTGTGGAATGCACAGATGTGCTCCCGCAGCCTCCAGTGTGGACTGGAGTCAAACTTAAAGGCACACAAAAGAGTTTAGCACAAAGGAATGCCCTAAGTTATTAATGAGAATTCCACTTTTACCACAAGGGAGGATTTGCCATTGTGAATCCAATGATAGTAAACAACATGTGGCTGCTCCACAGTAAGCCACCACTGCAGCTTAAAGTGATCTCAGCCAGTTCCTCATGTTAACCTAGGGGGAGAGCAGACCCCATAGGTAGTGAAAACATGTTTACCTGCCCTGGCTTTCACCTAGGGGTGCTCTAGTGTTAGTGAAAGGCACCCTCAGCATTGGCCAATGATTTAGAAAGGCCAACCAGAGCTTAAGTGCAAATGCGTACACCCAAGCCTGCAATGGCAGGTGTGAGACATGCTTGAAAGGCTATTCTTGTGGGCGGCACAATCAGTGCTGCAGCCCACTAATAGCCCATGCAGTACCTGCTCTGGGTATGTGATATACCTCTTTACATGGTACTCACAGGTACAGCACCTAAACCAATCATGTAAGCACCACTTCCTAGCAGGTGTAGGAAGGGCACGCATGCTTTCGCACTGCATCACAGTGGGAAAGTGCCCAGAGTCCTAAGGCCACGAAAAGAGAATCAGCAAAAACCAGGAGGAAAAAAGCTAAATGTTTTAGGGAAACCCCCTCAGAAGGGCCATGTCCAACAGCCTGGAAACTGAGCAGTGCATGTGGGACTGCTGGAAGTAGAGGCACAAGAAGGCTTAGGTAACATGTATGCGAGCACTGCAATGTGCCTGACTGACAGTAAAGCACTATTCAGAAGCACACAAATAACCAGATAGCACGCAGACTCCAGTACGGCAGATTGAAATAGACTGAGCGTGTGTTCAGTCCCAGCTGGGAGTAGAGGTCACCGGGAGCACATCCCCACCATTACTTGAGAAAGTCTAAGGACAGCAGACTGACTGACTATGAAACATTTTCTTTTCCTTCACTCTAGCGATGCAGATTACCACCCCATCCATTCCTGACATCCTTTTCCAGCTGCCGAGGGTAGAGTCACCATTCAAGTCTCTTGGACTCCTTCTAATTTAATGAGAATTAAAAAACAGTTCCCAACATTAGAGAAATCCCTACCAAGTTTAGTGATGCTTTACAAAGTGTATTTGAAGTAAAGAGACCAATCTGCCCTGATATCAATCAATTGTTGTGTTTGGTTGTACACAGTGAAGAGAGAGATCGATTGGCTGAAAAGTCGGCATGGCTGAGAAAGAACCCTGGGAACAATAGGGCACCAAATACAAACAAGGATGCATTGTTGAATGAGTTGCTGATATGTATCCAGTGAAAATGTATTGGACAAATATTTCTGGGAATGTGAAATCATATACATATATGCTTTAAGCATTTCCTATGCAACATGAAAAAGCAAATTCACTTATGTGCCTTAACACGTGCTGATACATTTTGTACTAAATTGGGAATTTGCTTTTATACTATTTGAAGCCCACTAAAGCCTTAGCATTATTACCCACTTACACACATTTTAAATGAGTTTTCATTTTGTTATCTTATATTGTACACTGTCCATTTTAGCTAAACTGTTCTAGTAAGGGTAGCCTAGTTCTGAAGTTGACACACTGAAAGGAGGATTTCAGAAAGTCGTAGACTGCCTTTTGCTCATAAAACATGTATCTTCTTCTCAAGGTCCTTTCATAGAGTTTCCATGAGATGATCCTGGCCCCTGATCACTAATGGGTATCTGTAGGTTTCTGTTTATCACAGGTTCGCACTTCCATTCTTGTACATTGAGAACAAGTGTGTAAATGTATCACAAAATGTATGAATTTTAGCATTACAAGCTCCAACTGCTCAGAGGTAAAGCTCTAGTCCAATTATATGCCAATTGCCTTGCTTATTTTGAACGATTGGTGGCTGTTTTTGAAACTAAACCTATGTTAGACTTCTATGCGCTATCCCGAGTGTCTGTTTCCTTTTATACAACTTATATACACCTTGCACGCATGCAAGTGCAAAACACCAGGGCATATTACCGCCTTCATAGTTACTGCGCTTCTTCCATTTCTAAGTGCTGTAAATACCAGTTGTTATGGAGTTCATATCCAAAGCTCACAATATCACTTAAAGGATATTTTTAGGGATGTTCTTGGTTGAGTAATGGGATCTCAGTATGTGTTTGACAGCTGTGCTTGAGGAACAATATATAAGGTTTTCTGAATCTCCATAAATGTCAATGGTAGTAATTGCATAAACTGTAGTTAATTATGAAATTAAGAACACAAGGAAAAAAGTGAAACGTCGTTTGAAGAAAGGGGAATTTGAGACAACATTAAAGATATGAAACTAAAGCTCTCCCTTGATTGGGTGCTGGAGGTGGGGCAGGCAAGATCACCTCTGCTCCGAAGGAACATAATGCACTGAAAAGCGGCCCTGAGCCAGTCTTCCAGAACATTCTCACTTGTTCAGTAGCAGGAGGTTGAAAGTATTAGACTTCCTGTACATGATATCTCGGACCACTTTTAACATTAATGCTGCTAAATGTTCTGGTATATTGCAGTCAGCCCTTTTTAATTTACAAATATATAAATGTCCTTTTGTGTTTAGATATTTTTGTGACGATTCATCTAAATTTAATTTTGAAAAAAATTGAGTTGTGATGGGCTTTTTCCAAAGAAGTCCCACTGTTATACCCAGTGCTTAATTTTTGTCGGTGGGGGCACACGGCACTCACTTTTGCGGACCGGCACTTATTTTTCAGCATCAGACATTGATCGATCGCAAGAGAGGACAACAGACAAAAGGGAAAAAAGGAGGTTTTGGGTACCAGCACTCATTCTTTCACAACTTAAGCACTGGTTGTCACTAATCCAGTAAAGTAGCCAATCAACCATCGATGCTGTCACTCGAGTTTACTGTGATAAAAACAATGGGCAGCAATTATTTAAAAAATGAGTGTTTTTCTTGGAATAATGCTGAGAAGAGCCTCAAGCCTGCGTGAATAGGCTAATGCTCTCTTAAGTGAAACACTCAAAAGTGAAATAGTACAACCCAATAGAGCAGAATCTAGGATGCACATGTAAGTGAAAAAGGTGCAGTATTGCACACTCCACGACACCTGTAGCACACAGGCACAGTTGTATTAATACACCTCAGACACAGATAGAAGAACAGAACTGTGTGACTTACAGGTGAAGGACAGTGCAATATAGGCAATTACAACAAGGATAGTCAGCTAGGTGAAAAGGAACAGGTGCATGGACAAGACTGAAATACTCCTGTGTCTAGCAGAGTGGCATTCACTTGGGAAGCTCACTTAGTAATGCAGTTAGATCTAGATTAAGGGCCTGATTCACAAAGGGCCTCCGCACTCATGGGTGAGGCGCCGCCGTAGTAGCGAGGGCCCCGCACACGTGGCGGGAGCTCCGCATTGCGTTTTCTCATTGTGGAGGTCCCGCCACGAGTGTGGGCCCACCGCCCCGACTGCGGGGCCTCAATCACGAGTGCAGAGGCTCTTTGTGAATCAGGCCCCAAGTGTATAAACAGGTATTACACAGGCATGCAACCAATGGTGGCATACCATGATTGAGATAAATGCCTAACTGGTGCCTCACCCAGATGTAAGGGCTTGTGGACAGATAGGCATCAGAACTACTGCAAGACGCGACAACACCTACACAAACAATTAGGCAGGTGTGACATATGGAAATGTAGGGCTTGGTTCATAGGAACAATTGTGACTGGCAAAGGAATAAGGTAACGCATAATATAAAACAGGCACATGGACAAATGTGTCAAATACTGGTGTGTGCGTGTCTGAGTATATATATTTTATACAGATATAATTATCAAACAAATGTTACATTTTGTTTACTAAACGTCGCACAATGACATAAAAAAAGCTTCAACTATGCAGATGAACAGACAATTTCAACACACACAGAAATGCACATGGAGAGTGAATTGAATTTGGCACACATTTTTGTAGTGGGATGGGAGCAATATTCTGAGTAATGCTTGTAACGAACAGCATCAGTACTGTGGGGCGAAATTCTCATCATTGTAAAAACCTAGGGCCTTATTAAATAAATATTTTTTCTATGAAATAACCTTGGCTTGTACAGGTAGAGGTCGAATGAAGCTTCAGTCTTGTCTCCAGAGAAAATGAGCAAAGGATTCAAGCAACATTCCAGTCAAGAAACCACTCAGTAAAATTCCTAAACCAATTGAGTAAATAGTGAAAAACGAATTTTAACAATAAAATAAACCCAAAGCAACAAAAATTGGAAGAGTCAAACTGAAGTTATTGATTTTTTTCATAAGTGCCGCAAAATGCGGACGAGCTGAACAGTGACCACCAGAGGTCTCTTTTCCATCCAAACGAAAAGTACAGTTTCCAGTCCACCCTGCTGCTTTTGCTTTCAGACAGGCTGATAGCACATGTTAGAAATGGGGGTCTCTAGTTGGCAGAGGACGGTACCTATGTCCAAGTAGGGGCCCTTCTTCCTAGTCAGGGTAAGGGGGATACACCTCTAAAATAACCCCTGCTCACCCCCTTGGTAGCTTGGCACGAGCAGACAGGCTTATCTCAGAGGCAGTGTGTAAAGCATTTGCGAACACATACAGTAAGACTGTGATACCACTACAAATGGACACCACACCAGTTTAGAAAAATAAGTAATCTTTATCTAGACCAAAACGACAAAAAATCCACAATACGTTTATCAAGATATCCTTAAAAATAGGTTATTCACTCAAATAAAGTTTGTAGCAACAAATAACTCCACCTGGAGTTATTATGACGCTGTGACAGATGAAAATCCCAAAGTACGGCGCCGACCGCTAACTGTGCGGCATCAGGCGCGGAGTCAAGCAGACCCCCAAAGAACAGTACCTTGGAAACGATGAAAGCTAAGACGGTGCATGGCGTCGGGGAGGTGATGCTTCGTTGGCACTGGGCGGCGTCGGTTCTTAACGACCCCAGGGGAGGTGAAGCCTCGGTTCCTTACTGCGATGCAGGGGAGGTGAGACGTCGGTTCCTTACTGTGTCGGGGAGGTGACGTCATGATGGCGGCGAGGCGGCGGTTCCTTACAACGGTGCGGTGTCGATGGATTCGGGAGTCAACCACGTCGAGTATCGGCTCCAGGTTGATGAAGCACTGGTGTCGGTCAAGTCGGGGCTGCGGTGCGAGTCGGGAGGGTGCGTAGTGGACCTCAAGAGCTGTGTCCTCGGCTCCGGTGCAGGCAGCGGCCTCGGTGACGGCTTCAGAGTCGATGCCGCACGGCATCAGCAGGTGTCGGACCTACGGTGGAAGTCAGGGCGGTGCGTCGTGCTCTTCACGAGCGGTGCCCACGGTTTCGGTGCAGGTTAAGGCGTCGCTCGCCGGCGTTGGTGTTGCAATTTCCTGCTGTGGCAGCTGAAACAGCTGTTCCAGATGCAGAAAGACTGAAGAAATGAAGTCTCTGTGTCCCTGAGACTTCAGAACAGGAGGAAAGCTCTATTTCAAGTCCTTGTTGATCTTCCTCAAGCGGGACAGCAAACAGCAAAGTCCTTCTCCTTTTCTTGGCAGCAAGTAGCCACTACAGGCCAAACCCAGACAGCAAAATATCACAGGGACAGTATTCCTCCTCAGCTTCTCCGGCTCTTCTCCTTGGCAAAGGTTCCTCCTGATTCCCAGAAGTGATCTGAAGTTCTGGGGTCTGGGCCCCAATATTTATACTACAACATCCTTTCTTCTCTGGTGACAGAGAAGCCCTGTGCTCAGTCAAAACCAGTTCTGTCCTCTCTGGTGCAGCTTCCTGGCAGGAGGTGGAGACAGCATTGTGGATGGCAAACCAGGCCCATTCAAGTGAAAGGAAATCTCCTCCCCCTACTCTAAATGCAGCCCAGGCCTATTCAGCCCAGCCCTGACTCATCAGACTCTCTGGAGCCACTGCACCTCCCCAACCTCTGACAGTCAATCCACATCCCAGCAGAGGCACACTGGATGGCTAAGCAAGAAAATACCTACTTTCTAAAAGTGGTATTTTCAAACACAGAATGTAAACATCACCCTCACTAAAAGAGGCATTTTAACATTCTGAGTTCAGGCATACTAAACTTTATTTTCCTACCTTGTTCCCAGGGGTAGCTAGACTTATAAGATGTTATAAGCAAACTCCCCATTCAATCCTATGGGAACAGGCAGCCTTGCAATAGTAAAAAACGAAATTGGCAGTATTTCACTATCAGGACATGCCACACACACCCGGGCATGTCCTACCTTTCACATACACTGCACCCTGCCCACAGGGGTATCTTGGGCCTACCTTAGGGGTGACTAACATGTGGGTGCACTTGCCAAGTCGACATGGCAGTACTAGACTGCCCACAAATACTGCAGTGGCAGATCTGAGTCACATTTACAGGCCGCTTATGTGGGTGGAACAATCAGTGCTGCAGGCCCACTAGCAGCATTTGATTGACAGGCCCTGGCAACACAGAGTGCACTGTACTAGGGACTGACTAGTAAATCAAATATGCCAATCATGGAAACCCCAATCCATAACAATAATTTACAAAGGGAGCACTTGCACTTTGACACTGAACAGCAGTGGCAAAGTGCCCAAACCATCTAGACCAGCAACAGGAGTCCAACACACAGCAAAAACACAGGAGGTCATGGCAAAAAATACAGGGGAAACCCATGCCAATGATGCCAGGTCTAACAGCACAGATCAGTATCAGGGACTCTGTACAGAATGGTACACTCTAGTGCTTCTGATCTTCATAGAGTCCCTTTGAGAAGTGTCCAGCACTGGATTCCCAGACATGCAGAGCTTCCGGTCCCTCTGGTTCTGTCTTCCAGCCAGAAGACTGGTCCCCACTTGTCCAAGCATTAGAAAAGATGAGATAATTTCCTGGTGATGCCTGAAGCTTTCAGACTTCCTTGTCAGTTTTGTTAGGACTCCAGTGCATACTAAATGAAAGTCTAGCTCAAACCACTCAGATCTATCAGAGCTCCTTCCAGCTCAATCCAGTGCAGCACAGAAGAGCTCTTCCTTCCAGGCTGTGTATAAAGCTGTCAGGCCTCCATGAGAGCGCTCCTAGGACATCGGGGCCCAGCGAGTGGGAGTTCGATTCGTACCACTCACTTTCCATCTATCTAGATAGAATAAGACGTTTACCAACTCAAAGGTTTCCATTTGTAATGGTATGTGGACAAAAAGCTTGGGACCTAGAGAATGGTGGTAGTGGTGAACTGGCTGCTGGTGCTTGAGGAATTACTTCCAGGTTAGTGGTCTCATTAAGAAACCTAGGTGAAACAGCAGTTCCGGATCATATTTGGCAGTAGCTGTATAAAGAGTCTTGGAGCCTTCACCTCAGTGTCTGTCAATATTGTGTTTGGGTTGGTGTGGTTCCTGCTACTCACTCCAATTCATAAACCGGATATGCTGATCCCTCGCCTTTCTCATATTTTCCTTTCTGGTTCCTTTGCCTATCCCTGCACCTAGCTCTTTTATTTCCCCTCTGAGCTCCAGTAAGTTGTTGGCTGTGTTTGAGCTCGGTTTTTCTCCTATCTCCTAGGTAATCAACAGTTGCACTCCAGTTCCTGGAGGTGTCTTGGTACTCCCTGGGGGTACACCCTAGCTCCATCAGTGGTAAGTATACTCTGACTGAATGTTTTAATGGGTTCATTGATTACCATAAGAGACCCCAAGAAGGCCTACTGCGCGGGATGAGTTAATATCACATGGCTACATCTGCTGAAGCCATGTGTCTTCCCTACTTACCCTTGCTTTCTAACCTCCTTTCCCCGAGGGTCTGCATTTGTGAGTCTTACAGTAGCTCTGGATTTAGATTCTGACATAAGGGTGGTGTTTACCTTGAATTTGTCTGACATCCTATTACTCTCTGATAGTGTTGACTACGAATTAGTCAGTCTGCCTCTATATTGAAGCGACAGTGCACATGCATGGACAGGCCAGTTGCTCAAAATAAAAAATACCAGTCATTCCAGTTGAAAAATGGTTGGGGACCACTGGAAAAAGTCAATTTTCCTACACTGCTGGCTTGTTTTTTATGTTCTTATATGACAAGGCATACAACAAGTATATTTCATATTCAGTTGTCGGTTGTATACCGTTACAACACATAACTTTACCACACAGCCTTTATCATGCATGTCTTTACCATGCACAGTATGGAGAGGCAGCAACCCAAACACCACTCGCCCTTTTTAATTTACTCTCACCCCTTTTTAATTTACTCTCACCCGTAAACCTTAAATTACCTTTACCACTACCAACCCTTAACTCCTAAAATTAACCTCAACACCCTTTACAACTAACCACCCCAAAACCCTAAATTTACCCTAACACCCTTTACCACAGCTGACCCTTAAACCATAAAATAACCCTTCAACTTTTTACCACTACCCACCCCTAAACCCAAAATTGACCCTTACCAACCTTTACCTTACCAACTTTTACCACTACTCAATCCACAAACCCTAAATTTACCCTTACCACTACCCACCCCTAAATCCTAAATTTAGTCTTGCCTTTATATGTAGTTAGAACCATGTTTCCAAAGAAAAAGCATTTAGTTTGCTAATAACTTTGACACTGTTTGAAAAATCTTCATGAAACTTTCTGACAAAAAAGTTCATCAACCTGAGCTCCTTCCTGGAAAGATTTGCGGTGATCGGTCAATCAGGGGCTGAGAAAAAGGGGGGCCCCAAAACAATTTTCTGCATGCAATTTTCCATAGGAAAATTGAACAGCAATACAGTAAAAACTATTGAATGGAATCACACCAAATTTGTCAGAAAGCTAGATATTGGGCTAGAAAGTATGCTTTTTGTGATATGGTGTTAATTTATTCAGTAGTTTCTTTAAGAAATTAAGGTTCACAATTTTTGAATAGAGAGCACAGTGGTGGATAAGCAGAGCTGGCAGATCTAGAGATGAGATCTGATTGGCTGCCACCACAACAACAAAGATGTGATGGCAGCCATTTAGGACTCAGACACTCAGTTCCCTTTCCTGTAAATAAGAATAAAAAACATATAGGGCGGCAGGGTAGGGATGTCCTGCCCCCCTAGGCCTGGTGGGAAGCACTCTGGGGCCAAAAACTATTTTTCTTTTCATTTTACCTCAAAATCAAGGAAGATTTGCAATAAAAAATGTTTTTGAAAAAAAAGCGGACTCTATGGGGGGACGCCAAAGCATAATCTTTTGGGGAGGAGGTTAAGCACTCTTCTAGATGCCTCTGCGAACCCATCTCCCGGAACCGCATTCATTTTTAGGGTGGCGGGGGGTCTATGGCTCTTTTCGTATCCCAGAGGAATTCATTTACCAGGGCTGCTGCACATTTTAAAAGGGGACCCCATCCCCCGGTGCCAACAACACTGAAGTGCCGTGGGTGGCTCGGTGCCCAGCCGAGACACCCACAGTAATTCTTGGCCATGGGGACATGGGGGAAGACCCAGGGACCCCTGGTCCCTGCCTACTCTCTAGCCTACATACTTCGTAATGTGATGGGAGCCGCCTCCATCTGTTTGCTACTGAGTGGCGGGAGTAGCTTTTCTCTGCTGCCACCGGGTGGGCCGTATCTTGTGTTCCCTGCCTGCAAGAGTGTGGGTCGGAAGTCTAAGTTTAAAGGTCCCCTGGAAACTGTTGCCATCAGCCCCAGTGTTGGGGCTCACGGGGCTACTGGATACTTGGAGAGGGGGCCCTACAGCCCTCTCCCCTTTAAAAAAGAATTCAGTCTCAAGGGATGGGGTCCCTATGGCCCATATAAGGCTCAGGGAAGGGGAGGCGAATGCCCCACTCCCAAAAATAAATGCTGGCCCCGGGAAATGGGGTCCCTGGGGCCATGAAATTGATCGGGAGGCAGATCACAAGCCCCCTTTCCCCCCCAAAAAAAGAGAATGTGAAATGAGTAGAGTTGCTGCTCATTTCACATTCACTGTTCCAGATGGGAAGCTTACCATAATGCCCTGCAAAGGCTTTTAAAAAAATATTATTTGGATTCTGGTGGTGCCCCTCAAAGGGGCAGGTGCATCACCAAGTATTTTTTTTGCATGATGAGGAGGGCTGCAGGAAATGCAGCAGCCCCCAGCAACATAAAAAAATAAAATAGGAAGTTTCTGGGTCACCCAAGGAGAGCTTACTATATTTTTCAAAAACACTCTGAGCTGGAGCTACATGCTCTTTAGATGGAGTGTGGGGACCGCTTATGGTTGGTTCTATGGCTGCACTTTGTGGCTTGAAAAAAGTGCAAAAAGAGACACAACGACATGTTGATGAGTTTTTTTTAAATATGTTCTATTTAAATTAGTGTATGACAATCACTTTATTAAACATTGCTATACATGAATTCATAAAATATATATTTAATTAGGTTTATTGGTGAATTTTTGACAAAGACAAGAGGCTTGCTTTATATATGTTGATGTGCTGACCTCTTGATAAAGCCAATATGCCCACTTTTTATATTTTAGTGTGTTGACCTTTTGACAAAGTCAGTAGGTCTGCCTTACTTGAAATGGGACCCTTTATATGGTCACATCATATAGTCAGCCATGCGCAGCATTGGGTGTGGAAGTCCAGCCCCATGCCACCAATGGTGATGGACATAGTTATAGTTAAGAATTGTAATAATCTGTTAGGAAAAATGTCAGTTAAAACATACCATTCTAAACAAACAAAATCACTGAAATTCACTACATGTAGTTATCTCAAATAACTATAACTCATGCCCTACAGTAACTATAAATCACACACTCACCATGCTCTGTTTATTAACCTCCTGTTGATCTTGACCCTCTCTACAGGATCACTACCAAACATTTTGCTTTCACCCCTCCAGTTTAGTTTCTGTTGGTTTTAGGACTCTGTGCACTTTACCAGTGCTAAAGTGCTTGTGCTCGCTCCCTAAAACATAGTACAAATAGGTTACACCAATTTAACATATTTAATTTACTTATAAGTCTCTAGTATATGGTACCACATGTACCCAGAGCCTGTAAATAAAATGCTACTGGGCCTGCAGCAGTATTTGTGCCACCCACTAAAAGTAGCCCTTAAAAACATATCTGCCACAGCAGCCTGTTGTGCCATGCTAAAATGCCAATTCGACCTGCCCAAATAAACATTTGCTCGGCCGAAACCTTTCAAAGCAACGCCACAGAGACCCTGCACCAAGGACATAAGGTACAGATCCCAGCTGGTCAAACTTGTTCCTGTGCCCGGCCTGTGCTCCATCGTGGTCAGCCTGAACTTGTGACTTTGTCCCACTCCAGCGTGACCTCAGTGGGCTCTTTCTGTTTCTTGGCACTATTTATATTTAAAACTTTAAGACTGCATATTTCCAGTTATACCAATTGGATTTTTGACGTTCTGGTATCATATTATTTATTACACTTTACTCTATTTTTCTAAATTGCTGTGGGATTTTAATTTTTGTGTTTTTACTTATTTTGTTATTACTGTCTCTGTGCTGCATAAATACTTTGCACATTACCTCTAAGTTAAGCCTGACTGCTTTTGTGCCAAGCTATCAGAGGGTTAAGCGCAAGTTAACTTAGTGACTTTTGTGGTTCACCCTGACAGGGATTGCGGTTGTTGCTTGAGAAGAGTTCTCACCCTCCTGAACCAAAAACCTGATTTCTCACACCTCTTATATTACATCCCTCATTATATGTTCTTTGACATCATTGAAAACATCACTGCAACATCAGAAATGACATTGACAACAACACTGTGCATAATGGTGAATTTCAGTGGTTTTGTTAATTTAAAACAGTTTGTTTTAACAGGCATTTACGCCTAATGATAACATTCCTGACAAGCCACAGCAAACTGCAATGTCCTGGGGGTGGGCAGCCCGGGACATTGCAGGAGCCGGCCCTGGGGTGTGGCGGTACCCAGGGACAACAAGGACTCCAGGACAGGGCGTGCCCCCACTCCATTTTAGTTATTTGCCCCTGGGAGGTGGTGGTTCAGTGGCAAGCATCTACTGTGGCAATCAATTATCCTAGCCTATCACAGGTGTTGTTCACCAAGGTCATGCAGCGTGACTCGTCAGACCCCATTTTAAGGCATTTCAACAACTAAACTGTGGTTACAGTGCACTTGGTACCTCAGCTAACACGTTTGAAAGAAAAGTATGGCAATCTACTTCATTCTTTAAATTCCACAACTTTATAGAGGCGATTACTGTGAGTGGCGCTTAATTTTTCTTCATTTAAAAACCTTTACAGAGAAGGGTCATACATTGGTGTACTCTATCCCTCTAAAGTAGTGAAGAGAGGATTAAAGGTAGAAGCATCCAGCATTAGGACTAGTCCACTATTGATATAAGTATGGCTAACACAATCATTACAGTCAATCCACCAAAGGAACTTCTGTGTGCGCCTGGAAATCCACTGGTCCGTTGGTTACAGTGGAAATAATATTTTTTAAATAATATCTCAACAATTGACTTCAATGGAACTTAAGAGAGAAAAAGGGATTGTTGTTGCATTCTTTAGGTCGCGAAGGGCCCCAAATTTATAGACAACTTTCAAAAGAAGACATAGTTGGAAACAATAATGATTTTGATGAAGCTAAAAAACGATTGGGCACATATCTTTCTCTTAGGGTTCGCAAAGCTATAGCTAGATATATATTTGTCCACAGGAAACAACAAAAGAATGAATGTGTAAATTTAAGGAAATGGTCATTGGATTGTCGGTTTGGCACTTTAGTGGAGGAACTTATCCCTGATCAAGTAATTGTTCATGCTCATGTACTAGCTATACAAAAAAGATTATGGGTAAATTAAGACTCTGAGTTAAAAGATGTAATGGCTATTGTTAGGACTGCTGAGATGTCAGAAAAGTGTGCTAAAGTGCTCAAGAAAGGGAATATTGAAACAGAATCAGCAGTTGTAGCAAAGGTATCACCAAAAGTATTACCTGACAAAACTAACACTCAGAACTCTAATAAGAAAGGGAAGACAGAAAAACAGTGAAAGAGAAAATTTGAGATGCTATAGATTTGACAGTATAAAGCATTTGGCATACAGTAAAAGTTGTCCTGCTTTGAAACGGAAACATGGTATATGTGGGATGGTAGGGCCTTATGCTTGGGTTTGCAGGTCAAGGACAAACAAGTATAGTAAGAAACGTGCATTGATGATGTTGACATATATAGTGATGAGGAGAAAATGGGCTGTTCTAATGTTTTAAACATAAAAGAAAAAGTTGTTCTAAATATTTCAAAATTGGAAAAAAAAAACAATCCTACAAGCTACAGGTTAGGTATACACATAGCAGAGGATTCAAGACCACCCTATATAGCTGCCAATGAGAAGGTTTGGGGAGATAATTTTGGGAAAATATTAGGGTCTAAATTGGAAATTTTAGATATTGTCCCAGAGAGTTATATGAATTAAACTATTGATATGCTAGGTTATAAGAGCCTCAATTTCAGATTTAAAAACAGAAAAGCACGTGGCAAATTGTATGTGGCAAAAAAGGACCATCGGTGTTAGATAGCATGATCAAAGGATATTATTACATATTGTTCTGGATCTAAACAGTGAGATGCAGGTACTGGTTTTGGATTAAGGTAATGATATGCTAAGGTTCCTCATGTGCTTATTGGATATATTGAGATGTTGAAGAATTTTGAACACAAATTAAGTTTGAAGGATATTGCGCTTCCTAAGGTCCACACAGTTAGAAATGTCCCTATGTCCACAAGAGTAGATATTGCGCCAGAGTTGTCACCATTGGTTGAAGCTGAGATCATAGAATCAAATGGATCATCAGATTGGGTGGCCCCTTTGGTGGTGCCACGCAAGGCCGATGGCAAGGTTAGGGTATTTATGGACTTATGCGAATTGAATAATAATATTGTAATAGATTGTTTTCCATTACCTAGAATTAATGAAATGCTAATGGAAGCTGAGGGCATAAAGGTTTTTTCCACTCTAGATTTGTCTGCGGCTTACCACCAAGTTCTGCTTCATGAAGAGAGTAAAAAGTATACATATTGAACAAAAATGGTTTAACAGTAGCGTAAAGTGTAAGCTTGCCAAGGAACAAGTCACTTCTCTAGGATGTGAAAATTTGTGGTACTGGCATTCGATCAATCGTAGCATTATTGAGTGTTAAAAGGAATGGCCACTGTCCACAAAACAAAGAATGTTTGAAATCCTTCCTAGTATTGGTAGAATTGTTTTCAAAATTTGTAAATAATTTCTCTCTGAGAACCTTTCTGATACAGACATTATTGAAGTCTAATGTAAAATTTAATTGGTCAGATGATTAGGCCTTAGGGGCTGATTCGAGCATGCTATTAAGTTAAATAACATAATCAAGAATCTATAAATATCAAAGAGGCTATTTGTTCTGCACCTGCATTACAAGTTTTTGATCGTCAATGTACTAGTATTATTACTACAGATGCCAGTAACAAAGGTTTATGGGCTATGTTATCACAATATGATGACAATGGTAAAGAAGTAATAACTGGGTAGGCTTCTAGAGCGTTATCTCCTTCTGTAGAAAATTATGCAGTAATTGAAAGGGAAGCATTAGCATGTGTTTGGGCTCTAGCACGTTTTTGATTGCTCATTTGCGGTTCACAAACCCTTGGTAAGGTACTAATGAGAGTGGGGACGTCTATTAGTGCCTTCACATTTAGCTTGGCTTTCTATGCGATTACTAGACTTCATTAATAAAATAGAGTATATACCAGGAGAAGGAATGCCATTGCGGATTTCTTGTACAGATTGACAACTACTTTAATGGAAAGCCAAAATGATTTAATAGACAACAAAAAAGTTTATTTCCTATATGAAAGTGGGGAGCAACCTTTTGAGACGGAAGAATGGCAAAATGAGTGGGCACAAGATTGCAATCTACGGACAGTGTTACTTTATGTAAACAGTGGTGGGCCACATAAAAGTTAGTTGGGCAATATAACACCTTTCTGGGAAGAATGCAACAAATTGTCTTGTGCCAAGAATACCTCAGAAAAAGGAGATAAATTAATTTACCCCACCTCCTTGAGAGGTAGAATTATATCTATGAGTCATGAAGGGCATCTTGGAATTTTAAAGTCCAAAGCTACTGTCAAAAATGGTTATTGGTCTCCAGGCAATGACATAGATGTAGAAAGAGTGGTAAGGGAATGTAACAAGTGTATTTCAACTGACAAATCTCTTAAAACATTAAGGTCACCTTTGAGCAGCTATGTGGGTCCGAGTACTCCATAAGAAAGTGTTGCTGTGGCCATATTGGCTCCTGTGGGGGGTAGTCGAAAGTAGACAGTTGCTCTTATAGATGTATTTTCCAGATAGCCTTATATTACAATTATTAATAGAATAGACACTGATACTGTCTTTTGATGAAATATTTCAAATTGAAGCTATTCCCACTGATTGGATTAGGGATAATGGACTATAGTTTACTTCGGATAAGGCATAGGAGTACATGAAAGATTGTGGAATTTTCCACAGGACAACTTTGTTATATATTCCTTGTGGGAACAGAATGGTGGAATGGTTTAATAGAATTCATAAAGGTTCTAGTCAGTTAGTGTTTAAAAGTAACTCTGATTGGGAAAACCAAGTATATTAAACCCTTCGGTCATATAGATTTTCTGAAATTGCCACAACTGGGTTTTCAACTTTTGAAATCACAAGAGGAAGAAAACCTAGGTTAAAATGTAATCCATATTGGTTAGCGTCCTCTAATGACGTTGTATGGTTGTCTAAAGTGGACAAAGAAAAGATAATTAACAAACATAAAGAATATAAGGATTATTATGATAAAAAAACACAGGAATTAATGTTGAACAATGGGTAGGGATTAAGAACCTGGCAAAGTTATCATAGGAGTTAGTGCTTTCTTTGTACCCAAATGGGTTACATAAGTGTTAAAAAAAATTGGTACAAGTGGATAATGGTAGATGTTGGCATTTGAGCAGAGTAACTCCATGCATCATGCTCAATCAAATCCAATTGTGAAAGAATCCATAGAGATGGGGGGAGTAGTGGATGAATAGTATATGATAAACCATTGATTCCCATACATTTAGATCTTGACATTGGTAAACATTCATCAACTGAAAACCAATTGAATAGTACTAATGTGTCAAATGATTCTACTGACTATTTTACTTAGAAACAAACAAATGCACAAAGTGTAGTTAATATTACAAAAATGGACCTTCATCTTCTGCTATTCAAGGGAAAGAGGAAAGGGAGTTACAGGAGTACAACCAAAAAGGATAACGAGACAACCAAAAGCACTAGATGATTTTAAGTGTGATTAATGGTTAATTATTTAATTGTTTCCACATCAAATCATACTAATTATTCTTCTGCGTTGTACAACATGTAAATCACCTTAGTACTAGTGTTTGTTATTGTAAATATTGTTATCATAACTTGCTTATCACTCTATTTCCAAGTTGGAACATCCTTATTCCCAACTATTTCCTCGAAGTTGATATCTGTAAGTTGTATATGTTATTAGATAGTTTGTGCAGTATAATCATTTGTAACGAGGAGGGTGTGTAGTGTGTTACATCACATTTGGAACTCTGAAGGTGTCAGAATGGAATGTAGCATGCAGGGAAAGCGGATGAAGAGGTGCAACTGCTTGGTCGCAAAATAAAGGACTTAACTTTTCTTTGTGTAGTGTATTGTTATTACTACAGAGAGCTACATACAATATGGCCTCCCCTCCAAAAGATAGAATAACTGGTTTGCTGCCACCCACCCCAACCACTCTCTCCGCCTTCCCTCATCCCTAAACCTGTGCTCTCTGGCCTCCATTGAGCAGAGAGCCAGTGCTTTTCTGATGAGCTCTCTGAGAGCACTGTCAGAAAAGCCTGGAAACCCTTGCTGAAAAAGCAACAGTGGGAAACCGTTTTAGCTTCACACTGTTGCTACGTCACAGGAGTGAACAGCTAGGTTGAGAATTTGGTTATTCACACTATTCCTGCTCCTGTGACGCAGATAGCTGCCTAGACCCTGGTCCGTCACGGCTTGTGCCGATTGCACGGAGGGTCGCTACGGCATTTAGGCAATTTCCGGTCTGCTCGCCGGAAGTGCATTCAGCATTTCAGCTTTTCCATACCCACTACTACTTAAGGTAGGGCAAGGAGCGGACGCGCAGCGGCGCTCTGCTTCATGTCAATTTGCAATCTATCTCCCTCGCTTTTAAATTGTTTTACACATCACTTTTGCACTGTTTTTTTAATATGCGCCGATTCGTCTTTCTAGGGCTTTTGCCTCTTATCTTCTAATTATTCCTGCTCCTGTGACGCAGATAGCTGCCTAGACCCTGGTCCGTCACGGCTTGTGCCGATTGCACGGAGGGTCGCTACGGCATTTAGGCAATTTCCGGTCTGCTCGCCGGAAGTGCATTCAGCATTTCAGCTTTTCCATACACACTACTACTTAAGGTAGGGCAAGGAGCGGACGCGCGCAGCGGCGCTCTGCTTCATGTCAATTTGCAATCTATCTCCCTCGCTTTTAAATTGTTTTACACATCACTTTTGCACTGTTTTTTTAATATGCGCCGATTCGTCTTTCTAGGGCTTTTGCCTCTTATCTTCTAATTATTCCTGCTCCTGTGACGCAGATAGCTGCCTAGACACTGGTCCGTCACGGCTTGTGCCGATTGCACGGAGGGTCGCTACGGCATTTAGGCAATTTCCGGTCTGCTCGCCGGAAGTGCATTCAGCATTTCAGCTTTTCCATACCCACTACTACTTAAGGTAGGGCAAGGAGCGGACGCGCGCAGCGGCGCTCTGCTTCATGTCAATTTGCAATCTATCTCCCTCGCTTTTAAATTGTTTTACACATCACTTTTGCACGGAGGGTCGCTACGGCATTTAGGCAATTTCCGGTCTGCTCGCCGGAAGTGCATTCAGCATTTCAGCTTTTCCATACACACTACTACTTAAGGTAGGGCAAGGAGCGGACGCGCGCAGCGGCGCTCTGCTTCATGTCAATTTGCAATCTATCTCCCTCGCTTTTAAATTGTTTTACACATCACTTTTGCACTGTTTTTTTAATATGCGCCGATTCGTCTTTCTAGGGCTTTTGACTCTTATCTTCTAATTATTCCTGCTCCTGTGACGCAGATAGCTGCCTAGACCCTGGTCCGTCACGGCTTGTGCCGATTGCACGGAGGGTCGCTACGGCATTTAGGCAATTTCCGGTCTGCTCGCCGGAAGTGCATTCAGCATTTCAGCTTTTCCATACCCACTACTACTTAAGGTAGGGCAAGGAGCGGACGCGCGCAGCGGCGCGCCAGCGGCGCGCCAAAGGCAAGCCCGTCTGCGCCCGTCCGCGCCTGACCGGCGCCAGAGGCCAGGACCCCTGTTTCCTTCTTCTCTGTACTATCGGCAACGAGTATATATGAAATTCTTCGTATTGGTAATATGGCAATTCTAAAATATTCAAGTGCTGAGCTAATAGATCTAAACAATCCCTACCTAGGACCTACCGCCACATTAGTAAATGAACTATTTAGGCATCCTGACATCTCCTGTCTTTCGGAAGCCATTAATGTAACTAAAACTTCCACTTCGAATGGCCTCAGCAGACCAAGTCTCCCAGACCAACTCAGTGTTACCTATTTTAATGCGCGCTCGGTTCCAAAACACTCGCTAGAAATATGGAGCCTTTTGGACATAACCGCCCCGGATTTGTGTCTGATCACGGAGACGTGGCTGCACGAACACGCCTCCCCAGACGTACACATTGCCTTTCCCCTCAGTATAAAATAACAAGATTAGATAGGAAAGAGAAAAGAGGCGGTGGTCTATTAATAGCCTCCACTAGCAACCTTAACATCACAGTTTTAGAAACTAGCATTTCAGATTGTTCTGAACTCTGTATTTTTAAAATTGAAGGCCTATCTAGGGGTTCCTGGAGAGGAGCTCTTATTTATCGCCCTCCTGGTCCCAAAGGTGACTTTTCTAACAAATTGCTGGAGTCCCTTGCACCACATGTATTGGCCTCCGATAACTTTTTTCTAATTGGAGATTTTAATATTCATGCGGAGATGTTATCCAATCCGGATACTGACCAGTTGATCATAAACATGAGCACTCTTGGACTTGTTCAGTTGATCACAGGTCCTACCCACATCGCTGGCCATACACTTGATCTTCTTTTCACAAATTTTTCAGAAACCATAGTTGACGCCCCAGCGCCATTATTGTGGTCCGATCACTGCCTATTAAAATTTGCCATTCCTGTCAAAATTACCAAAAATGATCATCAAAACACATTAATATCACGAAGATTATGGCATAGAGTCACCCTGCCCCTTTTCTTACATTTTTTTTATCCTAGACCGGCCAGGATCAGAAACTAATGTAGATCAAGCGGCACACAATCTGGATAATGATATCTTGACGACACTAGATAAGATTGCCCCTTTCACCCAGATTAAAATCAAGTCTAGGACTGCTCCCTGGTTTACAGACCAACTAAAAGCCACTAAGCTCCGCTGTAGAATTGCGGAGCGAAAATGGCGTAAAAGTAAAAAACCGGCGGACCGTGAGGCATATAAAAAAAATCATTATAGCTATATGACTGATATTAAATCAGCCAAAAAACAGTTTCTTTTAAATAGGATAAATCAGGCTGAAAACTCTAGTAAAGAACTCTATCAAATCTTAAAAGAATTCACAATTCCTGTCAACAAGTTATCAAATCCTAATTCCCAAACTTGGATAGATTCCCTTTCTGAATTCTTTGATGAGAAAATCATGGCCATTTACCGCTCCTTTCCACCACTAGGTAAAGTTACCAACCCTGAACAGGTGTTCGGCCTGTCCCCTGATCCTCCTCACATCTTGGACAATTTTGCCAAACTTGATATTAAGACAGTCTCTGCTACTATGCTGAAGATAAAATCTGGCTCGCCCACCGATGCTATTCCCCCTAAAATATTGCCCTTAATTGCCCCAGCAATACTGGAAAGACTCACAGGCCTATTTAATAAGTCACTTTCGGAAGCGGTATTTCCAATAAGGTGGAAGGCAGCCCGGGTAAGACCTATTTTGAAAAAACCTACTACCGACCCAAAATTACTCCTAAATTATCGTCCTATCTCCCTGCTCCCACACTTTGGGAAAATTTTAGAAACTCTGATCAACCAACAACTTGTCAACCACCTTGAGAGCCAGGGACTGTTGGATCCTTCCCAGTCGGGTTTCAGGGCAGCGCATAGCACCGAGACGGCTCTAGTCGAGGTAGCAGACAACATCAGGCTAATCCTGGATAAACATCAGTCAGCCGTCCTCGTTCTACTTGATCTATCCGCTGCCTTTGACACCATCTCCCATAGCATTTTAGAACAGCGCCTTTGGGAGATAGGTGTCAGAGGCAACGCCCTCGAGTGGCTTAAGAGCTACCTTACCGACCGAACTACTACAGTCCAGATGGGAAACAACATCTCATGTGAGAGACCAGTCAGGATGGGAGTGCCACAGGGCTCTATTTTGAGCCCAACACTCTTTAACCTGTACATGACTCCTCTGGCCAAAGTGATCAGTCTCTACGGTTTTGATGTCATATCCTACGCAGATGACACTCAAATTCTGATCACTATTGGTCCAGACCCCGCTGAAACTAAACAGCGTTTCAAAAAATGTATGTCTCACATTGATAGGTGGATGAGTTCCAACCACTTACAATTGAATGGGGGTAAGTCGGAGATCATGCTTTTTGGCAATGCATCTGAGCACTGGTCTAATGACTGGTGGCCATCCCAGCTGGGACTTTGTCCAATACCCAAACAGACAGTACGAAACCTAGGTTTCTACATGGACAATCAATTGTCCATGAAAAACCAGATCAACCACATTATTGGTTCCTGTTTTGGAGTAATTCGCAGCCTACGGAAGGTTTTTAAATGGATTCCAACTGAGACTAGAAAACCTTTGGTCCAAGGATTAATAATAAACAGAATGGACTATGGAAATGCTTTACTGCTCTCAATTAATGAAGGTCTCCTAGACAGACTGCAGATCTTGCAGAATACCGCGGCAAGTCTAGTTCTGGATCTTCCATCCAGATCCCCCTCCGCACCCTGTTTGAGATCTTTACACTGGCTCCCTGTGAGAAAGCGAATCCTTTTTAAGGTTCTCTTCCTGACCCACAAACAGATGCACGGTAAAGGCCCTAAATACTGGTCTCAGAAACTATGTTGGTACCAACCACATAGGACGCTCAGAACCAGCAATACATTTTTGCTTACCCCTCTTAAAGTTCATATGGCCAGAAAAGGAGGCAGGTTTTTTTCTTTCCTCGCTCCAGCATCTTGGAATAAAATCCCTTTTCACTTGCGCACCTTGCCGGACCACAACGCCTTTCGTAAGGGATTAAAAACATGGCTATTTGACATCTGAGCTATTTCATCTATCAGAGCCGTTTGCGAGCGCCATGAGACTTCTAGTGATGTGAGCACGATACAAATGTCCCTTGATTTGATTTGATAAAGGCTTCCAGAAGCCGTACATAATAAACATATGGAATTAAAGACGGGTAACAGTGATGAACAGGGGTGTTTTTTCACTGAGGGATTCTGAGTGACATCAAATAGACGAGAGTGAAGCTCAAATTGATGTCACTCAGAGCCTCTCAGAGAAAAACATTCCTGTTTTTCACTTTTTGCTATACTTTTACTATCTACGCAGAGCAGAAGAGTAATAGGTGATTCTTATATGTCATAACCTCGCCTCCAATAGAGAACCCTGTTACAGAAGCCAGAATTACCTTTTGGCGTCGCAACAGTGGGAAATTACTTTTGATTCATCTCTCTTGCTATGTTATGCGGTGGATACTCGTGATTTGAAGGTGGTTGTTGTATATTGCTTCCATAGGAAGCCTGTATCCTGAACAACCAGAGTGGAATCCAGTTTTACACTGCAGTGATTTCTTAAAAGTGGTTATCCACAGTTGTGATGTTACTATCTGAATTGCTTACTTTGCCTTACTTTTGCCACTGCACCCATGTCTCCAGAGACCCTAGCCTTTGGTGGAATGGTGGTTGGCAGCCTTTCTCTCCTTCTCCCACTCTTTTGGGTCTCCACAAACAAAAGGGAGACTACAGCACTTTACAGTCTGCACAGTTTGAACTCTCAGCCCCCAAGCTATTCTCACACCTTCAGCCCGTTATGAGCAGTGAAAGAGGTGCTTGTAGGTGGCAGAGAGGGGAGCTGCGGCCCAGGAGGAGTCTGCACAAAGCAGCTTCCGGAGCCCTGAAGGTGTCACTTATGTAAATTAGAGGGGCTTCGCACAGTCCACTTTGCCCGGGGCCCCAAAAATCCTAGAACCGGCCCTAAGAACAAGCATTTGCAATGCAATAGGTCTTGCATTTGTGAGAGTTAGAGGTATAGGCATTGTAAATGGCAATGTCTTTTACCTATATGATTTGGTTTGGAGTGTAGTGGATGTATGGACAGAGACGCAGCTGCAGCACTGTCTAGAGGACTAAGGATGAGGAATTATCATTGGGGCCAGAGAAGCAGCTGCAGCACTGTCTATAGGAATTAGAATGAGGAATTACTGACGGGACCAGAGAAGCAGCTAGTAGCACTGCCTAGAGGACTAAGAATGAGGAATTGTCATTGGGACCAGAGAAGCAGCTGCAGCACTGTCTATAGGAATTAGAATGAGGAATTATCATTGGGACCAGAGAAGCAGCTGCAGCACTGAATATAGGAATTAGAATGAGGAATTACTGACGGGACCGGAGAAGCAGCTAGCAGTACTAAGAATGATAAATTACCACTGTGACCAGAGACACAGCTGCAGCACTGCTTAGAGGATTTAGAATGGGGGAGTTACCGACAGGACCAGAAAAGCAGCTAGCAGCACTGCCTGAGGACTAAGAATAAGGAATTACCAACGGGACCAGAGAAGCAGCTAACAGCACTGTCTAGAGAACTAGGAATGAGGAACTACTCATAGGAACAGAGACACAGCTTCAGCCCTGTCTATAGGAATTAAAATGTGGGAATTACAGATGGGACCAGAGAAGCAGCTGCAGCACTGCCTGGAGGATTAAGAATGAGGATTTACCAATAGGATCAGAAAAGCAGCTAGCAGCACTGTCTGGCGGACTTAGAATAAGTAATTACCAACGGGACCAGAGTAGCAGCTAGGAGCACTGTCTGGAAGACTTAGAATGAGGAATTACCTACTGGACCAGAGTAGCAGCTAGCAGCAGTGTCTGGAAGATTTAGAATGAGGAATTGCCAATGGGACCAGAGAAGCAGCCAGCAGCACTTCCTAGCGGACTAAGAACGAGAAATTGCCCCTGTGAGCAGAGACAGAGCTGCAACACTACCTGGAGGACTTAGAATGAGGAATTACCACTGGAACCAGAGGAGCAGCTAGCAGCACTGCCTAGAGGACTTGGAATGAGCAATTACTGACAGGACCAGAGAAACAGCTAGTAGGACTGTCTAGAGGACTTAGAATGAGGAATTACGAACGGGACCAGAGAAGCAGCTGCAGCACTGTCTAGAGGACTAAGAATGAAGAATTAAAACTGGAACCAGAGAAGCAGCTGCAGCAATGTCTAGAGGACTAAGAATGAGGAATTACCACTGGGACCAGAGAAACAGCTAGCAGCACTGTCTAGAGGACTAAGAATGAAGAATTATCACTGGGAACAGAGATGCCGCTGCAGCACTGCCTAGAGAGAGCTAATAATGGGGAATTACCACTGGGGACAGAGACACAGGTGCCGCACTGCGTAGAAGACTTAGAATGGAGGAGTTACCGACTGGACCAGAGAAGCAGCAAGCAGTACTGTCTGGAGGAATTAGAATGAGGAATTACCACTGGGACCAGAGAAGCAGCTAGTAGCACCATCTAGAGGACTTAGAATGGGGGACTTACTGATGAGACCAGAAAAGCAGCACTGTCTGGAGGACTTAGAATGAGGAATTACACTAGAAACATAGACACAGCTGCAGCACTGCCTAGAGGACTTAGAATGGGGGAGTTACTGATGGGACCAGAGAAGCAGCTAGCAGCGCTGTCTGGAGGAGGACCAGGAATGAGGAATTACCGACGGGGCCAGAGTAGCAACTAGCAGCACTGTCTAGAGTAATAAGAATGAGGAATCACAACTGGGAACAGAGAGACAGCTGCAGCACTGCCTAGCGGACTTGAAATGTGGGAATTACCAATGGGACCAGAGAAACAGCTGCAGCACTGTCTAGAGGACTTAGAATGAGGAATTACCGATGAGACCAGGGAAGTAACTAGCATCACTGTCTAGAGGACTTAGAATGAGAAATGACCAAAGGGGCCAGGATAGCAGCTAGCAGCACTGCCTTCAGTTCTAAGAATCCGGAATTACCACTGTAACCAGAGACACTGCTGCAGCACTGCCTAGAAGACTTAAAATGTGGGAGTTTCTGACAGGACCAGAGATGCAGCTGCAGAAAAGTTTGGAGGACTTAGAATGAGGAATTACTGACGGAACCATAGAAGCAGCTAGCAGCACTGCCTAGAGGACAAAAAATGAGGAATTACCATTGGAAACAGAGACACAGCTGCAGCATTGCCTAGAGGACTTAAAATGTGGGAATTATTGAAGGGACCAGAGAAGCAGCTGCAGCACTGTCTAGAGGACTGAGAATGAGGAATTACCAGTGGGACCAGAGAAGCAGCTAGCAGTACTGCCTAGAGGACTTAGAATGAGGAATTACTGACTGGACCAAAGAAGCAGCTCTGCCTAGAGGACTAAGAATGAGAAATTACCACTGTGACCAGAGAAGCAACTAGCAGGACTGCCAAGAGGGCTTAGAATAAGGAATTACTGATGGGACCAGAGAAGCAGCTAGCAGCACTGTCTTCAGGACTTAGATTGAAAAATTACCACTGGGACCAGAGAAGCAGCTGCAGCACTGTCTAGATGACTTAAAATGAGGAATTACCACTGGGACCAGAGAAACAGCTGCAGCGCTGTCTAGAGGACTAAGAATGAGGATTTACCACTGGGAACAGAAACACCGCTGCAGCACTGCCTAGAGGACTTAGAATGGAGGAGTTACCGATGGGTACAGAGAAGCAGTTTAGCAGCAGAATCTAGAAGACTTAGAGTGAGGAATTACCACTGGGGCCAGAGAAGCAGCTAGTAGCACTGTCTAGAACTAAGAATGAGGAATTACCACTGGGACGAGAGAAGCAGCTGCAGCACTGCCTTGAGGACTTAGAATGGAGGAATTTACTGACGAGATCAGAGAAGCAGCTAGCAGCACTGACTGGAGGACTTAGAAAGGAGGAGTTACCGATGGGACTAGTAAAGACACTTTTAGCACTGTCTGGAGGACTTACAATTGTGAAATTACCAATGAAACCAGAGAAGCAGCTACAGCACTGGATCCGGATTAACGCAATTTAAATGTCTGCACTCTGTCTGTTTTACATTGAATAGATGTGGAACATAGCCTCGAGCAAGAACGATACGTGTTTGAGGAGACAGACGAATCCGGAGCTGTACAACCCTACACTCTCATTGCATACCAGTGCAGGAGCTGTACAACCCTACACTCTCGCTGGATACCAGGGAGAAGGAGGAGGGCTGAGAAGGATGGGAGAGAGGGATGGAGGAGGAAGTGGGAAGCTGCTGCTAAAGTGAATTACTGACGGGACCATAGAAGCAGCTAGCAGCACTGTCTAGAGGACTAAAAATGAGGACTTACGACTGGGAACAGAGACACAGCTGCAGCATTGCCTAGAGGACTTAAAATGTGGGAATTATTGAAGGGAGAAGCTGGAGCACTGTCTAGAGGACTGAGAATGAGGAATTACTGATTAGACTAGAAAAGCAGCTAGCAGCACTGTTTAGAGGACTAAGAATGAGGAATTACCAGTGGGACCAGAGGAGCAGCTAGAAGTACTGCCTAGAGGACTTAGAATAAGGAATTACTAATTAGACTAGAAAAGCAGCTAGCAGCACTGTCTAGAGGACTAAGAATGAGGAATTACCAGTGGGACCAGAGGAGCAGCTAGCAGTACTGCCTAGAGGACTTAGAATGAGGATTTACCACTGGGAACAGAGACACAGCTGCAGCACTGCCTAGAGGACTTAGAATGAGGAATTACTGACTGGACCAGAGAAGCAGCTAGCAGCTCTGCCTAGAGGACTAAGAATGAGGAATTACCACTGTGACCAGAGAAGCAGCTAGCAGGACTGCCGAGAGGGCTTAGAATGAGGAATTACTGATGGGACCAGAGAAGCAGCCAGCAGCACTGTCTTCAGGACTTAGATTGAAAACTTATCACTGGGACCAGAGAAACAGCTGCAGCACTGTCTAGAGGACTAAGAATGAGGATTTACACTGGGAACAGAGACACAGCTGCAGCACTGCCTAGAGGACTAAGAATGGAGGAGTTACAGATGGGACCAGAGAAGCAGCTTAGCAGCAGTATCTAGAGGACTTAGAATGAGGAATTACCACTGGGGCCAGAGAAGCAGCTAGTAGCACTGTCTAGAGGACTACGAATGAGGCATTACCACTGGGACCAGAGAAGCAGCTACAGCACTGGATATGGATTAACTCAGTTTAAATGACAATTTTACATTGAATAGATGTGGAACATGGACTCGAGCAAGAACGATACGTGTTTGAGGAGACAGACTAATCCGGAGCTGTACAACACTTCACTCTCATTGGATACCAGTGCAGGAGCTGTACAACCCTACATTCTTGTTAGATACAAGGGAGAAATAGGAGGGCTGAGAGGGACGGAGGAGGAAGTGGGAAGCTGCTGCTACAGAGAAATCTACAGTCAGCAACAGGCCGCCATGCCCTCCCTCCCCATGTTTGCATCTGGAGATGCCAGTTTCTGCACAGCCAAGGCCCAGCTGCGACTGACCCAGGGCATTGCTTTACATGCAGGCTAGTGTCAGTGCTCTGGAATATTATTTTTAGCCCTGTACTTTCCCCTTCAAATGCCTTTTTAATCTGTATCTTCAATGGGCAAGCATTGACCTGGGAGGGGTGGTGGGGGCGGGCTGGGGAGACGGGTGAAGGTGCCACGCTGGCAACGGATTGCGACTGCAAACATAAAAGAAGCCATAAAAAATAAACAAGAGAAGATAAGTGTGAAGCGTGTTGTTGTTCATGCTGCTGGCAAGCCACAAAAAAGAAATTGTGCTCTCAAAGTATCATAAATAACTGTAAAAGGAAGAGCACACGTAAAAGCGGCAATCCCTATGGGAGATTACAAGAGCCCAAAAGGAGAGGCTAGTAAGCTATATAACCAATCAAAAACCGACATTTACGTAGGACAGAAAGCGGAATCAATTGTGGTGCTTCAAGCCCATATTGTAGATGCAGCATGCCTCGCAGAGCAGCGCATGCGCTGCATAGGCTCAACCTAAAAAGGGTAGAAGAAGAGTATGATGTGAAGATAGGCAGAGATGAAGGGTGGTGAAGCTAACTGTGTACATAAGAGCTACGCCATTATTAGAGTGGGGCAGAACCTGTATTGTTGTTTTATTTTCTCTAACTAAAACAAACAGGCATTGGCAAAGCCTAAACGTCTTGCCTCTAAAATGATGTGCCACTTACTTTGCCAATTTCTTTTTATGGTAGCATTAATTAATTCTAAAATGGCTATCAGTGCATCACAATGCATGCATCATGATGCATGTGCATGCATGCAGATGAATTCCCGGCCATCTTGGAATGAGTTTTCTATTAAAAAAAGTAATATCTAGATTGCCTCTGATGTGTTCATATGGATTGTGACAGCTATGTGACATATGAGTGCATTGTGCTGCATGTGTGTGCATGAAGCCATTTCAAGATGGCTGCTGATAGGTATGGATGCATGTGCTGTTCCAGCAAGGCTGATGGCCATTTTAAAATGGTAAATTAAAAGTAGTATAGTTAAAAAAAAGTAGTGCGTTAACCTTGCAGGATTTCAGAAGAGGAATGAGAAATAAAGAGGTCTTTAAAATGTTGTTTTTATCTTGTTGCATTTGCTGTGAATAAAAAGACAGGGGTAAAGTGCCATTCAATGTCTTCTGACAAACTACTGCTTACTTACCATCGTGATTGGTGTTTACTTTTCCTTTCCTTGTTAGCAAAGAGAAGGAATTTTGTAATATTAAGCCGGTGACGATCTTACTGGAGTAGAGGAAGTATGAAAGGAAATGCAGCAGGGTGTCAGAATGTGTCACGACAAAATCAAAATACTTGTAAATCATCTTAATAAATAATCCAAAATATATCAGCAGCAAGAAAATTTCAAATGAGGTAATTCCAAAGTGTGATATAAACAAAGATTTTTTTAGGATCAAAACAAACCAAAACACTTTACTTGTGTGATGTGCAAATTATAAATATGTGCAGAAACCAAAATTATCGTTTGCAGGCAACCTAGGTTTAGCAGTAAAGGTGCATGACTGATGAAAATATAATAGCCGTTACATTGAAAATGTGCTCTCTGTAGTAGGCAAAAGCCTAGCACACCTTGCTTTAGTCATGTTTGGGACAATATGCTCCAAAATGCTTCACTGCACAGGGCCGGCTTTAAGGCGGTGACTGGTGCGGCTGCACTGGGCGTTGACCTGGAGGGGAGGCACTGACGTCAGCGGGGGTGCTGTATTTAGAAAAAGCATACAATTTAAAAGCACCTGCTACAGAGTTCCTTGTGCGTCCAGCTTTCAGGCAGCAATAAAAATGTCAAGATAACTCTTGTGATTAATGTTCCTGCTAGAGAAAGAGATGGGAGTTTTGTCTAGTGGCAGTTTTGATTTGACATAAAGTAGCGCAGGGAGTTAATATGCCTGCTGCAAAGAACAGATCTATTTTTTATGTGGATAGCTGAGTGGATTCCTAAAGCCAGCCTTTACCAGTGCTTTAAAACAAACTAAATGTATTTAAGAGAGGGGATATGGAGAGATGAGGGTCACTTTTGCCCAAGTGGTAGAGAGGGAATGAGAGGAGTAGGTCATAGAGGGGAGGGCGTCAAAAAACATTGTCGCACTGGGCACCACCAGTGCTAAAGCCAGTCCTGACTGGACAATAACTACTCCCCTGCCAGCCTCATGCGAATGAGAGCAGCTCATTTGCTACACTTTAGGTAACACTTGGATTTTTCACAACCCATGAGACTTTACTGAAGTAACATTGATGGTGGCACTCCAATTCAGAAAATTGTTCCGGCATCACTGGCTGCTCGGCGCACATAAGAAAGAAATAAACATGTAAATTAAAAAAATCAAAGCCAGGAGCACTAAGGAGTGGGGGAGGTGCAGGGAAGTAAAGAGAGAGAGCTAGTGAGTGAGTGAGAGAGTGCTGGGGTTTAGGCGTACTGGAATGCTACAAGGAACGAGCAAGCAATGAACAAACAAGGTAAGATATGAAGTGCCGAAAGGCAAAGAAAAAAGAGTCCTCTTCAGTGAGCAGTGTAGGGATACAACCAGAGAACTGTGAGACCAAAATTTTCTTGCATGGACAAATGCAAGGAAGGGAGGGAAGACATCAAAACAAGAGCAGAGACAGGAGAAAGTCAACAAAGCCTCCTCCAACTCAGTAGCAAACATCTGACCCAAAGCCCATAGGTCTGTGACAGACAGCTAAGGTTGTCTGTAGTTGAGACCAAAAAAGAGAAAGTTTAAAGAATTGGTTGCTGCCCCTAGAGCAGCTCTCCTGCAGTTTGGCATTAATTCAGTCACTTTCTACCATCTCTGGAGAGAGGGGTTTCAGGAGGGCGTCAATGACCTCTGGATTGGCTACTCCGGTCTCCTAGGGCTGTTTAGACAGGTTGCTCTGTGGCAGCAATTCCAGTCAGAAGGCAAGCAGACAATGGAAGCAGAGACTGTGGCAGAACTAACTTGTGGCTCTGTCCATGACTTGGGGAGCTAGCCAGAACGCAGTTCCTATCGAGGAAGCATTAACAAGGCCCAGTTTTATACTGCTGGAGTGGAACCCCAATGTATAAACTCAATTTGTGCAGATGGAGTAGTAGCCCGCTGGGGACAGTATTCACTGCAGGGCACAAACATCTGATCCATACCAAATGTTGGTGGCCAATAGAATGTTGATTCTGCTCATCATAGCATGCTGGGAGGGCTGCCAATGATGTGATTTAATGGGCAGTTGATGGGTGGGTAGGTTTGTGGATACCGTCCAACAGCAAGGAAGAGGAAGTGAGCCTTAGGCTGACCCTGTTATGTTGTTGACGGTTATCGACTGACTGTCTTGTCACATGCACAGCCCTTTTCACGGTACTCGACAAACTGCACATTTATGGGGATCCTTACTGCTGTTTGGGCGTGCGTAGTCGGTGCTTGTTTGGAGGTGAAAGCGGCCTGAGGCCCCTTCGTGGCATGCCAGCGCTCAGCAAATCTCGAATCAAGATTTAGGCTGGCAGTGCATGCCCCGTCAGGTTGGTGCCTTCCAAGTTCTGGAACACTGGGTTGTATATTGGATCAGAGATGTTAAGAGTCCACCTCCACGCTGTTACACGATTTTTAAAGTTGCAATCAATCGCATGATAAAAAGTACATTGGTAAAGGTTGACAAATGTTGGGCTCAAAAACAAATACCATGAAAGTTGTGCATCTTTGAGAAGTTTGGACTGGCAGTTGCATGATGTGTTTTTGGAACAGGAGAACCTAACGTGTCCAAATCTGTGGGTTTGTCGCCCAGTGTGTTTGCAGAGAGTTTTGGGGTCCGAATTAGCAGGTCTTTGTGCTCTGCCTCTACTGAGACTTGTCTGCCTGTGGCTCAGTTCTTGCTGTCTTCTTTCCTTTAGCATAGAAACTCCGGATTTAGTTTTATCCACTCTTCACGAGTGGGTCTCTGTGAGGTGGCTGGGTTTTTCCAGTGCCTGTACTTTGCCTGGCTAAATTTATCCTGTTAGACTTCGCTATTCGTGGAGTTGGTGGGGGCAGTAATTGAATTGTATGCAGTCCAGCTCCCTGTGCACCACGTTTTGTACCTTGTGCATTACATTGTTACTAATGCTCTGCATGCAGACTAATCCTGTGTGTATCCACTGCACCCGCCAGCTCTGTGGCACAACCCAACACCTCCTGTAGCAACTTGTAACTAACGTTCTGCACTCAATCCAACTCTGTGTATCCACTCTTTGTGCCTCCTGTTTCCACTTGTAACTAACGCTCCACACTCAATACAGCTCCTTCTATCCACTCTTTGTGCCTCCTGTATCCACTTATAACTAACTATCTGCACTCAATCCAACTCTGTGTATCGACTCTTTGTGCCTCCTGTATCCACTTGTAACTAACGCTCTGCACTCAATCCAACTTCATGTATCCACTCTTTGTGCCTCCTATATCCACTTGTAACTAACGCTCTGCACTCAATCCAACTCCTTGGATCCACTCTTTGTGCCTCCTGTATCCACGGGAAACGGCCACAACAATGCGGCCGTTTCCACGCATAACTTAACCACGCTTGCATTACAACGCATGCGTGGTTACTATGAATGGCCTTTACCACGCATACCTTTACTACGAGATACGTAGTAAAGGCATGTGTGTTAAAGACAAAAAATAAAAAAGGGGGCTTGGGGGGGTCTCCCCCCCCCAAAAAAAAAAAACATGTGAAAAGAAGGGGGCTCACCAGAAAAAGAAGCGAAGAAGAGGCAATCGGCGTCGTTAGAGGAAACGGAAAGACACTTCCGTTTCCTCTTTACGACGTTCAACGTCAACACGGAAGATGAAGAAGCCACGATGTGGAGAGGTAAGGGGAATTTGAAGAGAAAAAAAAAAAAGAGGTCCGATTTAAAGGTTAAGGGGAGGGGAATATGTAAGAAGGGTTTAGGGGTGGGGGAATAACCATTACCAAGATTATGCCCTTACCATACATACATACACAACGAAAATCGATGTAAAAGTATGCGTGGTAAAGGAATATTCGTGGTAAAGGTTATGCGGAGGATAGGCATTCCGTTGTAACGCATGCGTGGTAAAGGCATGCGTTGCAACGGAATGCGTTGTAACGTCATACAACCGTATCCACTTGTAACTAATGCTCTGCACTCAATCCAACCCCTTGTGCCTCCTGTATCCACTTGTAACTAATGCACTGCACTCAATCCAACTCCTTGTATCCACTCTTTGTGCCTCCTGTATCCACTTGTAACTAACTCTCTGCACTCAATACAACTCCTTGTATCCACTCTTTGTGCCTCCTGTATCCACTTGTACCTAACTCTCTGCACTCAATCCAGCTCCTTGTATCCACTCTTTGTGCCTCCTGTATCCACTTGTAACTAACTCTCTGCACTCAATACAACTCCTTGTATCCACTCTTTGTGCCTCCTGTATCCACTTGTACCTAACTCTCTGCACTCAATCCAGCTCCTTGTATCCACTCTTTGTGCCGCCTGTATCCACTTGTAACTAACTCTCTGCACTCAGAACAACTCCCTGTATCCACTCTTTGTGCCTCTTGTATCCACTTGTTACTAATGCACTGTACTCAATGCAACTCCTTGTATCCACTCTTTGTGCCTCCTGTATCCACTTGTAACTAACTCTCTGCACTCAATACAACTCCTTGAATCCACTCTTTGTGCCTCCTGTATCCACTTGTTACTAATGCACTGCACTCAATCCAACACTGTGTATCCACTTTTTGTGCCTCCTGCATCCACTTGCCACTAATGCACTGCACTAAATCCAACTCCTTCTATCCACTCTTTTTGCCTCCTGTATCCACTTGTAACTAACGCTCTGCATTCAATCCAACTCCTTGTAACCACTCTTCGTGCCTCCTGTATCCACTTGTAACTAATGCACTGCACTCAGTCCAACTCCTTGTATCCACTCTTTGTGCCTCCTGTAGCCACTTGTTACTAATACACTGCACTCAGTCCAACTCCTTGTATCCACTCTTTGTGCCTCCTGTATCCACTTGTTATTAATGCACTGCACTCAATACAACTCCTTGTATCCACTCTTTGTACTTTGTTTATTAACTTGTAAAGAAGGAATGGGTGAATCGCAAGATGAGAAAAAGAGAGCAGGGGAAGCTCAGTAAATGATCAGTTAAACTCTACAGTAGGCGAGTAACAAGTAGGCACATGGAACTGTGCTTGCTTACCATCCCTAGCTCATATCGTTACTATTTAGTTAGATTCCGTCTTAGTGTATCACACTTACTGGTCGCCTACCACTCGACAGCTAGTCGTGAACAGGACCTCACAGTGTGTCCATGCGATTCGACCTCTGTCCCATCGCAGTTGCATTTCTTCTTTTTCTGTGAACTGCACAAAAAGAACAGGAAGGCAATACTTGTTCCCCTGCTCAGAAGCCTAAATATCAAACAATGTAGACCCGATCTGTTATATTTACAACTACTTCAAACAGATATGGTATTGCTAAGTTGTGTAGGGTTTTTCGTACAACAGGGAGTAGGCGCTCAGACTCGTACGCGTTTATGTAACAATAGCCGGAGTATGTGAACGGTGCTGCCAGGTCGGGGGAAATACCCAATAACCCCCGTAATTTGTGTGAGTCAACAACCCACACTAGTAATATGGACACAATCCTGTGCACACGTAATTGGGATAATAGATCAAAGCAAAGTCTCAAAGGTTGCCCAATGTAAGATCGACATCAGTAGAGTATATCAGGAATATTTAATGATGCAACAAAGAAAAAAATGACCAGCCGACACGTGTTTCGTCACATAGGGAATGTTCCGTGACTCTTCAGGGCTGGGAAAGATACAAAGTATGTACAAATGAGGAGGAGCAATCATACATACAATGTGCATCTGCGTGACTCATAAAAGTGACACGCGCTATCACCAGAAAAAGTGGAGGGAAACCCCAGGGTACATGAAGTGAAAAGGTGCATGAAGGAACTTTTGGAATAAAAAACATAAGTATGTGACAAGAAACTAAGGCTGTGCATCAGAACACAGTGACAAGGATCATTAAGGTGTATCTAGTGAAAGAAGGGACCGGTGAAGAAACTACTGAAGCCGGTGCATGAACTGATCTAAAATAATCAACAAAGTGACATGGGTGTCCATTGTAATTGTAGTGCAATGGACAAATACGAATCAAAGTGTAGTGCTATCCACATGGCGTGTGGAAGACATAGTGATAACACAGACATGTGTCGATTACACCAATGTATCATAAAACAAAGGGGTGTCAAGATGGTATCTAAAGGTGACCAGAATTGCAAAAACATATCAAAAACATCATCAGGGATAGTAGAACGTAGTAAACACCGATAGAATCCATCACGTAGCGAATTTACAAAGAAATTGCAGTGATAACAAAGCATGAGTGAAAATCACCGTGATCGTAATGCACAATCAGCTAAAAACATGAATAGTAAACAGCGAATGTAACCAACCGAGATAAATGAGCTGGACGGAGATAACGAGGTGCGTGTGAATGGTTGACAACACGAGTAGTAAGTGAATAATAAAGAAGTGGTGAGAAACAGGGAAGAAAAGAAAGGGAAACAAAGGGAAAAGTTAAAACGGAGAGATAGTACGAGTGAAAGGAAGTGAGGTAGCAAGGATAGAAGGGAGAGCAAAATGGACAACCGTGAACGCAGAAAAACAACCGACCAACGAATGACAGAGGTCCGGAGTGAAGTGAGGAAGGTGAGAGGAGAGAGTGGCGTACAGACCGGACTAAGGGTAACGTAACCGGAGAGGAAAACAAAGGAGCTTACCCGAGCGGGTGGTGAAAACCTGGACGTAAGGAAAGTAATAGACGTCTAGAGAGAAGGATTGGAGTCTGGGGAAACTGTCCAGACGCGTATGACCAGGGAAAAGGATCCCGGTGCTGCCAGGGGGCAGGACCCGTAAAAGAAAGCTGTAAAGGAAAGAGAAGGGGTGAACCTGGGGAACAGTGACGTGAGGAGGCACAAGGCAGGACCGAAATAAACTCACCTAGAAGAACGCTAGGGAAAACGGCAAAGCCGGAAGGCAAAGTGACAGGCGGGTGCGCCTGGAACCTGCATAGAAATAGTAAGGAAATGAAATTAGACGGGGATTAGTGCAAGTGGGCCGGTGGGGACACGTCAACCGCCCGGGGAGAAAAACCGAGGACTTACTTGGAGGATGAAAGACGTCCGTCTCTCGCATGACTGCCGGATACGGAAGTCACGGTCTAGGGGGGAGGAGTGAATTTAAAGAGGAAAGTACAGGGGGCGGGGTCTCAGCAGGGGGGTGTGGTCAAGAAGGGTAGAGCTAGATCCAGAGGGTGAAAAGGGAGAAAACGGAAAAGGTAGAAAGACTAAGTGTGTGAGCACAATGCAGCAACAGAAACAGAAGCAGAGTGAAAGCATAGACGTATAGAAGAGGTGAAAATATCAGTTAATAAAAAGACAGCTACACACTGAGTGACATGATAAAAATTATTAGCAAAATGAACATAAGCACAAACGGCAAATAACATGGCACAAGGGAGAAGCTGAAAATAGAGATACTGCACTCTATGTGTGTAGGGCAGCACATTGTAGTGGATGCTGGAAATATCGCCAGCGGAAACCACAATACCACATGTCAAAATATGTAAGGCCAAACAAAACGTAAAATATCCAGACCTAATTAGGTGGGACTAAACAGAAAAATAAAACGTGGAAGGAATAGAAACCGCAGTCAATCTGAGGACAGCTGAACTGTGAGTGACATGAATATAATAATAATGAAATGACAAAACAAACATAAGCACCAAAAGGGAACAGCATGGTATAGAGAGTGAAGCTGGAAATAGAAATATCAAACCCTATGTATAAAGGGCAGCACATTACTATAAAGTCTGGAACAGTGGCTGAAAAAACCACAGTATCACATGTCAAATGATATTGATAAAATCACACCGTAGAACATCAGAATCCTTAATATGTGGGAATGAACATTACAACATGACACAGAAATACAGAAAGAGCACAATCGTGGGTCAGTCGCCCAGAAAGTAGTGCAGTTCGTGATCAGTGTTGAGTCCGTGTGTCACAGACTGAAGGCGCATAATCCATGAAGCCTCTTGGCGCCTGAGTTGAAGTTCTCTGTTACCCCCTCTGGGATTAGCGGTGGCAACATCACATCCAAAGAAGGAAAACCGTTTGTTGACGCTCTGGGTTGAACAGTTCGCCGCATGCACGGCCATAGGGTATCTGATATCCTGGTTTTGAAGAGCTCTGATATGTTCGCTGATGCGTTCTCTCAGGGGTCTGATCGTACTGCCCACATACCAGCGCTTGCATGTGCATTCAAGTATATAAACCACAAACTTGGTGTGGCAATTGATGTTGTGCTTGATCCAGTATGTCCTCTTGTTACGTGCCTTGAAAGATCTGATTCCATGCTGGGCTAGTCTGCAGACCCCACAATTACCACATCTGTAGAAACCCAAAGAGTGTGTACCTAACCAAGTGTGACTGGTAACGTGTCTAGGAACACTGGGGCTTAACCTGGATCTAAGTGTTCTGCCGCGCCTATATGTCACTAATGGTCTGGATGTTATGATATTCTTCAGGGAGGTGTCTGCCAGTAAAGTGTCCCAGTGTCTGTTGAGGCTTTTCTTTATAACCAGACCCATGTTGCTGTAGTCTGTCACCAATCTAACTGGTTGATCACTTGCCACACGGGTGTTCTTGGTACGGAGGGTGTCTTGTCTATCTAGCTGATTGACCCTGGTTTCAGCTTTAGATACCGTGTGGGGACTATAGCCTCTGTCTTTGAATCTCTGTTTCATGCTCTTTATACATTGTTGAAACTCGGGTTCTTCACTGCAGTTCCGTCTAGCCCTTACGAATTCACCATAGGGGATGGCCTGTATCTGATGTGGTGGGTGGGAACTTTCTGCATGAAGGATAGCATTGCAGGATGTTTCCTTTCTATAGAGGCGACTGTGTAAGGTGTCTGTCTTAATGTAGAGTTCCACATCAAGAAATGTAATGTTGGAGACGCTGCTGTGGCTAGTGAATAACATATTCATGTTATTGGAATTGAGGTGTCGACAGAACTCGTCGAGTTGTGTCTGGGAGCCTGACCATAATAACAGACAATCGTCAATGTACCGTCCCCAATAGATTATAGAATTAACCCATGGGGCCCCTCTGGAACTCCATATCCACTCTGATTCCAGTACACCCATGTAAAGATTGGCAAACGAAGGTGAGAACTTTGAACCCATGGCCACGCCCTTGCATTGTTTGTACCAGACGTTGTTATACATGAAGTAGTTGTCATTAAGAATGATGTTTATCATGGTGGTCAGCATCTTGGTGTGTTGCCAAAGGGAGGCCGGCCTATTGTGAAGTAGATTAGTAATGACATCCAGTCCCAAGATGGGTTCGATGGAGGTGTAGAGGGAAACCACATCCAAGGTAGCTAGAATCATGTCTGGTTGCCATTGGACATCTGATAAGATGCTCAAGATATGTTTAGTATCCTGAATATGGGATGGGAGATTCTTAACCATGGGACCTAAAATTAAGTCCACATATTGCGTTGGACTTGGCTCTTTTTGCAGGGTTATCCCCAAACATTTTGCTTCTTCCTCCTATTTTTTCCTGACCTGTTGTTGCTTTTAGGACTCTGGGCACTTTACCACTGCCGTCTTAGTGTATCACACTTACTGGTCGCCTACCACCCGACAGCTAGTCGTGAACAGGACCTCACAGTGTGTCCATGCGATTCGACCTCTGTCCCATCACAGTTGCATTTCTTCTTTTTCTGTGACCTGTACAAAAAGAACAGGAAGGCAATACTTGTTCCCCTGCTCAGAAGCCTAAATATCAAACAATGTAGATGCCATCTGTTATATTTACAACTACTACAAACAGATATGGTATTGTGTTGGACTTGGCCCTTTTTGCAGGGTTATCCCCACACTTTTTGCTTCTTGCTCCTATTTTTTCCTTACCTGTTGTTGCTTTTAGGACTCTGGGCACTTTACCACTGCTAATCAGTACTAAAGTGCATATGCTCTCTGTGTAAATTGTGAACATGATTGGTTATCCATGATTGGCAGATTTGATTTACTGGTAAGCCCCTAGTAAAGTGTACTGAGTGTGCCAGGGCAGGTAAATCAAATGCTAGTAGTGACCGAGCAGCACTGATTGTGCCAACCACATGAGTAGCCTGAAAAGGTATCTCAGACCTGCCACTGCAGTGTCTGTGCGCAGTTTGTCAACTGTTATGTTGACCAGGCGAGTGCACCCACTTGCCAGGCCCTAACCTTCCCTTTTCTTACATATAAGGCACACCTATGGTAGGCCCAAGGTACCCCCTTGGGCAGGGTGCAGTGTATGTGAAAGGTAGGACATGTACTCGTGTGTGTGACATGTCCTGATAGTGAAATACTGCCAACTACGTTTTTCACCATTGAAAGGCTATCTTGCCCCATAGGATAACATGGGAGTTAATTTGTAACATCTTATCAATAGAACTTCCCATTGGGAGAAGATAGGAAAATAAAGTTTAGTCTGCCTGAACTCAGAATATAAAGATGCATCTTTTAGTAAAGATGATTTTTATATTGTGTGTTTGAAAATACCACTTTTAGAAAGTGGGTATTTTCTTGCTTAGCCATCCTGTGTTCCTCTGCTGGTTTGTGGATTGACTGTTTGGCTTTTGAATGACAGGGGCTGGGGATGTGCATTCTCTCAGACGGCCACCGGGGGTAGTTGATGTGTGTCCTACCTTTCCTGGGTGAATCAGGGCTGGGCTAATTAGACCTGGGCTGCATTTAGAGTAGGGGGAGGAGAGTTCTTTCACACCTGAATGGGCCTGGTCTGCCTTGGACAATGCTGTCTCCACCTCCTGCCGGGCAGCTGCACCAGAGAGGCCAGAACTGCTTTTGGCTGCACAAAGAGCTTCTCTACCACCAGAGAACAAAGGAATTTGTGCTACAAAAAGTGGGGCCCAGACCGCTGAACTTCAGATTACTGCTGAAGTAAGGAACCTGCCAGGAAGAAGAACCGGGAAAGCTGGAGGAGGAGAACTGCCCCAGTGCTGTGTGCTGTTGGGAGTTGGCCTGCAGTAGTTGCTTCTGTCTTGGGCAGGGAAAGTACTGGACTGTGCTTTCATCATATTGCTGTTAGAGTTTTCTCCAAGGACTTGAAGTAGAGCTTGCCTCCTGTTGGAAGTCTCAGGGATAGAAAAGACTCCAAATACTACTTCTGGAATCAAGGAGAGCCTTTGCCAAGGAGAAGAGCTGGAGAAACTGGAGGAGGATTACTTCTGCCCCTTTACTGTGTGCTGTCTGGGGTTGGCCTGCAGTAGCTGTTTCTGCCCCAAAGAAAGGACAAGGACTTTGCTGTGTGTTGTGTCCCCCTGCTTGAAGAAGATCTCGAAGGGCTTGAGTAGAGCTTGCCTCCTGTTCTGAAGTCTCAGGGACCCAAAGACTTCACCCCCGCTCCCCTGAATTTCCTTGCTGGGAGTTCTGACTTGCCAAGAGGTGCCTGTGACTGTCCTGTCTTGGGCCACTGCAGCTTGTTCCTGCTGTTGGGAGCTGTTAAAGCAACGCAACTACAAGAAAATCGATGCATCGCTCTTCTTGTGGTTGTTTTCCCGACACAGCACCGCTGTGCGAGAAGAATCTCCACGCATCGCTGCGCCGCTGCCAACACCGACGCAGTGCCTGTCGCCGCAGCAAGAACTGACTCATTGAGGGATCGTGGCTGAAAAAACCGACGCAGCGCCGCTCGATGCCACAGCATTGATCGCCGACGCATCCCGGATTTCCACACATCGTACCTGTGCGGCAAGTTTTCCAGACGCATCACCCCCGGACCAGAATCGTCTTGGAGTCGACGAATCACTTCCCCCTACAGACCGGACACAACGCATCACTTCTCCTGCATGCAGCAGAACTGTTGCATCGCCTCCCCATGGTCTCAGCAACCGACGCATCTCTTTGTGTTCTCGACACTTCCCATCTCTGCAGCTGTTTGGCCTTGTGAATTTTGGCGTACCTACAGGTACTTTGGGAGAAATCACACATCCATAGTTCTTTATGGACCAAGTTGTTTGAATCCTTTTTAAAGTCATATTCTTAATACTTGTATGTTTGATTTTTGTCGTTTTGGTCTTGTTGAGTTTAAATAAAGATACTTCATTTTTCTAAACTGGTGTGGTGTCCATTTGTGGTGTTATCACTGTATTACTGTGTGTTTTGAGTAGAAATACTTTACAGATTGCCTTTGGGATAGGCCTTTCTGCTCGTGCCAAGCTACCCAGGGGGTGAGCAGGGGTTATCTAAAGTGTGTACACCCCTTACCCTGACTAGAAGCAAGGGTCCCTATTTGGACAAAGGTGCCTACCTCTGCCAATTAGAGACCCCCATTTCTAACATATGTCATATACTTTATAGGTACATTGCATCATCGGTCAAGGCAAGGAAGATGCATACTCTCGCACCGCTTTCATAAAGTGATGAGCATGATCTGACTTATACCACCCTGTAACCAGTAGCCTTACAGGTCCCATGCCAGTACGATAAGCAAGGTGTTAGACTGAAAATGTGTCTGGCTGACTCCTTTTAGCATTATGCGAGTTAAGTTAGCATTTGCGGCACCATTTTGTATTCAGCCGCCATTTTGTACCATGATCGAAATGAAGCTTCTGTCTCATACTGTCTGCCTCAGCAGAAAGCAGCCTTGATTGTTTCTTTTTATTATTCATTGTTAAGCTTTGCTGCACTAAAGAATAGCTCGTTCTGTTTTGCATGCCTTTCCTTGTAGGTAGCCCTGCTCCCACTCTCTGAGAGACGGGCACGGGCTGAGTAACCTTGAAGCTAAGATAGCGTGTTCCTGGTCTCAGTGCATTCTTTGTTAACCTGCTCCAACTGAAAATTTCCAGTCTGGGCGGTTCCTGTTGGGTATTGGAAATGTATAATATCTGATGTTATGTTGGTGAGGGTTAGTCCCTCGGCAGCTATCTAAGGAGGCTGGTCAGACTGGACTCCGCTCGAGCGAATACTAATAAATAACTTGGTTTGTATTCTCTACTGTCTGACCGACTCTTCATTTGTATGGAAGGCTGAGATGTGGTCGTGAGTGACCTGGGTGGCCCAAATCGGGTCACTTCCTTCAGTTGGCGCCCAAACAGGGACTCCATCGGGTGAGTGAACCATCTTTGCCCGCAGACGGGTGAGGAGGACGGGGCCACGTCGGGTCGGACGGGCGGACCGGGGATCCCTGCACGAAAGAGTCTGGTACTCAGCTTCCTCGTCTGTCTGACCAGGCTAGCGGTCATCCAGGCTGGGGTCCTGAACGGGGAAACCCTTGGATCTGATTGTTTGGTCCGAAGAGTCGACAGTGGAGAATCACTTAGTTTGACCTGTGTGTACCAGGTGAGTTTGCTTTGGGTCATGGCGCCACTTTTGTTTGAGTTTGGTACGGTTTGAGGATCGTTTTTGTACAAGCGTTTGAATTTGTTTGAATTCTTTGTGAGCATGGTATTGTTCTGATCTGGATTTGGTGTGGTCTGTGGACCAACTTTGGAAAGATAGTTGCAAATATCTGCTCGGCATAGATAGTGAAAAAAGTTTTCATTTCAAGATGCCTTGTTTTAGGAGGCTATGTTGTATGAGTTGTCGTTGTTGTTCTACTGATGCTCGATTGGAAGAAATTCAGCCTGCGCCTCCAGAAGGCACCCCGAACTTTGACATGTGTGTCAAACATGGCCTTGGCCCTATTATGCTTAGTACATTATAGCACAAATATACGAGGGACAACGCCGAGTTGCAGTGGCCATTGACAGGCACTTTTGAAGAGCAAAAGTATAATTTCCTGCAGTATAAATTGTTTGCGAAAAGGAGTAGGCAGTCGATGTTTGATTCCCTTAGAATGTGGCAGAAGGAAGCTAAACAGAGACGAATGAAAGCAGAAAAGGAGGCCCGAAAGGGGAGAATGCAGACAGTGATGCAGAAAGCAGTAGCGTATGATAGAGAGGAAGTAGAAAAAGGTATAGAGTGTGCTGATAGAAAGTTTCGATTGCAATGTGACAAGTCCTATGTTGCCCGAGAGGGAGGCGATACATTTGTGGAGGAATTGTTAGACACCCGACCTCCGCCTCCATATGCCCCACAGAGAATATACCCTGCTGTGCCACAGCCCCAGTCGTCTGTCTCTTCTGTCCCTGCTGTTTCTGTTTCTTCTGTTATTGATTCAGTTGCTTCAACAGCTGCGCCTCCTGTCGATTCTGTGGCTTTGATCTCCGCGCCTGCTATGACTGCTGGCCTCTCTGCTATGCCTATCGTCTCCATGTCTTCTCTCTCTCCATCCCTTACGCCCACAACACAGCCATTAACGACATTGGTGCCTAACCATTTGGTTACTACCCCTTCCCTTTACCCTCACTCCCCGGCAGTACTAGGTAGTGGAACGCCTGTACGTGGACTGGGGGACGGGCTGGGCGACAGCTATGGAGCGGTTGGGACGAATTTTAATACGATCTGATGTGGGGGAGGAAGAAAAAAAGGCGGTAGCGAATCAGGCCGCTCAGTGGGCCCATCATCCAATCTATAGTACTGAAGATGTGTGGAGTGTGATGAGAGATTATAAGCCGTTTCTACAACAGCAGGCCGTTAAACACATGTCTGCTACATTGATTGGGTTGTGGAAACAGTGCTTTAATGCTATAGCGCCCCAGATTATTTATGATATTAGAGATAATGTATATGTAGCTGGTATGGCGCCTGAGGAGGTTTTCGGAAATGTTGCGACATTGGTCGCTTACCGAGGTAGGCTGTTTGAGAAGAGCCCAAAGACAGTGTCCCAGTTTCCGATGAGGGAAGTCCACCCCATATATCACCCTAAGGTGCCAGAGCTTCAAGATCAGCATGATGCTGTCATTAGACAAAAGGTAGAAGCCCGCTTCCAAGAACAGTGGGTCTACACCCCATGGAAGAGGAGTGAAGTGTTATCCCTTAAGACTCAGTTACCTGACCCTAGGAAAAATCCTACTGCATACTATAAGGAATTGACAGAAGCCGCTTCATCTACAGTAATGACGCTTGCGGATATTGAAATGTTCTTTGGTCTGCTGGTGCCCGTCGACATTTGGAGGCAGGTGCACACGCAGGACCACGCTGTGGAATTGGGTGGTACATGGGACCAGAGTAAAGCATGGGATAAGGAAAGGAAGTCTGGAGAGAAGCCAAAGGCCGAGATACGAGCTTTATCCGGTCGAATTATTACCTATATGCACTCCCTTATTCCTCCGAGAAGGGTAGATTGGGACGAGTTAGGGGCATGTCGTCAGAATAAAGATGAGAGTGTGTCCGATTTCTTCACGCGGTTCGAGGGTGTGTTCTTGGATTTCAGTGGACAGGATTTGTCAGTGGAAGGGAGTGTCCGGTTGTTCGTAAATAGATTTGTTACGAACTTGCTCCCTGAGATTGCAGCTCAGTTGCAGGCTTCGGAGAGCACTTGGACGACATCCTCCCCTTCCGTTATATTGAGTATGGCGCAGTATTATGAGCACAGGGAGAACGAGGAGAAGGAGAAGGTGGAAAAGAAGCATAAGGAGTTGAAGACGAAGGTGTTGTTACAGCAGGCGTCTAGGGATAACAGTAGAGGACGTGGTGCTGGTCCGGCCCGGCAGCTTCCCCGTACTAGCAGGAATGCTGCGCCTGTGGGGCCGAATCAGTGTGCGTATTGTAAGGAGGAGGGGCACTGGCGCAGCGAGTGTCCGGTGTTGTTGCAGAAAGTAGTGGCGCCCAGAGAACAAGGTTCTTGTGGGCGGTCCGTGGAGCAAGTGGTCAGGCTGGGGCTTGTGAGGATGGGACATTGCAGGGGCGCTCTGATCAGAATTACTTTGATGACCCTCGAGGGAAACCGTATTATCACGATGATTATGATCTGGACGAGGTGCCAGGGATGACTCACAGCTAGGACAGTCAGGGACAGGGTGAGGGACCAGTTCAGATACCTGTAGATCAGCGCCGTCCTTATGTCACCGCAGATTTGCACGGCTCAGTTAAGAAATTCTTAGTGGACACAGGTGCAATGAATAGCTCTGTTTCTCGTTTGCTGGTCCCTGGGGCAGCTCTGTCTGGCCAAAATAATGTTTTAGTAGGCTTTTCTGGTGTGCCGGTTGTGACCCCATTTCCAAACCTCTTGCTCTGACTGTCGGTCCCTTTACTGTGGATTCGCCCTTTCTATTGACATCCAATTGTGGGGAAAATCTAATGGGCTTAGATTTATTGAAGTAGTTGCATGCAACAATTTTTTGTTCTCCGGATGGTGTTTACATGACAATGGGACCAAATGTGATTAGCTCTAAGCAGTGCCTGTCCAAAGATGCACCCCTCCCTGCTGAGTTTCAAGCTGTGCCGCCCACTTTGTGGGCAACAGATGACACGGACGTAGGATTACTGCAGATTCCCCCAGTTTCCATTAAGGTAACGCCATCTTGCCTCGTATTCCTCAGTACCAAATACCACAAGCGGGAGAGCGAGCTTTGCTGCACATTATACAAGATCTGATTGAGTTGGGGGTGGTTGAGGAGACAGTATTGAATGTTTGTAACAGCCCTATTCTTCCTATTCTCAAGAAGACATCCCCAGACTCCCCTGATGACAATGCCAATGTTTATCGTTTTGTGATTGATTTGCGTGCAGTTAACAAAATAGTTGTTGCTCAGTTCCCAGTGGTGCCTTACATTACTGCCCTCTCACAATGATTCCTTCCTCTGCCAAATTCTTCTATGTCATTGATTTGAAAAATGCGTTCTTCAGTATCCCAATTCATCCCGATAGCCGCCACCTGTTTGGTTTTACACTAGCTGGCAGAAGCTTTAGATTCTGCCGCGCTCCTCTGGGCTTTACTTAAAGCACTAGTATATATAGTCAAGCCTTGAAAGCCCAATTGGACTCCCTCACGCTTCCCTCAGGTAATGTTTTGCTTCAGTATGTAGATGACATACTAATTGCTTCTGACACTGAATAGGGATGCAAATACAGTACAGTTAAGTTGTTGTTGCATTTGGCCCACCGCAGACAAAGTGTCCCTTTCTAAATTTCAATATTGTCGACGGGAGGTCACCTACTTAGGTCACCTACTGTCGAAGGAGGGTAGGAGATTGACACCTGAGCGCATTAGCGCCATTGTTAAAATGCCCATCCCTAAAACTCAGAGGAATGTACGCGCCTTCATTGGCATCACTTCCTACTGTCGACACTGGATCCCTAATTACTCATTACTAATAAAGTGTCTGCTAGCGCTAACCACTAAAGACATGCATGAGCCCCTGCCTTGGACGCATGAATGTCAGCAGTCTTTTGAGCAATTAAAAGTTGCGCTTTGCTCTGCTCCTATGCTTGGCACGCCTGATTACCTGAAGCCGTTCGTGTTGTACGTACACGAGAAGGCTGGTTGTGCGCTTTCTGTTTTAGCACAGTCCTTTGGAGGTAAGCAATGGCCGTGTGCTTATTTTTCCGATTTGCTTGGCCCAGTCGCCAGAGCCCTCCTGAGCTGTCTAAGAGCGGTCGCGGCTGTGGCCATCTCTATAAGGCAATCGGCTGGGCTCGTACTTGATACTGACCTCACAATTATGGTCCCCCATGCTGTGGATACCCTTTTGAATAAAACAAAGACACAGCACCTTACCAGTGCACGTCTGACCGGTTATGAGCTAACTCTTTGCCGCGCATACCAGGATCAAAAGATGTGCCACTCTGAACCCTGCCACGTTACTACCCCTCCCTTCTGAGAGTGAAGAAAAAGACATACATGATTGTCTTTTTCGGACGGAGGAGGAGACGAAGGGACGGGTAGACCTGACTGATGTTCCCTTATCTGACCCCCAAGGGGAACTATATGTCGATGGCTCTTGTTTCAAATTACCAGATGGCACTACCACCGGTAGCACTCCCTATACTGCATACGGTAGTTGAGACATCACGAGTTCCTTATCAGTCCGCCCAGGCAGCTGAGTTAGTCGCCCTTATTAGAGCTTGTGAGTTGAGCGAGGGACTGGCTGTCAATGTCTATACTGACAGCTAGTACTCCTTCGGGGTCACCCATAATTTTGGGCGACTCTGGGCATAGAGAGGGTTTCTCACTTCTCATGGGACACGCATTCAGAATGGGCCCCTTATACATAGGCTTTTGTCTGCCCTGACACTCCCTAAGAAATTGGCTATAGTGAAGTGCAGTGCCCACAAGGCAATCACCGATGATGTGGGGAGGGGAAATGCAATGGCAGATCAAGTAGCTAAGGAGACAGCTCGAACAAAAATGAAAAAGATGTTTGTAGCGGGTCCTGCCAGGTGGGTACCCGAGGTCACCATGTTTGAGGACACTCTGGACAATGTCAAGGAGATCCAGAGCGAGGCAACGAATGAGGAGTTAGCAGGATGGCAGGAAAGTACAGCACGTTTGGATGAGAATGGGTGCTGGACCGACAAGTCAGAAAAGCAGAGATGGATGATACCGGAGGCAGATGTCCTTCCTTTGGTCACTATGGCGCACGGGCCAGCCCACATTAGTGCGAAGGGAATATGTAAGCTGTTAGATCCTGTATGGCAGAATGACAACATTCCCAAGGTTGCTGCTCACTTAGTAAAGTACTGTATGATGTGCATGATGTATAATCCTGGAAAAGACACCCATACACCTCCCGGTAATTTTGCACCGCCTTCTTTCCCTTTCGAGGTTCTCCAAATGGATTTCATCGCAATGGAACAAGTTAACAATCTGAAATATGTGTTGGTGGTTGTTTGTGCATTCAGTAAATGGGTTGAGGCTTACCCCACTAAGGAGAACACAGCTGTGGCAACGGCGAAGGTGCTCCTAAAGGAGTTCTTCCCGCGCTTTGGTTTGCCCGGTTTGATTTGGAGTGCCAACGGAAGTCACTTCAATTCAAAGGTTATCCAGCTAGTGTGCGACGGCCTGCACATCAAGCAGAAATGTTATGCCGCAAACCACCCCCAGTCAGCAGGCCTGGTTGAGAAGTACAATGGTACTCTCAAACTGAAATTGGCAAAGATCAAGGAGAGCACAGGATTGCAATGGCCAGATGCCTTACCATTAGCTCTGTTGTCTACAAGAGCTACGGCTCACTCTAGGATAGGATTGTCACCGTACGAGGTCGTGTTTGGCTGCCCAGCGAATGTCAGGGGCGTCCCGCGACCTCGTAGGTTTTCGGAGATAGAATACCCTTTACTTGTGGATTATTTATATGAGTTGACTAAATGCTTGCGTTCTATTCACCAACAGATCCGTGACGCCTTGCTACCAGCTCCCGAGGGGCCAGGCCATGATATCCAGCCTGGGGACTACGTCCTGTTGAAAGATTTTCAGAGGAAAGGCAGTTTGGAGCCCCGCTGGAAAGGGCCTATCCAAGTCCTCCTTGCCACTCTCACGGCAGTGAAGGTGGAAGGTCAGAAGAACTGGGTCCACTCTAACCATCTAAAGAAGGTGCCTCTTCCGTTGCCTTATGACCAGTGGGTACTTGATGGGATAGGCGATTCCGAAACAGAACAAGTGCCTCGCTTTGTTCCCTTCTCAAATGCCCAACTGACGTGGGCACCTACAGAGGAGGAGAACAGCACAGTGTTGAACGAGGCAGTGCCACTGGAGATCAGGGCCATTTCGGAGTCCCAGCCTGCTGGCCCATCTGTGCTTGAGCCCCAGTCCATTGGCCCCTCTGAGTCTAAGCCCTTGTTTGCAGACCCCTCTGTCCCTCGAGTGGTTAGGTACAATTTGCGCCCCGACGGAGGAACAGTGCACCAAAGGAAAAGTCAGACTAGTAGGGATGGACTGCGAGGAAAAAGAATAGGGTGTACCTTGCCTGTGGTACCAACAGTAGTTTAGGGAAAGGGAGATTGATGCATTGTTCAGACATTGGAATTTGACGTGCCTCCCCGGAAAAGAGAAAGGGGTGGTTGGGGGGGGGAGTAAGCTACCCTGAACGATGTGGGATTTCTTCAGAAAGGGCTGCGCTTGCGCAGCTCCACCGAAAAGTGCTCAATAGCACCACCGTAGATGAACAATAGGAGTCTACCAGCGAGACTCTGACGGACGCTGGAAACTTTGCCCCTTTTCTTGCTTTATTATCATTGGCTCCATTGCATGTCCTTTCCTCTGATTCACAAATGTACCCATTTGGTTGCCCTATTATGGAGGATGAACAGCCCTTTGCAGCCCCGCGTTTTGGGCAGAATGGGTCTGGTTGGTCTAGTTGGTCTGCTAAGAAAAAAGTGCTCTGTGCTGTTTTTGCATTGTTACTTTTGTTGATTTTGGGAGGGGTGTCCTGGGTTTTGTAGTGCAATTGTAATGTCCCATCATGTGTTATATACAAGATTGTTTCTCCAGTTCGTGCCAAAAGAACAATACCAAGCAATGTATTTCTAGATACACACAGGAAATTCTTTGGTGACGGTACAGCTTGCTATCCTACTGAATCTGTTACGTAGTTTGTGGACTGCTTACCCATTGTCACTGGTTAATTATACATATGTTCGCCCACCACAATTTGTAGAAGTAAAGGGTGAGTTCGAGATGGGATATCCTGGTCCCTGTTTGTATTATAGGAAGCCACGAGGGAAGGGATACCCAGGTTGTAACATTAATGTGTATTACGACATTCTGTATATGGAGGAACAGAACATTACTTTAACGGGTTGGCATTATTAAATTTTGACAGTCACTCGAGAAGCAGGTTACTATCCTGCATGCTGTCCGATAGTAAATAGTACTGACGCTTTCTTATACATAAATTGTTCTGGACTGATATTGTTTAAGGATACAATGTCTTTAGTGAGGAAAGATGATCCGAGTACAATGGGGATGAGATATGCTCCTGTAGATTACCAAGGTCCACTTTATGCACACCCAGGATTTTACTTCTTGTCTAATGGTACTTATTCCAATGTTCATAATGGTACCGAGGATGTGGCTTTGGGAATGGTGCTTCCTCTTGGGGTGCCTTGTAAGTATAGTAAACAAAATATAAGGTGGGTTAAAAGGACGTTAACAAAGGAATTTTGCGACGGAGTGACAGACCTGGAGGTCAATAATTATAGTAATGGTATCACCTTTGGGTATATACTTTACTCCATTATTACGTTTGGTGGTACCGCTATGGCCAGGGGTGAAAGGGCTAGGGAATATTTTGGATGTAAGCTGCAGATAGTGTCTAACTCTACAGTAGCGGCTTTACGTGACATCACCACCCAGTTGGAGAGTATGCGAATATACTCTGAGCAAACAAGATATGCAGTTGATTTAATCTTAGCTAAGAGCGGTGGTGTGTGCGCAGTAGTAGGAGACCAGTGTGTAGTCGGGATCACAAATATGGAAAAGAATATTACCCAACACATTTTAAGATATTTTGGAGAATGTCAAAGGGATGGAGAGCGGAAATTGGAGTTGGTCCCTTTTTGGTGGATGGGGCTGGATTCTGGAAAAGGTGATCTACTTTGTTGTGATTCTAGTTGTCTGTGGCATTCTGGTGCAGTGCCTTCCCTTATGCTGTTCTTACTGTACAACGCTCCTCACCCCTAAGCCGCAGAAGACAGTCCGTGACACTGCTGCGATTATGTTGCAGAAGGATATTCACGAAATGATGCAAATAGATGAGGGTATCTTTGGTTCTACCACCTCCCTTGCAACTTCTATTCCTAATATTGAATATATGGATAATTTTAAGTGTTGATGTTCCTATGCATCTCAGACAACGTCCCTAATGAATAAGCAGGCTGCCCACGACTTAATGTCTATTCCTGGGGTGTTTTTGAATATTACTCATGCGTGTCCTGGCATATTCTAATAGTCCTTTTACTTTACATATAGCATTAGACAAAATTGTTAGCAAATGCTAAAAGGAGGTTCTGTTAGACTGAAAATGTGTCTGGCTAACTCCTTTCCGCATTATGCGAGTTAAGTTAGCATTTGCGGCACCATTTTGTATTCAGCCGCCATTTTGTGCCATGATCGAAATGAAGCTTCTGTCTCATGCTATCTGCCTCAGCAGAAAGGAGCCTTGATTGTTTCTCTTTATTATTCAAGAGAGCTTCGCTGCACTAATGAATAGATCATTCTGTTTTTGCATGCCTTTCCTCGTAGGTAGCCTGCTCCCACTCTCTTAGAGAGCTGGGCCCGGGCAGAATAACCTTGAAGCTGAGATAGCATGTACCCGGTCCCAGGAGTGTAGCTCATCCTTCTGTGCCTCCTTTGTTAACCTGCTCCAACTGGAAATTTCCAGTCTGGGCAGGTCGTGTTGGGTATTGGAAATGTATAATATCTGATGTTATGTTGGTAAGGGTCAGTCCCTCTGCAGCTCTCTAAGAAGGCTGGTCAGATCAGACTCCGCTCGAGCGCATACTAATAAATACCTTTGGTTTGTATTCTCTACTGTCTGACCGACTCTTCATTTGTTTGGAAGGCTGAGAGGTGGTCGCGAGTGACCCGGGTGGCCCTAATCGGGTCACTTCCTTCAGTTCCCAGAAATTGAATACCCTCTGTTGGTGGATTACTTATATGAGTTAACTAAAAGTGTGCGTTCTATTCACCAACAGATCAAGGACACCCTCCCGCCAGCACCTGAGGGACCAGGACACGATATCCGGCCCGGAGATTTTGTCCTGGTGAGGCATTTCCAGAGGAAAGGAAGTTTGGAGCCGCGGTGGAAGGTGCCACTACAGGTGCTCCTTGCCACCCACACCGCCGTGAAGGTCACCGGCCGAAAGAACTGGATTCACACAAATCATTGCAGCCGAAGGCCTTTGCCCCTGTCTTATGGTCAATGGGTTATTGATGGCATCGGGGACTCAGAGGGGAAACAGGTGCCCCGCTTTATCCCCTTCTCGGATGCCCAGCTAACATGGACCCAAACAGAGAATGAGAATGAGGCAGTGTTAAATGTGGCAGTGTCCCCTGAGATCCGAGCCATTCAGGAGCCCCGTTCTGCTGGCCCATCTGTGCTCAAGTCCCAGCCCACTGGCCCCTCTGTGTCCGAACACCTTTTTCCCGACCCTTCTGTACCTGGAGTAGCTAGGTACAATCTGCGCCCCTGACGAAGGAACAGTGCACCAAAGGAAAAGTCAGATTAGCAGGGATGGACTCGATAAGTTAGGCTGCAGTAGAATAGGAACAGGCGAAATTGGTGCATTGTTCAGACATTGGACAGGATAAATAGAGTGTGCTCCCCTGGGGGGGGGGGGTGCCTTATCCTGAGCAACGTGGGATTTCCTTAGAAGAGCTGGGTTCGCCTGGCTCCACCGCCGGTGCTCAACAGCGCCAACGTTGATGAACAATAGGAGTCTACCAGTGAGGCTCAGAAGGACACTGGGAACATTTGCCCCTTCTTGTTTTCTTGTCACTGGCTCCATTGCATTTCCTTTCCTCTGGTTATAATGTATCCATTTGGTCGCCCCATTATTGAGGAGGAACAGCCATTTGCAGCACCACGTTTTGGGCGGGATGAGTCTGGTTGGTCCACAAAGAGTAAAATAGTTTTCATGGTGATAGTTCTGATTTCCCTAATAACAGTACTTGGAATAGTATGGTTCCTCGAGGAGAAATATCCCATGCACTCTCTGATTGGTACAACGCCTGTTCCTCCTGAACACATGTTTGTCACTGTGGCCCCTCATAAAGGTGAACACAGAAAGACATATGTAGATAATGTATTTCTACAAACGCTCCACCAAGCTCATGATACGTCTAATGTCACTAATTGTTGGATATGTGGGCTGCTCCCTTCAGTTACACATAAGAGTGATAGCCTGTTATCGTTGCCCTTGTCATATCTGGGGAGTTGTGAGGGTTGGTTTGAGTTGTTCTCTATGGTATACATTCATTATCACTCCTGTACTATGAATATGACCTCTGCTGATTATCCCACCGTGTTAGAATATACACGTGTCCACCAAGGGTTTACCCCGGGAGATCAAGAGAGCCCTGATACATTGTCGCCGACAGCTTGCATGAATGTATATGAGAGAGAGAAAAATGTAACATGGCCTCAAAATGAAATGTTGGATTTTCAGGGGTTCAACGTCACTGAATACTTCCGCTCCTTTCAAATGCGCAATATTACTCAGGATGAGGCAATTCTGGTGCCAGTAGTCAACACAACAGCTGGTTTTTGTGTTCGAGGGCATGGGAAGGTAAAAGTAAGTGAGAGTAATCGCAACTATACATATACGTTGAGCACGAGTAGTAGCCCGCCTTTGCTCCCACCGCATAATTTCTACTTTATTCGTGGATCTCAAGCTTATGTTTGGCTTCCTAGGGGATGGTCAGGTGTATGTTACCTCTCTTTTCTCCTTCCCCCAGTGTACATAGCACCGCCCAATTATCATAAGGATCATCGATTACAGCGTAGGAGTGCCCATCTGTTCCGAATTAGAAGGGTCATTAATACAGAGGACATAGATCAGACAGACACCACTCTGCAGTAATTCACAGATGCTATGAAGGGTATCATACCCTTTTGGGGCCCTATGTCCAATAGCCTTAATATTCATCAGCTCACTAGAGTTGTAGAAGGGGTAATTAATACCACAGCAGGAATATTGACCAATATTACAGCTGAGCTCCAGGCTACGAGGATTGTTGCTCTACAGAGCCGGATGGTGTTAGATGTTATCCTTGCTGATCGGGGAGGGGCCTGTCGCATCATTGGCAGCAGTTGTTGCGTGTACATACCGGACCACGCCCCTAATGTATATGCTGCCATACAGAAGTTGCATAGGCTTGCATCTGACATCCACCAAGAGAAGGGTACTTGGACTCTTTCTGGTTGGTTCTGGGGTCTCATAACATCCTGAGGGTGGAAGATCCTTATCTTCCTGGTAGCTATTGCGGGTATGATTTTCACATGTTGCCTGTGTGTACATTGCCTTCCTGCTTGCTGTGCTTACTGTGTTAGAAAATTGACACCCACACCGAAGACACCAGTACATGATACTAAGCCTACGGCTATGATGTTGCAGGCGGTCCAAGACCTAATGTCAATAGATGAAGGTATTTTTGAATATTGATAATGTGTGTATTAACATGTAATCGTAGTCTTCCTATTTTGCAGAAAGTTATTTGTTTCCTAACATTAGACAAAATTGTTAGCAAATGCTACAAGGAGGGTCTGTTGGACTGAGAATGCGTCTGGTCGACTCCTTCTAGCATTGTGCTGTTTAAGTTAGCATTTGCGGCACCATTTTGTATTAGCCGCCATTTTGGGTAATGATCGAAACTAACGTCTGTCTCATGCTCTGTTTGACCATCGAAGAGAACTACCAATGTGCCCTCTGTACGTGAATTTCTTCAAGGCTGAGTTTGCTGTGCTAATGAATAAACTGTCTATATTTGCATACCTTTCGGTCTAGATAGGCCTGCTCCCACAGCTCAGAGCGGTGAGGGCAGGCAGAGTAACCTTGAGTTTCAGATAATGCGTGCCAGACCTCAGGATCGTAGCTCATCCTTCTGTACCTACTTTGTTCATCAGCTTCCAGACTGGATGCACTGTACGTACTCCAACACCGTATGTATCGACTTTTGATAATGCACTCCATACAATCCAACACCTTCTCTTTGCACTGATCCAGCAGCTCTGCAACATCTTGTACACCCGCTGCTCCTACCAGCTGTGGCACAATCCAACACTTCCTGATTCCAGTCTTTATTAATGCACTGTTCACAGTACAACACCTTTTATATCAGCCTCATCCACCAGCACCAAAGGACAGACCAACTTCTTGTGTATACACTGCACTCATGAGTTTTGAGGTGCAATACAGCATTCTTGTACCCTATTGTTATGAGTGTAGTGCACCCAGACCTACACCATGTGTATCCACTGAACTGATGAGCTCTGCAGCACAGACATTCATCCTGTGTAGTCACTGCATGCCATCCACCACCGTGTTTATCCACTAGCTCTGCAGCGCAATCCAACACTGTTTATCCACTTTTTACTAATGCACTCCACACAGTCCAGCACCTCGTGTAAGGACTGCACCCACCAGAACTGCAGTGCAATCCAGATCCTCCTGTATCTTGTGATTTCTCATACAGTGTATTGCAAACCAACATCCTGTGTATCCTCTGCGCCCGTCAATCTTCTGGGATAGTCTAGTACCTCCTGTATCAACCACGCATTTGTAGGGTCGAATGCATAGAACAATACGATGTCTTTTCTTTCAACCATACCCATCTACCCTGTGCTCAGTCCAACATCCTCTGTAGCTGCTATACAATTGAGCAATTCAATTTCTTTTGTAGCTGCTGTATCTTTTGGGGTTGAGTACAATCTGACAGCTTTGCTACCCACTGTAGCTTTTAATGTGGAGTGGCGCACATCCATTACTTTTGTAATTGAATGAACAATCTAGCACCTTGTATATTCACTGTACCTTTCTATGTGACCATCCATTGTCAGTAAAATAACTTGTAGCTTTGCAATGTCTCAGTCCTCTCCCAAATGTAAAACATTCTAAGGGCTTAATCTTCTAAACTTGGCCCCAAGAGAAGTGGCTCGTCTGCAAATCCTACATTTGTATTCCAGCACCGACATATAACGGATCATTAACTTGGAGGTCTCCTGTGGAGAGGATGGTCTATAGAGCAAAGGTTGGTCTTGAAAATGACATAAAACCAATGGAGGATGGGTTTGAAGCCTGGCACTGAACAAAGGTGCTGGTCTGTGAAGCCTCGACTCAGCTGAAGGATCTGATCCATTGAATGGAAATGCTTGAATATTGAGTCAAGCCAGGATCAGTCTACAAAAATTGACGTCAAGTATAGGGTTTTTTTGGACACTTGGCACCATGTGAAGAGGAGGGTCGTGAACCATGACCAGATCAGTGAAAACTGACATCAAAGGAAGAGCTGATCTTTAAACCTTTGCATCTAGTGCCAGGGCTTTTGTGTGACATTTGGTCTTAAGAGCTTTTTACTGGAATTGGCTGCCCAGGCTTGGCTTGAGGCCTACTCCTCCAAATATTTTTGGCTCTGAAATGCTCTTAATTTTCCAGGCCTTTCTGTGCTCGAAGCTGGAACTCTCATGTTTGCTATGCATCTTACCTCACATTTCTGCTTTCCTCATTTTGACGTGAACTATGTTTCCTAGCAGTCCTCTGAGGGTGCCAGAGTCAGCGAGGATGAAGGTGGGAAAAAACTGTCTGAACTGGTGTGTGTCAATGAAATGCTGCCTTCATATCACTAATCACCTGTTATATAATGGGGGTTTCTACAGAACATCAGTGGCGCACTTATTAGGTATCCGCCTGGACGATGATTGTCCGCTCTGATTAGCTGCTTGCAGGGGCAGATCAGCATTCTGACTCTTGTGGAGACCACCTTATCAGTGGCGTCTCCTCCGCTAAGGCGGAGGAGTGTCACCCTACTGCATTTTTGCAGTGAAACACAGAGAAAATAAAATGATAATAAATTGCGTTATTATCATTTTATTTTCTCCTACTTCCGCCCATAGCTTTGCAGCACCCTCCTCAAGTGCGCAATGACTCCTTGGACGGCCCTCTCACGCCGCTCAAAATAGTCTTGCGCAATTCGCATGTTCTCCATGCAGGCTGCATCGCAGCCTATGTGGAGAACATGCCCAGGCCTCCAGTCATCATCTAAGTGCCGAAACACGGAGCTCAGACCAATTACAAAGCTGCTAAGGCAGCGTTGTGATTGGCTGAATGGGAGCCTGGGTGTGCTTCCTCTGGCCGAGCGAGAGAGGACTACGGAGGAGAGGCACGGTGAGGCGGCGGTGAGAAGGTACGTTTTTAATTTTTTTATATAGCTGCTTCCCCCGCGCCCCACCTGCCCCCCTACCTTACGTGTCCTTAACCTCCCACTCCCCTACCTCAGATCCATGCCGGCCGCCGCTGAACCGTATGTGTAGTATTAGTTCACAAACCTGGCAGGGGCCTGCTGCCTGTGCAGAATGTTTGGCATCTGTCTATCTGCCCTAATCTGAGCACATAACATCATTACTCCTAGGGCTGCAGTACGGCTAGGAGGGTAAGGTATGCCTGCTCATGGTGCAGGGACTTCAGCTCTTTAGTACTGCTGTACCGTTGGAAGAGCTGGGTCACAGCACTGATTCACGACAGGACCAGCTCCTTTATGAATCCATTGAAAGTTGGGAAAATTCCTACTAGGGCAATACTCGTTTTCAGCATCTAGGAAACATTCAATTTGTATAGTGTTTTGTTAGCGTACCTTTTATGCTATTTTGAGGGATGCTACATTCCACCACTTTCACTGATATTTTAAAGCTGCGTAGGGTCCTTCTCTCCTCATTCAGTTTACTGCCTGGTGGAAATTATGTGCACCGGTGACGCGGAGCTGGGGCTGCATTCTGCTGCTGTGTATGTGCATCTTTGGCGGGCTTTTTGTAAAGTTCATTTTTCTGCCCAGTCATGTTTCTACCAGTTGCGGGTACCTGACTGTGTCTTCCACCGGAGTAGGGTGCCACTCGCCGAAAAGCACTTCAACACCTCATCAGGGGTATCAAGAGCTAAAAAAATGCAAACCCTTCCCTCTTCTATCCCTCCACTAACCTTTCCAATCCAAATAACAGACTAACAGGGCCACCGCTCAAATTAATTTCATATTTCCATATACTAATTCACGACCAATACTTTTTGGGTTCCGTAGTAGCGTGCTACTTGCCAAATAGCGCTTCAGCACCTCATCAGGGGTAGCAAGCAGTATATAAATGCAAACCCTTCCCTCTTATATCCCTCTCAATCCACATAACAGACTAATGTGTCCACCGCTCAAATTAATTTCATATTTCCCTATGCTAATTCCCCACTAATCCTGTTTGGGTTCCGGAGTACCATGCTACCTGCCGGTAAGTGCTTCAACACCTTATCAGGGGTAGCAAGTGCTATATAAATACAAACCCTTCCCTCTTCTATCCTTCCACTATCCTTTTCAATCCAAATAACAGACTAACATGTCCACCGTTCAAATTAATTTCACATTTCCCTTAACTAATTCACCACTAATCCTTTTTGGGTTCCGTAGTGGCGTGCTACTCACCGAATAAGCGCTTCGACACCTCATATGGGGTAGTAAGCGCTATATAAATGCAATTACAATCAGGGTGACAGGGGAAATGTCCCTCTCTACAGGGGTTTACTTGACTTTTTATGCCATAGTCCGTAGATTGTACTGCTGTGGAGCAGCAATGATGGATCCTAAAAAAAAAGATTAATCACTGCCGCACAATCAAGCGGTTGAAATCATTTTCAAGTGGACATTAAGAGGTTTCTCTTTTCCCATCTCCAGAGGAGCACTGATAATAGCGTCTAGACGGTCCCTTAGATTAGGTGCCACCTGGGCATGCACACAGATTATGGGCAAGATATGAGAGAATTTTGTTTTTAAAAATGGCAAGAATAGACAACTGTTACACACAGATCTGGACTTTAGTCCCTATGTCAAACATTAAGTAGAAAGAATATTGGAGTTGGATGAAGACTTTTTATACATTATTGGGTGTCATCGGTTTTGAGGCTGGGAGGGAGATAGGGATTTATTGAACTTGTAACATACAATAGTAAGTGTGAGCATGGACAACACGGGGAAGGAAAGGGAAGGGGGGGCTGGAATGGAAAATGTTTTTGGTCGACTTCTCTTTACATTGTACAATTTAAGTTAGCATTTGCGACACCATTTTGTATTCAGCCGCCATTTTGTACCATGATCGATACTAAACTTCTGTCTCATTCTGTTTGCCTCAGCAGAAAGCAGGCTCGATATTTTCTTTCTATTCCTTCAAGGTTGAGCTTCGCTGCACTAATGAATAGACTGTTTTGTCATTACAAACCTTTCCCATTAGATAGGCCTGCTCCCACCCTTAGAGTGGCGGGCACAGGCAGAGTAACCTTGAAACTGAGATAGCATGTACCCGGTCTCGGGATTGCAGCTCATCCTTCTGTGTCTCCTTTGTTCACCAGCTACTAACTGGAAAATTCCAGTCTGGGCGTGTGCTTAGGGGTACTGGAAATGTATACCATGTATTACCATGTTGGCGGGAGTCAGTCCCTCTACAGCAATCCAAGGAGGCTGGTCAGACTGGACTCCGCTCGAGTGTATCACTAATAAATAACTTTGGTTTGTATTCTCTGCTGTCTGACCGACTCTTCATTTGTTTGGAAGGCCGAGAGTTGGTCGCGAGTGACCCGGATGACCCTAATCGGGTCACTCCCATCAGGGGAGGGGAGGGAGGGGAAGGGAATGGGAGGGAAGGGAAATAAAGGAAGGGGAAAAGGGAAGGGAAGTAAAGGGGAAAGGGAAGTAAGAGGGAAGGGGGAAAGGGGAGGGAAGGGGAGGGAAGGAGGAAAGGAAAGGGAAGGGAATGGACACAACAGGAGGGGAGGGAAGGTAAGGGAAATAATGGGAAAGGAAAGGGAAAGGGAAGGGAAGATAAGATTAAGTACATTACATGTTTATGGGGAATGTGCCATGAGTGTGATAAGACTGTGAACCTCAATGTTGAAATGAATTCAGATTAGAAAATGTTGACTCTCCTGCCATGGTGCAATGGAATTGACATGTATTTTGCGGGATAAAAAAAGGATTGTTGACATGATCAGGGCTTGAGTGCTGAGTTCCACAAATATCAGCAGCCACGGGGAGATAAAAGGCCCTTAGCGCGGCTCCATTTCAGGAGGCAGCGTGGTGCTCATCGCTACTGGCTTCAGTTGGTTTCTATGAAAGTCATGAGCGAGAATAACCTACTTATTCTGCCTCTGGAAAAAACCCAAGGAGAAAACTAGGACTAAACTCGAAGCGCTCATTCCTGGAATGAAGATTCGGAGCAGTCAACCAGACAAATGCATTCAGCCAAAGTGTTATGTCTTGTTAAATAGAAATACATGGACGTTTCAGAGTCAGAGGGGAGAAGGACGAGGAGGGGAGAGACAAAGATGGAAATAAACAGAGGGAGAGAGGAGACAGACAAAGACACAGAAGTAACAGGGGGTCTGCAAGGAGAGAGTCAAATGGGGGGGCGGGAGGGCTTGGGGCGCACAGTCGAAAATATAGGGTCGAAAGAGGACTGATCAAAAGAGAGAAGGAAATAAGTGGAGGGATAGAAGGGGTGAGAAAGGAGAGAAAAACACAGATGTAATAGGAAAGAGTAAGAGACTAATAAATATGAGAGTGAGAGGACAGATGGGGTACAAAGCAGAAATTAGTTACAGAGAGAGTTAAAGAGAAATATCCAATACACGGAATAAAAGATGTAAGCAAGACACAGATTGAGAAAGGGAGGAATGGCATGATACATAAACAATATTAATAAACAAGAGCCGAAGACAACACAAGCGTATGGAGACCATCACGGGTAATTAGGAAGACACCGATAGTCTTCAAAAAGTTAGGAATACTCTGCTGCTCTTCAATTCATATCTTCCCTTTCTCCTTCCTACCAGAAGGATGTGCTATTCCCCGATCAGCCTATTTGCTACAACCAATTACAGTGCTGTTACCATGAGGTGCTGTTCTGTCGTCTCGCCACTAGTAGGAACTGTGTGATCAGGAGCTGCAGTGTCTCACTCTTACCACTGAAAGCAGTATGGACTCTATTAACATGCATTGTCCTATAAGCAATATACCTGGGAAGGGCTCAGGTACCAGGGGGTGTAGCTCCCCATTAGTGGTAGACTTCTTTTGCCAGGACATGGTACGCTCGCTCCCCACTTTTAATATTAGGGTTTTGTTGCCAGGAGCTGCAGCCCTCATCACTATCCACCATGGGACAGGAGGAATTCTATGGCCACCACTGTCACCCCCCCTTGTTCCACTGTAAGGAGAAACAGATATGTTACCAGGATCTGTTGTTCCCTCATCGCCCCACTGTCAGTAGTAGAGCTTGGTTGCCCGGAGCCGTTTATCACTACTATTTGTAGTATCGTTTTGAAAAAAGCTGTTTTCCCTCCTCTTCCCACTATAAGCTGGAGGGTCTATGCTACTCTGAGCTGCAGCTCAGCCTCTATCTACTATTAGCAGTAGATCACTATGACAGCAGGCGCTGCAGTTCTCTTGCTCTCACTCTATATATGTATGTACAGCCAGGACCTACATATCCCCCCTTCCTGTTAGAAGTGGAGACCTGTCACTGGGTGGTACAGTTTCTATTTTCCCCTCTACTAGCAGTAGAGGGCGATGATCAAGAGCTGCTGCGGTAACCTCTCCTCCCCTCCCCTAGTAGCAGCAGGTGCTACAGTTAGCCCATTTCCATCAGTGGAGTGGATACCTACCCCTGAGTGCTATAGTTCCTATCTGTTCCCTCTACTAGCAGTAAAGGGCGGTGATCAAGAGCTGCTGCAGTCCCTCTCTCCTAGGAGCAGAAGCTGCCACATATCTGCTGTTTCCATCAGTGTAGACCTGTCGCTGAGTGCTATAGTTCCTACCTGTTCCCTCTCCTTCTAGTAGGGGAGTGTGCCAGGCGCTGCTACAGCCCCCTCTCCTCCCATCCCCTCTGAGCAGCAGGTGTTCTATGTAGGAATCTGCAGTTCCCCCTGTTTGCACAACAACCAGTTGGGTCTCTGTACCCAGGAGACACAGCCCCCCTCTCTTCCCTGTCAGCAAGGAGCTGCAAGTCCTCTCTCTCGACTATTAGCCAAAAAGCTTTATCACCAGGAACTGCAGTTGTCTCTCCATTAGAAGTAGAACACTGTTTCCATCCAGCTCACCTTCTCCCCACTAACAGCAACAGAGCTCTGTTGTTCCACAGTTGCAGTACCTTTTTTCTCCACTATTAGCAGTAGAGTAACGTTACCAGGAGTTGCAGTTCTCTTTCACTCCACTATACCCTCTCTCCACTGTTCGCAATAGAGCTATGTTACCAGGAGCTTCTGTTCTTCGCCTCTTTCTGTAGGGGATCAGTCAGCACCAGGGGATCAGTCAGCACCAGGATACCACCACGGGCTTCAAGGATGCACATATCAGCTGCAATCTTTATACTCAGGCAGCGGAGCCTGTCACCTCTCCTGCATTAATACCACAAATATACCCGCGTGCGGATGGGGAAGGGTTGAGTGATGATAAAGTAGCGCCTTCCTGCAAAGTGTTTTTTTATAAAGAACCTGCAGCCTGGGCAGTCTCGGAGGTGGCGAGGGATTTCTATCGCTGCTCGCAGCCATCTCGCGCCCTCCCTCCTAATCCAGAAACTCTTTGTATCGGGGATGTGGTTGTAAACGGGCATGCCAGTGAGCACAAAATCCCGCTGATTTATCCCCCTTCTTGATCCGTGGCCCCAGCGGCGCCCCTCCATGGGAAATACGCTAAGGAGGGGATTAGTCACCCTCGTGGCTCCGGCACACTGGGCGATGGCCAGGAGCTGCCTTGGCCCAGCCACCGTCTCAGGCTTCACTTAACATGATTTGGAAGCATTAGAAGGCGAGAGGGGAGAGATTGCCAGGGAGAGGTCGCGCGTGCTCTTGACTGCGCGTGCAGCTTATGCTTAAGATGCAGGCCCCAGCCTCACTGATAAGTGTGCTGAGGGGATAACGCAGCGCTAAGGGAGACGCAGAGAGATCTTTTAATGCAGGCAACAGAATAGCATCACTGTCATCTCAGAGCACGTAGGACAGACTTTATGCTTCCCTCCCTTTGTGTTCTTTTTTTTTACTATTATATATATACACATTTCTTTAATTCATGTTCTATTTATAGAGCCAAGATCAAACTCGGGTACTGATGTGCTTCTGCAATAAGGCAATGTTATTAAAAAAAAAAAGTGTAGAATGCACTTAACCAACAGTGCAGTACATGCCATAATACAGTGTAAGAGAAGAGGAAATTACCAGTACAACCTGCATATGCATGCGCGTGCCTTTTACAGAATGTGTCATCAGCGACACTATGCTAAGTTTTTAGCAAAGGGAAGGAGGATAACCCTATACTAAGGTAGCATAAATTCTTCATCCACTTCTTCGTCTCTCCCAGATTGCAGTACTGGAAATTAGAAAAATGTAACCAGGGAGTCCAATAATTGGAACTGTGTGATACCTTGAGCAGAGACAATGGGCCCCTAGGTGCAGATTACATATGCCTTCTCAATTTCTCTTGTGACTGAACCTAATGCTGTTCGTGCAGCTGCTGCACAAAGTCCACTTACGATGGACAAGAGAGAAGCGAAAGAGAAAAGGGACACAGAAAGTACATGGGGGCTAAAGAAGAAAGGATAGAAGCAGAGGGATACAGAGAGACCCAGAGAGACACTGTAAAACCACAAATGACAAGAGTGAGAGACCAAAATTAGGGGCGAGGCTGATTCCCACTATACACAAAGAGAATTTGTTTGCTGTCAGTAGCTGTCTTAAGCTGTTATATTGCTAAATTGTATGGTTCTTTAAGTGATCTCCAAGCAGTGAGAGCTGGTGGAGGTTAGGCAGGAGAAATAGAAAAGAGGTACTAATAGACAGCACACTAGGAGATATGGCAGAGGATATGAGGAAGGAGCCTGGTGGGTGGAGTGGGCTCCCTCAGACAGAATAAACCTCTTTAGGTGCCTGACCGACTGGTAGAGATGGAAGGGAAGGAAAATGAACACAAGAGGGCAGGAGGAAACAGTAGAGGGGGAGATGCAAATGTGGGAGGAGACAGTAAAACGGATCAGGGAAACTGGTTCACTCTTCAAGAGACAGCTCCTGGAATGCAAGACACAATCAACCTGGTCCTTAAAGTCAATAATGAGACCTCTCTTGATTCTCCATAAGACTTACATAAATATTTAGTTATTTATTTGCTTATTTCATTTTCTTTTATAGTGCACAAGCATCCGTGGGCAATTACACGCTGTACATTGAACCAGAACATACATAGAACAACAATACATGGTAACAAGAACTAGAAAGAATTGTGGCAAATAAACTGAAAGCAGTAGGGAGAAGGGGGTACGACAGCGCAGGAAGAAATGTAGTGTTTGCCCACAGCCGAAGATGTATAGGTTGATAGGGAAGGAGAACGGTGCTGCTGAGAGGAAAGAGACTACCAGGGTTGGAGAAAGCCTCGCTTTCACCATGGTGTAAAAGAGTCGGGGTGAGAAGGTAAGGTGAGCAGGAGGGTAGTGCTTGAAACAGAAAAATGTTTAGGAGTACCCGCTTCCTACTCAGAAAAGTCAGTCCTCTATCTCTGAAAGGCAAATAAAGTTGTAGTTTGGACTTCCAGACCTATCTACTGTGCGCACTTCCCTGCATGCTGCAGCATATTAGATCTTACTATGGGCCTCATTTACTACAAAATGGCGCGGTGCAGCAAGCCATTATGCTGTGCCAAGCGGTGTCATTTTAAAAGCACACAGCAGCATATGAACAACAATACAACGCATCTGTGTGCTTTACCCTGTGCTGGCACACAATTGGCTGCCATGCGCCAGCGCAGACACCCATGCATCATGTTGCAAGGGTGTCTGTATTGCGGGATGTTTCTTTTTGTGCAGGAAGGAACACCTTCCTTCCTGCACAAAAACAATAATTGAGGGCATTTTCTTCTTTCTATGCGTGCTTTCTCCTTGTTGCGCCACTCCCACGCCTCCTCATGGAAGGTGTAGGTTTCTGACACATTCCCAGCTTTACAAAACGTTGTAAATCTGGGAATGTGTCAGGTTCCATCGATGTTGCATGGGAACACCCACAGCAACACCCATGGAACGCTCCTTTCATGCAGACTAATGCGCAAAAGGGGCCCATATTTATAAGGCCATGAAAAGTCACGCAGGGCGCTGCCAGTGGGTTAAAAAATGTGACGCACCGAGGGTGCAATGGGTTTGTAAATGAGGCCCTATGTTTGCAGCTCAGTCTTTTCTTAACACTCATTAATTACTCTTATGTATCCAAAACTGTTGTAAATTGTTGTATTTACTCTCCCTACTACTTTAGAAGTCATTTTTAGGCATTAAACACTTGAACAAGAACCTTGTTCAGCCACTACTGACATTCCTACGAGAAATCGTATTTCATGAGAGTTTCAACCTACACAAGAAACATATTTATACTGATTCGTCATGACATAATAAGTAAAATTATACCTAAAAATGCACAGACTTAAGTTGTAGCTCGGATACTTTTCATGCCCTGCTAGCAGACATTTTCAGACAGTGTGTTGTTTAATATTCAGACATTACCAGCGTACATGGGTATGTTGCATCTTCGGGTATCTGTTCTTAGCTTGATAGCAACATGGAAATTACCAATTTGTCTTGTGATTCTCCGCTTCGTGTTGTTTTAGAGCCAATACTTTCCCAAAAGTGGGTTGATTTTAGATAGGGGCTGAAATTCAGGGTTACCACGAAGCACTAGATAGTACAGTTTTAGCATTCAATATGTGATAATGCCCAGACATAAGGTATTCTCCTGAGAAAACCCAAGAATTTGTTTTGTGTGGTAGCAGGATCCTATACTGCAAATATTTTAAAGGTATTGTACGCCAGTGAATGCAGTATGAACAGAGCCATAACCTAAGAAATCTGCTTAAACGTCACTATTGGCCACCAAATTCTTAAAACATTGCCGCTGCTAGATCACATGTCTCATAAAAGAAGTTTTAAGCTCTTTTATACAAAAACCAATTCACGTTCCACGACCTGTCCAGTCTCCTGCAGCAGTGTGTATTACAATGCAATAGTTGGCAGTGAATGGACGCCTCTGAGCAATTTCAACTTGGGCTTTTAAGATGGCTACAACCCCACTTTTCCAACTCTTAAAAGAATCTTCATCTCCGACTCCCAAAGTTTACGTCTAATCGCCCCTGGTTCCTTAACATTATAATGTAAGTGGTGTATATGTATATATATATATATATATATATATATATATATATATATATATATATATATATATATATATATATATATATATATATATATATATATATATATATATATATATATATATATATATATTTACACCTGGTAAAAAATGACATGTACGAAGAATACACTTACAACAAAAATATGCAATACCAAAAACAAAAAAGCCAAAAACATAGAAGCCTTGCGCCAATGACTGTTGACCTATGAAGTTGTTACGTTACTACTGCTGCAGAAGCATTGCGGCGAATCCATTATGTTGAAAACTCTTGCTTGGTGTTAGAGAAGAACAAAATTACTGCATTCAAGCCTTGAGTACAGGGGGTCTCAGGGGAAATCCTGGCACCAGGTGATGCGGAGGTGGATAGATGGATGATTTCACCGCATGACAACTATTGGAAAGACTCAATAAGTGGAATTTTACAGTCCACTGAGTCAGACATAATTGAGCATTTTTGTCAACAAGTGAGCAGAGACTTCTCAGAAAAAACTGGACACATTTGGAGAAAGTGCTGCCGAACGCTCTTCTGCTCGTGCAGGCTGTCAGCATTTTTAGTTAATCATTGACATTACAGAAAGGAACCACCTGTCTGGTCCCCTTTCCAGGGACTTGATAGCTAATTGTGTCCATAGCATATCATAATGATGTCAAGATTTTTAGTATTGTAATTGCATTTATATAGGTGCCTTAGTCATACCACTGACGAGGCGCAACAGTACATTAACAGATGCACCGGGCTCTGGTTAGAAGTGTGATAAAGTGCAATGTGATCTCTATGGCAAGTGTATTGGTGTCATGCATGCGTGAAACGAGAGGTGCACACATCCCAAAATGAGCACCGAATACTTTGACAGTTTCATCATTTTATGATAGGCTAGATCAGGGTGCTCCAAAGTCGGCCCTGGAGGGCCGGATCCATGCCAGATTTTTTGCATATCCCCATTTAGATAAATGTAGTTTTATCTTAAAATCTGGCATGGATCCGGCCTTGCAGAACCGACTAGGGAGAACCCTGCACTAGATGTTGCTGTCTCTCGCTATACATGTAGTGATGTTTTGTTTTATATGTTCCTTTTCTTTAGAACAAAGGGGAAACACAATTTTCGCCATTTAAGCCACTAGGTTGTAGAAAAGTCGAATAAACTGTGTAATAAAAAGAAAGCACCGCCATCACATTTGATGAGAAGCTAACAAAGGGTCCTGTCTGCTAGCCCTCGTTGCCTAGGGCAGGCCGCCGAACACCTGCCGAGCACTGATAACTAACACACAACGAGGCCTGTGACTGTAGCCCCACGACAGCCAACCGGGAGCAAGGAAGAGCCAAGCTCGGCCCTGGATTGGATCGGGTTCCAATCATTTCACGATAATTGGAGGAAATGATTAAGGGGTCGATGGGCGCCTTCCAGCTGACAGCAATTATTCACAGGCTAAATGTGCGGTGATTTAACTATTGGCTGCTCAGGGGGGGCACGCAGGAGCTTCCCTCCAGGGCTGGACAGTCCCCTTCTGGAAGCTTGGCTTAATGACAGCAGCGCTGCTGAAAGAGGCAGTGCAGTACTGACACTGGTCAGTGCCAGAGCTCAGTATTCTCAGAATGTAACCTTACCCTACAAATTGATGCCATGACATTATACTTTACTATACAATTTTGTTCCACTGTAAAGCGCTTTGAAGCTCTTTTTGTGAGCTGGCACACTATTTAAAAAATCCAAGCTTTCATGATTTGCCTGGTACTGGGGCCAATGTATGCAATCCTTTATTCATAGAACAGATGTCCTACAACAAACATTTTGCGATTAGCTTGACTAAATTAGAAAAATACTGTGGGTTGTTACGGGCATGGGTCATGGCACTCTGCACTGCATGATGTGGCCCAGTTACCATATATCCCCACTTCCTTCGTGGACGGGAGACCCGCACACAGATGGCTAGGTGTGGTGCTCGAGTTATTCTATAGACATCCTCTTGCCCCCTTGATATACAGAGTGATTGCAAGGGACAGTTCACTGGCATTAGGGTCCAACTTCCGCATTGAGACAGGGGAACTCAACCTACCCAAGTGGGGTTGCGAGAAGTTCTTCTTTCACATGTTTGAAGGGTCACAAAATGATGAGCAGTGAGGCTTAGTACAGGTCATGTGAGCCGGGCTGTATTGGAAAGTCGTGCTCAATACCCCAAGCAGGAAACCATGCTTCTGTGACCTGGCTGTGTGGTAAATGTGACTGGAAACCTTCCATTGACTATCTGTCCGGGAACCCCAGTTCTACCCTCTCACCCACGGGCGGGAAGTCCTATGCAGTCCCCTGCATCACCCATCTAGTACCAGCGAGATTCGTGCATCCGTCTCTTCTGCTTTAGAAGCCTTTGCTGTAGGCATGGGCCTGAACAGAGGAGCGCATTGAATCATCCCACTGGACACATCTAATGCTGTCCCCCCCCCCCGCCCTTGGGTCAATATAGATCGTGCCCGTTTTTACTGCAAGGGCCCATTCCAGACTGGAAACCTTCCATCAGATAATTTTCACCTGGCACGCTTGGAACTCAAGGCTTTGCCCTGCACCTAGGGAGTGCCAAGTTTGGTCCTCCTGTTGCTGATGACACTCACAGAATCTCCAGTAACATTGATACTTCAAGCACACAGAGAAATACCAGACAGGGGCACAGCCTATATGCACTGTCACTCAACCTACTCAACCAATGCACAGTACAAACTCCAGTACCTCTACTGGGAGACTGCGTTCCTCCATCTAAAAAGCAGCACAAGACCAGGTCACAAGTACAACCAAATATACAGTAGTGATGACTTTCATACTCAAATTTGTGCTTGAAATAAACTGAATTTCAAGGTGTTAGTAAGTCAAACTCACAATTTTTCAAAGCCGTTAAAATTTAAATCCTTCTCTGGGAAACTAGCCAGAGCTCTAATGTTAAAGTTGGTTGCTGCACTGTTGAAGTTTCAGAACCACGTGATGTGTATTAGTATGCATGGGGTGACTATGCATGATGTAGAATGTTGAGGGTGGATGCTGTAAAAATAGGATGTTGTATGGAATGTTGGTGTCTGTGTGGTAGGTGAAGCGTGGGAGAGGATTATAGTTGGAGGGAGAATGGAGCCCTAACAGACCTATCAGGCTGTGCTGTAACCTAATGGCCTAACATGAAATTAGAAAGTAATGTCAGACCTGAATGGCTCCAGACGCTTGTGTGAAGACCCTAACCTTCCAACTACAATTAAATTGTTAATTTAATTGTTTACTGCACCGCTGACATTTGCAAAACTACATCCACTCCCTATGCGTGCAATATTATGTATATCTAAGTGGTGCTAAGTGGTTTTAGCAAATTGTATTCTCAGATAAGTTCCCATCTTTAAACCCACCTCGGGTGTTTGTGGAACACGTGTTGTGTGCTTATTTCAACTGAGGCCCTTCCATAGGCTTAGATCTGGAAGTGGCGGGGAGGGCCAGGATGGAGTCAGTTTCAAGTCAGTCATTTTCAGATGACTGGCGGGTCCAATCAGTGTGTAGCACTTCCATTAGCCTGTTTCTTGTAATTAGATTCTGACATTCCTCTGCCTGGATAGAGACTAGAACAATGTTATGTGACCTCGAAAGTCTCAAAGGAATGATTTGTGCTGATTGAACAAAAGCACTCCTCATTGATGCTGACCTTGAAATTGCGTTGTGTCAGTTGTGCATGTGTTAGTGTGCAAGCACCAGCCCCGAGCACCACTGTGAACAGTAAGTGACAGCACAGTGACCCCGGCAGACTTCTTGATTTCTACAAAGGTTCACCTTGAAGGAGAGTTCATCAGTCTTCAATGTTTTACAAGAAGAAACCCCACCTTGCCTCGGTGTGTGCCTCTCTTTAACCCTCTGTAATGCTGCAACACCACTGCCAGTATTGTATTTCTTAGGGGTTCCTCCAAGAATAGATATTTTTCGGTTCCAGCTGGTTTGGCTGTAGCTGTGTTCACATTATGAACCCACAAAGCACCTGTCCTATTGATTACTCAGTTACACAAGCATTGGTCATTTGACATGGTGATCAATAGAGGCTTGGCGTTCGCTCATCCAACTACTGGTGGCTCAGTGGACTAAAACATCCACTGAAGGAATCTGTTTTTGGTCTCATGGTCACAGGTTTGAACCCAATGAGGCCTTTCAGCCTTTTACCCTCCCGAAATCAATACAATGGGTACCACTGCACTGGGTAACTAAACATCAGGTATCAGCACCAAGGTTCTCAAAGTGGTGAATGTGTATTTTAAAATACACGTTCCCACGCGCACTGGCACTTTACGTATATGTGGATCAAGATTGCAATTGCATATCCTTGTGATTTTATACATCGAGCTTACAAAATATTATGACAGTATAGATTGCATGATGATGTTTCATGTTGGTTTTACGAATTTATGGTATGCAATAGAGCAATTCTAATGTTTTTCATTGATAAAACTGTCTTCTGTACTTTTATGGCTTGTAGCCGAAATAAAGTATTTTGAATTGAATTCAAAATACATGTTACGTTACTTTTGCAGCCACAAAGTCTGTGCACCAGAGGCGTATCCTTATCGCAGTGAGGGAGTCGCAGGATATCAGGCCAGGTCTTTGACATCCCTGCAGGTGACCTCCTCTAAAAGTTTGATCTGCTCCCTCCCTATGAAACCTCAGAGAGGGTCCGAATGGAATGGAAGGAGATTTATAGAGCGCATGGCTACCCTTGGGCTTCCCAGCGCTATAGAGCGAATCCAGAGGAGATCAGAGCACTAAGAGAACAATGCTGTCTTTAGTTGTTTACGAAAGGTCAGGTGGTCGGTAACTGTCCGAAGATGCAGGGGCAGGGCGTTCCAAAGTTTAGCGGCATTATAGGAGAACAGCCGACCACCACTTCTGGACCTTTTATCCTCGGGATCGCTGCTAAGTGCAGATTGTTTGACCTGAGGTTCCTACTTGCTTTGTACGGGCAAATCATAGTTGAGTTAATAGGGGTCCTATCCCCTGCATAGACTTATGTGCCAAACAAAGGGCCTTAAATCTAATGCGCTCCTGTACAGGGAGCCAGTGGAGAGCACGAAGAGCAGGCTTTGCCGATTGTCTATTGCTTGTGCCAGTTAGTAATCTGGCAGCGCTGTTTTGGACCGATTGAAGTTTGGCAACTGCTGAGATGGGGGCTCCTAAGTACAGACCATTCCCATAATCCAATCTAGACAGTATGAGTGATTGGACCAATACTTTTTGGCCTGAGATTGGAGGAGAGGCAGGACCTTTCGAGCCATTCTAAGTAGGCCATAGCAAAGGCCTGCCGTCTTCCTAGCTTGAGTCCTAAAACTCATATCTTGATCCAGCCATATACCCAAGCTCTTAATCTCTGACTTGGGATCCGGAGCTGGGCCCATGCAGGGGGCCAGAAAGAGCTACACTTGACATTCAAAGCATTGCCCATTAACATGATCTCAGTTTTTCCTCCATTAAGTTTAAGCTGTGAGGCATCCATCCATCTTGAGATATCCTCGAGACAGGAATAAAGGGCAGGGGTTTTTGGTCAGCTTGGTTAAGACCCACCACCAATTGTGTGTCGTCGGCATAGGTCACCATCCGAATTCCATAGGAGGCTAGCAATGGCTGCCAGCGGGGCCATGTACACATTAAAGAGCGTGGGGCTAAGGGACGCGTCCTGAGGCACCCCACTTAACAGAGGGGTAACTTTGGATGCAATGTTTTCTTCAACCACCTGAAAGGTTCTACCCTCCAGAAAAGAGGATAACCATTGGAGTACGATGCCATCCACTCCTAAACTCTTGAGACGACCGATCAGAATCAGATTGTTCACTGTATCGAAAGCGGCGCTCAGGTCTAGGAGTAGTATGGCTGCGACACCTCCTGAATCAAGAATTTTCTTACTTTCCTCTGGCACTGCTAAGAGTGCCGTTTCGGTACTCTGGCGTGGTCGAAACCCTGTTTGGGAGGAGTGAAGCAAACTGTGCGTTTCAAGAAATCCAGAAAGAATCTGATTGACATATTTTTCGGCTATCTTACTTATTGCCGGCAGGAGGGAGATGGGACGGTAATTGCCCAGGTCTGCTGGGTCCAAATTGGGCTTCTTCAACAGGGCTTTTACCATGGCTCTTTTCCATTTTATAGGAACTTTTCCCGTAGACAATGAAGCGTTAATCAAATTTGTCATATTCGGGGCTATAGTAGAAGCGACCTGTTTCAGAATATTGAGGGGGGCTGGATCGTTGGGAGAACCGCTCTTTACCGATGATAACAGGGTGAGAAAAGTTTCCAGGGACAGAGGGGGAAAGACCTCCAGCGTATGTTCAAAGGGGCCGGAGTGAGAGTTAGTCAGTCCATCCAAAAGATTGCGTTCATCCTCCATACATGGGAGGGAATCCAAGATATGCTGAACCTTGGTGGTGAAATACTCAGCTAAATTATTACACCGTTGCCCAGAAGAGTCAGAGACTGTTCGTGGTACTGGAGCCTTAAGTAATTTTTTTATGATGGAAGACGTCTCTTTGGGCGAATTGGCGGCAGATAAAATCCTACCCTCATAATAAGAGGCCTGTGCTCTTCTTAGTTCTATTTTATAGGTACGAATAGCTGCCCTATAGTCCAGCTTTTTCCAGGTAAAATCTTTTCTCCATTGTCTTTCTTTATCTTTACAGCGCTGTTTTAAAATGCGCAGTTCAGGAGAAAACCATGGAGAATTGTGAGGTCCATCAGTCTTTTTATCCTGGTCTTTGGAGAGACTAGGTTAAGTGATTCCTCAATCCAGTTGCCAAAATCGTCATTAGCTTTGGTTGGATCTGGGGACAGCATTGGTTTAGTCCTTTCCAATTCCTGGGACCATTTTTCCAAAGGGAGCTTGTTCCATAAACGACCAAAGGCCCAAGTAGTCTGAGCCTTGGGTCTAGTAATCGGGGGTGACCAGGAAAGGGTTATCAAAAAATGATCCGACCATGGGAGTGGAATAATATCAGTCCCTATGAGGTCCTCTAAATTAGAGAACACCGGATCGAGAAGGTGTCCTTTAGTATGGGTGGCATGTTTAATTTTTTGAGATAGTTGAAGGGACGAGAGGTCTCTAGCCAGTTCAAAGGCATTTGCGGCCTCCGGATCATCAAAATGGAGATTGAAGTCTCCAAGGATCGTGAAGTTAGCTGCCGAGCTGGCAAAATTGACTGTTGCCTCGAGAAGAGATTTATTAAAAGCTCCTATCGCTCCGGGGGGCCTATAGGCAAGAATGCCTGTGAATGATAGGAGGGGCGAGAATTCAATAATAAAATGGGTGTTCTCGCAGTCTTCTAATGGGTTCCCTACTAAGCGGCAAGTAAGTTGTTCTTTATAAATGATAGCAATCCCGCCACCTCTACCAGTTGACCGATCTGTTCTTTGCATCACGAAGCCAGGAGGGAGTGCTTGCACAATGTCGGGCTCCGAACAGAGGCTAAGCCAGGTTTCCGTAAGGAACAACACGTCAGGATCATAATCTTTGAGGAGCATCCAGATCTCTGCAGTATGTTTCGGCAGAGACCTGCAATTAAGGAGTAGAAAGTTATATTGGGTCTTGAGTGGGGTAGGCTGTAATCTGTGATGAGAGAGATTGATCTGACAATAAGGACATTGTCTGGGAAATTTGTCCGGACAAAATAAGTGGCCACAATTGGTCCCAGATACTTTGTCTAATTTCCTAAGTTGAGAGCTGGTATAAATATATTGGGTAGCAGAGTGAGATGTAGGGGTCCTGGCCCCTGGGCCCGAACGTGCGTGGACGGGCTTGCCTTAGGCGCGCCTTCAGCGCGCCAGCGGCGCGCCCGTTGCGCGCGTCCTCTGCGCGGTCGCATTACAGCGCACTTTATCGAAATGTCACCGCGCCGGTCCCAGCCACTAGACTGCTGACCCGGCGATGAGAAGAGCGGAAGTAAGCAAGCCCCCACGCCCCTAGAGCCTCGAGCAAGCTCTATCCCCCACACACAAAGATTACACTTTTAAAATTCTAAAACTTCAGCTTCTAAAACAGTTTGCAGCCTAAAAATACATTGTTGACTCTAGCGCTCAGGCTCAGACCTGATTCAGCTCCTGCGCGGTCGCGTTACAGCGCACTTTATCGAAATGTCACCGCGCCGGTCCCAGCCACTAGACTGCTGACCCGGCGATGAGAAGAGCGGAAGTAAGCAAGCCCCCACGCCCCTAGAGCCTCGAGCAAGCTCTATCCCCCACACACAAAGATTACACTTTTAAAATTCTAAAACTTCAGCTTCTAAAACAGTTTGCAGCCTAAAAATACATTGTTGACTCTAGCGCTCAGGCTCAGACCTGTCAGGCCTTTGAGTAGCCCAGGTAGGGCTGACATCTTTGGAACAACAACAGAATCACTTCGTGGCACTCTACGAGGTACTATTGGCTACTACTTACCAAAAAAATGGCCAAAACTGGAGGGATAAGGAAGAATCTCTAATCAGAGATGGCCGTTCTTATCTGGGGCACAGGACGCGGATTACAGTTCAGGTGCTCCTAAAAGAGAGAATGGCCTGAGTGTACCTGTTTGAGCTGTGGACCACAAAGCTGGGCAGGAGTTGGAGGGTTGGCGGGTGGTATACCTCCTCACGATGCCACCCGTTCGTTTACCTGCAAAGGCTCTTCTAGCAAATAAACCTGCGGTGGACAGCGCATCACCCAAACTACTTTCTCTGGAATCTTGAATATTTAGAAAAATGTACCCTTACCCGCCCTGCTCATAAAGGTTTGTCGTGGCTAATGGTTGTATATTTGTGGCTAATCACATCAATTACATCCTATCAAGCATCAAAACAAAACACCAATGCAAAAAAAAGCACCACAAACAACAACTGCTCGTGCTCTGCTGTTCCTGTGGGTCTGCAATACATTTTTACCTTGAATGGCGTGTAATTACGTAAAGTGATGTAATAAATTTTACATTTCATACAACAAGCATAATGTGAAATTCCGGAAATACGTGAATTATGCCACTGTAATTTAACGTCCCCCAGGACTAGTGAGGATTTCCATGAGTCAGCAAGCCTAATCCCAATAACAGTAACCAATATCAACTGGATTAGTCACTAATTGTGCTTTTCCAAAGTAGTGCGCTGCTTGCCATAAAGCGCTTCAACGTCTCATGAGGTACAGCAAGTGTTATATAAATGCAGTTACAAAACAATACAATATAGTAATTTAATTAGCAAGGGCTAACACAACCTTCTAGCTGTGATATTTATTTTCTTATGGGTTGCTTGTAGTAAGAAAACATGGAACTTTCAGATTAATTGAAAACCTTTTTTGACAGCATGAGAAATTAATTACGTCAAGGGAGCTGGATTGTGGCCTGTGATTCTCTATATCAGGATAAGGACATAGGGAATAGGGTTGAGGTGCTCTTTCAAGCAACTTCAATGTCATCTTCAGAACAGCAAACTACAATTTCACGATTAGAGGTCAAATTATAGCCAATGATCTGGGCTATCACAATCTCTTTCTCTCTGTGTTGCAGAGATGTCTGCACCCCACCCGATAGCAGATACCAAATTGAGTGGTCTGCCAGGCGTGAGTTGAGCAGTGGGAAGACCGGCGGCCTGCCGCATTCTCTTTGTAAACTTACCTTATGGCGGCCAACCTGCCGGTACAGTGTCTTGCCATCGCTCCAATCCCTGGAGTATTTCTGAAGGGAAACATCTTGTTTGTCTCCATGCTGAGAAGTTTCTGCTTCCCAGAATCCTCTGGTGAGGAGTTCTGGGACAGATAATCCTTCCTAGCCAAGATGGCTGCTACACTATTGAAAGTCATGTTAAGATTCCCAATTCATGATGGCGGCTTCTTGTTTGTGAGGTAATTTCCTGTAGAAAGTGTATGAATAGCTCAGATTTCCTTTGCTCCTTACGTTGCAACACTTTTTTCAACTCCTGACAGTGCATTTCCTCGCTCCTGATCAGTTCTAGGGATTTCTGGGTTCTTCAACCTTAGTAGTTCCAGTTCCTAGGCTCCACTGTTCTTCCCTGGCCTCTCCTGTTTCTCAGAGGTGCAGCCCATTTCCTTGGGTTATTTCCTGACCACCTGGAAGGTTGCTGCTACCTTGGAAGTTTTCCTCCATTTGGGACTCCTTCTGGAAGGCACCATCTGCTGGGGCACTTTCAAGTGTCAGCGGCATCGTGGCCATTTGAAAGGGCCGTCCTCATCACTGGCAGACCAATACTGTTAAAATCTAGACTTTCTGTCTGACCTGCAGTCAGAGGTTCTTCGCTAGGCGCCCATCCCCTGGCAGACCCGACAATCGTTTGAAGTGCTGAAAATGTTTAATTTAGTAGAACAACATATTACTTGGAAGGTGGCCGATTTGTTCTTAATAATTTCCAAAAATCGTTTGGTAGAGGACTAGATCGATATTCCACTTTTAACATATTTATGCTTCCTTCCTAGATACAGTGCACAGATTATCAGGGGAGAGAAGGATTATGTTAGAAGAGACAAGGCAGTTTGTCTTTTTAGTGGGACTCTTAAACAATCTTTGCTATGTGAAAAATGTGAGTCCTTGCCACCTGCCACTGTAAATAACAAGCACAAGAAAAATCAATAAATATGCCTTGCTTTGATTTTGAGTCTTGAGTAAAACATTAAGGAAAAGCCTGCTGCAGTGAAAAAAACCGAAACAAAAATGGGTTTATTTTAGCCTAGAATGCACCTATGAGATATTGAATTTAATGTATACTGAATCAGTCTACTACTGAGATGTAATATAGTCCCTCATCCACTGTAATGCAAGCACTCAATAAGAGGCGAAATGGTACACCAAACAACGAACACTACAAGGAAGGAGCAATATACTCCATGGGAAAACCCAAAGCCCACTCCATGTATTTTTTAAAGAACTGGTAACAAGTCCTACAGATAACTACGCTTTCACTCCAGACTTAAATCCAGACTTGGATTTACCCTGCAGCTGAACTTCTCTTATCAGAAGTGTGACATCAGAAGCATGATAACCTTGATGTCAGTGTGTTTGTTTACTTGCTGTTGTAAGCCTTCGGCTCATGCCCTATTAACTCACAGTGAACTAAAAATGAGTCAAGTAAAAAAACAAAATACTATAAAACTTCTTGTGTCTTGGAGTATAGAAGTCCAGACTTTTCTCCACTCAATTCTCCTTGTTGGCTTCCCTTTTGATGCATTTTCTGTTTTTTCCAGACACCTTGAAGACAAGCTATCACTTTGGAGACTTTGTGGATTCCTGTAATCACATTGGAAGGCTGCCCTTCCCCCATAACTCATGCAAACATCCTCTGATATCAAAGGTTTTGAGAACAACTATGAAATATGGCGAAACTTTGCGATTTCACCTGACCCTCACATCTCGGCATGGTATGTCCTGTGTTGAGGATATTCTGCACCAGGAAATGGGGAAAGCAGCATCAATAACCCCTCTCCACTCCGGTAAGAGGTGCGAGGAGGTGGAAGTGGAATCCATCTCTGTGAGTAGTGGGGTATTCCGCAGCTATTCGAAAGGTCAAAATGGTGATGAAGGGCAGAGCTGCTACAATCATAAATGAGGCTCCAAGCATAGCGGGTGGTAGTGGGTGTCCCAAATATTTATGTATTTCCAATATGATTACAGGCTCTCCTCGTCAACTATTTCCCAATGCAGCTCTAACCCACTTACCCTCAATTCACCCCAACTCATGTGCATCTTACTCAGTAACAATGCAACTGTAAATCACTTATTTCTTACTACTTCCCTAAAGCCCATAGAAGATTGTTCTTATTTAACATAGGTACGCTGTTGGAATAAAAAATGTTTTTAGTTGATTTCTCTTCACCATTGTACGATTTGAGTTAGCATTCGCGGCACCATTTTGTATTCAGTCGCCATTTTGTACCATGATTGAAACTAACTTCTGTCTCACTCTGTCTACCTCAGCAGAAAGCAGCCTCATTGTTTTTTTCTGTATTTCTCCAAAAGTTGAGTTTTGCTGCACTAATGAATAGACTGTTTGTCGTTGCATACTTTTCTCATTAGATAGGCCTGTTCCCACTCTTAGAGCGGCGGGCACGGGCAGAATAACCTTGACGCTAAGATAGCATGTACCCGGTCCCAGGATTGCAGCTCATCCTTCTGTATCTCTTTTGTTCACCAGTTACCAACTGGAAAAATCCAGTCTGGGCGTGTCTTTAGGGGTATTGGAAATGTACTTTATGCATTGCCATGTTGACTGAGGTCAGTCCCTCTGCAGCAATCCAAGGAGGCTGGTCAGACCGTACTCTGCTCGAGTGTATTACTAATAAATACTTTGGTTTGTATTCTCTACTGTCTGACCAACTCTTCATTTGTTTGGAAGGCTGAGAGGTGGTAGCGAGTGACCCGGGTGGCCCTAATCGGGTCACTTCCTTCAGTTGGCACCCGAACAGGGACTCCATCGGGTGTGACCCATCCTCGCCCGTGGACGGGTGGGCAGGTCGGGGCCACGTCGGGTCGGACCGGGGATCCCTGCACGAGAGAGCCTGGTACTCGTAGCTGCCTCGTCTGTCTGACCGGGCGGTGCCTCGTCCAGTGGTCGTCCCGACTGGGGTCCTGAACGGCAAAACCCTTGGATCTGACCGTTTGGTCCGAAGTGGAGTGGAGAATAACTTTGTTTGGCCTGTGTGCACCAGGTGAGTTTGCTATGGTTCTTTGTGGATATGGCGCCATTTTGATTTGCATTTGACTCGGTCTGAGGACCGTTTTTGGACAAGCGCTTGAATTTGTTTGAGTTCTTTGTGAACATGGTACCACTTTGGTTTGTGTTTGATGAGGTCTGAGGACCAATTTTGGTAAGATATTTGCAAATATCTGCTCGGCATAAATAATGAACTTGTTTTCTTGAAAATGCCGTGTCTTAGCAAAGTGTTTTGTTTGGGCTGTCGTTGTTGTTCCACTGATGCTCGATTGGAAGAAAGTCAGCCGGCGCCTCCAGAAGGCTCCCGAACTTCGACGTGTATGTAAAACATGGCCTTGGCCCTATTATGTTTAGTACGTTATGGCACAAATATACAAGGGTCAATGCCGAGTTGCAGTGGCCGTTGACAGGCACTTTTGATGAACAGAAAAATAATTTCTTGCAGGAAAAATTGTTTGCGAAAAGGAGTAGGCAGTCGATGTTTGATTCCCTTACAACATGGCAAAAGGAAGCCAAACAAAGACGAATGAAAGCAGAGAAAGAGGCCCGGAAGGGAAGAATGCAGACAGTGACGCAGAAAGCTGTAGCGTACGATAGAGAGAAAATGGAGAAAGGAATAGAGTGTGCTGATAGGAAATTTATGTTGCAATGTGAAAAGTCTTATGTCGCCCGAGAAGAAAATGATACATTTGTGGAGGATTTGTTAGATGCCCGACCTCCACCCCCATACGCCCCACAGAAAATATATCCTGCTGTACCACAGCCTCAGTCGTCCAGTTGCTATGGCCACAGCGCCTCCTGCTCTTTCCTTGGCTTCGTCTATTGCGGCTGCGATGACTGTAAGTCTCCCTGCTACGCCTATTGCTTCAGCATCTCTCTCTCCAGCCCTCACACCTACGACACAGCCACTAGCGACTTTGATGCCTGTTCCTTCCATTACTACTCCATCTCTGTTCCTCCATTCCCCAACAGTTCTGAGTAGCGGAACGCCCGTGCGCCGACTAGGGGACGGAGACTGGGTGACTGCTAGGGGGCGACTGGGGCGGATATTGATCCGACCTGATGTGGGGGATGAAGAGAAAAAGGTGGTAGCCAATCAGGCCGCTCAGTGGGCTCGTAACCCATTTATAGTGTAGAAGATGTGTGGAGTGTGATGAAAGATTATGAGCCGTTTGTGCAGCAGCATACCCTTAAGCACATGTCGGCTACTTTGATTGGACTGTGAGAACAGTGTTTCAAGGATGTAGCACCTCAGATTATTTATGATATTAGGGACAACTTGTATGCTGCTGGTATGGCACCTGGTGAGGTTTTTGGTAATGTTGCAACGCTGGTCGCTTATCGAAGTAGGTTGCTTGAGCAGAGCCCGAAGACAGTATCCGAGTTTCCGATGAGGGAAATCCATCCCATATATCACCCTGAACTACCGGAGCTACGAGATCAGCATAATGCTGTTGTTAGACCACGGGTAGAGGCCCGTTTCCAAGAACAGTGGGTTTACACTCGGTGGAAAAGGAGTGAGGTGTTGTCCCTCAAGACTCAGCTACCTGACCCCAGGAAAAATCCTACGGCATATTATAAGGAATTGACTGAAGCCGCTTCATCGACAGTGATGACGCTTGCGGATATTGAAATGTTCTTTGGTTTACTGGTACCTGTTGATATTTGGAGGCAGGTGCACACACAGGACCACGTTGCGGAATTGGGTGGCACTAGGGATCAGATTAAAGCATGGGACCTGGGGAGAAGCCTAAGGCTGAGATACTAGCTCTACCTGGTCGAATTATTACGTATATGCATTCACTTATTCCACCAAGAAGGGTAGATTGGGAAAAGTTAACGGCATGTCGCCAGAAGAAAGATGAAAGTGTGTCTGATTTTTTCACTCGATTTGAAGGTGTGTTTTGGGATTTTAGCAGACAGGATTTGTCGGTGGAAGGGGGTGTCCAATTGTTCGTTAACAGATTTGTTACGAACTTGCTTCCTGAGATTGCGACTCGGTTGCAGGCTACGGAGAGCACTTAGACTACCTCCTCCCCTTCTGTGATATTGAGTATGGCGCAGTATTATGAGCATAGGGAGAATGAGGAGAAGGAGAAAGTGGACAAAAAGCATAAAGAATTGAAGACGAAGGTGTTGTTGCAACAGGCTTCCCGAGGGAATGGTAGAGGACGTGGTGGTCCAGACCGACAGCTTCCGCGTACTAACAGGAATACTGCGCCTGTTGGACCAAATCAATGTGCGTACTGTAAAGAGGAGGGGCACTGGCGTAGCGAGTGTCCAGTGCTTTTGCAAAAGGTGGCGGTTCCACGGGGACAAGGGACTTGTGGATGGGGTCGCGGAGATGGTGGCCAGGACAGAGTTCAGGCAGGTGGGACATCAAAGGGTCGCACTAACCAGAACTACTTTGATGATCCTAGGGGCAAACAGTACTACCACGATGACTATGACTTGGACGAGGTGACGGGACTGTCTCACAGCTAGGACAGCCAGGGACAGAGTGAGGGACCAGTTCAGATACCTGTAGATCAGTGCGGTCCTTACGTTACTGCAGATTTTCATGGCTCACCTAAGGAATTTTTGGTGGATAGAGGTGCAATGAATAGCTCTGTTTCTCGGTCACTGGTCCCCGGGGCAGCTCTGTCTGGACATAATAACTTTTCGATAGGCTTTTCGGGTGTACCGGTTGTGAGCCGTATCTCCATACCTCTTACCCTGACTATAGGTCCTTTTACTGTTGATTCGCTATTTTTGTTGACATTTAATTGTGGGGAAAATTTGATGAGTTTAGATTTGTTAAAGAAGTTACATGCGACTATTTATTGTTCTCCGGACGGTGTTTACATGACGATGGGTCCGAATGTGGTCTGCACTAAGCAGTGTCTGTCCAAAGACGCGCCCCTCCCTGTTGAGTTTAAGTATGTGCCGCCCACATTGTGGGCAACGGGTGACAAGGATGTAGGACTCTTGCAGATACCTCCAGTTTCTATTAAAGTTAAAGACAATGCTATTTTGCCTCGTATTCCCCAATATAAAATACTGCAACCTGGGGAGCGAGCTCTGTTGCAGATTATACAGGACCTGATTCAGTCAGGTGTTGTTGAAGAGACGACTGCGAATTTGTGTAATAGCCCTATTCTTCCCATTCTTAAGAGGGCACCTTCAGGCTCCCCTGATGATCACCCCGATATTTATAGTTTTGTGATTGACTTGCGCGAAGTTAATAAAATAGTGGTTCCTCAGTTCCCGGTGGACCCTGACATTACTGCACCCTTCTGACGATGATTCCTTCCTCTGCTAAGTTCTTTTCTGTCATTGATTTGAAAAATGCATTCTTTAGTATTCCGATCTATCCAGACAGCAGCAGGCATTTGTTCGGTTTTTCACTAGCTGGCAGACGCTTTAGATTCTGTCGAGCTCCTCAGGGCTATACTGAGAGCCCTAGTATATATAGCCAAGCTTTAAAAGCCCCATTGGACTCCCTTACGCTTCCCTCTGGTAATGTATTGCTCCAATATGTAGATGACCTTCTCATCGCTTCTGACACTGAGAAGGGTTGCAAAGACAGCACGGTTAAATTGTTGTTGCATTTGGCACACCATGGACATAAAGTATCCCTTTCCAAATTTCAATATTGTCGACAGGAGGTCACCTATTGAGGTCACCTATTTAGGTCACCTACTGTCGAAGGAGGGTAGGAGGTTGACCCCTGAGTGCATCAGTGCCATTGTTAAAATGCCTATCCCTAAAACTCAGAGGGATGTGCATGCTTTTATTGGCATTACCTCCTACTGTCGCCAATGGATTCCCAATTACTCGTTACTAACAAAGCCTTTGCAGGCATTAACCACTAAAGATGTGCATGAACCCTTGCCCTCGACGCCTGAATGTCAGCAGTCTTTTGAGCAATTAAAAGTTGAGCTTTGCTCTGCACCTGTGCTTGGTACGCCTGACTACATGAAGCCGTTCGTGCTGAACGTACATGAGACGGCAGGTTGTGCGCTCTCGGTTTCAACACAGGCCTTTGGAGGTAAGCAACGGCCATGTGCTTATTTTTCTGTGCTTCTTGACCCTGTCGCGAGAGCCCTCCCGAGCTGTCTAAGAGCGGTCGCGGCAGTGGCCGTCTTAATAAGACAATCGGCTGGGCTCGTACTTGATACTGACCTCACAGTTATGGTCCTCCAAGCTGTGGATACCCTTTTGAATAAAACTAAGACACAGCACCTCACCAGTGAACGTCTGACCGGTTATGAGCTAACTCTCTTTGCACCGCATGTTACGATTAAAAGATGTGCCACTCTGAACCCAACCACGTTACTACCCCTCCCTTCTGAGAGTGAGGAAATTGACATACATGATTGTATTTTTCGGACTGAGGAAGAGACGAAGGGACGGGTAGACTTGACTGATGTTCCCTTATCTGACCCCCAAGGGGAACTATATGTCGATGGCTCTTGTTTCAAGCTACCAGATGGCACTACAACAGCGGCATATGCAATCACGACACTACACACAGTAGTTGAGACATTACGAGTTCCCTATCAATCGGCTCAAGCTGCAGAGCTGGTTGCTCTTATTCGAGCCTGTGAGTTGAGTGAGGGACTGGCTGTCAATATCTATACTGACAGTCAATACGCATTTGGAGTCGCTCATAATTTTGGACGGCTCTGGGCAGAGAGAGGATTTCTCACCTCCCATGGGGTGAAAATACAAAATGGCCCCCTTATACATAGGTTTTTGTCGGCTTTGACACTCCCCAAGTAATTAGCGGTAGTAAAGTGCAGCGCCCACAAGGCAATCACTGACAATGTGGGTAAGGGGAATGCATTCGCAGACCAGACAGCTAAGGAGACAGCCCGATGAAATGAAGATGAAAAGGATGTTTGTGGCAGGTCCCGTTAGATAGGTGCCCAAGGTCACTATGTTTGAGGATACGCTGGAAAATGTTAAGGAGATACAGAGTGAGGCAACAATCGAGGAATTAGCAGTATGGCAGGAAAGCACAGCACGTTTGGATGAGGAAGGGTGCTGGACGGGTAAGTCAGGGAAGCAGAGACGGATGTTACCAGATCCATATGTTCTTCCAGTAGTTACTATGGCGCACAGGCCAGCCCTTATCAGTGCAAAAGGTATTTGTAAATTGTTAGATCCTGTATGGCAAAATGATAATATCCCAAAGACTGCCGCCCACTTGGTCAAATACTGCATGGTGTGTATGATGCACAATCCTGGAAAGGGTACCCCTACACCACCTGGTAATTTTGCACCTCCTACTTTCCCTTTTGAGGTCCTCCAGTTAGATTACATAGAGATGGATCGAGTCAACAACTTGAAATATGTATTAGTGGTTGTTTGTGTGTTCAGTAAATGGGTTGAGACTTACCCCACAAAAGAAAACACAGCCATATCGACTGCAAGGCGCTCCTGAAGGAGTTCTTTCCTCGCTTCAGCTTGGTTTGATTTGGAGTGACAATGGAAGTCACTTCAATGCGAAAGTTATCCAATTAGTGTGTGAGGGACTACATATCAAACAGAAGTTTCATGCTGCAAATCATCCTCAGTCAGCAGGTTTAGCTGAGAAATACAATGGTACTCTCAAACTGAAATTAGCAAAGATTCAGGAGAGCACAGGGTTGTAGTGGCCAGATGCTTTACCATTAGCCCTTTTTGTCTACAAGAGCTACGGTCCACTCTAGGATAGGACTGTCACTCTACAAGGTCGTGTTTGGCCGCCCGGCAAATGTCTGGGGCGTCCCGCGTCCTCGTAGGTTCTCTGAAATTGAATACCCTCTGTTAGTGGACTATCTGTATGAGTAAACTAAAAGTCTGCATTCTATTCACCAACAGATCCAGGACTCACTCCCGCCAGTACCCGAGGGGCCAGGACACGACATTCGGCCTGGAGACTTCGTGCTTGTACGCAACTTTCAGAGACGAAGGAGGCTAGAGCTGAGGTGGAAGGGGCCAGTCCAGGTGCTCCTCGCCACCCGCACCGCTGTGAAGGTCACAGGTCGAAAGAATTGGATTCATTGTCAGCACTGCCGCAAAGTGCCTCTTCCTTTACCCAAAGATCAGTGGGTCCGTGAGGGCATCGGGGACTCCGAGTGTGAGAAAGTCCCGCACTTCATTCCCTTTTTGGACGCCCAACTCACGTGGACCCAAACAGAGGCTGAGAATGATGAGATCCTAAATGCGGCAGTGCCCCCGGAGATTAAGGCAATTCCAGAGTCTTCTTCCACTTGCCCCTCTGTGTCTGACACCCTTTTTCCTGACCCCTCTGTGCCTGGAGTAGCTAGGTACAACTTGCATCCCCGATGGAGGAACAGTGCACCAAAGGAAAAGTCAGATTAGCAGGGATGGACTCGATGAGTCAGGTAGCAGTAGTGTAGGGAGAGGCGAGATGGGTGCATTGTTCAGACATTGTACAGGGTAAGCTGAGTGTGTTTCCCAGAAGGGAAGTACATTACCCTGCAATGTGGGATACGGATCTGAGCTAGGACTGAGCAGCTCCACCGCCGGTGCTCAAGAGCGCCAACGTTGATGAACAATAGGAGTCCACCAGTGAGGCTCAGACGGACACTGGGAACACTTGCCCCCCTCTTTGTTTTCTTGTTATCAGCTCCATTGCATTTCCTTTCCCTTGATTATAATGTATCCATTTGGTCGCCCTATTTCCGAGGAGGAGCAGCCATTTGCAGCACCACGTTTAGAGCGGGATGAGTCTAGTTGGTCTGGTTGGTCCACTAAGAGTAAAATAGTTTTTGTAGTGGTTGTTGTGATCTTCTTAATAACAGTACTTGGAGTAGCATGGTTCCTGGAGGAGAAATACCCAGTACATTCCCTGGTTGGTACAATGCCTGTCCCCCCAAACACATGTTTGTAACTTTGGCCCCTCATAAAGGAGAACATCGAAAAACATATGTAGACAATGTATTTTTGCAAATGTTGCATCAGGCCCATGATACGTCTAATGCTACTAATTGCTGGTTCTGTGGTTTACTTCCCTCAGTTACACATAAGAATGATATTCTGTTATCGATGCCATTATCCTTTCTGGGTAGTTGCGAGGGGTGGTTTGAGCTGTTTACTATGGTGCATTATCACTTTCATTCCTCTGCTATGAATATGACATCTGCTGACTCTCGCACAGTGGTAGAATATATACGTTCCCACCAAGGATTTAATTTCACGGGGTCGGAAGGACAAGGGACATTGTCCCCATCAGCTTGTATGAACATATATGAGAAGGTAAAGAACGAAACATGGCTTTGAAATAAAATGTTGGATTTCCAAGGGTTCAATGCCACTGAATATTTCCGATTCTTTCAAATACGCAATATTACTAAGGATGAGGCAATGCCGGTGTCAGTAGTCAACACAACAGCTGGTTTCTGTGTCCAGGGAATAGGGAAGGTAAAAGTGGGCGAGAGCAGTTGCAATTACACATATTCGTTGAGTACGACTAGTAGCCCGCCTTTACTTCCACCACATAATGTTTATTTTGTTTGTGGGTCTCAAGCTTATGTTTGGCTTCCTAGGGGATGGTCGGGTACGTGTTACCTCTCTTTCCTTCTTCCCCCAGTGTATATAGCACCGTCCAATTACCATAAGGACCATCGATTGCAGCGTAGGAGCACATACCTGTCCCGAGTCAGAAGGGTTAATAACACTGAAGATATAGATCAGACAGATACCACTTTGCAGCAGTTCTCAGATGCCATGAAGGGTATAATCCCCTTTTGGGGCCCTAAGTCCAATAGCCTTAACATTCGTCGCCTCACAAGAGTTGTAGAAGGGGTCATTAATACCACAGCTAGAATTTTGACCAATATTACAGCTGAGCTCCTTCAGTGAAGCAATCTCTCGCCATTTTTTTCTCTCTAGTCTAGGCGCTCTCCTCTGGTTCACTCTACTGTATATCCATCCTGGATCCATTCACTCCTTCCTTCCTTCTCCCTTGAGTTATTTTTTCAAATCATAGTTATTAAATTCTATCATACAATCCATGAACATCCAGTCGGCATTGGGTTCAGGTGTTGTCTCAGGAAGCCTGCTTTTGAGGTCGTCAGCTCACTCTGAACTCCTTAGTAGAGAACAGATTACCAGGAATCCAACATCGGCTAACTAAGAACTTTATCAGGTCCTAACTATAAGCATTAAAAGAGTTCTGATGTCTTCAAAAGAGCCTCGATGGAGAGAAACGTTTTCCCTCTAGATCAGTAAGCCCTTTCGATACACCAGATGAGCCCACACAGCTGTGCAAAGAATATGAATGTGTTTGGAGGGGGTTAAATGAATGGGAGACAACAACCATTAGACTACCAAGAACTGATAATCTCTTTTCCCTAACAATAGCCGTGGCCTATCACCTGTGATACAACCTTGATAATATCAGCGCCCATATCTCGATCAGCCTCACATCAGGTACATCAATAACCATCTGTAATGGCACAGTAGCGTGCAGCTGCATACTGCCAGATAAACACTGCACGGTGTGCGCAGAAACATTTTTCCCAGTCACAACTTGAGTGCTTTCTTCAATAGAAAGCAATCTACGAAATAGTAGAGGGCTCTTCAATCTTTGAGAAAATTATTTGGTCTAAAGGAGCCAGGTGCTCTTCCCAAGCTTTCTTGATTATGTGGGTAAGCGGAAACCTATGTGCTTTCTATTTTAAGGGAAGGTGTATTTCGTTGTAATGCTAGTATTGCATTCAGAACATCTCCCACATCTCCCACATCTCCCACAAGGTACTGCAGATGCTATCTTTGAAATATTCTGGACTTGTATTTGAGGTGTGGGATCGTCTCCATCTGTAGTGATGAGGCATTCAGAAGCCATTCAAGTAGACTGTTCCAAATATTGCTATGGGGTGCCTGGATGCTGCACAACCTTGCAATACAATATGTTATTTAGATCACCCATCTCAATCACTCACAGGTCCTGGAGTACATTCTCTCAGTCTCTACTTGTCATCCAATTTCATTTGGCACTGAAGTATTGACAGAAGCTCTTCTGAGGAGCAAAGAAGATCTTCACCCAGGTTGTACGTCACGACATTGAATACCAGTGGCGGCTGGTGAAAATTTTAAGAAGGGGGTGGGGGCAAAAAGATCCATCCTGAATTGCTAGGAACCAATGTGAGCCAGTCTATCTCTCCCATGGTGCAGCGGGGGTGGGCGGGGTTATGGCATTTATCAGTACAATGACACCTGTGATAAGGTGTGCTACATGCCCATCTTTAAATGTTTTTCAACAGCACCTGTTTTCTATAACGCTCAGCGGCGCACCTTCCATTGGTGCAGCAGGCTGATGATTGCTGTATGCGACATTTCAATAAGCTGCCAGGGGACCCATTTCCCTCCTTGCACTAGGGTCCATGACACACTGACCACAGAAAATGCTTTCATAGGAGCGAGGCAAAGAGGCACTCATGCATAGAGTGCAGAACTCTCATCTGGAGGTAGAAGGAGACACTTGGCACACATTCTGTGGTACTCTGGAGATGAGAGAGGGGCACAATGTAGAATCCAGGTTAGAAGTTATGTATTGCATAAACGCTGATTAGTTTTGCTGCCACATAAGAAAATAAATACTCACTGCTGCAGCGGTTTAAAAAGTAAGCAATAATAATTATACCTACATACAACATGAGGAAAAAAGCTGAATAATGGACAATTTATCTGTACTGTTTAAATTAAGTTAAAGCTTTAATGACTCGCCCACAGGGCTCTGTCAGTACACAGGCAATTGAACTCCCTGGGCTGACAGTGTCTTCAAGTAAACATTGAAGATGGAATGCTGAAAAGGGAGGTTTAACTCGAACAAAACGCGAGGGGATGACGGCATCTTGCAGGACTTCAGTATCCATTGCCCTGTGACACCGAAGGCCCTCTCCTATTATATCTATGAGCTGGGAGGAGGTGAGTCCAAATATACTCAATGGGCTGCCTTTCAGAGCCTCAACACACGATGAGGCTCAGTACAAGGGACATCAAGCCTGGTACTTTTAGCATTTCTTTTGAGACAGAGGCAATGCATTTTAACTTGCTGGAAAGTGGAGGGGCGGTGCCCCCAGGTCCTAAAACAGAAACTGCCACTATAGAATACAATATTGTGGGGCCAAAAAATTGGGAACTGAATATGGAGAAACAAAATATTGTGAAGGTTAAGTCCAGGGTCCATGAAGGCAACACAGGACCAAAAAATAAGCACCGATTTTATAGCCCAGTTTCTTTACTATAGTTCCCATTCCTTTCTTTTCACAGCAAATAGTAGACTGTTGAGCATCTAAGGGTGGAAAAAAGTTTAAACCTTGTGATGTTGTCTGGGGTTAAATGGTGTGTACCAACACTTCTGCTACCCTGGAATTTGGGTGAATTGATATTTATGCCTTCCGTTACATGTCTGAAATATCTCCAATGAATCCAGGCTACAAACGTAGGAAAAGACAAAGAAGAAAATGAGTGTGTGTGCCCTCCAAAAGATGAAAACTGATGTTAATATGAATTGGCAAACAACCGGTTTAACATTTGTACATTGTGCAATTGTCTTTGCCAATGTTTGTTTGTGCACAGTGGAAAAACAGCAGACGTAAATAGATGATATAGACTATTAAGGGTTGCCTTCTTTTCTGTAGTATTCATATTTCAAATGCTTTTGTCAGTACTTGTTCCCTATTGCAATTGGGCTACATACTGACTGTAAAATAGCCCTCAAGCACCTCAAGGAAGTGGAAGGACACATCCAAAAAGCCAACAGGCAAACTGAGATTGAAATACCCCTGTAGACTGAGCCAAAATGTGATTGACAATGTCTAAGGCCAATAGCTGACGTTTAAGAAGCTGACAGATACAGGAGTTTGACCCAAAGCCCATCAAAGTAAGTATAGAATACAGTATGCTTACAATGATTGCATCCACCATTACACGTCAAAACTAATAATGGGTGGATGTGTTGAAATGGAAGGCAGGCACCGACTGCCACCAAAAAAATAGCACAGCCCTCATAGGAATACTTATTTGCAGCACTTGATATGTGGGCACATGCACACTACTACAAGTTATGTTATGCTCAAGTGTTGTTTACTAAAGCGCACAACAACCAAAAAGGCCTCCTGGTGGTAATGCTGTGATAACCATATGAATTGAAACTGTAAACAGATGAGTCTTGAGCATCTTTCAAATAGTCAATGCACACCAGTAAGTTGCAAATGAAGATGGAGAGAATTCTACATCATAGATGCGGCGTATGGAAAGGATCATCCACTAGATCTTAATTTGGCAATCCTTGGTAGGGTGTACGCACAAGCTGCAGCTGAAAGTAGAATTGCGCCAAGGAACAAGAATGGTGAATAAGGGCCTCACTGATATCCTGGCGGACAGCCCGGTGTACTGCCAGGGTGATGGCGTAAATTACTCCGTCTCCCTGGATGAGGTACTGGCCAGAGGATTTATAAATGACTGCCAAGCTGGTGGTCATTTATAAAGAATTGGCAGGAACCACCATGACGGCTGTTCTTGTCAATGCTTTTTTCAGTTTGGTGCAGGGCTCCGGCAACATGACGGAGCCTTGCACCAAACAGTTTTTTATTTTCAAAGAGAAAATCCTGAAGTGGATTTTCTTTTGAAAATAAAGAAATATCATTCCCCTCTTGCCATGGGAGTCATCTCCCATGGCGAGGGGAGCATTATTTCTTTTTTAGTGTCCGTTACAGCCAGGGTTTGCCTGGTAGTGACGGCCAGTAAAAAATGGCTATATGTCCGCCCATCCTAATTGGGAAGATGGACATATAGCCAATTCTCCGATGGCCCTTACTCCTCAGGCTGTCGGAGAAATTTGACAGAGTAATCACCGATGTGGCCAAACTTAAGGTCCACCCACATCTAAATCGGGCGGGCAGACCATTGTGTTGGCAGAGAGGGAACCCTGTCGCAACAGCGACGGAGTTCCTTCTCCCCTAACATATAAATCAGGTCCTAAGTCCTTAATAAAAAGTGGAGTTGCCCTGTAGATACATTTCTGGCAGATACATTGGGCCTGATTTTGAATTTGGCAGATAGGTCACTCACCACAAATGTGTGGATATCCTGTCCGCCTTATTACAACTGCTATGGGATATAATACACTTCTAGTAAGGTGAACGGGCTATCCGTCACATTTGTGATGGAGTGATCCATCTGCCAAACTCTAAATGGGGCCAATAGTGCCTTGAATGAGAATCATTTTCAATATGCAGCCAATGTAGCTGTACCAGATAAGAGACTGATATATGTCAAGGAATTCTCAACGTCAATCTTACTGCCATATTGTGGATGATCTGAAGACTTTTTCAAGGAAACATTGGGTTGTGCTAGATCCATTACAGTAGTCAAGGTGGGAGCCTACCATCTCTCGAGTTACTGTACATTTCTATTCTCCTAGCAGAATGGAAAGTGTTTTCCTGAAGACATTCTGTAATTTGAACAGCACCACCCAGCTTCCTATCACGTACAAATCCAAGAATCCTTACGGAATTCACTGGGACCAGACAATCTCCCAGCGAAGAAGGCCACCAGTCCTGAATCAATCTAATATGACATTCTCTCAGTATGAGCATCTCTGTCTTATCTGTATTACATTTTACATAATTCTTTCTCATCAAGTAAGCCACTTCCTCAATACAATCTCTAACATTTGCCCTCGTCAGATTAGTGTTCACTCCTCATGTTTATTATCTACACCAGTTATTAGATCCAACCCATAAGAACTAATTAGCTAAGCTAAATGGGCCATATATGTTAGAAAGGGTTGGACTCAATGATGATACCTGAGGAACACCAGAGTCTGACTTGGCAAATCCAAAAGTGTATGGTGGAAGCATAACTGCCTGGCTACGGCCTTCCCAAAATCCAAGGAAAGTTCCAATTTCACTGAGCCACGAGACCAGTGTTGAGTGAGATACCGTGTGAAAATCTGTGGATAAATCCAACCGGCCAAGAGCAGCTGCTCTGCCCTTCTCCTGGATCAGCTGCAGCTTATTCATCAAAGCTACCAAACCAATTTCAGTTCCGCCTTATGCATGAAAATCTGCCTGATATTCATGGGCAGCATTTTCACTTATGTATCTGGATATTCGAATATTCACCACTCTTCCTTTGACATATTTGGTAACCGGCAGATTAGACAAAAGCTACTAAAATTTGGAGGACCTGCCGTTGGTTTCTTCAGTCAGTAAATATCTTATTATTGCCTTCTTTTAATCTTCTGGGACTTCTACTGTTCTTAAAGAACTGTTTATTTTCTGAGTTAAATATGGTGCTGTAGTATCCATTGCCAGGCTGAAAATTTTAGCAGGACAAGGATCACGCAAAGAGCCTAATTTAACCTACACGGCTCACTCCTTTACTTCTGTTATTGAAGGTGGCACAAATTGTGTCTGTGGAGTATTTGTTCTTATTGGTTTATCAGAAGGCTTATAGTCAGATCTATTGGAATTATGCAGGAACGGAAGATCAAATAAGACTGAACCTATTGCGATATTTCAGTTTGCCAGCCGTAATCCTGTATTTTTTAAATATTCTCTTAACATGCATATATAATGAATTGATTATTAATTGGTATTAGAACATTGGAATGTTGGGAACTCCATTGTAGACAATGGAGTGCTCCATGCTTCTACGGGCCGGTAAAGGCCCGCAGAGCAACATTTCAATGTTTTACAAAGGCCCCTCGGAGATCGAGGGGATTCGAGAGGCCTTTGTTTTATTTGTTAGAACATTCTGCCCTCTAGTGGCAGAATGTTCTAATAGCCTTATAGCCCTTCGTAGCAGGGCTATACCGGCTATTAAAGTCCCGGTCCCTTGTTAAAGTCCCTCGCCTTCGGCTCGGGCCTTTAACGCGGGAGCGGGCCTTTAATAGCCGGTATAGCCCGCTACGGCGGGCTATAAGGCTATATTAAAACTACTTAACTTTAACCTCCGATTCCTGGTCCTTATTGTGTGGAAAAATGAGTTTCAGGAAAGTTGAATTGTTTTATTATTGCTAACTCCCTTGGCCTCTCAGTCAACTTAAGAAGATCCATCAGATGAGAGACTGTAAATCAGGCACCAGCGCGCTCTCAACTCAGGCAACTTATCAACATATCAGTCAAAGAATTCAATATAGCACATACAAAACATAGTCAAAATATCATGATATGAGTCAGGGAATGTAATTTAGCACAAACAGAGCACATACAACACTCAGGCTTTTTGAAGGTTAAAGACACAGTCCATCCAGTGAGGAAACAGCGGTAGCTCTGCTTTCATTTGCAGGGAGTTTGGTGAAACGTCACCTCTGTAAAGGGGACATCTTACCTCGTGATGCCAGGACGGTCTGTCTGCAGGAAGCGAGAAGGGAGGCTCCCAGGTGAGCAGAGAGGTCAGCAGAGATGAAGGCTCCACCTGCGCTCAGGTAGGACTGCTGTGACGGGCAGCCTGTGTCAGCAGACTCGATCACAACAGCCTGCAACACAGAGGAGTTAAGTTACAACAGGAAGGTAACTGAATGCGAAGCATGCGTGCAGAGAAGGAAGTGATGGGGCGAAGGGGGGGGGGGAGAGAGTGTTGAGGAAGAGAGTAGCAGAGAGATGCGCGTCTTGAGAAAGGATTAGTGAGGAGAGATGTGACAGACAAGAGGAGGAAGGAAAAAAGGGACAGGAAGGAAAGAGTACATTATGGAGGGAGAAAGACAAAATGAGGAAAGGAAGGGGAAGGTATGAAGGAAGGGAGAGGTATGAAGGAAAAAAGAGAAGTTTGAAGGAAGAAAAGAGGTATGAAAAACGGAAAAGGGTGAAACCAAGGAGAGAAAGACACATGAAGTAAAATAAGGTGGAGAAGAAAGCAAGAAGGTGAATGAAGGCAAACTGAAGGAAGGAAGAGCAGAATAAGAAGAAAGGGTGGGGATGGAGGGTTAGAGTAAGAAACAGACCGGCGAGCATGGGGGGCAGGGAGGATCACAAAGAATGAAGTAAGCAGGGGACGGAAGTAGGAGTAATGGAGAAAGATAAACCCAGAAGGCAGGGTGAGAGTGTGTGGGATATGAGGAAGGTGGGGAGGAGGGGAAGAAGGAAACGAGGGAGAAAAGCAAGGAAGTAAGAAAATTGGGTAGGAAAAGGGGACCAGTGGAGAGAGGAGATACCAGGAGGAAGTAAAGGATGAAGGAATGAATAGACGGAGAAGAGAAGCACTTGCGGGAAGAGAAAAGTGAGGAAGGAAGATGGGAAACGGTAGGGGGAGACATGAACGAAGGAGACAGATGAGAGAAGAGGAAAGAATGAAGGGAGTTAAGACGGCAAAGAAGAAGGATGATATAAGAATGGACGAAGGAACAAGGACGCTACAGCAGAAGGAATTGTGGGTAGGGGTTTGAGGACAGTACGACGAATGCGTGTAGTAAGGGAGAGAGGGAAGAGAGAGAGAGAGGGGTTTAAGGAAGATGAGAAAAGAAATCAGTGGTAGAAAGAAAGACTACATTCAAGAGAAGAAAGCATGCGACCAACGGGAAACGAAGAAAGCGGAAAGGAAAAGACAAACGAAATCTTAGACAATCAAAGGACGAAACGTAAAGAAAGCGATAAGCCATACTCGGAAACCGTTTTAAACACAAACTGTCATAATGAAAATGAAGTTTCATTGTATGAATGGTGTGGTTTACAGTCTGATATCGGCAATTGATTGACAGGTGCCTCATATCATGCCTCTAATATTAAACAGCGAGCGAGCGGGATAATGACATGTGCGCGATGTGCGACTCGGTGTCAGATTCACACTGACACGCAGCGCGATCTGTGAGAAACAAGGGGGGGGAGGGTCTGTGGTGAGACAGTCAAGGTGTGCTGTGGCGTCCTGCAGCCGCTCTCTCTCCAGAAACCCAGCAATTGGCGGCTGTCGGGGGAGAGGGGCTACACAGGACAAGGGTGTGCAGGGCTGCAGGGGGACTATCATTTGACCCCCAGATACCAGGTGTCAAGGCCTGGTGGAGGGTGGGGTGTAATTGAGAGAGCCTCCAGTGGCCCAATAACTGCTGGGGAGTCATCGACTTACCACGCAGCGGTTTTAAGGCAGACAAGGGCCCCCTCCTTTCACAGGGCCCCCCACTAAAGTGATATATGTTTTGCCGCCTCTGCCTCTTTCTCTGCCTCCAGCTCCCTCCGTTCCTTCGGCTAACATTACTTCTGTCTCGGTCTCTCAACTTATCTCCACATCACTACTCTAGTCTGTTCGTTCCATCCTCTTTTTCTCTTCACCTCTGTTGCTCTACCCCGTCTCTCCACAAATAAACTCACCCCTCGTTAAGAATCTTTCGAATGTCTAGCTTATCCCCATCTGACTTACTCCTCACTTCACCTACTACTGTCTCCCACAGACCTCTCTAAAATATACCTCTCTTTCCGGTTGTACTACTTAATATCGATCCCTCCTCCATAATAGTGTGTTACAATGAATTTGCATATGTGGAGTAAGGTATTTACCTGTAAATATTTTATTTTCAATAGTTTAGTGTGTACCATCGATATTCTGGTGTCGATGTTCAGGGTGCATATCTCTCTACCCCATCTATGTAATGTAATGTAATAATCCATTTGTAGAGCGCAGACTGTCACTCCAAGGAGCATCATGGCGCTAAACGGAATCCAGGGATGGGAACTCAAAACCTGATTGACTGCTAATAGTCTGAGAGGGACCTCAGATCAGAGTTTTGCAAAGAGAGTCAGATGCGCTGAAAATCCAGGTTTTTAGGACCTTCCTGAAATGGAACTCAGATGTAATCTGGCGAAGCTGTGGAGGAAGTTTGTTCCATGCCTTTGAGCCTAACACTGCGAGTGATTTTCCTCCCTTCGTTGCCAATCTGAAAGCTGGTATTTTTAGCTATCTCTTTACCTTTCTCTCACATGCTTACCCCACTACCACCCTCTATCTCTCACGTCTCTCTTTGTCTCAGCCCTCTGTCTCCACCTCATTTCCGCTTCCACCCCACTTCCATGCCTCTCAACAACATCAATTCACCTCTCTTTTAGCTTCACCTCTGTTTACCTCACCTCTCTACCTTTCACCATCTCTCCAAATATTCCCTCTCTCTACCCCTGTCTCTTCCCCTTCTCTACCTCACTATTGTCTATGACCTTTCTCTGTACCTCATTTCTCTTTACCTCACATTTCACTCACAACCTCATCTCTCACTACCTAACCTCTCAGTTTACATCACCATCCATTCTCTACCTCATCTCTCATATCCCCCTCTCTGTCTCTGCCCTGTCTACCTCTACTTTCTCGCTGTTTTAATACTTTCTCACCGTGTCTCACCTATCTCTTTTTTCCATCATGATCTCATCAGTCTCTAAATCTCTCTCTCTTGCTCCCACGCTGTACCAATTCTCTTTGTCTACTGCTCCCTTTTTAGGTCTTGCCTGAGCCAGCGCGCATGCGCTGCTCTGCGAGGCTTCTAGTAAGGACTTTCAACTCGAAGCACACGCTCGTCACACTCGTGCGTGTGCTTTTTTTTTAGCTGACACGCTATTGGCCTTTGCGTGCATCTTTTGGAGAAAGACAGCATGCAATTGGCCAAAGGCAGGTGCATGTCCCGCCTTCTCTCTCCCCTGGCCTAGGGAGCTCGGGAGCGAGCAGCAGCGCGGCACTATGCCTGCTGCATTCCTGACATTCCTTTCGCGGCCGCGTGGCCGCGCTTGTTGTACAAGTGCCACGACTTGGAGGGGGCCTAGTTCCTGGCATTGTGACGTCAAAGCCGTGACTGTAACCTGCATTTTAAAATTATAAGAGCAAACAGGTTTCCTCGAAGCTGTTGTTCGGTTAACTTTAACCGCCATATGATGAGAGAGACACAGAGGCAAACAGGCAGTTTCCGAACGTATCGACCTTGTAAATACATAGAATCACTCCGCAACTACACAACGGGACTAAACGCAAACTGGAGCGCCCAGAACCGTACTCGGTTCACACACGTTAGCATGCGCATCATGGAGCTACGAATTAGAAAATATAGTTGTAAACTGCCAATTACACGATACCCACACAGTGCATTATTCATCCCTGCTGCATCTGCACCGGGAGACGACGTCAGCCTCCTGAGGCTGGGTCGCCTAGACACTGATCTACTTCGTACAGCGAGCGTGTCTAGCATAATCTGTTGAGAACTACAAACAAATTCACTCGTGTATATTTTTGTACTGGTTACGAGTCTTTTTTTTAAATATAAAAGGTATTTTAAGTACACTATACATAGTTGCACTTTTTTACATTTCGCAGTTGAGGATACATGTAATATAGTCTTGTTCATTAAATGTCATTCCTGAATCGGAAATAATTGCATCATACGTTCCTTACTCACGAGCTTTGCCTTTTCATTCTCGTTGCACATACAAGAGTGCTTGCTCATCGTGTGGTAAATAGGTCAGGTTTTCGCCCTACAAGGCAGCATCTCAGCCTCCTCCTCCGCACCTTGTTGTGTGGTAATGACGAGGATGAGTTGAGGACATGGCCATCACCTAACTCCCAGTGCTGGTGCCGTGCTAGAGCTGGCTTGCCTTCGCCTGAATTGACCGGGTGCGGTCGGTCCTGAGCGCGCCCAGAGGCGGTGATGCTAAAGTCTGAGCTGAGAAGATGCAGATGCACTGGCCCATTGCGGTTAAGACAGGGCTGGCACAGCTCAGGGCGATCATGAACCGTCAACACTTCCACAGACCCAGAGGCCATGCCGGGGTAGTTGTAAGAAGACGCACGCAGGCTTAGATAAGCTCACGGCCACCAAAACTAACATGTACGAAGTTTCTGCATCAAAACTCTTCCTTTGCAAAAAGTAGCAAGCCACAAAACCAGAATGTATAGATAACCGATCACATTCCTCAACTCAAAACTCAAAACAAGATAGACGGACCGTTAACGTGTGTTCTGTGCCGGAGTTATGAATGCATTTACATCTACAACTATACATGTTGAAAGAAACAACCTACACAGGGACTAGGGAGCCTTGAAATGAGTTGGATATAGAATGTAATGTTCTCGTATGCTTACATGTTAGGTAGGGGTTGTCTTCGGTGTTTGTGATTCCAGAGAGAAAAATATGTTTTTTTCTGAAGCAAAACGCATTGACGCGTTTTCACTTGAATCGGAAAATATTAGAATGTGTTATTAGTCGAAATATCAGGTGTAACTAAATTCGATGTAAAACGCATCTCACATTCTCGTTTTATTATATATACATAATACTTCAATAAGCCTCCGTAAATCTATACTCAGAGCAAGGCAGCGTGAGAGGGTCTGAGGTGATGACCTTAGGACGCGCCTCATAGTGGAGCAACACACTTGGCAGTCTGCCACCGGTATCTTAGTTCACTACTAACCGGAATTAGGCAGTTCACCATCAAGTACGTACTGAAAAGAACAAAACGGAAGGGATCGGAAACTGCACCATTTGTTATGGTTAATTTTGCCAGTGATACAATGATGCGTCTATTCCTTTTTCGCAGTTAATGACGATAACCTGGCAACAAACCTTTTTGGTTCTAACATGTACGTGATGCAGAAGTTCATCTTTTTAGTGTCTGGACCAGCGAACCCCCACTTGTTCGAAAAACCATAACTGTTAATATAAACACATACATTTCCGTACGTGAGAAGATGTATATTTAAATCTCATTAACTTTTTTGGTAACCACAGAACAAGAAGTGATTGGTGTTTATGGGTGTCATTTCTGTCCTGGTACCAATAACATGTCAGAGGCCGCGATACAGCATGTGAGCAATGTTTAACTATATGTCTGCACTGGAACGGTGCATGATGGTACTTCACAGCACAAATGGTAGCACAAACCACTTCTGCATGTAAAAGATATTTTGAAAAAAAAAACACTGCGTGGCAGAGCGCCCGACCCTTGTAATCTGTGCAAAGGGGACATAACCTGAACAGCTACGTAAGTACCCACACCTTTAAACAAGCATTGGCAATGCCAATAGGTCTCGCTGTATAGTGGAGTTTAGTGCGTAGATATTAGTGAAGAGTAATCTTAGGAAGTAGTATAAAGTGTTGTAATTTGTTTTTGAGTGAGTATAGTGTTATAGAGTGGATTAGGGTATTAGAATTTAGTAGGCTCAGCATCCCCTGCAGCGCTAATCATCAGCGTGCAGCCCAACCGAGTTTCATCAGCCACGGAAACGGCTGATTCGCCGATACATAGTTTCTGCGTTGTTCAGGCTTATGAATCGTAACGTGACAAATCTTTCTCAATGTCACCCAGTCCATCAGTTTCACGTGTTTGCGAACCCACCCTCAACTTTTTGTTTGTTGTAACAGTTTGGGCGAGGAGCGTAGCACTAGGTGGTGCAGCAGCTGCAGTGGCACCGGTGCCCAGTGAGGCCTAATGAAGTATAACTAGAGAGGTTCTCAATGCTGCGTTAATTTACCAACCAACAAGGGGTCGGAGGATCAATTTCCTGGCTTGCACTAGGGCCCATGGCATGTTTGCACTTGCTTTGGGGCTGTGACGTTTATTTTTTAATGAAGTTTTTGTTGGTGTTTTTCTCCATAACATGATGATCGTAATGGCATTAAGGCTGGCTATCAGTTGTCTAATCCCAAAACCTACTATATTGATGCAGACACTGAAGACAGATTCAGCTCCCGCGCTCATACAGCCAAAAGCCGAGATCTATTGGCTATGCCAATGCTTGTTATACATCGCTCTACCTTGCTTCTTTGTCTGTACCTTGTCTCTACCTCGTCTCTACCGAACCACTCTCTTTTCTTTACTCTCTATCACTACCTTTTTATGAACCTCAACTCACATTCAGACCAGTCTCTCTGTTTCACCTAATCTCTCTTTCTACTACTTACCCCCTCATTTACTTCTCTCCTTGCCTCACTACTCTCTTTACCTAACCTGTCCCTCCATAACTCATTTTTGCTCCTCTCTCTAAGTCTCTACTCACTATACTTTGCATTTCTCTATATTTATCTCACAATCACACCTACCTGTCTACATTCTCAACTTCCAACTCATCTCTCTTTCTAATTTACCTCTCGCTCTACCTCACATCTCCATGTACCCAACCCTCTTTTCCCTATCCTTGTTCTAAATACCTCAATACCACCCTATCGCACTCTAATATATTACCTCTCTGTCATTCTCTTTTCTCCGGCTCCATACTATTTCTCTTACTCTGCAAAGCTAGAGGTCACTGCCAGCCAGGAAGTACACACAAAGAAAGAAATGGGAAGAAAGAAGAAGAGCTCTGATTTCCATTGCTGCAGTGAGAATGCCAGATGTGGATGGGGGGTTTATTAGTGATTATGAATGTCAACAATTAAAACGACAATTTCAAGTGCTGTGTGCATATATTTAATTTTCATATTATGGTCTAGTCCAATAAACATCCACCAAGTCACATGCAAGAAATTGATTATTCGTTGAGGGGGGCAACAGCCCCATTCACGTAATAAACAAGATCCTTTTCAGGGTAAACAAAACAAGTCACAAAATAAACCTGTGCTACAGCAACAAATGATGGATGGAATGCTGAGTAAATCAAACATTCACCGCCAGTCAGGAGATCTGGGTTAAATCCATCATTCTTTTGCTCACTACGCCACCCCAGTTTTGACCCAGCCATATGCAAATCAGTCTTTACCCTGCTCCTCATGGGAACAGTCCAGCCCGAACTGCCAATCCGGGTCCTCACTGGACCGGAAACAAGCATCCTGGGGCCGGTTTTGCTGTATCACCCCTCATCAGCCAGGCTAGCTTGAATGCAGTGGCCCAGCGAGTAAGGGACCCACGTCTGGGCATACCCATCCCACTGATGGATGGAATGCTGAGTAAATCAAAAATTCATCCCCAGTCAAGAGATCTGGGTTAAACCTGTGCTTAACCTTCTGATAACTTGGCACAAAAGCAATCAGGCTGAACTTAGAGGCAATGTGTAAAGTATTTTTTTCAGCTCTCAGAAAGTAATAAAGTGCAAACACAAGAATAATCCCAAACAAAGTTAGCAAAATAGAGTATATTTTAATTAAAAAAATTACACCAAAATGACAAAAATCAAATCAGTAGAATTAGAGTTATCAATTTTTAACATTTTCAGGAGGCGTAGCACCAAGAAGCACAGAGCACCAATCGCGGTTATCTGGTTGTCCCGGAACGGGCCAAAGAAAAAAATTAAGGCTGACCGCAATGGAGCGACGGTCAGATACGAGAACCAGGTTCGTCCCAGTGGAAAGTTCTACCATATAGTCCAGTCTTCAATCTAGAAGCAGTTGTCGACTAGGTCCTCAGCAGTCAGGATGCAGGCTGGATCCAGAGAGTGGTTCGTCAAGGACGGCTTGCTGAAATCCCAAGCTTTGGTTAGAACCTCGCATTGGTGGTGTGGTTGTCATCAGCACTAAGAGCTGGTCAATGGTTGGAACTTCTTCTTGGCGGGAAACGCAGGGTGGGTGTTGTCAACGTGAAGTTCGGCATCTGTAGCCAGGAAGGTCTTGTCGGCAGTCAGATTCGGGTCCTGGGTTGGCCTCAGTAAACTTAATGTGCATTTGCGAGGAGACAGAGGATGGTTCTGTTCGACGCAAAGTGTCCAAAGCCTTGTTTTTCACCTGGAGTCGTGTTCTTGGAATTCTGAGTTTGGAGGAGTACACTCTAACACCAACCCAGGGTCCAGGAGGGGCACCTCTTGGGCGTTTGGACTCATTCCAGCAGAGGATAGCAGCGGAGTTCAGGTAGGTTCAGTTGGTGCTGGTCAGGCATTTGCAAGGAGGCCTCTGAAACCTTGTTGTGTCACGATAGCCTTCAAGTCACTTCTTCCATCCTGGGTCTAATGCAAGCAGTTCCAGCCTTCGTTCAGGCTTCTGACAGCAGGACAGTCCTTCTTCTGAGTCTCCTAAGGTCCAGAAGTTCTCATTCAAGGTTATGAGGGTGGCACTTTTATGCCAATTGCCAGCCTGTGTTTGAGGGGCAATCCTTGGACTACTCACAAAATAGTTCTGGCAAGTTCTTTCATCTTCCCTGGGCCCTTTTGTACCATATATTGAATATTGAAGGAATACACATCGCAGCACAGGAGAGTCATTAGCAGTCATGTCATCCGGGACCCTGGCAAACAGACACATTTAGTTTAGGCAGGAAAATGCCAACTTTCTAAAAGTGACATTTTCAGGATAGTAACATGAAACCCAACTTTACCATTAAAGAGGATTTTAAATTACAATTCAAATGAATGGAAGTAGGATTTCCCTATCCGCTCTCAATCTGATGTTATCACTTATTAAGTGTAATAAGGTAACCCAGTGTTAGTGTAAGGGAGAGTGAAATGTAGTGGAAAAACAACTTTTGGAGTTTTTCACTACCAGGACATGTAAAACGTAAGTATACATGCACTACATTTTAAATACCTTGCACCCTGCCCTATGAGGCTTTAGGGCCTACCTTAGGAGTGACTCTGAAGTATTAAGAAGTAAGGGTTAAGCTGACAAAATGTTTATTTTGCCAGGTTGAAATGGCAGCTTTAAAACTGCATACAAAGGCTGCAATGGCAGTCCTGAGACATGCTTTAAAGTGCTACTTTAGTGGGAGGGACAATGAGTGCTGCAGCCCACTAGTAGCATACAATTTACTGGCCTTGGGTGCATGTAGTACCATAAACTAGGGATTTATATGTAAATTAAATGTACCAAACAGGTGTATACCACCGTTACTATGATTGGAGGCGATAGCACACAATGACTTTTACCACTGTTAGCAGGGGAAAAGTGCAAAGTCGAAATGCCTACAAAAACAGGTTCTGCAACAGAAGGCTATAATCTGGGGGGTGACACTGCAGAAAGGACCAGGTCCAACAAAGTGGCATAACGAAACTTGAGGGGGCTCCCCTGCAAAGTTCATGGAGGGGGCCCCCCTCACTCCGGACCCAGTCAGGAGCTCTCAGGCCCGCCCCTGCACAGTGCCTGAGGGGGCCCCCTGGAGCTTGCCCCAGCACCGGGGGGGAGGTGGGGTGGGGTATTGTTACTTCATTGGTCCAACAAGGGTCTCAAGGCGCTGGGGGGCGGGTGCAGGTTCCAGTCCATCAAGGAGAGGGTCTGTCGAAGAGCCAGGTTTTGAGGTTTCTTGCGAAGATGGGGAGCGATGTTGTCTGTCTGAGGTGGAGTGGAAGGGCGTTCCAGGCTCTGGCCGCGAGGAAGGAGGGGCCTCCCGATCTGGTCTTTCTGGTGCGGGGGACCACGGCGTAGGAGAGCTGGGCTGATCATAGGGTCCTTTGGGGTGCGTTGAATTTGAGTTGGCTGTTCAGGTATGCTGGCCCGGTGTCGTGGAGGGCCTTGGGTGCGTGGGTGAGCATCTTGAAGGTGACTCTAGCCTCGATGGGGAGCCAGTGGAGTGTGTGCAGGTGCTGGGAGATGTGGCAGTGTCTTGGCAGGTTGAGGACCAGTCTTGCGGCGGCGTTCTGGATGTTCTGTAGCTTGCGGGTGAGGTTTTTGTTTATTCCGGCGTAGAGTGCTTTGCCATAGTCGAGTCTGCTGGTGACCAGGGCATGAGTGACGGTCTTTCTGTGTTCGAGGGGATCCATTTGAAGGTTTTACGTAGGAGGCGGAGGGTGGGAAGCAGGAGGGCGAGACGGAGTTGATCTGGCGTGTCCATTTTGAGCTCGGAGTCTAGGATGATTCCCAGGTTGCGTTGTGTGGTCCGTGAGGGTGGGCGGGCTTCCAAGGGCGGGGGCCACCAGCTGTCGTTCCAGGCGTCGGGGTCTGGGCGCATGATGAGTACTTCTGTTTTTTGGTGTTTAGTTAGTAGGCAGCTGTTTTTCATCCATTTGGCGACGGCTTCCATGCCTACTCGAAAGTTGTGTCTGGCGGTAGTTAGGTTCGTTGGATAGGGAGAGGATGAGTTGGGTGTCGTCTGCGTATGACACAATGTTTGAGTCCGTAGGGTTCTGACGATGGGAGGCGAGCGGAGCCATGTAGACGTTGAAGAGCGTGAGGGCTGAGGGAGGACCCCTGGGGGACTCCACAGGTGGTTGGTGTAGGGTCCGAGAGGAAAGGGGGGAGTCTGACCTGCTGCGTTCTGCTGGAGAGGAAGGAGCGGATCCAGTTGAGAGCCTTGTCCTGGATCCCTGCATCGTGGAGTCTGCGTATTAGGGTGCGGTGAGAGACTGTGCCGAACGCAGCTGAGAGGTCGAGGAGGATGAGGGCTACTGTTTCTCCTTTGTCCAGTAGGGTGCGGATGTCGTCCGTTGCGGCGAGGAGGGCGGTTTCCGTACTGTGGGTGGTTTCCGTACGGGGGGTAGGTTGGGCCTCCCTGCACCGCAGGGGCTGCAGGAGCCTATGTTATTTTCCTGCCTGTGCCATGACAGGTGTCCTCTGCAAATTACTGCCTGAATCCCAAAACATTGTGCTGTCTGAACCCAGGTTTGATCTTTGCATGAAAAGCTGCCCCTCTGTGGTATGATGAGCAGTCCACTGCCTCATCCCAAGCACCATCTTTAAATTATGTTTTCTATGCTTTATTATTGTTGTATCATTCCAAAATAGTATTATGGTGCATCTAGATGGCATATCTGCCTTTTTTTGTTTCAACACGGTGTACAGACAGTGGGGGCTCCTCAGTTATGGCGGAGGAACGTCACCCCACTGCTTTTAAGCAGTGCCAAGGAGAAACATAAAATGATAATAACTTTGAGTTAATATCATTTTATGCTTGTGCTGCTTTGCGGGCGGGTGGGCAAGGCTGCTCTGCTCTTGGGGCAGGGGAGGAGTGGTTTGCAAACTCCTAAGTGCACATGACTGTTTGGCCAGCCCTCTCAGGCCACCCAAAACAGTCATGTGCACTTTCCCTGTTCTCCATGCACGCTGCATTACAGCCTGCGTGGAGAACATGCCCAGGTCCCTATTTCCTGCCTGAGCGTCGAACCAGGACACTCAGACCAATCACAATGCTGCATTGCACCTTTGTGATTGGTCAGTGGGGCCTGGCTGTGCTTCCTGTTCCTCGAGTTCGACGAGGAGAGCAGGAGCAGAGACGCGGAACCCGGCGGCAAGGTAAGTTAATTTTTTAATATATTTTTTTATATATTACGCACCCCCAGCGCCCACGACCCACCCTCCTGCTCCGCCACCCGTGAGCCATGTACAGGAAGCATCCCCTTGCATGGAATCAGAGCTGCCAACTTTGGAACTAGGGAACCAGGTTCGAGTCTCACTCAACAGTCGGTGATTCTGGGCAAATCACTTAATCTCACTGTGTCTACCAAAAAATTAATATACCCTTTGTGTAACGTAACTGGTGCTCATGTAAAGCGCTCCAATACCTTTGGGTCGAGTTCGCGCTATATAAAACTGCACACAAAAAAAGCATTTTCTGCATAATTTTGCTTAGTTTCCAACAAAAGTTTTCCTGGGGAAAAATGACATCCCTTCGCACAGCCCTACTCCTTCCCTTTGTTGTCTTGTGCTTGATCACATTCCCCTTCAGACTCTCTGATCCAGTATAGATTCCTCTTTCTTTTGGATACTCCTCATCTCTCATGTTCTCAGTGCCCATTATCAGACTGCAATGGGCAGCAGAAGTGACATCACGCACGCTGAGGCTGGATGACGTAGGATGGCTCCTTGTCCCATCTTTAGTCCTGCAACAATATGTTTACTGGTGAGAGTCTACGGGGATGGCGAGAAGTGGAACCAACAGGAAGTGAGCAGGACTCGAGGATTCCTGTTTACTTTCTGTCCTCGTGAACACTGAGGCCGAGTAGTAGGAAATCAGAGAGAGGGGAACCAGAGGGTAGTCTGAGGTGTCTGCTGTGCTCCCCTGGCTATCCCCGATCACTTTCAACATCAAACTATTTGTGTATTTTCTAGGGGTGGGCGGAATTTGCGTAGTCGCGCTACGCAAAGCTCCGCGAAACAGTAAAAATCTCCACGAGCACGCAAAAGTCTCGCGAACAGCAGAACTGCTTTGTTCCGCCCGCTCGCGATGCTTTTTCCTGTTCGCGAACGCTGTTCTGCGTGCTCGGGGAGAAATATCTCGCGAACACGCATTTTGAAATCGCGAACAAGCAAAAAATTCCGCGAAGCCGCGGATCGCGGAATTTTTGGTAATTCCGCGTTCTCCGCGGAACGTGAAATTACCCAAATTACACAAATTCCGCGAGCGTAACGGAATTTACCGCCCAGGCCTAGTATTTTCTCTCTTCTCACCCGGAAACACTGGAGCCCTCTTCCCCTTCACGTGCCGCTGCTTGGAGTCTTTCATCCTTGTGTAGAGCGTCACCTCCTCTCCTTTCATTGCTAACTTGTTCGTTTTCATTTAGTTCCCTTGCAAATATTTCTGGCTTGTAATTAACGGTACCAGTTTTGTATCCTACTGTTCAGCACTTTGGCAAATAACAATAACAATAATAATAATAATAATAAAAAATACAAATGAAAAAAATGTTTTTAGACCACATTCCCTTCTCCTAGATGCACCATTTTTACACCACATATCCGGCTCCAAAGCTGTACCCATCTCGCCCTATAAACGAGGGTCCCCCTTCCAGTGTGTTCCATTCTTCCTGTCTCGGTCACCCTCCCCATCCCTGTCACCCTTTTAACCACTGTCACGCTCTCTATCCTTGTCATCCTCCCTATCAATGCCACCCTTCCCATCCCAGTCACCCGTCCCATCTCTGGTGCCATCTCAGTTTCTGTCACCCTTTCCATTTCTGTCGCCCTCTCCGTTCCTGTCACCCGTTCTAATCCGGACACCCTCCTAGCCAGTTACATCACAGTTCCTGTAATCTACTTCGTCCCTGTGACACTCCCAGACCCTGTGACCCTCCACATCCCTGTCCCCTCTCAGTCTCTCCCACATTCACAATCCCTCAATCAATCAGGGTTTATAAGGCGCGGCTGCTTCACCCGTGAGGGTCTCGAGACGCTGTGGGATCATGCTGTCTGTACCTATTGGTACTGGTCATATTACCAGCCCCTGTCACCATCCCAATCCATGTCCCACAATCCCACCCCGGCACCCTGCCCATGCCCGTGACACTCATTGTCCCTGTCCCGGTCACACTGCCAATCCCTATCACCCTGCCTATCCTTGTTACACTCCCATTCCTTTCATGCCCTCTCAACCAAGCTGTCCCTCTCACCCTTGCTGTGCCTGTCACTCTCACAATACCTGTCACACTCCGGATCCCCATCACAGTTCAGTCTTTGTGGCACTCCTGACTTTGTCGGTGACCCTTAGCATCTCTATGCCGGCACTAGTACCATCTCAGGCTTGACGAGGCCCCCCTAATACCGTGGGTGCAATTCTGGGTACACCATGAGCATTTCCAATGAAACGGGGCTGAATAAAGCTCGCCTTTTAAAGTTTTCTTCGAGGAGGTGAACCCTAAACATCCCTTGCGATGGTTAGCCTGCTTGGCGCACTCGGAAGGTCCTGGATTATATCATGCAGCTATTTCAGAACTTATGTCTTTCTAGCAAGTTTAGGTGCCTTTTTTGCTCTAAAATGCATTATTAAATTTATTATGGCCAATTATTTTTTTCTCTCAAGGGGCTAGAACACTCCAAACTCACTCTTCCAAACACCAGTGAAATAATGATCGCTCGTTTGTTTCGCTCTTTCTCACTGTGTGCGGTTCAAACCAGGCAGTGCTTAATTTGAGCCAGTAGTTGCTAGTGGGGCCCAAGGATAGTCATCTTTGGGGGGTTCGGACTTACTTTTCATCACCCTGCTTTGACTCAGAACAATACAGCGAAAGATGGACAAGGGGGAAAGAAAAAGCAAGATTAAGACAGAAGGACAGGGACAGAGAGAAAGCAGGGATAAAAAAAGAACTTGAAAGAGGTATAAAGATGTTGGGAGTGTATAGTGATGGATGAAGGAGGATTGAGGTGGACTCAAGATTAGGCAGCCTTGGTATTCAGCAAAGCTGATGCTCAACGGTGCCAGCGGTGGGCGTCCGAGAAAAACTTTGGGCCTGGCAGTTATTCTTTTACAAATTAAGCACTAAAACAGGTATTTACGCCAAGTATTTACACTATGCCACTATTGGAATTTTCCACCGACCACAGTCCACTGCTGACCTTTGCGTCACTCACGTTTTAAAACAATTAACAGCTCTGACCGTCCTATGGTGCACTTGGCCACCTCCTTCATTTACACTTGCCTCTTCCACTGTGCCTGTAACACAGACTTCCTACTCTAAGACCAGGCGTCCTTAGCGACTACACATACTCCACGTGGACATCAGCTGTGGTCGTTGACCACTGCACCCAGTTCCCAGACATCACCTGCCTTGCCTTAGACCACTTTAGTAATAACATGATTTTAAAAAACTCCTGCTGCAGAGTTCTTCATGCGTCCTGCAGGTTTCGAATCGGCAATAAAAATGTGAAGATAACTGGTAACTAATATTCCAACTGGCGCGAGATCCAGTTTTGTCTAGTGGCAATTTCCACTCATGATAAAGCAGCACAGAGGGTTAAAATGCCTGCTGCAAAGAACATGTACAAAGCAAATCACCGTACTGTATTGTATGTAGCTCAATAGGTTACTGCTCTAGTCACAGAGATCCTTTTCCAGTTCATAAGTTACAACCCTAATATAGCACATTGAGCTATGAACTGTCATCAAAGCGCTGCACAAAAGTGGCATGGCATAAGTTAGAACGTCCCCCCCCCCACCAATCTTTCATTTTCCTAATGTTGCTAAAAAGAGTACATTTGGGTACATTCTTATTAGTAAAGCCAATCACTGTGGTATGTTTTTAATCCTCAGTTTGTGCTTCTCCAGCCCAAACCCTCTTAAAATATCCTGCCTACTAGTATCTGTGATTCCTACACCTTGTAGTATTCATTGTCCAAAGTAAGATTTCATATGGACTGATTTACAGAAGTAGGATTCCTTGGCTCTGTGTAATGTGAGTGTGATGTAAAGTTCTCTGACACCTATACTGGTATCAGAAGCAATATAAAACAAATGAAATGCACGTGAGAGAGGGCCTATGGAGAGTTGAGGGGCACTGGTGGAGTGTAGTAGTGAGGGAATTCATAGAGAAGGAGGTTGGGGGGGCAACAAAGATTGTCTCACTGAGCGATCCCATTGCTAAAGCCCCCTGACTACAGTACTTGGTGGGCTCAACATCCTGTGACTCTGGGCAAACCACTTAATCTCCAGTGCTTAAAAAAATAGACCTAGTGTAATGTCATCTGGTGCTTATGTAAATGATGCCTTTGGCCAGGTTCACTCTATATAAAACTGCAAAAAAAGGACAATCCAAAACCATAGCAGCTTTTCAGTCAATAAAGCTAGTACTTACAGCTAATTATAATTAAACCTCTGAAACCCTTGAGGTCTTTCTCTTTATGACAAATACTTTGGGCACGCGGTTCCATTCTATTCGAGGTTTTGTGCTCTTCAGCTAAGTTTCAGACACCGATTTAGTGCAGCGACAAAGACGCCTCGTGCTTGTGCCCTGACACTGGAACACCCCCTCCCCCCCACAAACAAGCTTCTCCCTCTGGCCTCCCTTCAAGCTGCTGTTATTCCAGGATTTCTGCGTGTCCCAGCTGGTGCCCGCTTCCCACGCGCGCATGGAGTGAGCGAGTGAGTCCTCCACGTGGGAGGCGGGATGCAGCCAAATTTCACTCCTCTGTAAACAGAAGAGAGCGAGTGAGGGGGGCGAGAGTAAATGTGATAGTTGGGGAACCGAGAACAGCTGATGGAGTAAGGGCTGAGGGAGGAAGTTGCACACGCCCTGCTGTTCCCAAAAGACCTCTGAGGCCGAGGTGCGCGGAGGGGGGAGGGGTCAAGAAAGACGTCCGGTGGGCTTGGAATTCGTTATGATTTTAGAAGGTTGGCACATAGCTCATTCCAGGTCTGAACAGCACTTTAGTCACTTGTGTGCCACGAGGGCGAAAGAGAGGAAGAAGGTGTGGAATAAAGGCCAGAGCTGCTGAGTTTGGAAGAGGGGAACCTGGTTTGAATCCCGGTGTCTGCTCAACATCCTGTAATTCTGCGAAATCACTTAGGGCCTGATTTAGATCTTGGCGGGCGGGTTACTCCGTCACAATGGTGACGGATACCCCGTCCACCAAAATATAAATCACATAGTATATTATGGGATTTATATTTCGCCGGATTGTATATTTGTTGTGAGTAACCTGACCGCTGAAGTCCACATCAGGTCCTTAATCTCTCTGTGAGCAAAGATAAAGTGAATCATATCTTGTTTAATATAATTGGGCCTACTTCTAGCTGTGTAAAACTGCAAATTAACATTCCCTACTGTAACTAAACCACATATTTGAATACAAAGTAGACATTGTAATAAATTGTCAAGGCTTGATGCTGACAACGTTGTTTTGGTGGCTGATAAAACACTTCTAATTAATCAGCCCAGACCGCGTGTATCAATAACGCCTCCCAGACGTGCGAGTGACCGTCCAGTGTCCTGCTGACCATGTATTTCCCCTTCCACGCTTTTCATGAGTAATAAGGAGGGAAACCAGCTAGTGTGCAAATTTTAGCAGTTTATTAACATCAGCATAACATCACAGCTCATAATTATCATGATTTAAACGGTCATTTTATGTTCCATGCATTATGTACATTTCAAACTGTGACTGTCATAATTTAGCATTCAGTCCTCTGATCCTTGCTTCAAACCCTAAGTCCTGACAGCACATTCATGCACAGCACTGGTTGTATGCACCTTTTTCAAGGTGTTCAGTGTTTGCGGTTTCTAAGCTTCCCTTGCTACCGAAGTTCTGTGTAGGTGGCCCTCAGGCCTCGCCTGGGCTGCAAGTGCTGGGTCTGCCTGCTGACCCTCTGCTGGCTTTTCGCCTGCTCCCAGTGCCCCTGCCCTGAGGCATCCCAAGGACACTGCTCGAGCAGCTCTTCTTTGTGGGCTATTGTGCTTTTATTAGCTGTTTTCTTCGTGCTGTCTCCACCACGCTGAAGGTGGTTCCCCGTCTGACGGCAGCTCTCCCTTTTCTGTCCCGTGTGCTGCTTTCCTAAGAAAATCCTAGTTGCTCTAACGCCCCTACCATGTTGAGCAAGAACATGTCCATCCTAACCTGGCAAAAACGACGCCATCAGCCGCATAGTTGCCCCAACTGTGGGCTTTACATGCTTTGGACATGGAGACATTCAGTTTCCCACCTAGTATTCTCTACTGCTTTATGATTGAACGCCCCCCTCAACTCGAAACGAATTTCCGCCAGGCGGACCAGTCTGTCAAACGCCATGAGGTTTGCCATCATTGTCACCAATAGCTCCTTCCTCCTGAGGCGGGCCAAGTAATTGTCCCCTAGGTGGATCAAGACAGCATCAGTTCCCTCCATCTGCCGCAATGTGTTCTGTATGGCGTGTAGCACTGCTGGCCTCTCGCGATGTAGGAGTGGCCCAGAATCCAGACCCGACACCTGCCTCTGAGTGCTCCTGTGGTGAAAAAAAGCAGTGGGTCTGATGTAACTCTTAAAGGCTCCTGAAGCCACCACCCAATTTTCTTGATGCGCTGCTCGCCCAGCTTGAAGGCTGCTGACATTGTGGCAGCGCCTATGTGGAAGGAGTGTGACCCAAAGTCCTTGGGGGACAGGCCCACACTGCTTAACACCATCTTTAGTACTGCTGCCTTGGCGGGTGTCTGCTTTGTGTATTCCTGTGTCAGGCACACCAGCAGCACTCACCGCCCTCCAGGTAGTCTAAGCACATGTATGTACCCTTTCCCTCCTGGTCTGTTTTTGACCAGCAAAGCTTTCTGACCCTATGCCCTTTGCCTACATCGATGTCTTCTCGCTGAAAGGCACACGTTTCCAGGGTCGGTCCTGGAGGGGACCTCCAGTTCACTGACCATATGGACCCCGAATAAATTGAGTGTTAATGCTTCCCTGAACAGTGCAACTTCTAGCTTTGGGGTGCAAATGCTGGGTAGTACGCGGAGCAGCAATTTCAGTTTGTTGAAGTCAATGGGCTGCCTCTGGTCCTTACACCTGGGTTGCATATGCCCCGACCCTTTCATGGCCACCTTGCAATAAAAGGAGCCTGCCGGGTCCCTTCCTGTAGCTAGTTTCCCAAAATATATTACATCGCTAAGATGAGTTTATGCCCACGCCTTACTTTTTCTGCTTGTGAAGGCCCAGTGTATGAACTTCTCAACATCGCCGCTTAATAAGCCTTCTTGATCCAGCACCTTGGTTACCCTTTGGAATAGTGCCCAGCACTTATGATGTAACTGTGCAGTCTTGGGGTCTAGCACATTGTCCACCAGTGCCATTAGGTCAGGTCTACCAGGCTCCACAGCCATTCGGGAAGGGCATCATGCTCTGTTTTGCTTACGGCACCAGCTCTGTGAACCTACTCCACTAAAAATGAGACAGAGTCTCAGCAGCTGAATTATCACAACCTGAGACATGCTTGGCTCTAATGGTTAAGTTAGATCTCCATTGGCACCCGACCAGGTCGCGAAGTAAGTGTACCACTGCCGGGCAGCGTGCAGTCCCCAGGTTTAGCACTTGAACTACTGTGTATTTGTCAGACCATAATGTAATCTGTCTGTTGGCGAGCCTCTCCTCCCAGATGGAGAAAGCTATAATAATGGGGAAGAGCTCTAATAGTGTGTTGGAAATGGTCCTTTTTGCAGTGTTATCCCCAAACTTTTTGCTTCTGCCTCCTATTTTTTCCTGACCTGTGTTTGTTGGCTATAGGACTCTGGGCACTGCTGATCAGTGCTAAAGTGCATATGCTCTCTGTGTAAATTGTTATTGTGATTGGTTCTCCCTGATTGGCCTATTTGTTTTACCAGTAGGTCCCTAGTAAAGTTCACCGGAATAAAGAAGAAACGTGAAGAACTGCTACAATTGACACATTGCGGCTGAAGAGGACCGACGCAGCGCAGCTCGGCGCTGCCGCATCGATCGCTGATGCATCCCGGATTTCCACGCATCGTAACTGTGCGGCACAATTTCCCGACGCCTCACCTGCGAACCGGAACCGTCACAAAGAATCGACGCATCACTCCCCATATAGACCAGATTCAACGCAACTCATCCTCTGCGTGTCGCAGAACTGTCGCATCGCCTCCCCAAGGACTCAGGAGTGTCGCATCTCTTTGTTTTCCGACTCTGCGGCTGTTTGGCTTTTGGTACTTTGACACATCTACAGGTACTTTGGTGAAAAGTCACGTATCCATAGTTTTCTATGGTACAAGTTTTTGAAACCTTTTGAAAGCCATATTTTTAACTGTGTATGTTGGACTTTTGTCGTTTTGGTCTTGTTTAGTTTAGATAAAGATACTTTATTTTTCTAAACTGGTGTGGTGTCCTTTTGTGGTGTTTTCACTGTGTTACTGTGAGTGTTACACCTTGCCTTTGGGATAAGCCTGTCTGCTCGTGCCAAGCTACCAAGGGGGTGAGCAGGGGTTATCTAAAGTGTGTTTCCCCCTTACCCTGACTAGAAGCAAGGGTCCCTATTTGGACAAAGGTACCTACCTCTGCCAACTAGAGACCCCCATTTCTAACAGAGTGTAATGTTTTTTGTGACTTCCACTGCCAGGTGGCAGGCCATCCGGCTGCATTCCAGGTGCACCCAGGATGGCCCTGAAACCTTCTCACCCTGTGGCGTCTGTGAACAGCTCCAGTTGGCTGGCTGTGACCTACGGATCCTGCCATATGAGGGTGCCCTGAAGTTTGCTAAGAAGGTGGCCCACTGCTGCAAGCAATCCTTCACTCCCAGTGTACGCCTGACCCTGTGGACTCTTTTTTTGAGGCCCTTTGTCAACCAGCCAGCCGCCTAGCAAACGTTCTGCACACTGGGATCACTCTGCTGGTGAAGTAAAGCTTGCCCAACAGCTGTTGTATCTCCCCAGCGTTGCCTTGCAGTTCATGGAGACACACATGGTGCAAGGACTACATTTGCCTGCCCCTTTAGCCTCTGGTTAACCATACCTTTCTAGTGCCATATGGTGCTTTTAAAGCATGCTGCCCAATGCCAGGTGTACTATTTTGTGGGCCTTTGGCCGTCACGCCCCCCTGACTATTCCCACCATTGGTAGGCGTTCTTTGTGGGCCCCTCACTGGTCCGGCTTTGCCTCCCTGTCCTGTGATTCTTCTAAGAAATGACCCACTGTCTGGCAAGTATTGCAAAGGGAAAAATCCAAAAGTTCTCCAGTCAGTACACAGATCGCTATCCAGAACCTGTTCTTGAACGGTCCACAAGGACCAAGGGGTGTGTCACAATTTCCTAATAGACTGGTGTCTTGGAAAGGCCCGTAGCACTGGAGCTGAGTCAGTCACGCGCCAGTTTCTTCTTGTCAGTCAGATGTATCTGAATGGCAATGGCGGGATAGGGCTGGGACTGATCCATGTAGATTCTCAGCCTGTTGGCAAAGCTCACAATCTCTAAAAGGTCCAGTCTACCCTCTGTGCAGTTCCAAACAACAAACCACACTCAGGTTCCCACATATGCCAGCACAGCATGTGTGAATACCACACAGTGTTAATAGCATCCAGGTATCAGAATCCCTTCACACTCTAGGGATCCGTCGAGATCTGACTGTGAAATATAGGTTTCAGTTTTCGAGTCAGCCAGTATTTCACTTTTTTTTATAGTGAGGCAGGTTTTTAAGGTCTTAATTACAAAAGGTCTTAAACCTAACACCGAAAGACGCATGTAGGTACTTTGTGTGTCTGATTTCAAGAGTGCTACATTTCTTTTAAAAGGCGTGAATGCCTGCATCTTTTTTTAGGATTGATAATTAGTGACATCAGTGCTTTGTTTTATTACTTCCAGAGCATCGTGTAACCATTTTCTTTAGCTGAATCTGAGATACCATCATTCAACCTTTGAGAAACCTACTTTTCAGTTGCTGAAAATGTTATTATACAATGTGTATGGAAGATCAGAAGAAAGTAGTGCAACCAGCTGTCGTTCTGTCCTCACTGCTCTGTACAGCTCTAGGCTAGGAGGGGGTACAGTGTGTTACATGCGGACCTGAATGACATTGGGAAATGTTGGGACGGGAAGTCTTCTGCATGTCTCTGGAGAGAGTGCTTCCCCTGCCTTATTTTAAATCTCCAGGCAAGTCACTCAAAAGCAACTGTATGATTTCTAGATCCCTACCTCAGTGAGCATGACAATCATACATGTTCACTGAGGGTCTCCCTGTTTACCTGGATTGAAACCCTAGAGCTTGGCTCTGTGGTCGAGGGGGCATACCTAGTGCACCCCTATTTTTCAGAGAGTGGCTACTGCCCTCTCTACTCAGGCTGTGGTAGACTGACAGTGGTGGCAGCAATACATCTATAGTCAGGAGGGGTGAGTCACTAGCCACCCTCCTGATCAATTCTGTGCAGTCTATCCCTTGCCTGGGGTCCTGTTGTCTTTGTCTACCTGACGTGTGTTTGAGAGCCAGTGGGTGTACTGGGGAAGAATGCGGAGTTGAGCCACTATGTGGAATGCGAGCTGTTCTGCTGGACATCCCAGCTCCCCCGTGCCCCTCCCCATTTCCTTGGGGAGGCCTGGTCAGCTGGGGTATACACTCAGCTCTTATCTGGGTTTAGCTGCACTAACTCTGTTAAGAGGACCCCCCCCCCCCTGGTCACTGCCTCCTGGTCTGGAGTTAATAAAAATTCCTCTTTAGGGAATAGCACAGGTTGGTACAAGGGAAGGTTGTAAGTTATTCTGTGCATGCTGTGGTCAGGCATTGAACACAACCATGAATGGTTTGTGATTGGAGGTGTAATCAGGATGCAAAAATAGCAGACCCTCTGATTGGATATGCCTATCAATCAGAGATGATAAAAGTCTGGCCTGAGTGGTCAGCTGTTCTTCAAGACTGGTCTATGACTGAAGAGGCGGCAACACAAGGTCCGTCCAAAGGAAGCGAGACGCGACCAGTGGTGTGAAGGCAAGATAAGAAACTACGTCTGGAATTTGAGGACGTTTTCTCTTCGGCTGATGGATTCTGCTGCAAAGGAATATGCCAAGACCAGCTGTTTCCGTAAGGCTTAACGGACTGGAGGTTTGACAAGGAAATTGCAGATAGCTGCGCAAGGAGGAAAAGAAGCTTGCAGCACATCAAGGGAGCTGGTGTGGAAAGGAAGCGTGCAGCACATCAAGGGAGCTGGTGTGGAAAGGAAGTTTGCAGCACATCAAGGGAGCCAGAGAAGAGGAAGCTCGATCGTGCTTGGAGGTGAGATCGCTTTCCCTAAAACCTCCCCTGCGCTGAGGGAGCCTGTACAAGCAGCAGCTGGGGAATAGAGACCAGTGAAACAGGCCACCACCTTTCTTTTTGTGATATATGGGGGTATCAGGGTGAACTGGTACTCTGTCCAGCCACTACCCTCCTACAGCTAGCCAGTGGCTACTGAACTAGTGTGACTCCAGTAAACTGTGCCAAGACATCAGGCACCTGTGATCAGATCCCTGATGCCACTAGAGCCGTGTCTTCACTCAGGATGGAAGGGCACTTCTGGGTGGTTATGGGGCTGATCAAGAACCTTTGACTTCACATCATATGTTGAAACTATATCCTTTCAATCCAAAGATTGGCATCACAGCTCTAGTGAATGAGAGCAACCCTGTGCAAATGGTCTGTAATATGCAAAGCTAATTGTGTGTTTTCAGGTTAACTGTGTTTTTATAATGCATGGCGTCTAGGCGCTATAATACTGTTTGGGGTCAGAACTCTGGCCTGAGGGTTGTTGAGACATCTGGTTTTCACTGTTTATCCTAGTTTTATGTGTAGTATAATTCTCTTGTGTGTATTAAAGTACTTTTCTTTTATAAAAAAGTAAAGCACTGACAACATTGATTTTATCAGCTGGTAGTACGGTGTGCGCTGTATTCTGAATGTCTAACCCCACCTCTCCTCCTTGAGTAAGCCTTAGACTGCTCTGTCTCGCTACCCTGAGAGAGTCAAGTGCTGGAGAGGAGTACTTGGTTATTCAGTTTTGGGTCCACTAGTACTGAGGCCCCAGGACACTAGTGGGGAACACTCCAGTTGATGCGATTGGAGCACAGTAACCCTTGAGTGCCCTGGTGCCCAGGAAGCCGGGTCTAACAGGAAAATTTTCTGAAGATGGGTGAAGTTTACCAATTTCCAAGGAGGTCAACCCAGGATGGCCCTAATACCTTCTTCCCTTGCAGCAGCCGTGAACAGCTCCAGTTGGCTGGCTGTGGCTCACGGTTCCCGCCATGTGAGGGTGCCATTGAAGTTTTCTAAGAAAGTGGCACACTGCTGCGAGCCTTCCTTCATTCCCTGTGTTTAACTGGCATGGCCCTCCATGACTGACAATTTCCTGTCACAGGATGTTCCGTCCAAAAAGGAAGTGGTACGATATCCTGCAGTACGACATAGTTACGTACCGAGGCAGATGGCTCAGCATGCAGGTATCTCAGATAAATGTATACAGGCAAGCTACACCTGCTGCCCCTTTCAGCAGCAGGTTGATTTCTCGCTCCTACGAAGGGAAGCTAAAATTACAGTCACTTTTCTGGTCTTGCCTACCAAACAGCCAGTGCAAACTATCTGGTTGCAAAAGACATAATGGGAACTTACAGTTGGCTTACATCCCTCAAATCGCTTACCATTAGATAGCTTTGTTGACACTCATTTTCTTGATTCTGAATTTATGGCTACCTTTCCTCTTCTTGCGTTTGTCCCTCCTCTGCAACATAGGCTCTTTACCATCCTTTGGATTGGCCAACTTGTATCCTTCACTGTTTACTTTTAGTGGACTACTTTTTTTTAGTTAAGCAGTCCATGAAAGTTTATGTGTTTTCAATTTCTCTCCCTCGTGTGGTTTTCTCTGGTCAAATACCCGCCCTTTCATCACTCCATGTTCCTGCCTCCTTTGTGTGCTGCTCAATCTCTCTCTCTCGTGCACTTCACCCCTACCCGTGTTGTTCTTTCCCTCGTCTGCTGTTTGCTCTCTCTTTCTTGTCTGCTTCTCCCCCATCGGTCGCCTCCATACTCTGTGTTGTTCTCTCCATTGTTTGTGTTTCTCCGCACATCCTTGTGTTACTCTCTCACTCATGTGCTGCTTTTCCCTCCTCCATCTGCTCCCCCACCGTCTACTCTGTTGCACCTCTAGTCCCACTGTCCTTTTTAGGTCTTGCCTAGTGAACGCAGCGCATGCGCTGCTTCGCCTTGGCGAGACTATTGTTGTCGGTTTTGCTAGCGAAGGGAAACAAACCATGTGCGGGCACGGACAGGCGATGTGCCCGCGCATGGCGTCTCCTCTGCCTCACACGCTCCCACCGCGCGCTCACACGCTCCCACCGCGCGCTTGTTTTTCTTCTTTGGACAACTAGTCGTGTAACAGCGCCACCTACCGGCCGCATGCCATCCCACCGCCCCAAAGTCAACAGCCTTGTCCACAATGCCCGACGCCTCCCCATGGGACCCCCACATTGTCCACCATATGCCTGCTCTAACAACACTGTGCCCTGATCCCCCCCCACCTCGCAATCCGCCACCTCCAAAGCGCGCTCCAGCAGTCCAGAGTGTGCATGACTGTTTCCTCTCTGGTCAATGCCCAGGGGCACACGGCGCGCCTCCGAACTGCTTCTTTCAGAGCCATCCCCGGGGAGCAGTCACCTCACCCGTTGTTTTGGCTCGACTTGTTTATCAATGGCTGACAGTTTCCTCCTAAGTGCCGGGTGGGGTGAATTTGAATGCGAGTCGATGGCCTATTTAGCATAATCTAAGACTCAGATTTAAATTACAAGGATCCATCCTTCTCCTGAAGTTTGTAACTGAAAGACCCGTGCGTTTTTTCTGCATTTGAAGAGGCGGCCGCTTTGCATAGCCGTCCACTTTAAAACTAGTGCTTTGAGATGCAGGGAAGTTAAAAAGAATCGTAATTAAGGAGAAGGGTATATGCCTCTGGAGTTCAAGTTTGAATAAAACAACGAATGACTCGAGTTTGCAAGGTGGAAACCTGCTCCGGGGTCCGTATTTGAGCTTAAACCGGAGTAGTAATTAAGGCGGGCAATAACATCGACATTACCGGTTGCATGTGTCTGAAAAGTAAATCCGTCTACAGGGATCTGACATGTAAAACACCTTGGTACGGTTTTTAGTGTACTAGTACTGTGGAAGACACAAAAAATAGAATACACCATTTTAGAATGAACAAATTTCAGGTCATTTTATACAGCATTTTAGACACGAACACTTCAATACTCAACAATAAGGTTTAGGCAGTCTCTGCAGGGATTTAAGTTGGAGTCCATTGATTAAAAGGGCCCTTTCAGATGCTTTCTAATGGAATCGTGACAGTGTAGTAATACTAAACTCCTGCGTCTTGGAATGGAGTTGGCGCGGACCCGTGGTTGTGTGTTGGTTTAAATCAGGGTTTATTTGAACCTAAACGCTGTTCACGTGCTGTATGCTCGGGGCATGACAGACGTCTGCAGTGTACTTCATACATGTAAATACATGGGTTCATCTTAGTTTGCTTGTTGCTTTGTTCTGCGCAGTGAAGCAATGTGGGTGTGTCTGTCTGAGGTAGTGTAAGGTGGCGGCTATCGGATGCGCATTACGGGTGTTTTTGACTGTGGCATACAAATAAGTGATAGAGTTCATTCGTAATGCAAACAATAAAGATCAAAGGTTTAGTGTGTGTGTGGGGGGATTTATGCAGGCAGGGGTAGATGCTGGCCCCAGTATTATTTTCCGCTGACGTCACATGCCCACGGCCCGACCGTTCCCACGACTCCAGGGCCCAGTAGTAATGCCCGGAGCGAAGCCACCACGTTTGTTACATTTTTGGACATTAGACCAGAAAGATGGAGGAAAGCTAGAGATATACCAATATGCAATCATGATAGATCCCCGATTTAATATTCTGACATCTTGTTATACTCCTAAAAGTGTGACATCATAAACAGAGTGGGCGTGGCGTTCTAGAGACCAGCCATCCATTCACATTTTGGAAATCTATAGGCTTCTTGCTTTACTTTCTCCCAAAATCAGAAGTATGGCCGGCGCTCTAGCGTTGTATGATTTACTCTTTTATGCAACAGCCAATTATATGAACGCTTGTTAGGTTTTCTGTGTTTATTATTACTTTGCTGTAGATTTGTAGCATGTTCTTTTAGGCGACTTTAAACCAAGTTTCAGATGGAGAGGCACAGAAGTGGGCAAGGACTCCCGACTCGTTTACTCTCCCAAGCGCGCCCACACGTCCCGGCCACTCGCTCCGCCCTCTCCGTCTCCTTTTTTTGCTTGTGCTTCTCTCGCGCTTCTTGTTCTAAACATTCACCAGTTTTCCACCCTTGTTGGATATATTTTATTAACGAGGAATCCTTTAATACTATTATGCCAAGCTCTCGCCTATCTTTTTTGATGTCTCTTACTCAGAAACGACCGTCACTCTGTTTAGCGCCTTTTTTTTTTTTTTAAGCTTCCTCCGTGGGCGCCACTTTATTTGCTCAACCACATCAGCACCCACTCAAGTATCTCAGTCTTTCTCTATTTCCATTCTTGCTATGGGCCGAATATTTTATTATATATGTGCACTGCCTTACCAGTGTGCTTGAGTACTTCTGAGCACTTTCTATTAGGACAAAAAGGAGAAGTCTTTCCACACACAGCCTTTTTCCCTCCATTAGTGATCTCCAGGGACGTTCATCTGGCCGGGACTGAGAAATTCTCCAACTGAAGTCCCTTCCATGGACACACAGATGTCGCCTTTGACCCTGCCCTACAGCCAAACTCCCCAACGTCTTACTACTTTCTACCCATGCGGGGCTGTCCTGTTCACGTCCCAGGATGTGCACTTCAACAACCGAGCCTTCCTCCTCCAGGCCAAGGTAAATGCAGTTCCTCCCCTCTTTTCCTCATCAGGGATCGCATTCCTTTTTTTCAAAAAAAAAGAACGTCAGCCCGTGAGCACTACAGTCAGTCTCTACTGTATAGAGTTTTGTCTCCCCCACCCCCCATTTCAAATCTCGTCACCCCTGCCTATTTTCTACCCTGCAGAGAAACTTGACCTAGTCGATCAAGAGATCCCAGAGACTTTGCATAAAGGTGTTATTGCTCCTGCTCCAACCAAGTGTGGTTTTGAAAGCTCTATTTTCCTAGTACACAAGAAGGAACAAGCATTTGCAATGCAATAGGTCTCGCATTTACGCGAGTTTGAGCTATTGACATTGCAAATGACAATGCCTTTTATTTTTGTTTTTTGAACATAAATAAAAGGCATTGTCATTTACAATGCCAATAGCTTAAACTCGCGTAAATGAGAGACCTATTGCATTGCAAATGCTAGTTTATTTTTATTTTGTGGTTTTGAACTAAAAAAATAAATTTTTATTTACAGATCCTTAGGCGTCTGCCATCTGTAATGAGTAAAAAAACTAAAATAGAGCCTACATAATTCTGAAGCCATGTGCATCCTGAATGAAGTGACCGCCAACAGCGGTCACGTCATTGTTCCTTTTTTACCCACGTCTTTTTTTGCCAAAGTGTTTTGCTTTGGCCGATGCTGCACATCATTGTCAATCTGCATTGAAAAAGCCAACAGATCCAAAAAGGCGAGACCTATTGGTTTTGCCAGTGCTTGATTAACGCCGCAAGCTTTGTGCTTAACAAACCTTTGACTTTTGAAAGAGAATATGTGAAGTTGCGAGTCAGCCCAATTCTCAATTTGTTCACCCCAACTCTACACTTAGTGTGTTTTCATGTAAGGGTCTGCAAAAGGCAGCATGTGATTTACGGCATCCAAGTGTGAGGTTGGGGGATTTGGCAGATGGAAAATATGGTACTTTGTGCTTTTATACACCTCACCGTCAACTTGAAATATAATGTTTTGTGATTAGGAACAGCCTTTTTCACCCACCATAGAGCACTGTATTACAAAAGTGCCATTTTGACTGAGAGAATATTTCTACATCACATCACTCTTTTTCAGTTGCACTGACTGACCTTGCACCTGAGGATTCCTTTATTCTAAATCATATTCATATTAAACTTTACTAAGAAGAGAAAAACCATGCCAAAGTAAGGAAGCAATGTAAACAATAATTAAAGGCATAGTTTTGGTATACAGTGCCTCCCCTACAGAATACCTAGCGCATTACACATAACGGAGGGGAGAAGGAAGAAAGGAATGGGAATTTTGGCAAGCAATAACTTTTCAGACCAGCGGTCAAGCAGGATTAGAACAACTCAAATCACTACACATGAAAGTGCAAGAAACTAAACTGAACTCTATAAACTATATAAAAACATATCAAACTTATAGAAGCCACTTTATGTTTTAAACATAACTTTTCCCCTAAAGTCAAGTAAACTGATTACATCTAACCAAGCATGAATACCTGGTTTATCTTTAGATTTCCATACCATAGGGCTCAGCTTTTTGGTAAAAATAATTCTGTAGTGGATTTCCGCATGACGTTAATGTTTTGAGAAGAACTCATTAATTTCAAGATTGCTGATCCGATGATTGAAATACTAAGAATAAAGTGAATTTGTTGTAAAAGATCAAACAACAATTGCTTAATTGCATTACAGTACCCAAACAGATGAGTCAGAGTACCACCTTCCCTTACACACGCCTAGCAACTATTGCAATCCATGGAAACATTGAAGTCATTGTGATCACATCAAAATGTTTTCAAACTGTAGGTTTTTCTTGAATAACAAGCAGATTTTCTAACTTAGGGTTTCTGCCAAGCTTTCTCCTCGACAACTCCTCACTGCTGGAACTTGCTTCTTATTTTAAATATTTTATTTAATCTGTCCTCTCCTCTGTCCAGCCTGCTTGTATTGCTCATTAGCATCCTTTTGCATTATTTTCTGTTTGTTTCCCTTTTTATACAACCAATTACTGTTTTCATTTCTTTCAACTAACTGTAGTGCCCTCCACTACCCCTCGGTCTAAGATTATGCTTTATCAATTGCTAAATAAATAAATAGAAGATCGTGTCTCTGGGAGGCTTTTCTGCTTCATACATTTTGCAGTTAAATATTACAAAGTATTCTTTCTTTGTTCTGCGGGGAGCCCTACGTCTGAGCAGAAACAGATAGTACTAGTAAGGAAGTTCAGCGTGGTTAGACTTGGACAGAAAATAGGCCCGAACATCAAACTAAAAGTGCCCCCCATTAGGGAGTCAGATAGCTGAAAACTGGCCATGTTTGCAAATCGGGCTGGTTTGAAATTGTAAAGGCACGTTGTGTAGGTGTTTTGCAAAGCATGGGCGAGTGCATGGATTTGTGCTTGCTGCAGGCAATGCTTGTGTGACATCAACAGCAAAAACTATCCCACCAGAACAGGAAACCTGCCCACAAACAGCCAAACAACCAGTCCGCACACTGAGCTGTCAGACTAATCCTTCTTGCACTGCCAGATAGCCACGCAGGCCAGTCCAATCCTGGTAACGTTACCTTTCCTTACCTGCTCCTGGTCTTGGGGTTGGATACTTCCAGCGACGGAGCAATTATTCAAGACTCCAGGACATTCATAGTGGCCATGATCCCACAGATTTGCAATGATCGAGTAATTCTTTTAGTGCTAGCAGGCTGGCCATATATCTAAAGAGGTATATATGGAGCGCAAACCTTGCTAGTGAGCAGGGGTTGCTGAAGAATGTGAAGTCTTCAGACTGGCCAAGAATCACACTAAATGTGTGCTCTAGAGAGAGCGGGAACTCAGAATGATGAAACACATTGCACTAGACTCCATTGAAGTCTATGTGACCAGGAAGGAATGGTCACAAATAAGAAAAGGGTGTGCAATGTTTGCAAAGTTGGCATTTGTCATCTTTGTGAGGTTTCTTTTAAAACATTACAAGTTTTTGAAATTTCAAAAACATAATTACGTGAAAAAATCATGCAAAATGTAGGTCTTGAATGGAAATGGCGAGCAAAACCTACTTTTTACATAAGACATTTACTGCAAAAAATGTACAGAGAAAGTCTTCTACATAAACATTTTTGGGCGAGAATTTTCATTCACAACGAAGTTATGGGAAGGTTACTAACTTTACAACTTTGTGATGCTGCAAAGTTTGTAACCTTCAACAAAAACTTCAACGGTAAAATTATAGTTTCACAGAACCCTAGAATACTATTGGATGGGGGGATATTAGGTTATAGAAAATAGTAAACAACTAAACAACAATCAGTAAAGGTCTACAGAACTATGGATGCTATACGTGAGTCATTCTCAAGGTGAGTGGACATAACTGGAAGAATAATGCAACATATGGAGGTGAATTTTGCAGAGAAGTATATTTAAAAAAATCTTCTGCTACACGAACATGCACTCTCACTACTTGGCGCTGATTGACTTGTGCCAGTATAAACCCTGTATTCATGTACATGCCTCTACCTATGTTAATCATATTACATGTGTTAAATTACACTCTGTGTGCAAGAATTTCTGCAAGAATTTCTGCATGCAGAAACATAGCAAGGGTGCCATGGACACTATTACAAGAAAGAATAATAGGCATCCTTAGCACTGGTTGGGCAGTAAGAGGAAGCTATAGATGGGGTGCAGTGGGTCCGGCATATCAATAGGCTCAGGTGTCACTTCACATTCTGCAATAATGATAGCTACCTTGATCCCCAATACTGCAGCTTTATAAATTGTGTACTCTACACTCTGCAGCCTATGAAGCTTCCCCTAACCCAGTATGTCTGAGGTACTGTAAGCTCTGCAGGGCCTGGCACTCACTATCCCACCTCATTATCTCTATAGTGTTATGTTGTTATGTTATGTGCATTTGTAAAGCCCACTATCACCCACCATGGTATCCTGGCACTGAGCAGGTGTGTGTTCCTACTCTCACCTATGGTAGGTTGGTTAATTAAATAGTTAGTTCTTCAGCTAATGCAGGATTCAAGAAGAGAGGAGGCTCTGATGTGAAGAGGGAGGTCGTTCCACACTTTAGGAGCGCTCGTCCTCCTGATCTGGTTCTGTGTGTGCGTGGGATGTTGGTGAGTAGGAGTCCTGCAGAACGGAGGTGTGTGGACGGTTGGTGGAAGGAGATGCAAATGTCAGGTAGGGTGGTCCTGAATTGTGGAGTGCCTTGAATGGTAGTGGTCTAGTCCATTTACTTATTGCAAAAACAAATGAATACCTTGGTGCTGAGACAAGCAGCAATGCAATATTCACCCATTAAAACTTCAAGAAAAAGGATACATCCTAGACTATATATAATAGGAGATCAGCTTTTGCAAAGGATGAGTTTTCAGTGATTTCCTAAAAGAGAGTTCAAGAATTGTCCAGGTTCATGAAGCAAACAGTTCCCCAGCCCAGGAACCAGGTGTAGAAGAGAGCAGCCCTCAATACCTTTTCTCTTAACGGAGAAAATAAAAAATTTGGGGGAATGAGCTAAGTGGACGACATGTCCTGGCATGCACTGCAAGGAATGCAATACAAATCCTGCCTTCCTTTAGCCACAGAAGATTTTGTGGGCAAGAACAGAGATTTGAACTGAGCGCTTTGTACAGTAGCAAGTCAGCAAAGAGTTTTCCTCGCGGTCAACACACAGTCAAACTTTCATAGTCCTTCATTTGTCATGACCGCCATGTTCTAGACTCACTGAAGAATTTTCAAAAGATATCCAGCCTGCCCCACATAGAGGATATGCTTGGAGGTGTGATACTAGAAGATCTGAGGATCAAGCAGTCACAACTTGTGCCAGTAGGACGGATTTTACTATGCATGCTGTGTGACGAAGAGCCCACTCCCCATCTCAGTTTTTTGCATGATGTTACAAGAAGCTCTGCGAAGCAGAATCAGATGACGCTTCTGGCATCACTACAGGCTCTGGAAGACAAGGCGGTCCTTTTTATCCCACTTGCATTTGTGACTTGTTTTATTGGACTCTATACATCTCCTGTCCACAGGGCGGTTCAGTGAGTTGCAATTCACCAGTCACATCTGCAGTGATCTGAACGTCATTAGCCCAGATAACAACAAAGCAGATTTAGCTGCCTTTTCTTCAAGCCAGCTAATTGAGAACCTTAAATTGGCTAATAGTAACATATTACACTCAGGAACTTTGAAGTGGAAGAACTGCACTGAGACGCATCACATACAGATGTTACTCTTATCAAGAAGTCAGAACCAGTGTAAGGTGAGCATAACTGTCCCTTGGCGTTCGCAGTCAGATAAAAACGTCAAGTTGGTTGTGACCTGTATCTCTTTCTCAAATGGACTGATGGATTGTGCATTGTATACTCTGCAGGCTATGAGGCTTCCTCTAACCCTCTATGTCTGAGTTACTGTAAGCTCTGCAGGGCAAGACACTCACTCCCCCCCCCCCATTTATCCCCATTTATCTCAACATGATGTACAACAACAACTACAAAAAGGTTCCCAAATATTCTGAAAGACAGTCATCACCAACAGGATTCTTAGCCTGTGAACAGAATACGAACAACAAGGACCAAGAGTCAGTTCAGACTAGAAACAGCAAGTTTTGAACCAGAGAATTAGGCTGCTGGGTGAGGAAGAGAACTAACAGCTTCCAAACTACCCGCAGGCAGCTTTTCAAGGATAGATCCGGAAAGATGCAAAAACGTCTTCAACTCAGCCAGGTGGATCCAGACATATTCAAACATCTTCTTACTGTAGGGCCTTCCAGCTGGAAATGTTTTGGGGGAGTTACATGCACATAATCCAGACAGGACTTAAAAAAATATATGGACGCCCTGCTGTGGCCTCTGTAGGAGATCTTTGGAAGGAACCAGAAAAATGGGGAAAATACAATAAGCTGAGCAGAGAAGAGACACAGCTGTGACCTCTGCTGAGAATTGGGCTGAGACCCGAGTAAATGAAAGAAAAGTGAGGGGCTTTGGAGGCACCAGGAAGAGACCATTAATAGGAAACCATACCATAAACTAAGCAGACCAGAGATGCTACTTTAACCTCTGCTGAGGCAAATATGTGGAAATGAGAGATCACAGAGGAACGTCCCAGACTAGACCAAAAATAGGTAACAAGATGATAAACTACATAGACTAAAGGATCAAGGTAAAGAGAAGTTCACACTACGATTGGGCTTTCAATGCCGGACGAGGAATAACTTAAGCAAAAGGCAGACTACCTACAGTAAGCAAAAGCAAAGGCAGATCAACTAAAGTGCTGCATCAGAATACAGCCTGAGAAGAAACACTTGAAGCAGCAGACTGGATGAAGAAGAGCCATGAGAAGGAAACAGAAAAAGAAGAGTGAGATGAAGTGACAGCTACAACCAGAGCAACACATGGGGACTAGAATTAAAAGTAAGAGAGATGACAGCAGATAGCAAGTAGGAAGGGTTTCAGACTCTTGCCCTGGTAGAAAAGCTCCATGAGGAGCAGTATCTTGGGGGGAGGCTAAACCAAGACTCTTACACCTCACCCAGGCTGTGGAAGGAGAACTTAAATAGGAGATCTGGGGTCTGCGGGTTGATACCAGGCTCTAGAGTGAGTTCTGGGGATAACGCCTTTAAATGTGTATTATCACATACACTCCGAATTGTAGTGTAGTCATGATATGGTTTCTGATGTCCTATTGAGAGTGGAAGACGAGATACTAAATTTACAGGATTAGACACTATCTTGGAGGTAGATTTGCAAACCCACACTCAAGCTGACAACAATTATTACATGCAACAAAAAAGCCTTATGAAGAGAGAAAATTAGAAATTAGAAATTAGTAAAGTACATCAGACCACAAGATCCACAACAATATATTCTGGTGGGTTTACATAGTAAATCGAACTCCATTGGGCATCAAAACAATAAAACATTCAACTCATGTGAAATCCAATTTCTTTTCTTGTCGTTTCTGGTTAAAGGTTGATTATTGGTACAGCATATTTGAGAAAGCAGTTTAAAAATAATATATAAAACATTTTAGGTAGAGCATAGCTGTTTTGTTGGAAGTCTTCTGTATGAAAAGAAAGAGCTTAAATCATCCTGAGCATTTATCAGCTTTATGTATTTCTTGAAAGCAATTTGATTAATAATTCAGACTCTTTTGTGTAAATTCAATGGAGTTTAAACAAGCAATGCGATCCAAGGAATAGTCACGAGGCAGATGCAATGTAGAGCTATATCTACAACTGTACAGCATGTAACTTATGGATGTGAGCTCAGAAAAGGTAAAAGTATTTCACTACACTGTAGAAAGTAGACAATGTCTACCTGGAATTCAAACTTGCATCAAGAGCTAGGACATCCTGAAGCACAGGTTTATCCAGCACTGCACCAAACATGCATAGATTTGAGAAGAGCTTTGAGCACCACTAGAGATACCTGAAAGCATTCAGGATGGCAGTCTTCAAAGCCCTGCTTCTGGTGTTGGAACAAATGTACTGACCAGAAACTACTCAAGTCATAGTGACAGAGTGCAGACCTCAGATTGGGAGCGCAGAAATGAGCCTGGATATGTTTTGGATGCTATAACCAAATTCTAGGATTTTAACAAAGAAAATAAACCTGGACCCGATTTCTGCTATAAGAGAAGGTGGCCTAGTTCAAAGAGCACAAGTAGACAAAAGACAATAATAGTGAAATGAAGAGCAGAGGTCTGCAGTTGGAAGGTGAATTATTAGTGGGGATAATTTTGCACCTACTACTAGTAACAAGGTCTCAATAAATTATTCCCTTGCTCAATCCTTAGTACCTGGAAACAAGAAGACAGGCTTAACTTAGGAGACAGGTCTGTAAAGCATTTAAAAACACCACTACATTAAATAAGTAAGACACAAAACAGAATAAAAATCCCACACCAAATTATAAAAATTGGAAATGTTTTTATCTTTAAAATGACACCAAAACGACAAAAATCCAATGTAGTAAACTGGAGTTATGAATCTTTAAAGATGAACCACTTTATAGTTCTTAAGAACATATAGCGCCAACCTAGGACATCTGGTCGCTCTTGACCGGGACAAAGTCAAAGTTTGAGGCCAACTGTGATGAATCTCTTGTCAGATACACTAAGCAGGAGGCCCCGGTCAAAAGTTTACCTTCGGACTTAGAACCTTTTTTGGAATATTTTCTCTCAAAGTCCTGCGGTCCCCTCCAGCAGGCCAATTTTGATGCGACGTCATTGGATTGCTTTTCCACTAGGCCCAGGTAAAATCCTGGAAGTCTGGAACTCTGGAGCTTTCAGTAGGATGAACCTGAAATCCAGGCCGGGTCGCTGTTTAAGATAGTCGGCTTGAGGCATGGGACTGGCTGGAAGGCTGGCGGACAGTCGGGCAGAAAAGAGGCGGAGCCCGGTCACCATCATTGAAGGAACAAAACTCAACGAGACGAGATATTGGCTCCCCGCCTGGCAGCTCCGTCCAGCTACAGAACTCAGATAAGTGACCTTCAGAGGGGGCAATTACTGCTATTCAAAGTCTTTTTTCCTCCTTGCTTTCTGATCGGGGGGGGAGGGGAGACAGGGGGAGGGCAATATGAACAGAGACATTATATGGGACGTTCAGCAGTGAAGTGTAAATTGCTGAAACAGAGACTCAAGGCTCCTTTCGCAGAATGTCTTCATACATATAAAGACTGTTAACAGACATTTTCTCATAGGAAAGTATTGGGGTAGTACCACCTCCGACAGCAAAATAATTCCATCAATGCTGGCGGCTTGTCCACTACCCCTCAGCAATAGTTATCACAGCACAGTTCGGGCGACAGGCACTCTGCAAGTTGGGGAGATGGGGTTGTTTTCAACTCACCTAGCAGGGAAGCAGGGAGGAGGGAGTTGGGAAAACTGTTTAATTTAGTTGTTAGTATTCTAACCGTTGCTCAAGACAGAAATAGTTGCTAAAGGATGCATGTAGACACCAGGCGAACAAAGGGAGGGGGGCGCCTCACAACCGTGAACCGCCACAACTGAGACAATAGGTGAAACTACCGGTATCCGAGCCTGGGCCTGGAATATAAATGGACTGGGGAACAAAATCAAACACACACTTGTCCTACAAGATATCAAGCGAAAATCCCCAGACCTAGTAATGTTACAAGAGACACACCTGAAAGGGAACCGCTACAGGGCCCTAGATCGCTTCCGATATAAACTAGTAGCTCATTCGGGGTATTCGACTGACGCCCGCGGGGTGGGCATTTTGATGGGTAATACATTGCCCTTCACCACAGACATAACTTGGTGCGATGATGCCGGCTGCTGCGTAGCCATAGTAGGTAGCTGGGAGGGGCGCCCGCTTGCATTCTGCTCGTTCTACATACCACCGAGACTGCATTCAATCATCCTCCCGAAAATTTGGCACACTCCTGGTGGGCCTTCCTACAGGTACCCTCTTAGTTGGCGGAGACGTCAACGCAGTGGCGGATCCCGAACTAGATCGCTCCCATACGCAGGCAAGCCAAAGGAGGGAACAGATTTTTCCGAGCTTTCTGACGTCCATGGGCCTAGCGGACCTCTGAAGAGCACACAACCCTCAGGAACGACAATACACATACTATTCGGTGCGACATGGGTCCTTCTCAAGAATTGATTACTTAATCACACACCATGACAAAGTGGGGGGCTTCACACAACTGACATATATGGCAAGGGGAATATCCGACCATTCCCCGGTGGGCACCACTTTCCGGGGACCGACCTTTAGCAGAGTAGCATACCCGAAAATAGACTGCTGGCAATTAAAAGATCCAGCTTTACGAAATAAACTTTGTGAAGGGACCGAACTGTACTTCCAAGAAAACATAGGATCAGTCAAATCCCACCAGATTTTATGGGAGGCCTTCAAAACCGTGCTGAGAGGCCAAGCCCAGGCGCTGATAGGGGGGAAGAAGAAAGAGGAAGTTTTAAAAATGAAGTCATTAGAACAGGAGATCTATGAAATAGAGAAAAAGGCACTAGCCAGAGGGAGCGCAGGCCAGCGTCATAAATTAGCCCTACACCAACTGAAACTACGTGCCTTAGCCAAAAATGAGGTGCAGGCATACGCCCTAGCAACGCAACACAGATTATACGATGTGGGTGACAAAGCCTCTAAGCTACTAGCCTGGCTTGAAAAAAGGGATAGGGAGTGATCCTGGGTGGCCAAAATAAGAGACACAATGGGGACACTTCAAACGTCCAACGCAGAAATAGCAGAGACCCTCGCTACCTATTATGAAAACCTATACTCTCCGGTAAGCGAGCACTCCGAGAGCATTTGCGAGGAATTGCTCAGAGATTTCTCGTTGCCAACACTGTCGGCTGAAGCATGCGATGCCCTAGATGTGGACCTAACAGAAGAAGAATTATCCAAGGCCCTTGGGTCCTTAAAATCAGGGAAAGCAACCGGTCCAAAGGGACTACCAGTCAAACTTTACAAAAGCCTTGCCTCTAAATATTACCACCATTTAAAAGTATACTAGTGGAATCCAGGGAGGAGGGTCAACTACCAACTGACCAGTGTGCAGCCACAATCGTAGTCATACATAAGTCAGGTATACCCCCAGAACTATGCAGTTCCTATAGGCCAATCTCGTTATTAAACATGGAGGCAAAGGTGTTGGCGAAACACTAGCCAATAGATGAGTGGCAGTCATTTCCACCATCATCTACGTAGGCCAATCGGGCTTCATGCCCCATAGAAGTACTCGCCATAACCTACGACATCTCTATGGTGTCCTACAAGTGACAAAAAATCTTTCACCTCACCAGACAACATTGATGGCGCTAGACGCCGCAATGGCCTTTGATAGTATAGAATGGCCCTACTTATTTACGATACTTAAACTTTCGAGACTGGGCTTCGGCTTTGTCGCTGGCCCGAGTGAGGGTCAGTGGCGCACTATCCAGACTCTTCCAGCTGCAAAGAGGCACCAGACAGGGTTGCCCCTTATCACCATTGTTGTTTGGCTTGGCGCTGGAATGAATGAATGAATGAATAAAAGCTTTGTAAAGCGCGAACTTAGCCCAGGGGCATCAAGGCGCTGTGGAAAGAGATCAGGGAGCAGAGATGCCCATAGGTAAAAGGCTTACAGATTTGAGATGGTGAAGAGCCAGGTCTTCAAGGCCTTACGGAACAGAAAATGGGTTTCCAGAGCCGTGATTGAAAGAGGAAGGGAGTTCCAAAGTTTAGCCGCAGCCAGCGAGAAGGCCCTGCCCCCCCATCTGGCTTTCCTGTGACTATCACCAGGTTCTTACTGGCAGATCTTAACTGCTTAACGGGGACATATCTCCGAAATAGTTTTTTTAATGCCTTGACCCCGTATTGTAGAAGGCCTTGTGTACCAAGCACAGGGCTTTAAATACAATTCTCCGACCCAGCGGAAGCCAGTGCAAATTGCTGATGGTTGCCGAGATAGATTGGTATTTGGGAAGGCCCATCACCAGCCTGGCAGCGGCGTTCTGCACTAGTTGAAGTCGATGCACGAGCCCCTTATTTATCCCCACATAAAGGGCATTACAATAGTCTAATCTAGACAACACAAGGGCCACAACTGCTTGTTTCTGCGAGGGGAAGGAGAGAAATTGAGAGATCCTTTTAAGGGTCCTTATCATCCCAAAACAGGTGGAAACTGTTCTATTTATTTGTGGGCCCAGAGAAAGGGAGGTATCAACTATGATGCCTAGATTTTTGGCACTAGGGCCAGGGCGGGGGCAGGATCCAAGCGTATCGGGCCACCAGGCCTCTGACCAAATCTCCTGTTTGTCTCCAAAAATTAAAACCTCAGTTTCATCCCCATTGAGTCTTAGATAGTTCTCTACCATCCATGAGGCCACTGCCTGCATACAGTTTTTAAAATTTGCGGCTGATGCTTCAACACTCTCAGTAATAGTAATCATAATTTGGGTGTCATCAGCGTAGGATAACACTTCTAGCCCGAAAGATCTTACAACCCTGGCAAGCGGGGCTACATAAATATTAAAAAGGGTAGGACTCAATGAGGATCCCTGAGGGACTCCACAGAACAGATGATTGGGAGCTGAGAAGAATTGGCCCATCTTAACTCTTTGCGACCGATCAGTAAGGAATGAGGTTAGCAAATTAACGGCGGAGCACTCAATCCCTATTTTTCTGAGTCTCCCAGCCAATCTTAAAGGAGAGATGGTATTGAAGGCCGCCGTAAGGTCCAGAAGGATCAGTAAGGTGGTGTGACCGGCGTCAACCTGACTTCGGATGTTGTTGAGTACAACGGTTAACGCCGTCTCGGTACTGTGCTCACTTCTGAACCCATGCTGCGAGCCATCGAGCAGCTGGTGATCCACCAAATAAGAGCTAAGATGGAGGTTCAAATGTTTCTCCAGAATGTTTGCTGGGACAGGCAACAGGGAAATGGGACGGTAGTTCTTTAGCTCCGCTGGGTCCAAAGAGGGCTTCTTTAAAAGAGGTTTAACCACCGCAGTTTTCCACGCGATAGGATGCTGGCCCGATGTAATGACAGCATTAAGGATTAAAGTCAAAGGAGGGGCAATAGCCTCCATTCCCAGTTTCAAGATTTTCAAGGGACAAGGCTCCAACGGGGAACCAGACCTGATTCCACTTAACAGCTGCTTAGTGTCCTCTTGCAGTATGGGAGGGAAGGAGCACAAGTGGCCTTCCTTCATAGGAGCTACCAAATGATCCGCAACCAAAGGATCCAATGGGAGATCTACCTTTGACCCTCCAGCATTGAGAGTCTCCAGGGAGGAATATATATCCTTGATTTTGGCATGGAAAAAGCTTGCCATTTTATCACAAAGACCCTGGGAAACGTCAGTGTTAGCGCAGGCCATGGGGGCCAGGAGGGAATTAATCACTGTGAAAAGTTCCCTAGGGGACTTTAGGGATTCCGTCATCCTAGAATAATATGATACCTTTTCCTCATTAATAGCTAGCTTTTATTCTCTCAGCCTGAGTTTGTGCAGATCTCTTTCGACTGCTGTAAGATCCCGGCGCCATTTCCTTTCCTGGTGTCGGCATACTTGTCTAAGCTTTCTCAGTCTTTCCGAGAACCAAGGAGCCGAAGGACGTTTTCTGGCCACATAGTGCTCTTTAAAGGGAGCAAGGGAATCCAAGGCTGACGAAAGCCAATTGGAAAAGTCATCGTAGATTGAATTGACATCCGAATAAAGGAGGCATCCATAATTGCTAAGTCTATTAAGAAGGTCCTCCTTGTTAATGAGCCTGAGGTTTCTCTTCATCTCCACCCTGCTTTTGATATTAAGGTCTGGGTGAAACCCTACAGTTTGCAGATGGAATGGAATGGCATAATGATCAGGCCAACAAAGTGGGATAGGATCCTTCACCTCAATCCTAGGATCATTAGAAAGAATGCCATCAAGAATGTGTCCTGCTGTATGAGTGGGGCTCCTAACCAGCTGGGGGAGACCACAAGAATCCATAGTTTCCAAGAATACCTGCGTTTCTGTGCACAGGGTCTTCTCCAAATGAAAGTTAAAATCACCCAGGAGAGTTATATTTGATCTCGCCAGATAGGGCTCTATTTGATTACTGAAATCCTGATTGAACATCACTCTGGGTCCAGGAGGCCGATAGGTCAGTACTCCAACAAAACTTTCAGTTGGTAGGACCTTCAAAGAAAAATATAGGGCCTGATAGGGATCTGAGGGAGTGGTGAGGGCCTCAGTGAAGCACGAGTAGATGTCTTTATACAGTACTCCTAAACCCCCCCCCCCTTATCCTCCCTTCCCTATCAAGTCTGGAAAGAGCATACCCAGAGGGGATGGCCTCCACCAAATCAGGCCCTGAGCAATCTCTGGCCCAGGTTTCCGTACTAAATACCCAATCAGGCTTACGAAGGGACACAAAGTCTCTGAATTCTACCTTATTCTTGATCAAAGATCTGGCGTTCACAAGATACCCCGTAAAAGAATGCTTCAGGGACAAAGGGTGGGGCTGACGGGTGTCCTCAAGGGGATTCCTAGCCGCACCCAGCGGAAAGAGTGCCTTACAACCTGCACACTCATACACCTGGCACCCTGCCAGAAGCTTAAGGTTCATAGACCTGCAATGCGACCCCTTCTGTACTTGAAGGTCCAGGAGCTGTCCTCTGGAATAAAAAAGGGGCTTACCGGGATCCGGCACATTGGATAAGGATGGAGCCTCTAATCCGGGGTGGCGCAGCTCCAGGGGGATGGGAGGAGCGCATCTCCCTGTACACGGACAGCATAATTCTATATCTTTCACGATCATATTACTCCATAGCAAGGGTCCTACATATCTTTGAGTTATTCAGTAGCTATTCGGGTTACACCATAAATTGAACCAAGTCGGTATTATTCCCGTTGTCGGGCCCCTGTCTGAAACTACCTGCGAGGTGCAAGGCCCAAATCACAGTAGACAGATTTAAATACCTGGACATTCAAATAATCTGAGATCATCATCTGTTCCTCCAGAGAAACGTCACCCCCGAGTTGGACAGGCTCCACACAGATATACTGCATTGATACACCTTGCCATTATCCCTCATGGGCAGAGCCGCTCTATGCAAGATGATGGCCCGACCACGTCTACTGTACATCCTGCAGAACACTTCGTACCCGGTTCCACCAACCTTCTTCAAGCGCGTGGCACAAGAGCTCCGTACACTGCTATGGCAGGAAGGCACATCTACAATAGCATTACACAAGCTACAGAGAGGGTTCTATGAGGGTGGCCTAGCTGTCCCAGACATCAAGCTATATTACTGGGCATCGCAACTTCTGGTTATAAATGTATGGGCATATGCGGACAAGGGAGAGCAAGCCTACAGAGTAGATAGAGATGCAATGGCGGGCGGAAGTTATGAGCCACTCATCTACGCCAGCAAGCCGCACCCAGAATGGCCAGCACACACAACAGCTGTGGTCAAATGTTGGATTGAGGCTAACAGATTTCTAAAATGGCAGGGAAGATTGACTGGCATGACACACTTGTGGCAGGGGGACCGGCTGTGGTAAGTGGCCACACTGGAGGGATTCAGGGGTTGGCAGACGATAGGTGTTGAACATCTCGGAGACATGTGGAGAAATGGAGCAGCTCTCCCCCTTGATGACCTACAGCAAGAATATAGCCTGGCATCCACCCAGAGATTCCCCTACCTGAGACTCACACATGCCTTGCAACGACACATACAACGAGGTACGGCCATCCCAGACTATTCTTCCTTAGAGGACAGGTTGCTAGTCGACCACATCCACGAAAAAGAAACGCCAACAATATATCGTAAACTCATAAACAATGCACCAGATCCCCTGGTTTACCTTCGTAACACCTGGGTAGATGACCTGGGTAATATAGAGGATGACGATTGGACGGAGGCCCTCCAAAGTCCCAGAGAATTCGCACACAATTCAGACTGATACAACTTAAGGTACTCCATCGCTCCTACTACACACGCACGCTTCTCCATAAATGGGGAAGGGCACAAACAGCGCTATGTGTCAGAAGCTGTCAGCAGGAGGACTCCTTTTTTCATACCCTATGGGAATGCCCCAAGATCAGTCCATTCTGGCAAAGAGTTACGACAATAATGTCGAAGTAACAGGGATGGAGGTCTCGATGGATGTCAGGTGGCTCCTCCTAATGATTTGGGGAGAGGAAGACTGGCCGAAACACACTACGCTCTGGCTGGCACTGGCAGCGGGTGTTGCAAAATAGAATATCGCCAGGCGCTGGGGGGGCACCCCTCCCCGTCAGCAATAGAATGGGAAAAGGTCTTAGACTGGTGTCAGCAGGCTGAAGAAGTGGTATACAAAAGTAGGGTGTGTGTGGAAAAATGGGAAAAAATATGGTCTCCATGGTACAGGTATAGGAATGCATAGTGAGGCCTGTTACCTGTGATATTGTTCCATTCACTTTGTAATGTATGACAATGTACCCACTGTAAATCATCTCCTGGTCCTGGTAAGAACTGTTAATTCAATACCATGTTTACTCCTACGGAGATAGAGTTTGTCCGACTCTCCCATCTGTCTTAACCTTACTATCAATCAATCAAATGGTGTACATGCCTATATGCTTCATAAGGTACCGTCTTATGAGCTTGCTTAATAAAAAGAATTATTTAAAAAAAAGATAGTCGGCTTGACTCTCGACGTCGTGCCGGTCCACTTATGGAGCTTTTTCCAAAAGTTCCTACAAACCTCTGGAACTTCTTCCTGAAGTACCTCTTGAGTGTTCAAAGTGTCCAAAACACAAATCCAAGGGTCAAGAAGCGCTGCGATGGTCCTTGGAAGCTCAGACTACAGTTCCCACAATGCATCTGGCCAAATCCTTAAAAGTCCACTGGATACACTCCAGGCTGGGGACTTCTTGAGGGAGAAGGTGCAGCTAAGCTGTGTTAGCCTGTTGCTTTCAGAAAGTCCACTCCTTAATCCTTTTTGAAGCAAGGCACAGTCCTCAGGGCTGTAGTTCCAAGTGTGCAACTGGGGCAGTCCTTCAGGGAGCAATCCTGTGTGGTGCAGGTAATGGTTCCAACAGGGTAGTCCTTCTAGTTTCAGGCAGCAAAATCAAATCCAAATTCAGAACTCAAGACTAAGTTGCTCTCACATATTTATTCAATAATCTGGGGCGACAAGCAGGGGGGCACTGCCGTCCAATGGGGTGCAGGGTGCCACCCAAAAGCATTACAGCTTCCTATAAAGCTTGGCTTATTCTTGTCCCAAAAAAAGCTGCATTTTAAATTTCAAGATGGAGGATTCTTCTCCAGTAGAGTAAGAGCTGGCTAAACCAAGCTACCAGTGTGGCTCATTTCCATTAACACTCCCCCTTCACCTCCTGCAAATTCCATTCCGGGCCTGCCGTCCGGGCCTGCCATCTGCCTTGGGTTGGGTTGGGTTAAAGGAAGAGGGGGTGGTAGGCCTGGCATTCGTTACTGTCCTGCTCTCTGTTTGAAGCCCAGTTTGATTTACCTAGCCCCCTTTCTGATTCTTCCTCCGCAGTTTCAGTGCTCTCCCCATCAGGTAACCTCTGCTCTATGCGGCCACTTATCACCTCATCAAAGCAGCCTGGCTTGAGCAATATTGTTAGCTCCTTCCTAGCAATATTTATAATTAAATAACATATTCCAATGTTAACCTATAGAGCTAATCATCTATAATGGGTGAAAACAAATTTGGCAGTTTTTCCCCTCACCAGGGCTTATAAAACATCTTTTATAATGCCCATGAATACAGTTACAAGGCACCCTACCCCTGGGGCATCTAGGGAGACCTTGGGGTGACTTATATGTAAACATAAGGTAGATTACAACTTTGGAAGTACCTGTACCACCAAAGTCGAATTTGCATACAATATACTTTTAAAAACAGCCTGCAAAGCAGGGCTGCCTTTAAAATTGACAGCAGGCAACACATTAGTGCACACTCCAGTGCAGGAAATCTACTGGGCCTCTAAACCCCCATGTCCTATTATATACTAGGGTCTTATAGGTAGTTTGAATCCCCCTTGCCCTATTATATACTAGGGACTTGTAGGGTCTGTCGTTGCCAATTTTAATTCTACATAATTACCATATACTTTTGTAGAAGCCTGAATGAAATGATAGCAATCAGCATATATAATAGAGAAAATATATTATTGAAGACAAGATAATACAAATACGTGCAGCACGGAGACAGTCAGCATAGCCGCTGAGTGTCCAAAGAGGAGACGTTTCTGACAGCTTTTATTGGTACAAACCACAAGAGGAAAAGCGTCACTATCCATGCAAGTGTATTCAGTAAAAGTACAGGATTATGACACTTCTTAAGAAATTAAGCAAAGGGGCGGCTTCTGCCCATCAGCCTCAGCAAGTTACACAAGTATAGAATACTAGGCAATCAGAAGAGGCCATCACTGCATGATACCTGCATGGTCTGCACAGTCCAAGGTGGTGTGACTTGTTGCTACCCACATGTCCTGAGCACATGACAAACTCTGGGACTTTCCATTCTAATGAAATGTATTAGCCTTAGTACTTTTCCATTGAAATGATTGCAATATCTAGCACATAACATGGTTATTTCTAAATATGATGTGCTGAAACACTTGCTACTAAGTTAGCATCCTGTGCTTTTGTAATGTAATTCTTGAGCAAGCCTTGAGTTGAGAGCAGCTTTACTTTGAGGTATGGAAAAGTACAAGCACTTGTCTGGTGATTTTGTGTCAACTTTGCGAGGGCCTGAAAATTTAGACATTTGGTATCAACTAAGAGAAGATGGTTTCCACACTTTTTTCATCAGAGCACAGGCCAGGGGCCGGGTTAGCAGAGCCCAGGGAAAAGTCTGAGTCAGTTACCACCAGTTCCAATCAAAAAATGGGGTGCTCAGGGCCAAAAAGAATGACTTTCTCACATTTGCTTTGTGTAGGTATCATGCTTGAGCTATAATTGCTAAAAATACATCTCAGAAGAAGGTGGGTTGACTAACATGATTTCTAACGTAGAGAGCTGAAGATCTGCCTTCATTCCATCCAACCACAGTGCTGTCCCCCTGACCAAATAGATTTCAAGCAGGGAGAGCTATAGAAGTGTTAGACTTGGCTTCTTTGGTGTGGTTTCCCCAGACTTTTTCTTGCCTCTACCTCCTGTATTTTTGATTCTGTGCTGGATTTTGTTTTTGCTGGCTGAGATTCTTTGGGCACTTTGCCACTGCTCATCAGTGTCAAAGTGCAAGTGCTCCCTGTGTAAATTGTTATTATGATTGGTTCTCCCTGATTGGCAAATTTGATTTACTGGTCAGTCCCTAGTAGAGTGCACTGAGTGTGCCAGGGTTGGTAAATCAAATACTACTAGTGGGTCTGCAGCACTGATTGTGCCACCCACACGAGTAGAACTGAAACGGTAACTCAGACTTGCCACCGCAGTGTCTGTGCGCAGTTGTTAACTGCCATGTCGACTTGGCAAGTGCACCAACTTGCCAGGCCCTAACCTTCCCTTTTCTTACATGTCAGTCACCCCCAAGGTAGGCCCAAGGTACCCCTGTGGGCAGGGTGCGGTGTATGTGAAAGGTAGGACATGCCCTGATGTGTGTGGCATGTCCTGATAGTGAAATACTGCCAAATACATTTTTCACTATTGTAAGGCTACCTGTCCCCATAGGAAAGCATGGGAATTAATTTATAACATCTTATAAATATAACTTACCATTGGGACCAGATGGGAAAATAAAGTTTAGTATGCCTGAACTCAGAATCTAAAGATGCATCTTTTAGGAAAGGTGATTTTTACATTCTGAGTTTGAAAATACCACTTTTAGAAAGTGGCTATTTTCTTGTTCAACCATCCTGTGTGCCTCTGCCTGTTTGTGGATTGACTGTCTGGCTTTGGAGTGACAGGGGCTTGGGAGGTGCAGTGGCTCCAGTCTGGATGAGTCAGCACTAGGTTGGATAGGCCTGATCTGCATTTGGAGTGGTGGGAGGAGTAGCACCTGTACCTGAATAGGGCTGTGCCTGCCTTCCACAATGCTGGCTCCGCCCCCCTGTGGTGTGTCTGGAGCCAAGGCTCACACTGACAATGGATGTTGTTGTGCACTTGCAGAGTGCCCCCCAGAACTGTTTGAACTGGGCTCAGAGCCCCTTGCACAAAGAGAACAAAGACATTTTGGGGTATAAGTATCAGACCCAAAACCCCAGACTTTTAGACTACTTCTGGAATCAAGAGGAACCTTTGCCAAGGAGAAGAGCTGGAGAAACTGAGGAGAAGTAATGCCCTTGCTGTGTATCTGCGGTTGGCCTGCAGTTGCTGTTTCTGCCAAGGAAAGGAGAAGGACTTTGCTGTGTGCTGTGTCCCCTGCTTGAGGAAAGTCTCCAAGGGGTTGAGTAGAGCTTGCCTCCTGTTTTGAAGTATCAGGCACACAAAGACTTCACCCCCAGCTCCCCTGAACTTCCGTGCTGGGAGTTCTGACCTGCCAGGAGTGCCTGTGGCTGTGTGTGGCCTCTGGAGGTTGTTTCTGCTACTGGGAGCTGGAAAGCAACGCAACAACAAGAAAATCGCTCTTCTTGCAACAGTTTTTCTGACAGTACGCCGTGGTGCGAGAGGAATCTCCCGCACCGCCTCGCCGCTGCTGAAAGCGACGCAGCGCCTGTCGCCGTGGCAAGAATCGACGCATCAAGGATCCCGGCTGAAAAGGTCGATGCAGCATCGCTTGTCGCCGCCGCATCGTTCGCCAATGCATCCCGGATTTCCACGCATCATCACTGTGCGGCAAGTTTTCCCGGACGCATCACCCGCGGATCGGAGTCGTCTCAGAATCGACGCATCGCTTCCCCCTACAGACCGGACACGACACATCGCTCCCCTGTGTACAGCGGAACTGTCGTATCGCATCCACGAAGGTCTCAGGAACGACGCATCTCTTTGTTTTTCGACACTTCTCATCGCTGCAGCTGTTTGGCTTGGTGAATTTTGTCGCAACAACAAGTACTTTGCGAGAAATCTCGGATGCATAGTTTTCTATGGACTCAGTTGCTAAAACCTTTTGAAAGTAATTTTTCTTAATACCTGTATGTTGGATTTTTGTCGTTTTGGTCTTGTTAAGTTTAGATAAACATACTTTATTTTTCTGAACCGGTGTGGTGTCCATTTGTGGTGTTATCACTGTGTTACTGTGAGTGTTGGTACACATAATTTACACATCGCCTTTGGGATAAGTCTGTCTGCTTGTGCCAAGCTACCAAGGGGGTGAGCAGCGGTTATGTAAAGTGTGTATCCCCCTTACCCTGACTAGAAGCAAGGGTACCTATTTGGACAAAGGTACCTACCTCTGCCAACTAGAGACCCTCATTTCTAACATTGGTGGTCAGCGGTGAGGATTTGTACTTGTATTTGTACTTGACCCACATTGACTGGTGTACATCAGTAGTTTAGTGCAGACCACTACGCAACCACATACTGCGTTTTATTTTTGGTTCTATTTTTGATCTGACCCTTGAGTTATCCACGCATCATGTCTCGGAATGGTAAAGCAGCAAGTGAGGTTGCGAATTTGAAGTTTGACTTTGAATTGTTAAGCAGTTACAAGGTAGAGCAACTCAGGCAATTCTGCAAAAACTTTGGTTGTCCCATGAAGAGCCACTTTAGAAAAGAGGAGCTATAGAAGGCCTTAGGGGCCTGGTGGGAGGCCAGACAAGCTGATGAGACAGATGATGCAGAAAAGGAGGGGGGTACACCAGAGAATGGTTTCAAATCACAAGATTTGCTATGTTGGGAGAGCAGCCTCTAGGGCTGGCAGCAGTCATTCTTCTAGAAATTGGGCGCCAGAGGAAATAGAGGAAAGGCGCAGGGCCAGGGACCATGAGTTAGAGGTCATGAGACTAAAGGCAGAGGAGAGAAAGAATGCTCTTGCTTTAGAAGAAAAAATATTGCTCCTGGCCCATGAGTTAAGCATGAGGGAACTGGACATTAAAGCTAAGCAAGTAGAGTCCAGTACCAATGGTGGCAGCGCGAAGCCAGTGCAAGGCCAAAAGGTTTACATACCCAAAGATGTAGTACAGAATTTCTAGAAGGGGGAGGATGTGTATGCCTGGTTTGCGGCTTATGAAGTTGCATTGCGTATGCATGAGGTTCCTGAGAAGCATTGGGGGGTGGGCCTGTGGAAGCACTTTGAGGCCACGGGGAGGGACACCCTGACACCCCTGGAGGAGGCGGTACCCTGACCTATCCCAAGATGAAGGAGGCTTTATGCCTCAGGTAGGGGCTGACACCTAAGCAGTACAGGGAAAGGTTTAGGACCTTTAAGAAGTTTGAATCTCATACCTGGGTTGAATGTGTGAACATGTGTAACCGTGCACTGGATGGTTGGATAAAGGACAGCAAGGTAACTGATTACCAGGGGTTGTACAACTTAATTGGTTGGGAGCACTTGAGTAGTTTGTGTGTTCCAGAGCTGAGCCAGCATCTATTGGCTAGTAAGCTAATTTATCCCAGGGAGCTTTCTAAGGAGGCGGACCACTGGACTAGCACCAGGGTCCACAAGGGGATTGTGGGAAACCCAGCCGAAGGTGGGCGGGGTCCCCAGCAGAAGAATGGGGGGATAAGGGTAACCAAAAGGAGTTCTCTAAAGGGCCCCAAAACAGTTCCCAGGGTAAGGATTCCCAGCCCCCCAGTTCTAAGAAGCCTTGGCCCCCTAAGGGTAGGCCAGACAACCGGGGTCCCCGCAAATGTTTCAGATATGGTCAGGAGGGCCACCTGGCGAATGATCCCAGGTGCCCCCAGGCACCACCAGCACCCACTGGGGCACCGTCACCGGAGTTAGTTAGTGTAGTGTTGGGGGAGGAGTTGGTTCCCTGTGAGGATGGGGAGCTAGCTGTAATGACCATTGTCTCATTAGGAGACAGAGAGATGGTCCAGGAAACCTGCCTGCCGGATAACACTAAAAAGTACCTGCAGTTGGTGACCAACAATGGGAGGAGGGTGGAGGCTCTGAGAGACACAGGAGCCAGTGTGACATCTGTCAGGTGTCAATGGGTGTTTGAAGAGCAGGTCATCCCCAATGTACTTCACCCTATAGTTGCTGCAGACAACTCTGAGCGCCTGTGTAAGGTGGCACAGGTTCCCTTTGAGTGGGGGGGTCTCAGGTCCTTTGAAGGTTGTTGTTAGTCCATCCATGCCTGTTGACTGTCTGCTTGGCAATGACCTGGAGAGCTCACCTTGGGAGGAGGTGGAGCGCCAGGCTCATTTAAAGATGTTGGGACTGCCTGAGTGGGCCTGTGTGACCACTTGGTCAATGGCAGCCAGTAGGGGTGATCAAGAGGAGCTGGAGCCTGAAAGAGTGGCCCAGGTGCCTGCAAGAAAGAGGAAGGGCAGGTGGTGTGGGAAACCAGCCCCCGAAGTTCCCATAGTCCAGGAGGAGGCAGAATCTGAGGGGGATGCCCTGGAACCTACAGGGGAACAAGTGGCCGAACTGGGAGACCTGCATGAGCTGACCCATTGGTAGCAGGAAAGGGGTCCCTCCAGGGAGAATTTCTGCAAGGCGCAGATGGAATGCTCTACTCTGGTTGGTATGTGGCAGCAGGCTGCAGACCAGGCTGCAGGTGGTCCGTCCGGGTCACGTTTGATTTATTGGGCGAATGGTCTCCTTTACAGTGAGCCCAAGGTCGCTGAGCCCGGGGCAGCCCATGTGCTGGTGGTACCCTCGTGCTACAGGACCTTCCTACTGGGCCTGGCTCATGACGTACCTCTAGCAGGACATTTGGGGTGCGACAAGACCTATCAGAGGCTTGTCACCCACTTCTACTGGCCCCAAATGCAGAGGAACATTGGCACACACTGTAGGTCTTGTCAGACTTGCCAGGCAAGTGGCAAGACAGGAGGGAAGTGTAAGGCTCCCCTCCAACCCTTTACTGTGGTGAGCACCCGTTTCGAGCGGGTGGGCATCGACATTATGGGGCCACTGGAACCCAAGACAGCCTTAGGCAACAAGTTTATCTTGGTGGACCATGCCACCCGGTACCCAGAAGCTGTCCCTCTCAGGACAATCACGGCCCCTGTGGTGAGCCGCACATTGATGGGGATCTTTACCCATGTGGGGTTCCCCTGAGAGGTGGTCTCTGACTGTGTACAAACTTAATTTCCAGGCATATGAAGTCACTGTGGGAGGAGTGCGGTGTAATGTACAAATTCACCACCCCTACCATCCCCAGGGGAATGGGTTGGTTGAGAGATTCAACTGAACCCTGAAAGGCATGATAAAGGGTCTAGCAAAACCCATGAGACGTAAGTGGGACGTCTTTTTACCATGCCTGTTGTTTGCCTACAGGGAGGTCCCCCAGAAATCTTTAGGGTTCGGTCCCTTTGAATAGCTGTATGGGCACCCTGTGAGAGGGCCTCTGAGTCTGGTGAAGGAGGGCTGGGAGAAAACTCCTGGTAAGACCCCCCAAGATGTGTTCAGCTACATGCTGGCCTTCAGAAACCAGACTCAACACTTCAGGAAACTCGCTCAGGTGAACCTGGAAGCCAGCCAGGAGGAGATGAAACGATGGTACGACCAGAATACCACTCTGGTTGAGTTTCAGCCTGGCCAAAAAGTGTGAGTGATGGCACCAGTGGAGCCTTGTGCACTCCAAGACAGGTGGACTGGTCCATTTGAGGTGGTGGAGCGCAAGAGCGATGTAACCTACCTGGTTAACTTGCAGACTCCTAGGAACCCTTTGCGGGTCCTGCACGTGAACCGCCTCAAACCTCACTTTGAGAGGTCTGAAGTCACAATGCTCCTGGCTACAGATGATGGAATGGAAGAGTCGAGTGAGCCTCTTCCTGACCTCCTGTCAGCCAAAGAACATGATGGGTCAGTGGATGGAGTGAACCTCTCTCCCACCTTGACCCCAGAGCAGCAGAGGGACTGTCGCCAGGTGCTGGGACAGTTTGCCTCCCTGTTCTCCCTGACTCCAGGAGTCACCAATTGGTGCGTTCATGATGTGGACACTGGGGGCAGTTTACCTGTGAAGCATAACATTTACAGGGTAACTGACAGAGTCAGGGCCAGCATTAAGGAAGAGGTTTCCAAAATGTTGGCGTTAGGGGTGATAGAGCCCTCCAGCAGCCCCTGGGCTTGCCCAGTGGTCTTGGTTCCAAAAGCTGCTGTGCCCGGTGCCACTCCTGAACTTCGGTTCTGAGTAGACTACCATGGCTCAATGCCATCACCAGGACTGACACGCACCCCATCCCCAGAGCTGATAAGCTCATTGATCGGCTTGGAGCTGCCCGGTACCTTAGCACTTCTGGGTACTGGCAGATTGCCTTGACTGATGGGGCAAGAGAGAGGTCTGCGTTTTCAACGCCAAAGGGGCACTACCACTTCCGTGTCATGCCCTTTGGGTTGAAGAACGCCTCTGCACGTTCCAGAGACTGGTCAACCAGGTACTGTACGGGCTGGAGGAATTCAGCGCCGCTTACCTTGATGACATTGCTGTGTTCAGCTGGGAGGAACACTTGCAACTCCTCTGTGAAGTGTTGAATGCTCTGCAGAAGGCAGGCCTCACTATCAAGGTCAGTAAGTGCCAGATAGGGCAGGGTTCTGTGGTGTACTTAGGGCACCAGGTAGAAGCAGCCAGGTGGTGCCCCTGCAACCTAAGATCGACACCATTCTGGCTTGGGAGCCCACCCCAAGACCCAGACAGAGGTGAGAGCCTTCCTAGGACTCACCGGGTACTACAGACGGTTTGTCAAGGGATATGGCACCATTGTTGCCCCCTTGACAGAGCTCACTTCGAAGAAGCAGCCAAAGAAAGTGATCTGGACCAACGCCTGCCAGACCGCTTTTGATGCCCTGAAATCTGCCATGTGCACGGCGCCCGTGCTCAAGGCACCCAACTTCTCTCAAGAATTTGTTGTGCAGACAGATGCTTCAGAGCATGTTGTGGGAGCAGTACTCTCACAATTGAACGACGAGGGCTTGGACCAACCATAGCTTTTATTAGCAGGAGGCTACTGCCCAGGGAACAGAGGTGGAGTGCAATTGAAAGAGAAGCTTTTGCTGTGGATGCTGAAGAAGCTAAGACCCTACTTGTTTGGGACTCACTTCTGGGTTCAGACAGACCACAGGCCCCTCAGATGGTTGATGCAAATGAGGGGTGAGAACCCAAAACTGTTGAGGTGGTCCATCTCCCTACAGGGAATGGACTTTACGGTGGAACACCGCCCTGGTGCAGAACACGCCAATGCTGATGGTCTGTCCAGATTCTTCCGCCTTAGTGATGAGAACTCCCAAGAGGGTGGGTAGTTCTCCCCATCTTTCAGCTGGAGAGGACACGTGTTAGACTTTGCATCTTTGGCGTGGTTTCCCCTGACTTTTTTTTGCCTCTACCTCCTGTATTTTTGATGCTGTGCTGGATTTCGTTTTCGCTGGCTGGGATGCTTTGGGCACTTTGCCACTGCTGATCAGTGTCAAAGTGCAAGTTCTCCCTGTGTAAATTGTTATTATGATTGGTTCTCCCTGATATTTGATTTACTGGTCAGTCCCTAGTAGAGTGCACGGAGTGTGCCAGGGCTGGTAAATCAAATACTACTAGTGGGCCTGCAGCACTGATTGTGCCAACCACACGAGTAGTCCTGAAACGGTAGCTCAGACTTGCCACCGCAGTGTCTGTGGGCAGTTGTTAACTGCCATGTCGACTTGGCAAGTGCACCCACTTGCCAGGCCCTAACCTTCCCTTTTCTTACATGTCAGTCACCCCTAAGGTAGGCCCAAGGTACCCCTGTGGGCAGGGTGCAGTGTATGTGAAAGGTAGGACATGCCCTGATGTGTGTGGCATGTCCTGATAGTGAAATACTGCCAATTTCGTTTTTCACTATTGTAAGGCTATCTGTCCTCATAGGAAAGAATGGGAGTTCATTTATAACATCTTATAAATATAACTTACCATTGGGACCAGATAGGAAAATAAAGTTTAGTATGCCTGAACTCAGAATCTAAAGATGCATCTTTTAGGAAAGGTGATTTTTACATTCTGAGTTTGAAAATACCACTTTTAGAAAGTGGCTATTTTCTTGTTCAACCATCCTGTGTGCCTCTGCCTGTTTGTGGATTGACTGTCTGGCTTTGGAGTGACAGGGGCTGGGGAGGTGCAGTGGCTCCAGTCTGGATGAGTCAGCACTAGGTTGGATAGGCCTGATCTGCATTTGGAGTGGTGGGAGGTGTAGCACCTGTACCTGAATAGGGCTGTGCCTGCCTTCCACAATGCTGGCTCCGCCCCCCTGTGGTGTGTCTGGAGCCAAGGCTCACACTGACAATGGATGTTGCTGTGCACTTGCAGAGTGCCCCCAGAACTGGTTTGAACTGGGCTCAGAGCCCCTTGCACAAAGAGAACAAAGACATTTTTGGGGTATAAGTATCAGACCCAAAACCCCAGACTTTTAGACTACTTCTGGAATCAAGAGGAACCTTTGCCAAGGAGAAGAGCTGTAGAAACTGAGGAGAAGTACTGCCCTTGCTGTGTGTCTGGGGTTGGCCTTCAGTTGCTGTTTCTGCCAAGGAAAGGAGAAGGACTTTGCTGTGTGCTGTGTCCCCTGCTTGAGGAAAGTCTCCAAGGGCTTGAGTAGAGCTTGCCTCCTGTTTTGAAGTCTCAGGCAGACAAAGACTTCACCCCCAGCTCCCCTGAACTTCCTTGCTGGGAGTTCTAACCTGCCAGGAGTACCTGTGGCTGTGTGTGGCCTCTGGAGGTTGTTCCTGCTACTGGGAGCTGGAAAGCAATGCAACAACAAGAAAATGGACGCATCGCTTTTCTTGCAATAGTTTTTGCGACGCAATGCCATGGTGCGAGAAGAATCTCCCCACACCGCCGCAGCTGAAACCGATGCAACACTTGTCGCCGCAGCAAGAATCGACGCATCAAGGGATCGCTGCTGAATAAGTCGACGCAGCACCGCTCGCCGCCACCGCATTGTTCGCCGACGCATCCCGGATTTCTACGCATCGTCCCTGTGCGGCAAGTTTTCCCGGACGCATCACCCGCGGATCGGAGTCGTCTCAGAATCGACGCATCGCTTCCCCCTACAGACTGGACCCGACGCATCGCTTTCCTGTGTACAGCGGAACTGTCGCATAGCATCCACGAAGGTCTCGGGAACAACGCATCTCTTTGTTTTTCGACGCTTCTCATCGCTGTGGCTGTTTGGCTTGGTGAATTTTGTCGCAACAACAGGTAATTTTCAAGAAATGACGCATCCATAGTTTTCTATGGACTCAGTTGCTAAAACCTTTTGAAAGTCATTTTTCTTAATACTTGTATAATGGATTTTTGTCGTTTTGGTCTTGTTAAGTTTAGATAAAGATACTTTATTTTTCTAAACCGGTGTGGTGTCCATTTGTGGTGTTATCACTGTGTTACTGTGAATGTTGGTACAAATACTTTACACATTGCCTTTGGGATAAGCATGTCAGCTCATGCCAAGCTACCAAGGGGGTGAGCAGGGGTTATCTAAAGTGTGTATCCCCCTTACCCTGACTAGAAGCAAGGGTCCCTATTAGGACAAAGGTACCTACCTCTGCCAACTACAGAGTCAGACCCCCATTTCTAACAACGAGTATGATACAATTATTTAATCCAGAGATGTCTAGTGAATTGCCCTGGTGAAGATAAACTGACTCGAACAGCAGGAGATAGGCAATAGCTTTGTTTCTCATATGGGAGTCGGATAAGAGTTATCCAAGAGGTAGAAATTTTAAATTTCCCACTGAATAAGGTTCCTTAAATAACAAGAGAAAGAAGGAAGATTAGAAAAGAAGATAACTAATCATATACTAGCTAAAGTGAGGCTGTACTGTGCTTGGGGATGTTTACCACAGAGATAAACTAAGAAGTTGCTGATCTCACAGTCACTATCTTTCAGAAGTAGATGACTCTACTGATTTACCATCTGCTACCACTTTTTATTTGCATTTACACTGAAGGTAACATGCTTTACACTTTTTTCATTTATTTCTTTAAAAAACACAAAGGCAAACAAAAAGGCAGTTATAAGTGCAGACAAGGAGATTATCGCACACAATAGAAAAATCTTCATAAACATGCATTTTTTGTGATTTGTATTCCAGCTCTAACACTTTGTTGTAAAATGGAAGATTTCAGTCCTCTCAACCAATATCTGGTTGGTAACTCTGAAGTAACTCTGCAAAGTAAATGTGAAACATTTCAGAGTTTGGGCGAGAAATCAAATGAAAAAGATATTAGATTATCTCCCAGGTGAGAATTTCTGGTGGTCATTTCCTGCAAATGTAGATATTGCATGATCTGATGATCAAAGAAGTGTTGCCACACTCTGGGATTGGGTAGTGGGGGACTGACCTCTAGACTAAAAAGTGGAGAGTACAGTCTAATTCATAGAATAAAAGAACACATACATTGGGCTCACTCTTGTCTTTCTCCATCTGTCTAGAGCACAGGCTATCTGTGTACTAGACTCTGTGCACAAAAACAGGCTAAGGGGATCGAAAATAATGAAATATGGTGATAGAAGGTGTGTGCTCACCAGGAAGGGTCACTACTCAGTTTGTCTGCACTTGACAATGTTGATTTCATGAAGCAAGGTCCTTATGATCCACTGTGAAGAAAGAGGGTGCTGTGTTCATATCCTTGGACTCTTTAGGCTGGTAGACTTCAGCTCCATGTTCTACAACATCACAGCAGGCTCCACGCATGTTTATTTGATGTTCAACTAGGAGAGGAGCTTCTATAGTTCTTGGAAGTTGGACAGCAGCCTGAGGCAAATCACAGTGATTGTATCTTACCAATTCAAAAACTCAACCAACCAGTTTCTGGTTAAATGTTCCTCCTGAAAGGGGATTATGGGAAGGGTATTCGTTACCTTTTTCTTAAAATGCAGCGTGCTGCTGACCTGTGCCTAAGTGACGCTGACTATGAAGTGGTGGTGCATGGGGCGCACATTGTTTCTCCATGGAAAACAGAGAAGCCATCCTCCATCTACCTGTCGCCATCTCATATAAACCCATCTTCACAATCAGTTGAGAATATTTTTAACAGGTGAACTGAAGAGGATTATAAGCTGTTGTCCATGTGCATTTAAGACCATATGCACATAAAATATAAATAGAACCTACCACTAGCCAGGGCTGAATAAGAGGAGTTCAGTTGACTAGACCACTTGAGAGCGCACTGAGAAGAAACCTATGGAAGGAATCCTCAATGTCAGGAACATCAAGAGTGAGCATTAGAAGAACCAGATCTTCACTTTGAGAAGTCCTTCAGGCTTAAAGTCCCACCAACTGGGCCAAAAGGAAATAAATCCATGGAAACAGAAGGGCAATGGGAATAAATGGCAGGCATAGTACATTGCACCAATAATCTGGGACCTTTGTCCTTACATACAGACTTTGCCCTGTACCCAAGAATGAAGGCCACTGGTCTCTTTGCATTAAGACCAAGAAGAACCCCTGTAATAAGTCATGTTACAGTAAACATGAATGTACAGTATGTTGTAAAAAGTCTATAATGAATGTAAGAAATTGCAGTTCTGGTAGCTTACCAATATGGGGCACGTCCTGAGTAACTGACACTTCTCCCACATGAACCTAAGTAAGGAGTTATTTTGCAATTGTTTTGGAAACTGGTTGGAATTCAAAAAATCTTCTAGTGAAGGTAGATCTTTTCAAGTTAACCTGCGAAGGGAGCCAGCAGAAATTCTCCACCATTTATGACTGGGAAACCAACTTCACAGTACTGTAAAGGCTTCCTTTCATCCTGTGTTCGAAATTTTCACGAGTTCCATAGAAGACCCTGCAAGACATTATAGAACAATCACCTTTTAAAAGCTGTCTGCAGTACCATGTCTAATTCTAAAGAAAACTGTACGAAGGAAACGAGGCTGGAGTATCAGTTGGTATGCAAGTTATATATGAAAGAGAGCAGTAGCGGCACCTCCGCTACACTGCTTTCAAGAAGTGCGAGAAGCAAAAACATGTTTGTGCTGCTTTGCGGGCGGGTGGGTGGGCGAGTCTGCTCTGCTCTCGGAGCAGGGCAGTGGAGGAGTGGTTTGCCCACTCCTAAGTGCGCAATGACTGTTTGGTCGGTCCTCTGGGGCTGCCCAAACCAGTCATGCATACTTTCCTCTTATCCATGAAGGCTGCATTACAGCCTGCATGGAGAACATGCCCACCCCTCCAGCCCCTGGCTGAGCGCTGTGTCACGGCGCTCAGACCAATCACAACGCTGTATTGCAGTGTTCTGATTGGCTTAGGGTAGGGAGCCTGGCTGCCTGCTTCCCGTTCCTGAAGTAGGAGGCAGGAGAGCAGGAGCAGAGACGCGGGACCTGGCGGCGGCAAGGTAAGTGATTTCTTTTTGTTATTTTATTTTTATTTTGCTCAATCGCGACCCCCCCCCCCCGTCACCTCCCGCGCCCGCGTCCTCTACCCGCGAGCCATGCCAGCCGCCACTGAAAGAGAGGATGGGTCTTTGATTACAAGTGCAATTGTAACGTACAAAGAAGTGTTCCCAAGCACACGAAGAACTACTTTTTTATTAATGCATTAGTAATTCAAGCAAGAATGCATTGAAGATTAAGATGATTCATAGATAACCAGATGTGTTACTATCAACCTTGAACTGGGGTGTCAGGTAATGCAATCAATCAGCAACACCTTCACATCACTTGTGAGTGCGACTTAAAAGGAGACCGAGTTGAGAATCCTGCAAAATACGTGTACTAATTGATTAATGGATAGCACTGGAGCCATAGCAAACTAATGGATCAAATTGATGCAAAATTGATGAAAGGCAAATGTGGCATAAAATGCAATATGTTCACTAGATAATTGCCTGTCAGTATTATTGTAGGTTTATTTTTTCCTGGGGACAAGAAAAAACATCGTATTCTCCCCTGTACATTCCTAAGTCAGGTTTTTACCCAAGAATAAATGGCATCACCCAATCTTCCATGTGTAAGTTGACCGAAAAACTTTGACTTCCAAATTACAATAATACTGTTTAAGCCATGCTATGAATTGCATAACATATTCTAAAATCTCCTTAGACAACACTTGAAGATACTGTGAAAAAAACCAATGTGAAGACTAAAGAATAACTAAAAGAGGGCCATGTAATCTGAGAGTGTACATAGCTATGCGTTGTGATACATCCCGCCCATAATGGGATATTGATAATGAAATTGAGTGAGGCTGTATGTGAAATACGGGCACCAATTCTAATGGTTGTAATTGACCATAAGGTTTCTTGAACGCCAAAGTGCCTTCAGGTTTTTTTTACATTCTTTGATATTTTCTTAACTTACTAATTACTAGAAAAATGTGAGTAATAACTGCAAAAAGCCCCAGGAACTTGATGGAAACTGGGGCGCTGAACAACCACATCGGGGTATATAGTGCTACATAAATTCTACAACATAACAATACCTCTATATAGAACACTTTTCTCAGGCTAACCAGACCAATAGTGTAACTGACAAAACAGTACAATCTGCTTTTCACATGAAAAAATGGGCCAACCTGTTTGTTCTTTCTTGTTACAAGGGTGGCATACGTATGCTTCTAACGAGAAATGTCTGGTGATTTAACAAGTTTCAATGTGGGCAGTTGAAACATTAATGGTTAAAAATCTAGTTTACTATACTATCCGACCAGTTCTGTCTGGACAAAGTGTCCATTTCTGCATTTGTATTGCACACAAGAACTGAATCGAGAAAATGTCACCAGACAGCAGTGGGGGTGGGGGGCAAGGGTGAAATTGGCCAACCTATCCTTTATCACATTTTCACTATAGTTAAAGTTAAAAAAAAAGCTTTTCGGTCTTTGGGTGATCTTGTTCTATAGACCACTTTTTTTTGCAGAGTTTTATATAGCGCGAACTTGACCCGAATCGGGTATCAGAGCGCTTTACATAGCACCAGTTACGTTACATTAGGACACACATTCATTTTTGTTAGGCACGGGGAGATTAAGTGATTTGCCCAGAATCACAGGATGTTCAGCGTCATTGCCGAGACTCAGAACCCAGTTCCCCAGGTTCGAGGTCGGACGCCCTAGCAGTTAGGCCTACTCCTCTACCCTCTCCTTTTACCGGGCGCTGCCCTTTCTCATGTCTATCTTGTAAGAAAAGGAAAGATGATCAGTGAATTGAATTGGGCATAGCACCCATGCTCTTTGCAAAACTGGACATTTCGAGTGATTATGTCGCCAGATCGAATACTTTCTTTTATTGGGTTGGCCTCATCAAGAGGAGCATCTAGGCACTGTCAAGCATCAGACTAATATATTGTTGACTTTCCTATAACTTCTAAATGTGAACTAAATCCTTCTCATCTTATCAGTACCTTGCCTTTATTCTGCATTACTCTACCTTCACCATATACCATATGATTTCTTCAAAAAACCTTTACTGTTTTGCTTTATTATTATCAAAACATTGTATGTTGGTAAAAATATTTTTTAAATTGTACATTTCATAATACTAGTTCTGTTTAACACAACACACCCTCACCAATCGCAAAACATTTAAACTATCAAACATGTCTCTACGCAATATAGTTATTGAGGTGTCCTCACTAAATATGGTCCGTTCTTCTGAGACTGTCGTTTTGACTGTTCACATTGTTTTCAGGTAAGTCATCATTTTGTCACGCGCCCACCATTTTCTTGCCCCAAATATCTTGTATTTAACTCCTGTCATGGATGTAACCTGCTAAACGGGCTCAGCAACACGTGCTCTGTCTAAAAGAAAGGAGTTTTCATTTCCAAAGCCAATGACTTACACCCTGATCTAACAGCTGTCTGTGTCCAGGTCTACCGCACATCTGCACAGAATGCAGAGTCTGGTCCTAATCTCTAATAATTGGGGCTAGATGGAGGGATGGAGTCTGCAAAGCCACGTTGTAAGCACTCACAATCTCCCAGAAGCACCCGCTCTTGTACCAGTACCTTTGCCCCTACTGCCTACATCTGGCAGGGCAGGAGGAAGTGGAGAAGGGGCAGATAGAAGAGGAGGTGGAGGAGGCAAAGGGCAAACAGTAAAATGAGAAGAACAACAGCTTCTATTGCAATTGAGATTTATCTTTACAATCCTGGTAATATTATATTTAAATGACGCAGCAATAAGTGCTTTACGTACTGTGGGGCAATGAGGATATTGGCATATGATTTTGTACTTGTACTGGTGAAGAGGAAACTGATAGTGACAAGCTAGTGTATAAATGACACACCCATGACTCAATGCCCAGCAGCATTATTATAAAAACAACCCCCACCTGTCTCAGTGCCCTGCGCAAACACCTGGCATCCTCTTTATTGAGAACCCCTCCCTTCTTCTGAGCACTACAGGCCTATTTTAGCATCACTGATCACACCTGACACAATAGCTCATTGAGCACAACTCTGATCCCATTGACCATCAGCAATGGACAGTATGAGACATTCCGGCACTATGGAACATTAGCACCCTGGAATGTTCAGGCAACACTAATATATTTTAGACATGCCTTGATGCATGAAAGCAACAGCCAGAAATATAAAGGGATCATTTCTGCAATTTTATTTCCTAGCACAGAAATGTTTATGGCCTATTAACGGGCACAGTGTTGCGTATTATGTCCCGACAGATTATTAGTAACATGGAGCGTGAAATCGGTTTACAAATCAAATAATGAGAGACAGTAGGTACATGGAAGAAATACACAAAAAGAACACTGTTATTAGGAGCTTCTCTTAAAACAAAGACATTGCAACATGAGTCCCTTGTGAAATTATTTTTGCAGAAAATTGCTTTGTGATGTTAAGTGGGAGTAAAGTTAGAAAAGTCTGCAGACTTTGCAGGCTGCACAAAGTGAAAAGTTTCCCAAATTGGGAGGCGTACTCAAAAACGTTTTGCGATATAGAACTGGTGTCATTTCTTCTGACTCGATTGCCAAAGGGGCTACTTCTCATATAAGATACATGGGTTTGCTAGCTGGGCACCTCTGGTTTATTAACAGATGCCACTTTTCCCAAATGAAGGTAGGGTTTGCTGCTATGAAGAAACAGTGCGCCCACCTACAATGTCAGACTGAATATTGTGATATTTCATTAGCATCCTAGAGACCTCATGTAATCCACGAGGGTTTTAGCCTGAATGTGCACACATGTAAGTTTCGTGTTAGAGGGCCCCAGACTACACTGTCTCATCAATCAGAACACTTTATAATAGGATATTAGCCTCCGATTGTCACATAAACGAATCCTCATCTTTCAGCAAGAGAATTACTCCATAATACTTTGGACTAGAAAACCATCAGACTGGGTGCCCGAGAGAATAGGGACAGAACCCCACAGAATAGGCAAGTGACACTGTCTCTCCAAGTTAGAGTGTCAGAGGCAAGGTCCCACAGAATAAGAGTGTCTATTCTCTCTCAGAATGGGAGAGTGCTAAGGAATATGGCCTCTCAGAACAGGAACCGATAATTGAGTTCTAAATGTAGCCCTACAATGTTACAATCTGTGGCCCGCCATGTGGTGTATATTTCAATCTGTCTTCTGCAGGAGGAGAACTGTCAGCTCTCCAGAGAGCGGGCGGCCCAGAGCTGCCCAACAGCTATATGTTATCTCTCTTATTAAATTGAGTACATTTTTTTTGTTTTACAAATATAGATCTTTTAAGCGCTAATGATATTTCACCAAAAGCCGAAGCCAACATAATGTCTGATACAATTATTTTACAATGCCTCTCCATCTTCCTTGAGTAGCATTAACATTTATTTCCCTCTCAGTAGAAGGGTTTGTACAGACTTTTGGTTAATGGATGCGAATGCTGCTGTGGCCTCGACAGATATAGATCTATACAACTGCAGTCACACAAGGTTTCTGCTCAATGGATATTAGTGCTGCTGACGTCACAGCCTCTCATTCATAGATATTAGACATGCAAACCTCCTCATTGGACACCAGTTTGTTCTGATCTTGTCAAAATTCCTGCCCCCTTGATTTCAGGGATGCTGGAGTCACAACTCATTTGGTTTCAGCCTTGCTGCTGTCACAATTGGATGTCAGGCTGGCTGGAGTCACAACTCTTGCACCTTGGAAGCCATTGTCAGTATCTTTCGCTCTTTGTTGAGGAAGGTTGTTCTCTCTCGGTGCTGGGGTTAGTGAACAATTCTGCCAAAAGTCAACTAAGTGAAATCAGCCCTTTTAAGAAAATGTCCATGCAGGAATTTTTCATTTTTTTTGTCATCATGGCAAACATCTGTTCCGCGAGAAAAATAGGAAACTGCTAGTAGCTTTCATGTTTTCACAACCAGAAGAAATGTGGAAAAGGACTAATACCCTGGATACTTTTCAATGATTGGTGTCCTCTTATCCATTCGCACTTAAATAGTTCTTGTATTTTTGTATGTTTGTTGACCGGTGAGAAACTAGTTATATGTGGTGTTTGGAACTCTGTGGAGTGTACAGGATAGCAGATAAGTTTAGGTGTGTTTGGAAGGTTGGGACACTACAAATATGAGACAGTACTCAACTGAATATAACATTCTGTAGAGATTTACTCTATTATGCCTCAACTATTTCTATCACTATTGTCGTTGCCTGAAAAATGTTTTTTGGAACTGAGGCCTGAGTGTTGGATTTGGAGAAATAAGCACTTGATACTGAGCTTGTGTGTGTACAAGTTGGCTGCACCATGTGATTCAGTATTTTGTGACCCGGCCAATTCGTATATAGGTCTGTTCACAAAATCAGATTGCATTTGCAAAAAAGTGGTGTGCAATTGCGTCCTTTTGACGGTAGTCGCTACTTCCTTCTCACCTACTTGCATAGATGACTACAGGTCCGGTCCATGGCTGCAGGGAATTGAACATAGAAAAATTGAAAACCCCAATAATTGGAAGACCAGGAGAGAGGGTAGAAAAACTAGTAGGAAAAGGAAATTATATGGCAGAAAATTGCATCTGTTGGAAGGGTAGGGTTCCAGTGAGTAAGGACGGTGGGAAAGGTGAGGTGGGATACTGGTGTATAAGTGTCATTGTGGTGTGAAGAAGTGTAGCAGAAGCTAAATCAAGGTAAAGAGCTTTTTTCTTGCTGACTCGTGATGCAGCTCTCTGGTTCTGAAGACGTTATGTGGCTAGTGATGGTTTTTCGCCTCCTGCTTCCTATTCGCCAGTCACTAGTAACAAGAACAACTCAGGGGGTATGTATGGATCACATGAGACTTTACATGGGAAAAAAGCGGAGTGAGAAAATGTTTGACAACATAGAAATGTACAAACAAGATGTTGAGTAAATGAGCATTGGTCCACACAGGTCTGCAAAAAGAAGGCTGCAAAGGCTCATATTTCCCCCATGGATCACACTGCGATGATGATAAATGGTGCAAGGAAGATCTCTCAATACATTTGTGTCATCATAATGCCTAAATTGGACTGGCCCTTCCCCTTTAAAATATATATGGTCCTGGGAATGGGTTCTCCAGGACCATCGTAAGCTTGGGCAGTGGGGCCGCGTGGCCCCCCTCCCCTTTTGATTTATATGTGCAGTCCTGGTGGATGGGATCCCCAGGGCCATTTGGTTCGGGGAGGGGGGCCATGTGGTCCCCCTCCCCTTTAAAAAAAACATGGCCCTGCGTGAAGGGGTCCCCAGTGCTTTTATAAGGTTCGAGGATGGGGGACGCTTGGCCCCCCTCCCTTTTTTGTAAGTTTCAGAGAGGAGTGGGTTTCCTGGGGCCTATAATGGCTTGGCGAGGGGCCCCCCTCTTCTTTAAAAAAAAAAGGCCCTGGGGTCCCCAAGGCCTAATAAGGCTCAGTGAGGGGGGCCACGCATTCCCCCTCCAGGGGTGTGAAATGTAATAAAATATCTACTTGTCCATGGGGCAGATTGCTTCATAAATCTACTTGTCCTGTAACAAAATCCACTTGTCTCTATGGTGCCATGTAGTGCGGCGACAAATTATAGCAGCAATCGCATTATATAAGAGCTCTGATATAGCCTCTCTGATTATGCCAGGGCTCATACCATTGTAGTGTTGGAATGCTTGCACTTCCCTTATGTTGCCACGTTTCCGCAGATCTACATAATGGGTCTGAAGGTAGTGGTAAGCAGTAGTTTCAGGGTTAGAATGCCCTTTTGAGTTGGTGCAAACCTATTAACTTGCATGGTTTGTTTTTTTTACAACAAATTTTATTTATTTTGAAAGGTACAGAGTGGGCAGAGCCCTGCAGATATAGTACATATATTGAATATGACATATAGTACCTAGTTGTGATATGCAAAAACCACATGGCCTGCGGAACATCAGACCAAAAATATAACAAACTACACCGAACACACCCAGGAAATCGTAATTGCGCATTAGTAACAAAAACCTGACTGTGAAGAGTCAATGTCATCGGACTATACAAGTGGATTTCTGACCACCAATTGTTCAATAGGATCGTGGGAGTCTGGATGTGGTAATGAGGGCAAGTCAATGCCTCTGTATGTTGCCCACCGGGCCCAAATTTTCCTGTGCTTCTGTGGGCATCCCCTTGCCTGAAAAACCACAATTTCTGCCGCCATACACCTGTCCATTGCCTTCTTCCATCCCGCAATACTGGGTGGGGACGCAGCTTTCCAATTCTGTGCAATATCCCTCTTGGCTAGGGTGAGACCCAAGAACAGAAGGTGCTGCTTGTAGCGATCCCCCCAATATCATCAGTGCTATGTAGGAGCAGCAATCTGGGGTTGAGCGGGATGGTCCAGGCCAGAACCTGGCCTAGGCAAGACGTCACCCAAGTCCAGAATGGTTGAATCCCTGTACAGCTCCACACTGTATGGAGGAAGGAGCCCTCATCATTTTTGCAGCGGAGGCATTGAGGAAACGGAATAACACCCATTTTCCACAACCGACATCGGGTGTAATATACCCGGTGGAGGTACTTGAACTGAATGAGACGGTAGCGTGAAGACACCGCCGCATACCGAGGACTAGCCAGGGCTTCTGTCCAATCATCATCCGTCAAGGCCGGCAGATCGGCCTCCCATGCCGCTCTGGTTTTATGGATGGTGGTCTGAGTGTGAGTATTAAGCGTCTGATAGATTTGTTTAATTTTGTGAGCCCCAATGTCCCCCATCAGCAAGCGGCCCTCTAGTTGGTGGAATTCCGGCAGAGCCTCCAAATGACGAATAAAGGGGTCTAGGGCGTGCCGTAATTGCAAGTAGCGATGAAACTGAGATTTATGTAAGTTGTAGTCGGTTTGCAGCCATTGAAAGGACTTAAGTGTGGTGCCTTGCATCACGTCCCCGAGCGTAGAGATTCCATTGAGGTCCCACTTACGAAATCCGAGCAGAGCGGATACGGACCGTAGGTATGTGCCCTGCCAGAGGGGAGAGGAACATGTCAGTCTTCACCACCGACCCATGGATTTAACTGTGCGTCTCCAGGTTTGTATCACCGTCTTGCAAGCTGGAGGTAATGTGTCAAGGGACGCGCAGCTGTACAGGAGATGTAGCAAGGGGGTGCCAGCCATAGCCATCTGCTCAACTGCGTATGCTGGATCTAACTGAGACCCGTACCACCATTCATTAATCACCAGAAGGTGAGAGGCGGAATAATATGCGTGGACGTCGGCCACTGCAATACCGCCGCAGTTTGTGGATTGCGTGCATGTACGGAGTGCAACCCGAATCGCTCCTCCCTGCCATAGGAACCTATTCAGAATCGCGTTAAGTTGTGTAAACCACGAAGAAGGAATATTATATGGAAAATTCTGTAGTCCATATAACAGACGTGGTAAGGATACCATCTTAAAGATAGTTGATCGTCCATATAACGATAGGGGCAGCTGGGACCAAACCGTTGTCTCATTGCAGACAGCAGGGAGTAGCGGAACGATGTTTTGTGTCCATGCGATCGTAGGACACGGCGATATAAAGACCCCATAATATTTAAAGCCTTCCGTAGCGATGAATAGTTGTGATGCCCAGACCTGGCGCCTCTGATCCCAGCATATAGGAAAAAGTGTGGATTTGGATGGGTTGGTGCTCAACCCAGAGGTTTCTCCGAAGATCCAAAGTATCTGAAGGGCACGAGGCCCCGAGAACCACGGGTCTGTCATAAAGAAGAGAACATCATCGGCGTAAAGTGCGATTCTGTCTGAATATTCCTGCGTCCACTCAAACCCCCGGATCAGAAGGTCCTGACGCACCCACACCACCAGAGGTTCTATGGCTAGGGCAAACAGAAGTGGAGACAGGGGGCAGCCCTGTCTTGTGCCTCGACGAATAGGAGAAGGGGCCGACCGATATCCTGCCACTCGGACAGATGCTGAGAGATCAGTATATAACAGCTGGGTATACGCTATGAACCGTGGTCCAAGATTTATGGCACAAAGGAGTTTGAAGAGGTAAGTCCAACTCAAGGAGTTGAATGCCTTATCAATGTCGGCCAGCAGAACCGCTGCTGGACGACCGAGTCTGTGGGCTCCTGCAATTGCGTTGTGGACTCGCCTAATATTATGTCTGGTGGAGCGCTGTGAATGAGATCTTGGATGCACGATCGAAGGCGGTCCGCTAGGACCTTCCCCAGAAGCTTAGGCTCAAAATTAAGCAACGAGATAGGACGATACGAAGCCGGGTCTTCAGGAGGTCGGCCAGGCTTGAGAAACACCACAATTTCGGCATGGCGCCAGTCTGTGGGTAGGATATGCTGCTCAAGGGCCTCATGCAGTGCCTCAAGCCTAACGTCGTCATGTGCGGTTGCATGAAATCGCTGGGAAATCCATTCGGACCGAGGGCTTTGCCAGGGTGAATGCTAGTCAGCGCTGCCATTAGTTCATCTACAGTTATGGGATTATCCAATGTGTCTCTAACTTGATCGGAGAGCTTACGGGGAGGAATATCCAACAGAAACTCATCTATAAGGGTCTCCGATATGAGCTCCCGCTGTAGATAGAGTGTGGTATAAAAGGATGCAAATGCCTGGACTACCGGCTCCGGGGAGGTACAAAGCGTACCATCCGTGTCCCGTAGAAGGGGCACCTGAACAGGGGCTGTCTTGGCCTGGCATAGCCGATGAAGCATTTTGCTGGACTTATCGCCCCATTGGTAAATCCTGTGTTGTGTTGCCAGCCACACTTCTTTAGCCTCATCTGTAAGGAGTTGATGGATTTGTTGCTGGGTAAGTAGGAGGTTACGCCGAGAACTTGGGTCCGACCCTTCTGATACTTGCGCCTCTAACTGGCTTTGACGATCTTTTAGTTCTAGTAACTGGGTCAAGTGCTTGCGTTTCTTGCCGGTACGGAAACTTATATCCACTCCCCTGATCGACGGCTTGAGGGCCTCCCACAGAATTATACGCGATGGGGATGAGTCTAGATTGAACCGAAGATAGTCTGCGATGGCGTGCCGCAGAGTCTCCTGATATTGAAAGTCCCGAAGGAGCCAGGGGGACATACGCCACCTGCATGGGGCCCGTTGAACTTTCAGGCGTTGCTTAATCTGAACAGGTGAGTGATCTGAGATACCCCGGGATAAGATGGATGTATATGACACTCTGTGTATGAAACTGTGGGGGAGAAATATGTAGTCCAGCCGCGAGAGCGTGTTATGCACGGCCGAGGTATAGGAAAACACAGGAGTCGAAGGATGAAAGGCCCGCCAGGTGTCCGACCACCCCAATGTATGAGCCAGAATGTTCGATTTGGAAGGGGGATTGTCAGATCTCACTGCACGCCACCTATCTTGGGGAGTCATAACGTCATTCCAGTCACCACCCAGGATTGTCAAACCGTCGGGGAGATCACCCCAAAGCTGTGTAATTTTATCTATGAACGCTTGTCCCGTGGGGGGCATATATGCTCCCAATGGTTATCTGTTCTCCCGCGACTGTGCCGGAGACCACTGTGTATCGCCCACCAGGATCTGTCCAGTGTTTGGAAATGAGGAACGGCATGCGGCAATGTACTAGGACCGCCGTGCCCCGAGCGCCGTGTGTGAACCCAGAATGGTACGCCGTGGCAAAACCAAACCTACTAAGGCATGAAGTTTTATTGCCTAGAAGGTGAGTCTCTTGCAACAGAAGTATATCTGCGTCATACCGTTTCGCTAAGCGGAGTACCGCTCCTCACCTGATTTTGTTTAACAGGCCCCGGATATTCCAAGATATAATATTCAGTTCTCCCAAGGGAGAGTTATGTGTTTGCTGTGTCATCTAACCACTCAATAGTCGAAGTCCGCAATTACTATAGTGTCTGCGTGGAATGTATATGTGTGTTCGGTGTCTAGAACTCTACTAACAAAATAAAACCAACAAACCCCTACCCACCACCCCCCTCCCCAATACTTCCAAAAACAAGGAGTACCAGTCGTGGCGGAGACATTACCAGGGCCTCAAACGGAAGACCCAAGAAGCCCCACCAAAAGAGCCCATCCATCCCAACATTATAAAACATAACAACAAATGTCCAGGGGCGTGGACTGTCCGTTCATAGCCTAGAGCCGGTGTGTGTGACCCCAGTTATTGCATTTCAAACTCCACATAGATGTGCATTTGGCTGTACTGCATGTCTTTGTAACTGTCATGACCAGGATCACTCAGTTGCCTCGTCTTGAGTGTGGGCCCTCCAGTTGGAGCGAGATCTGTGTCGCCATCTCAACGTACCTCTGTTCTGTCGACTTCTGTGCGAGCCCTGTGAGGAGTCCGAATCCAGTGGTGGCGGCGAGTGTGGTTTGAGATGCGCCTTTTCGTCCGTCCAGGAGAACACCGCCTTGGGAGAATCAAAAAAGAATGATTTGGAGTTAAAGATTACCTTCATTCTGGCAGGGTACAGCAGCATATAGGATAAGTTCAGCTCTCGGAGTCTGCGCTTCGCAGCAACAAAGTATTGGCGCTGCTGCTGCACTGGTCTGGTATAGTCAGGGAACACCATAATCTGATGAGAATTAAAGAGCATTTGGTCCTTATGTGTCCTGGCGAATCGTAATATGGCGTCAGGATCTGTGTAATTAAGGAGTTTGACGATCACAGGTCTCGATCGTTCTCCCGGCGGGGGTTTCTTAGTCAGGGCCCGGTGGGCTCTTTCGACCACGAAGCAAGTGGACATAGCTTCGGTTGGCAACAGTGATTTGAGCCATCCTGTAAGAAAATTGTCCCTTGATGTGCCTTCGCATCCCTCCGGGAAGCCAACCAGACGTATGTTGTTGCGCCTGGCCCTACCTTCGGTGTCTTCAACCCACAAAGCCAATTCTTGAGTCACGACTGTGAGTTTGTTCACTTTCTTCTGAAGGGTCGTCACTGTGTCTTCCACCGTGGAGACCCGGGTTTCGGCCTCCGTAATTCTGTCCACCGCCTTGCGGAGGTCCTGACGCAGGAAGGAGACCTCGGATCCAACGGCGCCTATCTGCGCCTCAAGTGCGGCCCTTGATTGAGTAATCGCTGCCAACAGGGTGGCATTGTCTGGGGACGGACCTCCGGCTCCCTCTCCTCCTGGACCCGTAGTAGTGTATTGGTCCAAAGTACTCTGCTTGGAGGCAACCGCTCCGGACTTATCCTTGCCCATTATGAAAAGGAGGTGTAAGCAGGGAACGAAGGACTATGCACAGGTGAAGGGTAATCCCGTGCTCTCTTCTGCAGCATTGCCAACTCGGATTACCAGAGTGGTAGTCCTCAGAGCTGGAGCCTAGTGCGTTGCAACAGCCGCCCCGATCTTTGCTGGGGCAAGGTCCCAGGCCAGGACTCACGGATTCTGACCTCCCTGACGCAAGCCGAACCAGGCCTAGCCCGGCCGCTTCTGCTGCCTGGGGAGGTCAGCCAAGTGGGCACCCTAACGGGACCAGACTCGCTGGACCCCCGACCTGGTAGCTGCCCCGGATGGTACACACTGAGAGTCTGTGGCCCGGGGCTCCGCCTCGCCAGTACACAGAACCGGGGCCTTCCCGGTGTGAAAACCAATGCCAATAATGTGCCGTCAGTTAGGACTTCTCAGACTCGTGTGGCCCTCTCCCTTTCACTTCCCATGGGCCCAGCGAGCTCCTGTACTGTAGCGGGTAGGCGCAGGATGGAGCGAAGGGCGCCGCTCCAGGGGGATGCACCAATATGGGGCCGAGTATCAACTGGCCTGTCGCGGAGGTCACAGGGGCGCAGGCCAAGTGTGCGGTCTTCAGCGACTGCGGCTCAGCGCCCCTGCCACTCTGGTGCCAGCTCCCGGGGCTCTCTTCGCGACATCTTCAAGGGAGGGAGCGGGGGGGAAGAGGACTCCTGCTGACAAGTAGCCCCCCTCAGGCCGGGAAATCAAACGTCCGGCCGCAACCACCAGTAGGCCCCGTATATCGTCGGATCCTTACCCCGGCGCAGGATCCCCACGTCGGCGATATCTCGTCTTTCGAGCCCCAGGGCGGTCCAGTAGAGCCCGGTCATGGCAGACACTCCACTGTCGGGGACTCGGCCGCAGAAAGGCTACCCAACCGCTCACGGCCCACCTCTCCTCAATGTGCCTCCTCCGCGTCGGCCGCCTCCGCACGAGCGCCCGCCTTCGATCAGAGGCGATATGGCGGCACAGACCGGTCCCGTGACGTGCGACGACTTCTTCGCTGGCCTCGGTGCAGTTGTGAGGACGACTGGGGTCAGGATCTGTGCCGGAAATCGGCGAATTTGGGGTCAGGCAGACAGAGCTCTGCTAGGGCACGTCCACCATGCTTGGCTTCCAAGCCACACCCCCAACTTGCATGTTTTAAGGGTTTTCAACAACTCTTCTCTAATATTTTCCCATACTGAGAAATGTTGGAAATTTACTCCTGACAATGGCAGGCATAAACTTTCTTCCAGAGTTGGGAAAAAAGTGGTTGGAGGGAAAGTGAACTTACAAGAACTCAGATTTTCGCATGAGCAAATCTTCACATGCATATTTGCTCATGCTAAAAGGCAGTTCACAAATATGTTTTATGAGTACTATGTCTTGTTCTACTTCTGTAAATTCTTGGGAATTCATGAAAGCCGCATAGCTGCACTTAATGTAAGGACATAAACCATGGGTGCACTTTTGAGATTTTCTCTAATAATTGGACCCCTAATTTGGTCTGCCATTGGCCATGACCTTTTGCGTTTATTAAAATTGTGTCTCTCTCTCTGAATCGGCTGGCTTCATTGTGAGTGACAGCATTCTGCTCTTTCACAAGGAGCATATTGGCACACAAAGTAGTTGTGTTCAGTGCCAGTAACTACTGTGGCAGTGTGTGCTTTTTGAGACCAAAAACAATTTTTGCTTTTGCCTATGTTTGCTATAATGGTGAGGGCACGGCAGCTCCCACTCCAATAAGGTTTTACAAAAACCATGCCAAAACAAGTCACACATTGACAAAACTAAAAAGCTGACCACAAATTTCAGACCTGCTGGCTTTGCCAATGCTTGTTTATTTTTGTTTCCCATAATCTTATTGAAACTGGTTCCACTAATTTTAAATTAGGAATATTTTTGGGAGATACTAGCATGCATCAACACGTTACTAAATGATGCTGCAAAGAAATGGTACCTGAAATTTTACAGTAGTTTAGCAAAATATTTTTTTTCCTGCTTTAATTTTTTATGAACATTTTATTTTGAAAGCAAAGAATCATCAATCTTGCTTTCAAGCTTCTGCAAATATTTGCATCAAATCAGAGAGCATTCTGGGAGCATTCTACATAGCATCATATTGCTAAACTTTGAAAACGTGTGTACACATTCTTATACTGGAACCACTGTCAATAGTGCAGTCAGAGCTTACAACATTTACTTTGAGCGCTCACTCTAATAATAAAGGCTTTCAATTAATGAACCATAAATACAAGTTTGAACAGCATTAACATATGGACAAAAATATTACCTTAACTGCAGACAGTGCCCTTTCCTGATTCATAATGTAGTACAGCAAACTGGCAGCTATAGGGTTTGTGCTGCAGGGGGTTGGGCCTACTTGTCCCAAGGACGAATTACATATGAAAACTTGTTGCCCTTGACCCCAAACAAGATGTCCTGGGCGTCAAGCTATAGGAATTCCACATTCCTGCCCCTCCCCTTTTAAAACAAAAAGGCCCTGGTGGATGGGGCCCCAAGGGCATAGTAAGGCTTGGGGAGGATGGGCCTGTGCCTTGTATTTGGCTCCAGATGGGGTACCATAACCCGAAGGCCGACCTTATTTTGCACCCGGCAGAGGCCGCTTGCAGCGTGGGGATGGCTAAATTTCAAGAGAAATGGAAGGTGCACTCGTTGCGGGGTCAAACAAGCAAGCAAACATTTTTTTTTGTTCCAAAATTGCTTCTTTTATTCAGTCAATCTTTAAAACTGGCACACAGCCAACGCGTTTCATTTCCGATTTTGCCAGAGGGAACTTCGTCAGGGCTCTTATATATCCAGTTGATCAGTAGTAATGAAAAGTGTGTATGGTGAGTTAGGACCTCAAAGGGCACATTCAGCCTGAAAACGTGGTATATGTAACAGAATCTCGCACCCAGGGGCTGCCGAGTTTTCAAGTATTCTAAATAATGTGTTAGGAATCAGGAAAGGTCCAAGTCACCACTTGTTTGCCAGAAGGTCCTGGCGTATGTTCTCTAAAGCATACTATCATGTCACGGCATGATAACCGGCAGGGATTTACTACTGATCAACTGGATATATAAGAGCCCTGACGAAGTTCCCTCTGGCAAAATCGGGAACGAAACGCGTTGGCTGTGTGCCAGTTTTAAAGATTGACTGAATAAAAGAAGCAATTTTGGAACAAAAAAATTTTTTTTTGCTTGCTTGTTTGACCCCGCAACGAGTGCACCTTCCATTTCTCTTGAAAATTTGGCTACTATTTGCACCTCTGGACGGCGGGTGCAGGAAGTGATTGCACCATTCTCTAATATATTGTACATGTGGAATGGATGTGCTGGACCTTGGTCTGCCGTTTGTTCTTTTTCCGTTAGCGTGGGGATGGCTGCCTGCTGGGGATTTCGCCAAAGGGTCTGGCCGCTGTCCAGGTCCTGCAGTCAACCCCCTGTCTGGCAGTGGGTTGGCTTTACATATGATAATAAAATATTACTTTACGTAAAAAAAACAGAAATTCACTGAAAAAAAAGTTTACAGTAACGGTATAGTTAGGTGTGATGAAAAGATCGGTTTTTGTTTAAAAAAACAACCTTAGAAGTTACAGTTAGGTGAATATGTCAGTAAGAGCATTAACCTTTTTGAACTAAAAGAAAATACAAAAATTCACCAGTTATAGTTAGCATAGCTAACTATACCTTGTGCCCCGTCATGCACTGCTTATGACCCCATATATTACATCACTCATGACATCATTTATGACATCACTGAGGATATCTCAAATGACATAATTGATGACATCACTGACATCATCCAAACTTCTTTTGCACACAAAGCTCTATAAACAGCATTAGAGCTATGAAAGTAACTGCAAAATGGCTCAGAATAATATGAAGCATCATTAATGCCATCACAGATACAACTCCCTTAGGCGTAGTAAGCATGTGTTATGTCCATACACTTAACCCCTTCGGTGCTCACGACGGCCCCCGGCCGTCACGCATCACGGTGGGCGTGTGCGCACGACGGCCCGAATCCCGCCCACTCGTTAATTCTCCCGCACAGCGGGAGAATTAACACCGCTACACTAAGGGGTTAATGGGCAGCCTAGTTCACTTTAACAATCAAAGACAGACATATGGGAAATCATCTTTTCACACGGTGTTCAGTAAGTATACATCTGTTCAGAGAAAACCAAGTTCCTCAAAATACTCAACGTCTGTTCCACAATTAATGCCCTACTACAGACAGTTTTTATCTGTATCAAACCCTGACACTGAGAAATGAAGTTGAAATGAGTAGAAAAGTTGGTATTGTAAACAGTGTTCACTTAATGGAGAGAGTTTACCACACAGTTTGCAGACATTAAACTCTCATGAGAAATACACTGCAGAGTATTAAAAAGTATCTACTAAGACCAGTGTACACTATATGCAACACTTGGCAAAAAAATACACTATTCAGTTAAAAATAACTAACGTCTAATGGTGCTAAAGATCATGCTTCCCGCAGTCTTCACACTGTGGTGAAAACTTTACAGATAGCCCATTTTCTGAAGCAAAAGAAGCAGATGCACATAGGTTAATACCTATTGCACACAGTCTTCTATGTTTCGTAGGAATTCTAATGCTGAGATGATTCTGTCTAATAACTCAAGGCAGCTTACAATACTGAGCATGTAGCACATAGAAGATGTTGCAAATAAACTTGTGAAGGACATGCTGAATGCAAGTCGTCAATTGTCACCTGCAAACAGGGGTACTCTTCATTGCAAATATTTATAACTTGTTCAATACCTTTACACGACTAAGATGTATTAGGAGCACATGTGTTTTGTAAACGCCCATTAGCTGGGGGCAGGCTCTACAAAATTAGGTATAGAAGTACTATGGTAGTTACCCGCCATTATGTAAACTATATAATAAACTAAGACACTCATTGTTAGAAATGGGGGTCTCTTGTTGGCAATGGTTTTCACGTTTGTCCAAGTAGGGACCCTTGTGTCTAGTCAGCGTGAGGGAATTACAACCTTAGACAAACCCTGCTCATCCCCTTGGTACCTTGACACAAGCAGACAGGCTTTTCTCAGAGGCAGTGTATAAAGCATTTGTGCACACATACAGTAATACAGTGAAAACACTACAAATGGACACCACACCAGTTTAGAAAAATAAGTAATCCTTATCTAAACCAAACAAGACCAAAACAACAAAAATCCAACATACAGGTATCAAGATATGACTTTTAAAGGTAAAAACAGTTCGTTCTGACCATAGCAGACTATAGATGCAACACTTTTAACACAAAGTACCTTGGATGCGTCACAATCATAAGCAAAAACAGCCGCAGGGAAGGTGATGCATCGGTTCCTTATGCACAGGGAAGGTGATGTGTCGGTTCCTTGCTCCAGGGGATGTGATGCGTCAGTTCCCTACTGCCAGGCAGGGGAGGTGATGCATCGGTTCCTTACTAAAGAGGAGGATATGCGTCGGTTTCTTACTGTGTGGGGCGGTGATGCGTCAGTTTCTTACTACGGCCCCGGCGTTGATGTAGACTTGGCGCCCCGGTGCGATGCGTGGGGATTCGGGGAGGGGTTGGCTCCCGGTGCGGCGGCAGCAATGGCGCTGTGTCGATTTCTCCGGCTGCGGTCCCACGATGTGTCGGTTCTTGCAGCCGCACAGCAGGGCCTGCGTCGGAGTCGGTTCAGTGATCTCAGACTTCGGAGAGCGGTGCACAAGACTCGGCGTGCGGCGGTTTCTCTAGCCACGGGCAGGTGCTGTGTCGGTTTCTTCAGCGGCACGGCGGCAATGCGTGGAAATTTTCCCGCACAGCGGTGTTGTGTTGGAAACAGGTGCAGGTTCGTCACGCTTCTTAGTTGCTTCCAACACAGGAACAGGCACCTCTTGGCAGGTCAGAGGTCCCAGCAAGGGAGTTCAGTGGAACGGGTGGTGAAGTCTTTGTGTCTCTGAGACTTCAGAACAGGAGGCAAGCTCTACTTCAAACCCTTGGAGATCTTCTTCAAGCAGGATACACAGCACACAGCAAGCAAAGTCTTAGTCCTCTCCTTGGCAGAAACAGCCACTGCAGGCCAACTTCAGACAGCACACAGCAATGGGGCAGTATTTCTCCATCAGCTTTCCCAGCTCTTCTCCTTGGCAGAGGTTCCTCTTGAGTCCAGAAGTATTCTAAAATCCTGGGGTCTGGGCCCCAATATTTATACCACATTTCCCTTTGTTCTCTTGTGGCAGAGAGTGTCTGTGCTCAGTCCAAAATAGTTCTGTCCTCTCTGGCCCAGCTTCCTGGCAGGAGGTGGAGATAGCATTGTCCAAGGCAGACCAGGCCTATTCAGGTTCAAGGAAATCTCCTCCAACTACTCTAAATGCAGCCCAGGTCTATTCAGCCCAGCCCTGGCTCTTTCAGGAAATGCAGGACACACCTCTCCCCCTCCCCCAGTGGCTGTCTGAGATAATGCACATCCCCAGCCCCTGTCACTCCAAAGCCAGACAGTCAATCCCCAAACCAGCAGAGGCACACCGGATGGCTAAGCAAGAAAATACCCACTTCCTAAAAGTGGTATTTTCCAACGCACAATATAAAAATCATCTTTACTAAAGGATGCATTTTTATATTCTGAGTTCAGGCATACTAAACTCCATCTTCCTACCAGGTCCCAATGGAAAGTTATACTTATAAGGTGTTATAAATATACTCCCATTCTATCCTATGAGAAAGATAGCCTTTTCATAGTGAAAAAGGAAATACACTGCATTTCACTAGCAGGACACGCCACACACAAGTACATGTCCTACCTTTCACATACACTGCAACCTGCCCACAGGGGTACCTTGGGCCTACCTTAGGGGTGACTCACATGTAATACAAGGGAAGGTTAGGGCCTGGCAAGTAGGTGCACTTGCCAGGTCGACATGGCAGTAGAGACTGTGCGCAGACACTGTAGTGGCAGGTCTAAGACCCCTTTGAAAGGCTGCTTTTGTGGGTGGCACAATCAGTGCTGCAGGCCCACTAGCAGCATTTGTTTTACAGGCCCTGGGCACACACAGTGTACTGTACTAGGAACTTAGTAGTAAGTCAAATAAGCCAAGCATGGAAATGCTAATCCATAAACACAATTTACACGGAGAGCATATGTACTTAAACACTGATCAGCAGTGGTAAAGTGCCCAGTCATCAAACCAACAAAAACAGGTTAGAAACAAAAGGCCAAAAACCAAAACGTCTGGGGATAAACCAGCTGAAAAAGCCAGGTCTAACACAACCCCCTCCCAGCCTAAAGCTGAGGTAGATTAATCAATAACTTGATGAACTTCCCTGCTTGGGGCAATACAACACAGACCTGGCCCACAACAGCGGGGGCACGTTCTGGATATATATGCCTTGCTGAACCCAGTTGGATCACTCTGTCCTTACTCTCAGGGCCCACTAAGCTAACCCATGGGGAACCCTTCTCCTCACCTGTGGACACTATCTGTGCAGCGCCTAAACTCACTTTGCTCACAGATGTGTTCCAGTGGGCATACAGCATCCACATGGCTAACACAGTGGTGTGGCCCAGTCCACCCCCGGGGTGTGACTCTCCCCTGGGGCAACTCTGTCCACCAGGATAAGAAGCCACAGTGGCCACTGACAGTTGTCAATTATGAAACCCAGGCCTTATGCCTATCAGGGCTCTCCAACCTCTGTGGCATCAGAAAGTGGGAGGCGGTAGCCCCTGGTGCCTGGCACCCATTGTCCACTTTCACTCCTGCCAGGTCAGGTATGGTATCCTGACACTGGCCCACCAGCCCAGGGTCTGTACCCAGTGGCTGCACAGGAGACTGGGGTGGGCTCTGCCACACCCGGTCCGCCTCCCTGGGGCTCTGCACCCTCCCACCTGGGGCAGTACCCCCAGACTCTAGAATTGTCAGGGCACCTGTGGCAGGTGTCCTGCACAATTCGCCCACCAGTTCAGGTGTGCTATCCTGCAACTGATACCCCAGCCTAGGGTCTGTATCCTTAGGCTGGGCAGGGGTCAGGGGTGAGGCTGCCCTCTCCCTGCCCCCCCCCTACTTGGCCCTGCACCCTCCCACCTGGAGCGGTGCCCCCAGAAGACAAACCGGTAGGGGCACTGTTAGCAGTCGCCCCTTCCTCCAGGTCAGGGGGGACACCCTGAACCTGGCCCTCCAACCCAGGGTCTGCACCCTTGGGCTGGATATGTGCCTGGCAACCCAGGATTTCCAGGGGAGTACACCAACCCCCGCTACTCCCAAGGGAAATACACTACTCAAGAGCTGTGCAAGAGTCTGCCTGGCGCAGGTTTCCAGCCTCCGGTCCACCTGACAGAGCATGAAGACCCCCCAGGCCAGAAGTGGCCTCACCAGAGTCAGTCCTGGGGAGCTCTGACCTCCGAGGTGGCTACCCTTGACCCACTAGTCCTTCTACTGGGGACTGTGCCCCCCTCCACCCCTCTCTCTGGACTCGTGCACCCTCCCAACTAGAGAGGTGCTGCCAGACACCTGAACTGGTGGGCCGCTTGTTACAGCAGCCCCCCCAGCTCACCTGACACCTGGGATCCCCCTCAGGGGATGCCTCCCATTACAGACCAGGCCCCCCTCCTGGTGTTCATTCACGGAACCAACCAGGCCTTGAGACCGGGTTTCGGGTACCTTGGGACACAGCTCACTCCAACTCCTCCTCTGAAACAGGACATAGGACCCTACACCCCTCCCACTATTCTGGGACCTCTCTGGGCTACCACAACCCTCCCCTACCTCACTCGGTAGGAGAAAACCTGAGCCACCTCCTTCAGGATCACCCCCAGATGCTTCTTCAGACCCTATGGAATCCACCAAAAGGTCTGCCTCAGGTGCAAGCTCCCTGGGGTCAGAGGACTCTCACTCCACCAGGAGTTGGCATAGCTCTGGAAAACAGGGACTTAAAATATGCACTCCAACAACTGAATCACCCAGCCCCACAGGTGTTAACCAAGCTACTCATTGCCTCGCCATCCAGTGCCCCGCACAAGTACCCAACATCACAGGTTTAATAATGCTTTGGTCAATATGTTCCTCACAGCTGCTTCTCATATCTTTACCTGGTAGTAGCACGAGGAACCTGTACAGAGCGAGCTGACTGACCAGAGTGACGCTATGGCAATTTAATGAAGAGCACATGAGGCTGGGCCTAATCATCAGCCTCAGTAGAGGTTAACATATCAGCTGTCCAAAGAAATAATAATATGAAGTCACTCACATGGAGAAAAGAAACAGCCAGACATTGGTGGCTAAATCATACCGATTGCCAAATAAGGTCCTGGATTGAACGAGAGTTCAGGTAAGCTTGGGTAGTCAAGTTATTAACCTGGATTCTCATGCAAATGATGGAGGGCATCCTGTTTTTAAGCATGTCTTCCACAAAGGGCAAGCAGGTAGCACTTATAGGTTGGGCATAGAGTGATAAATTCAGATTAGTGAATCCCTTGCAGGCTTTAAATGCAGCACCACGTCCCCACAGGTTAGGTCCAGATGGGATGTGGTTCTATAGCTGATTTGTGCCTCTGGACTGCAGCAAATTGGCATTCTGGCAGTACCAGGAATGGGCAATCGAGTCACCTACCCCCATCTCTGCCTCTTCTTCTATTTCTAACCTTGAGTCCATAACTCATCCTATAGAGAGCTCAGCATCTCGAACTGAACCGATAGCTCTATGATTCCCTGAGGGTGCTGATCCATTATGGACCCGGCACAGTCCTGCTTTCATCCTCTATCATCCATACGCATTAGCATCTCTCTCCACTCCCCATACACTATTGCTGCCCCTGGCAGCTCTCAATGACTTCCCCGCGATGTGAAAAAATGAATTATCTCTCCTGATGTCCGCACCAGTGCTACAGGGAGCTCCATCTTTGGAAGCAAGATCCAGGCGGCAGACAGATTGCCCTGTCCAGACACATTAGGTGATCGCCATGAAGTGGAGAACTCAGATGCCCTAAGGCTGCTGATACAAAGTACCTTTCTGTGGTGGTTAGTTTATAACGAAAACACACGTGTTATTTCAGCTGATGCAAGCCTTCTCAATAACCATTTGAGCATCTGGAAGATGGGGTGGAACCAAGGGTGAACAACAGCGCTCCCAGCAGCTCAGCAAACCGTACAGCACGATAAAAAAATATTTTTAAAAAGGTGGGAAGCAATTAGCCACACATCATCATGATGCATTAAGAAATATCGGCTGGGAATAAGCACAGCACATCTTAACTAGGGCCACGAGAAATTCATAAGCATCTGTGAAAATTGCAAAAATCTGTAAATTTGTTGGTAATGAAATTTAGCATAATTTTCTTCCACGGGCAAGTGGTTCAACTAGAAAATATCTTGGAGACATTTACTCCTCAAACCAGTTGCCTTGACAGTATCTCGACTGACATTTCAATGCAAGGTATGCTTTTGCATTACGTTTTCACACAAAATAATGTAAAGTGAATTTCACAAAACTAAATGTGGCACTCCCCTATCCTTAACAACGCAGCGCATAACCTGTATATTTATGCAGTGCACATTTCAGTGGCACCTCCTCCACTAAGGCGGAGGAGCGTCGCCCCACTGCTTTTCAGCAGTGTAAATAAACGAAAAATAAAATGATTATAACTCGAAGTTATTATAATTTTATTTTTTCCTGCTGCTGCAGCTTTGCGGGTGGGGCGGGCTGCTTTGCTGACAGAGGAGCAGGAGGAGGAGTGGTGGGCACTCTGTAAGTGTGCATGAATGTTTGGTCGGCCGTCTTGGGCCGTCCAAACAGTTATGCACACTTTGCATGTTCTCCACCCAGGCTGCATTCCAGCCTGGGTGGAGAACATGCCACGGCTACCAGTCCCCATCTGAGCACCGAACCACGATGCTCAGACTAATCACAACGCTGCATTGCAGCTCCTCTAGCATTACAGCACCATCTAACACCACAATATATTTTCAATCAATCAGGCCATTTATGTAGTGCAACAACTACTCCGAAGAGTGTCCTGGTGCTAAGAAAACTGCAACCACTTCATGACAACAGCAAAGAAATGCCATGCCCAAAAAGACGGATCAAATAGCCAGGTCTTCGAAGATTTTCTGAGTAGGATTTCAGACCTAATCTTGCAGCAATACGATGGAGGTGATTCCATGCTTGGGCCTCGAGATAGGAGAATGATGCACCTCCCCACTTCTTAATTTGGATCCTCGGGACATGTAATAGACTAGCATCCTACGAACGGTGGGTCCTAGTCGGCTGGTAGTGCATTAGTGTATCAGAGGGGTAATGGGGACCTGTACCATAAATAGCTCTGTGAGTGAGAACTAAGGTAATAAAACAGGATCTTTTCCTTGAACAGCAGCCAATGACGTTCCTTCAATTGGGGAGACATTGATGACTTTCTGGAGATCTTTAAGAGTAGCCTGGCTGCTGCATTTTGTTCAACCTGCAGTTTCTTTAGCAGGTAAGAGTGCAAATCCAAGCACAGAGTAGTAGTGTTATCAATGCGAGTGCGAGGTGTGATCAAAGCATGGATCACTGTTCTCTGCACCTGGAGGGGGAGCAAGCCCAAAACTCTTTGCAGAGATCTTAGCAAAACAAAGCATGAGCCAACTACTGAAGAGATCTGAGGACTCATGGACAGGTGGAGATCGATCTTAACACCTAGGTTATGGGCCAAAGTAGTCAGGGGGAGTCAGCCCACTCCAGCCAACAATCCAGTGCCTAACCAGGAGAAGGAAACCCAAACATCAAGATTTCCATTTTCCCAATGTTGCACTGAAGGTTGCTGGCCCACATCCACTCAAAGACACCTTTCAGTCAATTCTTTAAGGCAGTGCAGGCCTCAGAAGTAATCTTATAGAAAGAAAGAGTTGTGTATTATTAACATACAAAACAACCCAGACCCCAAAAGATTCATCCAATGAGGCCAGATGAGCCATGTAAATGTTTAATAGAGTTGGGCTTAGAGCAATGCCCTACAGTATGCCAAACTTGGGCTTTGTAGGGCAGAGGAGTGTGGGGCCATCCAACCTGCATGCCTTCTGTTACACCTAGCATCTTTGATGTGTTTTTCCCCTGTCATTTTTGCTTCTGTCCTCCTATTTTTGACCGTGTGCTGCATTTTGTTTTTTGCTGGTTTTAGAACTCTGGGTACTTTACCACTGCTGATCAGTTCTAAAGTGCAAGTGCTCCCTGTGATTGGTTATCCATGATTGGCATATTTGATTCACTGGTAAGAACCTAGCAAAGTGCATTGTATGTGCCCAGGGCCTGTAATTCAAATGCTACTAGTGGGCCGCAGCACTGATTGTGCCACCCACATGAGTAGCCCTGCAACCATGTCTCTGACCGCCACTGCAGTGTCTGTGTGTGCAGTCTTGAACTGCCATGTCGACCTGGCAAGTGTACCCACTTTAAAAAAGTTGTCAACCTGCATTCCTAACTTATGTGTTTTTTGACGTGATGTTACTAAGTAATCTGTTTAACGGTGCGTGCTGCTGTGATGAGGGCCTGCCACTGACCCTACCACTGAAAATTATGAACCTAGGAGACGGAGAAACTCCGTCCCACTTCACAGCGCACTGCTCGCGGTCCCTAAGGATTCTGCTTGTATTTAAAGATTTAAAAATGTAATCCAAAATCAAAACTGTACTCACAAATTAGTAAATAAATTCTTATTTCATTGGTTTTTCTGTTACATTAACAGTGTGTCACCAGATTGAAAATTTTTAAATACAAAGGTTTTTAACACAAAATCTTGTTGTTCATTAATCATTCAATTCTGTGGTTGTGCTACAGACGTCAGATGCTGGCATTGTATTTAATCATGAACAACCCCAGACAACCCCAATGCATTTCGGGTTAAACAACCCTTCTTCAGGGGGAGAAACAATTCATACATATCATACAATTATTCAAAGATGCTTATATGTTCAGAAGCAAATACTTTCAACCTTTGGTTCAGGCGTGGAAAACGTATATCAAAGACACCACGGATTTCTTAAACAAACTCGAATGTATACGCCACGAATTCAATGAAAACATATGGCTGTGCACTATTGACGTAGTAGCACTATACACATCTATCCCCCATGGGGAAGGCTTGGAGGCTATAGAATGGAGACTGTTAAATAATCAATGGGATGATGTCAATGGTGTCTTTCTTTTACAACTATTAGAGTTTTCACTATACCACAGTTATTTCACATGGAAAGGTAACTATTTCTTGCAACATACCGGAACATCCATGGGCTTTCCAGGAGCCCCCTTGTATGCAAATACATTCATGGCGTACTTTGAAAATTCATTCATTCTTCACAATGAACAGTGGCAAAAGAACTTGGTAACCTACATGAGCTTCATCAATGATATACTGGTGATTTGGAAAGGAGATTGTTGTGAACTTGAAGACAATATTTGCACACTTAATTTACAAAACCCCAGGATTCAATTCACTTATAATATCCAGAAACACAAGATCAATTTTTGGGATATTCTTATCCAGAATACAGGAACTGGGTTACAAACATCAGTTTACATAAAGCTTACTGATAAGAATAATGCACTTCACTATGAAAGTTTCCATCCTCAAGCTTTAAAGAGACATTTGCCCGTATCTCAATTTATAAGGATCAAGAGAATCTCCTCCAATGACCAACAGGCAGAAACACAAATTAAAGAACAATCTATGAGATACATCAAACGGGGATACCCACACGATATTCTGCAATCGGCACACCAAAGTGTCACTTTAAAACAACGGAAGGAGCTATTGTCAAGCATTCCAAAAACTAGTAGTAAGCGGGAGGTCTTCGTATTAAAATACTCTCACCAAGCAACCCAAATCAAAAAGACCATTTTGAAAAGATGGGAGATTGTGGCGCAAGAAACAGATTTTAAAACGGTCTTTCCTAACAAACCGTTATTTGCTCACACACGATCCAGGAACATGAGGGAAATGCTGAAGACAACTCCGCAGAAAGAATCACAAACTTTTAAGGGAATGACAAAAAGTTGGAACTGTGGACAATGCAGTAATGTGATGACCGGTAACACCTTCTCTCACCCACATACAGGAAAGAAGATCAATTTGAAACATTCATCAGACTGTAACACAGAAGGAGTGATATATGCCATTCAATGCCCGTGTGGACTCACGTATGTAGGCAGAACTGCACAGAAAATCAAAGTAAGAATAGTGGAACTTAAAAGTATGATACGCACAAAAAACAGTAACTCATGTTTGGCCGCACATTGGATAGACACACATCACACAATCCCTCAATTAAAATTTACAGTGCTAGAGAAAATTACCATCAAATCAGGAATTGAGTTTCAAACTTTACTTGCCCGTAGGGAAACTTTTTGGATAAAACACTTGGGAACTCTAATTCCCAAAGGTTTGAATGATTATTGTGAAATGTTATGTTTTCTTTAAATCACTTACATTGTTGCAACCAGTAATGTGATTAACCAGGTTAAACATTTGTGAATCTGTGTCGGCAGTAATCATGGCACCATCCCCCGAAAGTACACACTTAGATTCTTTTCGTCGTGTTTAGTTTCATTTGATTATGTATTAAGAGTTGCTGTTAGCGTTAAGGGTGATCTTGGTGTAACCTCTTTGAAAATTATTCGTAGAAGAGGCCTAATTGCATTTTTTCAGTTTTTCTTTTTAATTGAGTGGTTAAGCCCCTGGAGCACCGTAGGCATTGAATTTCCAGTTAATATCATCACTAGCTGAACACAGGTGCAGCGGGAGACTGGAGCACTCAAGCTTACCTTTTATACTCGCAGTAAATAGTGTATGCAACTCTTTTGCATATACACAGCATTTTTAGGAACATCGCACTCACTCGTATTCGAGTTGAGTGTGGCATACGATCTGTGTACATTATTCATCTGTAAGCGTGTTCACAGTTAGACTAGAATAAATAAAGTTGGGAAGCGTTTGAATCTTCTTTAGTTGAGATCCCTTAGGGGCGTGTTTAAAAGGAGGGCATCCAAGTTCAAAAGCCACGTAACGTGATGTTGTCATCACAAAGTCAGGAAGTTATAGACGCCGTTTCATGGCGTGTTGGTGAGTCAGCATGCAGGATGGATTTCGGAATGGGGACAAGTTTGTTCACATGCCGTATTCTTGAGGCTAATGAATTTTTTCTGGCTTTTTGTAGATGCAATTTGTGAATAACTCATTGCAAGCACTAGAGAGGTAAGATCATTTGACCATTATCGACGTTTCCTTATGGATCAGTAAGCTCAGATTTGCAGTTGTTGGTTATTAGCATTAGAGTAACATCAGCTAAGCCGTTATGCCTTCATCAGAGTGTACCTGTGTACTTTTTGACAGATTCAACCTCAGTACGAGTTTAACATATTGACCTGTGAGGGTAAGAATTTCAGTTTACCATTACGGTTTGTCTAGGTTTTTGGAGTAAAACAAAGCTTATACATTGTTTCTTGCTTTCGTGCAGATTGCCACATTTGACTTTCGTGACTACAGTCATCGGTGTTTTTTGTACAACGAGTTTTCAAGGTATTTGACCTCATTTGAGTTAGTGTTTCACTTTGGTTATTGGGGCTTCTGCCTACTTAACTGATTACAGATAGAGCTCTTCTTTTGATTCCACTAAGCACTTTTAAATTGAGTTATGCACATCGCGGGCACACGCATTTTGGCACACGTTTATAATTAGGTATCCTTGTACAATTGTCACGACGGTTAGCATACATCACCGACACATCCGCACGGTTAGTAGTATATTCACATTTCGGGTACACTGGAGGTCACAATCATTGTAAACACAAATATATAATTTTATTTTGATGTACAATATTCATTACAGTACATACGTTTGATATTGATATTCTCTTGCTTTTGTTCCGGCAGGAGGCTTCTGAACATATAAGCATCTTTGAATAATTGTATGATATGTATGAATTGTTTCTCCCCCTGAAGAAGGGTTGTTTAACCCAAAATGCATTGGAGTTGTTCATGATTAAATACAATGCCAGCATCTGACGTCTGTAGCACAACCACAGAATTGAATGATTAGTGAACAACATGATTTTGTGTTAAAAACCTTTGTATTTAAAAAATTTCAATCTGGTGACACACTGTTAATGTAAAAGAAAAACCAATGAAATAAGAATTGATTTACTAATTTGTGAGTACAGTTTTGATTTTGGATTACATTTTTAAATCTTTAAATACATACAGAAACCTTAGGGACCGCGAGCAGTGCGCTGTAAAGTGGGACGGAGTTTCTCCGTCTCCTAGGTTCATAAGTGTACCCACTTGCCAGGGCCCAAACCTTCACTTTTGCTACATGTAAGGCACCCCTAAGGTAAGCCCAAGGAAGCCCCATGGGCAGGGGGAAGTGTATTTGAAAGGTAGGACATGTACTGGTGTGTTTTACATGTCCTGATAGTGAAATACTGCTAATTTTGTGTTTCACTATTTCAAGAACTATCTCTCCCCTAGGTTATCATTGGAGCTGCCTTGTAACCTCTTACTAGTGTAACTTCCAATTGGGAAGAGATAGAGATTTGGAGTTTGGGGGTCCCTGAACTCACAATTTAAAAATACATGTTTTAGTGAAGTTGGTTTTTAAATTGCGTGTTTGAAATTGCCACTTTTAGAAAGTTGCAAAAAGAACAATTGATGGACAGAATGCAGGACAATGTCATACATTCACCCCAGTACAGAGATCTGGGCCTAAATCCATCGTTTTTTTGCTCACCATGCCATTCCAGTTTGAACCCAGCCATATGCAAATCAGTCTTGACCCTGTGCCTCATGGGAACAGTCCAGCCCGAACTTCCAGGCCAGGTCCTCCCTGGACTGGAAACAAGCATCCTAGGACAGGTTTCGGGGTTTCACCCCTCATCAGCCAGGATAGCTTGATTCCAGTGGCATGGAGAGCACGGGACTCACGTCTGATCATACCCGTCCCACTCGGGGTGACAAATGCAAAAAGAACAATTGACCGGTTTCAGGGTTTCACCCCTCATCAACCAGGATAGCTTGGCAGGTCGGGCTGGACTGTTCCCATGAGGCACAGGGTCAAGACTGATTTGCATATGGCCAGGTCTAAACTGGGGTAGCATGGTGAGAAAAAGAATGATGGATTTAACCCAGATCTCTTGACTAGGGGTAAATGTTTTGATTTGTTCTGCATTCCGTCCATCAATTGTGTGTCTTTTGCTTTCTCGCCTAAGTGCTCCGGGTATGCCCAGATGTGGGTCCCGGGCTCACTGTGCCACTGGATTCAAGCTATCCTGGCTGATGAGGGGTGAAACCCTGAAACTGGTCCTAGGATGCTTGTTTCCGGTCCAGGGAGGACCTGGCTTGGCAGTTCATGTTCCGATGAGGCACAGGGTCAAGACTGATTTGCATATGGCCAGGTCTAAACTGGGGGGGGCATGGTGAGCAAAAGAATGATGGATTTAACCCAGATATCTTCACTGGGTGTGAATGTTTTGATTTGTTCTGCATTCCGTCCATCAATTGTGTGTCTTTTACTTTTAGAAAGTGGGCATTTTCTTGCTTTACCATTCTGTGCCTCTGCCTGCCTGTGGATTCCACGTCTGAGGGAGGGTGACAATTGGGCTGTTTGTGCATTCACTTTAGACAATCACACAAAGGGAGCCGAGGTGTGCCCTGCATATCCTGATGACCCATCACCAGGCAGATAGGTCTTCCTGAGCTAGAGTGGTGGGAGGAGTTGCCACTGACACCGGAATAGGGTGGCGCTACTTCCAGCGCCACTTGGCAGGCGCTACTTCCAGTTCTGGGTCCTTGGAGGTGGTTTAGCTGCAAAGGACTCAAGAAAATCCACGAATCGGTCTCCAGCGCCTGTATTTACTGACGCAGCACCGCCGTGTGGCTGAAAAACCCACGCATCACCACGGTACGGCCAAAGAATCGCCGCAGCGCCTGCCGTACGGCCGAAAGATCACCGCAGCCGAGTACCGAGCCCTGTCACCTATGTCCATGGCACCCACGCGAACTCTGGCCCTGCCGTGCGGCTGAGGTAATTGACGCATCACCTGCTTCGTGGCTGGAAAATCGTTGCAGCATTTGTTTCTCCACCGCCGCCACATCGACTCAGCGCATCCGTATTTTAGAAGCATTGCACCTGTGCATCAAGTGCTTCATCAACGTTGCCCAGCAGTAAGGAACCAAGGCCGCATGTCCGGAGATTGACGCATCACCTCCCCAGACAGTAAGGAACCAACACATCACCTCCCCTGCACTGCAGTAAGGAACCAACGCATCACCTCCCCTGGGAATAAGGAACCGAAGCATTGCTTTGCCTTTCCGGTGCCTCACTTTCCCTCACCTGTTTTCGTCTTTGATTTTGGTGCAACCCAGGTGCTTTGTGATAAAGGTGACGCATCCATAGTTTCGTTGGACTGAACTATTTTTAACCTTTTAAAAATTATATCTTTACTTGTGTATGTTGGAATTTTGTTACTTTGGTCTTGTTTTATTCAGATACATATTGGTTATGTTTCTAAGCTGGTGGGGTGTCCTTTTGTAGTGTTTTCACTGTGCTACTGTGTGTGTATGTACAAATACTTTACACATTGCCTCTGAGATAAGCCTGACTGTTCGTGCCAAACTACCAAGGGGGTGAGCAGGGGTTATCTTTGCTGTGTTACTCCCTTACCCTGATGAGAATAAGGGTCCCTACTTGGACAGGATGCTAATCACTGCCAACTAGAGACCCCCATTTCTAACAGCCTTCCACTCCTATATCTTCCAAGCGCTGTAGAAGGACGGTATGTGACACAGTATCAAAGGCCATTGACAGATCTAATAAAAGCAGGGCAGCTTGTTTTCCCTGAGCTAATGCAAACTTAATGGAGCCCACCACATCTACAAGTGCCATCTCTGTACTGTCTCGCGGTCTAAAACCCAATTGCGAAAAATGTAATAGGTTTCTCTGTTCTAAATAGATGGATCATTGGTGGATAATTGGGCATTACAACATAATCATGCGTAAAGAATGAAGAGCTTCCACCCATAAACCTTGACATCCCACAGAACATCCAGAGAGGAGAAGCAAATCACTTCCATTAGCACAACAACGCCTGACACTGTGCTGTGCCAGAATGAATATGCAGAGTATGAACGCTTTTGCAGAACACAAAACACCATATGAAACACACCAACACACCACCACCAGCTTCACCCCCAGCAGTCAATGCTAGGATAAAGAGACTGTTGTGGAATGATGGTGAAAGGCTTTTTTCCCACATCCTGAAGTTATATGGTGCCCTTAATAGGATGAAATGTAAAACTGAATGTTCTTCTTACTGATCAGAACACTGAGAACTTGGGCTGAAACAGACAGCATTGCCTCCCAAGTATACCCAACTCTTATAGCAAGTTCGAGCACTCAAAAAGTAGATCATGGAGGTGGTATGAGGAGTCAGGTACAGTACAGCACAAGTGTTACAGCGACAAGAAATATGGATGTCTAATTCGAGTTGTTATTTAGAGGACTACCATTAGTGCCTATCTTTTAGCTATGGGCAATGTTCTTCAGTTCCTTGACTAGTTAGGGGGAAATCTGTCATACAAAACAGAAGCTTACATCAATAAAGGACAGCCCAATAAAACCCACCAAACCTGACCAGACAATATTATTGTGGAATAGCTTGCGGAGGAATACTTTTACGTAGTTTATCAATCAACAAGCTATGTGATACATGTTACTTATGTTGAACAATAAAATAAATATTACATGGATCTTATACAAAATACAAATCATATATATATATATTAATAGCAAGATCCCCAACGGTCTGAACTCGGAGGAGGAATTGTACATTCATTTGTAATATTCCCTCTCTCAAAGACTCATTGGGAGTGTGCCCCACGTCCTTTCAGCCCAGTACAAGCGCTTCCAGCTGCATGCAGAACTTTCTGCTGGCCATTTTCTTTTTAGTTTTTTTCACTTGGGTGGGTTTAGTGTCACTACACCTGTCAAGCACTCAACTTCACTTTTTCCACTTTCTTTAAGCAGTGTCACATAGAGAACTCACAAAGGCGCGTTTGGCTTGTCCTGGGGGGTATTTCTTTAATGTCTAGACTGATGATGAACGAATCGTACACTTGTCCAACACACCTTGTTCCACAGCGAGTCAGTACGCTTCATATTCAATTTGCTGTCCAGTATATGCCCATTTGGGATAAACACACTCATAGTCACACAGGCTACACGGGCCCATCTAGCCCTGTTGTGTTACATAGTACATTGCAGCACTACAATGAGCGTGAATACTTGCAGCTGTGATCCCTATTTTAACATCGTGTCTTGCTTAAGATCCTGCATTGTTTCCAACTCTCAAGCTGGGTTTATGCCACATTGCGTGTTCTCTATTCACTTTAATATTCATTTTTGTTCCAGGCAGAGTGTACTTATGTCTGAATTCAATGCAATATTGTAAGATAAACTGTAACGCTCTGCACTGGTTTAAGTTATATATTTTTTGCTTTCAATCCTTTTTACATCCATTGTTATCCTCTGAGTATCTTACTATTCTTTGAGTGTTTGATTAATTTGTTATATTTGCCACAAAATGATGAGTTACATTGTTTCATGCTATGCATTTCATATAATGAAACGTTCATACTTCTTCACTATCTATTGTTGCATACATCCCAGTATGTTTTCTGTGGACACTTTCAGCCACGCATCATCAAGTGATATTTAAAGGCTTTTCAATGGCGGCCGCGCTATGTGATCAAGGTGGCTGTGTCCACCGAAATGCGTCATCCAGCATTCATTTCTGCCTAAATATTTTTTTTTTCCAGATTCCTGATTGCCGGTGCCTGCTTTGATCCTTGGTGATAGCAGGATTGACTTGGATATATATATATATATATATATTCAAACAAAGGATTGCCCATGTGGAGAAACCTCACAGGTAAGTTCAGTTCTAGCATGGGGGTGCAGCGAGTGGGGCAGACACACCCAGCAATATCAGCTGCCAAACGCGTTTCGGGCTCCCGCCCTTGGTCACTGGCAATTCAGACTCACACACATGAAATCAGCAGTGGACTACTTTATTCAAAATGAGCCCCGCCCCCAGGCTTCCGGGCATCATGGTCATTGTAGTTCTGCAATTTCGCCTCAGTGGGTTTTCATGTGGCGTCCCATAATACAATATGTAAACACCCCTGTGGGTTTGCTGCATTGTCTGTATCCCAAAACGCTGCCAATACTTCACCCCTCATGGGGAACACCGACCTGCCAGAGTCCAGTGCTCGTGATCCGCCTTTACGCGGCGGGTAGTCTCCGTGACCGAGCCAGGCCACATTAATTCAAACAAAGGATTGCCCATGTGGAGAAACCTCACAGGTAAGTTCAGTTCTAGCATGGGGGTGCAGCGAGTGGGGCAGACACACCCAGCAATATCAGCTGCCAAACGCGTTTCGGGCTCCCGCCCTTGGTCACTGGCAATTCAGACTCACACCCAAAACGCTGCCAATACTTCACCCCTCATGGGGAACACCGACCTGCCATGAACACCAGAAAGTCCAGTGCTCGTGATCCGTCTTTACGTGGCGGGTAATCTCCGTGACAGAGCCAGGCCACATTAATTAAAAAAACAAAGGATTGCCCATGTGGAGAAACCTCAATGCAATATTGTAAGATAAACTGTAACGCTCTGCACTGGTTTAAGTTATATATTTTTTGCATTCAATCCTTTTACATCCATTGTTATTCTCTGAGTATCTTACTATTCTTTGAGTGTTTGATTAATTTGTTATATTTGCCACAAAATGATGAGTTACATTGTTTCATGCTATGCATTTCATATAATGAAACGTTCATACTTCTTCACTATCTATTGTTGCATACATCCCAGTATGTTTTCTGTGGACACTTTCAGCCACGCATCATCAAGTGATATTTAAAGGCTTTTCAATGGCGGCCGCGCTATGTGATCAAGGTGGCTGTGTCCACCGAAATGCGTCATCCAGCATTCATTTCTGCCTAAATAAACTTTTTTTCCAGATTCCTGATTGCCGGTGCCTGCTTTGATCCTTGGCGATAGCAGGATTGACTTGGATATATATATATATATATATATATATATATATACAGCAGTTTTATATTTTTATATAGCACGAACACTGCCCAACGTCATTGGGGCACATTACATGAGCACCAGGTTACGTTACATAAAGTCAGAATCATTTTATTTATATATATATAATTGTATTTACCACATAGGGTACAAAAATCGATAGGAAAATCTGCGTCACTGTTTCAGTCTCAAGCAGTGATTTAAATGGGCCGGTACTCCCAGGTTCTGAGTCCTGGCACTTTTAATTTTTTCTCCTGTAAGTACCAAAGCTTCTCCAGACCTGAGGAGAGTCCCGGTGCTCACTTTTGCCTTACCAGTTTTGGGCAAAACGGTCACGTGAGCATGCACGACGCATGCTGACATGACCATTTTCTAGTGAGAAGCCACTGCTTTAAATAAAACGCGTGACGTCATCCTCCACGCTGCAATGTGGCAGAAACTAAGGGCATCCCTGTAAACGGCTTTCTCTTCCTTCTTTACCAACTGCCAGGGCCGGATGGGAACACAAACCAGCCCTGGCAATTTAGCTGGACCGGCCCGGTGGGGCTGAGGGGGGGGGTCCTAGTGAGAAGCACTGGACATATATGGGGGGGATGTGGGGTGGAAGCACTGCTGCCGCTTTTGTTACAAGGAAGCGGCCCCCTGTAACAAAAGCAGCCCCTACTGCTCCAAAACCAGCCCCCACCCTTCCAGCCCACTGGGAAAATGCCCGGCGCCCACTACGGCCAGTCCGGCCCTGCCACAGTGCACCTGTTAGTTCCGACGAACCCAGCAAAGAGAGGACAAAACATTTCCAGTCAGTACACAGTGAGGAATATCAAATAGGATTGTCGAGGCGGCCATTATTAGTCAAGACTGGATTTGCAGGAAGAATCCTTTCAGTGACAGGAACGAGTGTGTAAGGAACAGATTCCTGCTCCTATGCGACCCTGACCCTTCGAGCTAAAATTATGATTCCTGATCCTTGTTTGAGCTCCAAGGTCAGGGCTTTCCAGGCCTTGAAATTGATCCAGTACTGGGGTCTGTATTCATGTCACCTACAGGTGGCTGCCATTCTGTATCAGTTCCAGCCTTTGCCCTAAGTTGGAAGTGAGGAGGGGTGTATAAAAGGAAAAAGGGGTAAAGTAAGAAACTAAAGGAAGGCAACAGGGAACTAGAGCTGCCACTTTTGTTGGAAAAAAATACTGGTCATGTCTTTACATTTCCTTTATGCGAAACAGACAAAAGTTTGGGGGTGAAACATAATTTTTGTAAAATTGTCAGGATTGTTATTTTACATGACAAATATAGGGGTGGGAGGGGTGTTTAATTCCCCCGGCGGAATTGGAGGAATTCATTAAACAAGTATTACTCTTGTAATGTTGAATTGCTAATAAATGCTGCTGCTCCGCAGGTGGGATTAGTCTGCAGTGTTTGGTTTTTAAACAGGGATGGAAGAGATAGCAGTCCCTCTATGTTTAAAAACCACTGCAGATTGAATTTTAATCTACAGTGATTGTTAAACATAGAGGGACAGCTCCCTCTTCTGGCCCTGTTTAAAAACCACTGATTGCACTGCTGTGCATACCCCTTGGTGCCCTTACATACTCAGAGATATAAGGCTTATATACTCTGAGTATGTAAGGGAGCCAAGGAATATGCACAGCAGTGCCTATCTCTTGGTGCCCTTACATACCCGGCAGGAATCACTGCAGAATATGTAAGGGTGCTGAGGGGTATGCACAGCAGTGCCAATCTCTTGGTGCCCTTACATACCCAGCAGTAATGACTGTATGTGCATTTGGGAGTACTATATGACTTAGTACAAAATGCATCCTCGCATTCATTTTTAGGCACAAGGGTGCATTTTGCTCTAAGAAAATAGTGCCAAAAGCCCATTCCGCCCGTTGCGAATTCTCACAGAATTTTAATGTAGTTCTGTGAAATTCTACAGAATTAAATTCCACCAATTCCGCCCACCCCTGGACACTTATCTCTCAGTTTGCTTTGTTAATCATTCTAAAACGTTTTAGCCATCATAGACGTTTTCACTGATTTCTTCTTCTAGTTGCTGGTTTAGGTTTATGTCTCAGCAGTGAAAAATTGCAGAGTTTCTCTGGTTTTCCCAATATTTTTACCAGCTGGCATCTAAAAATGCAGAAAAAGGGCCAAGCGGCTACCTTGGTGCTAGCGCTTGGGAACAGCTTGTGTCTTCCTTGTGGAGTGAAATGAAGGGAAGAGCTCCAATCTTCCTGCTGTGGTAAAATCAGGAGACTGGCACCCATTCTCCCTGGTACAGTGAAATCAAAGGAGAGGATCTCATACTACCTGGTGCAGTAAGATCAGGTGACTGATTTTTGTCTTCTTGGTGTAGTGCATGGGTAGTCACAAACATTTTTCCAGGGGCCACTAAGTTTAGTCTGTGATGTGACTGAGGGCTGCAATGATGCCAGCAGGTTTCTCCACTTAACCAAATTGTGTGATCCTAGTCAATTGTTTTATTTCACGTTCCCTCTTTTTTCTTCATTATCACATGAGGACTTCAAAATACATGACTTGAAAAAGTATACTGTACAAAACCTTCATCCTGTGTTTGATTTAATAAACTATAATGTTGTTCACCTATAATAGAAGCCCAGGCCACCCAAAGAGAGCAAATAACAACTGGCTTGCCTCTTAGTTCACTATTGACATTGTTGTCCGGGTGGGGTGAAGAATGAATGTTTCTATATTTATGTTTGAAATCTATCACCTTTAAAAAAAAACACTTCTGAATGCACTGATATAATCTGATGTACTAAGGTGAAACGGTTCTGCATGTGAATGAAATATACTTTTTGAATTTTGAACAGACTTTATCATACTTTTACACATTTGCTAAAAGATGTGTTTAAAAATGAAGGCATTTCTAAAGTTAAGCAGTGCAGGACACCCTAGTTACTTCCTTTCTTTAACATAAATTAACCTTGAAATAAATGCATGTCTGTTTCTTTAACATCTTTTTAATGTTAGTGCTGAGTGGAGTAAACAACAGCTTAGTGCTGCTGTTGATGAGGGGTCCACATGTAAAGGTCGTACTTTGAGTATCACCAGGGGCGGTGCGTCCATTGGGGCGTTGGGGCGTAGCCCCCCCGCCCGCAGCTCCCTCGGCGTCTTTGAACCTAAGTAAACAATCAGTTTACTTAAGTTCAAAGAGCCGAGGAAGAACTGATCTAATCATGTCAGTCAGCATGACGTCGGACCGCCCACCCCCTTCAGAGTCTGAAGGGGGTGGGCGGTCCTGCGTCATGTTGACTGACATGATTGTCAGAGCTCAGAGGACCAGGGGCAGCAGGCAGCACTGCAGCACAAGTGCGCATGAGTGGGCAAGGGCACCGAATTTTCGCGCCGTGCCCAGTCATGCGCACTTGTGTGTGCACTGGCTTAGCGCATGCCCATTAGGAGAGCGAGGGTTGAGCAAAGGCTCAAACCTCGGTCTCCTAATGGGCAGGCGGGCGAGAGGTAACCGTGCCTAAGCCAATCCTGGCGCTGTCAGCAGCGCCAGGATTGGCTGAGAGGGGCTGTAGGCAGGGCCAAACGGAGTCGGACCCGAGGCGGCGCGGACGGCGGACCTCCTCAGAGTCAGGTAGGATTTTGTTTGTTATTTAAAAAATCCCCCGGGCCCCCCGCACAACCCCCCCCCCCGCAAGCCCCCTCCCCTGCGAGCCGCGACGAGTGCCAGCTGTTGGGAAAACTCTCTTTAGAGCTGCACAACTCGTTTTTGCAAATGTGAATGTACCCGCTTTCAAATCTGTAAAGCATACTCGAGCATACTTGGGCTACTCTACTGCATTAAAAATGTGAATAAAAGCATGTTTCCCAAACGTGGGGTTAAATATTGGGCACTGGTTCTTGGTCTTACATGATGATCCCCTTATTATAATGGCAATGATGTTACAGATTTCCCGCCATCGGCGCCATTATTAATTACTTCTATAGTATCCCGCCGTATTTGCCTTTTAAATGTATTGCTTTGTAACCGAAGTGTGTTGAAAATTTCCAGTAAATTGCACGATGTTGCATAGTGGTCTTAATTTTCTCAGACTCACTTTGTCAATTAGTCTTGTTTGGTTCCTCAATCACTCTCCGGAACTTGTCACCAACACTAATGCTCCACCACTTTCAAGTCACCAGCCGCCTCTGGTGAGATGTTATAGGCAGAGTGGGGAAAGGAGGAACCGCTGTTGGTGTAATATGGACATAGAGTTAAAATAAAAGCGTAAGAGGAGAGAGAGAGGGAAAGGAAGAGTGGGAAGAAGTAGCCACGGATCAAGAAATGGAAAGGGCGGGAGCAAAGGGGAGTGCAAAGAGTGACAATGAAAGGAGGGGACAGGGAGTGCAGATGAGAGAGAGGTTCACATAGAGGAGGGATGGACAGAGGGGAGTGCAAAGAGTGACAATGAGAGGAGAGTGACAGGGATGGAGATGAGAGAGAAGTTCACAGAGAGGAGAAAGGGACAGAGGGGAGGAGAACGAGTGTCGATGAGAGGGGGTGACAGAGATGCAGAGGAGAGAGATTTGCAGGGAGGGACAAAGGGAAGTGGAAAGAGGTACAGCAAGCAGAGTCACACGGATGGAGATAAAGAGCGTGTGATGAGGTTCATAAGGTCCAAATGAGAGTGGAAAGAGTGGCAATGAGAGGAGAGTGACCGAGAGAGAGGTTTAGAGAGAGGAGGGGGAGGGCAAAGGGGAGTGGAAAGAGTGACAGCAAGGAGAGAGTGAAAGGATGAACATGAAAGAGGGTGCAATTCAGGCAGAGCTGTATGGGGGAAAACAGGAGGTAGAAAGAATGATGGGGGAGACCTAAAGGTGAGGGGGAAGTGCAGAGGGCAGCTGAGGAGAGGGTGGCATAGATGGTGAAGGGTGTGAGACACAAAGACACCGAAACACAGAAATGAGTGGGAGGCAGAAAAGGAACGTGGTAATTTTTTAACACAGAAAGAAACTCGACTTGCTGGGACAAGCACTCAGTATTTCCTCATCCAGCCCAGCGCGTCTCCTGGAAGCTCCCAGTAAGGGGAAGGTGTGACCAGGGGTGCTTGTGAGGTGGCACCGGGCCCAGTATGTCTGGCTGCGGGTTTTGTGTTTGTCACTTTGTGAGTAAATCGAGTATTTCAATGTCTGCTTGCAGCTGCAGCAGTCTCTGTGTACTTTTTTGTGTACAGGTCTTTAAGCCTAAACAAATGTTTGTGACTCGTGCTTTATGTGTGTACTTGATAGTGTTTGAGTGTGTGTTTGTACTTGTGTTGGGGTGAAGTTGATGGATATAAGGATGTTGTTACAGATGCTGTCATAACAGTGCTTTATCAACCTTCCTGCTTCCTCAAATTTGCTTGAAAATGCTCCATTTATCCACTCTTTTTTCAAAATTTTCTCGGGGGGAGAACCCCCCCCCCCCCAGTGCAGTACCACGATAACTTTACGCCCCACCACTTTCAAATGTCACCAGCCACCACTGGCATGGAAGCACCCTTTCACGAACTTCACAACGAAACAGAATCCGGGGGAACCTAAAGCATGGCATGGAAGCACCCTTTCACGAACTTCACAACAAGGCAGAATCCGGGGGGACATAAAGCATGGCATGGAAGCACCCTTTCACGAACATCACAACGAGGCAGAATCTGAGGGGACCTAAATATTGGCATGGAAGCACCCTTTCATGAACTTCACAACGAGGCAGAATCCGGGGGGACCTAAAGCATTGACATGGAAGCACCCTTTCACGAACTTCACAATGAGGCAGAATCCGGGGGGACCTGAAGCATGGCATGGAAGCACCCTTTCACGAACTTCAACAACGAGACAGAATCCAGGGGGACCTAAAGCATGGCATGGAAGCACCCTTTCATGAACTTCACAACGAGGCAGAATCCGGGGTGACCTAAAGCATGGCATGGAAGCACCTTTTCACAAACTTCACAACGAGGGAGAATCCGGGGGGACCTAAAGCATGGCATGGAAGCACCCTTTCACGAACTTCACAACGAGGCAGAATCCGGGGGGACCTAAAGCATGGCATGGAATCACCCTTTCACAACTTCACAACGAGGCAGAATCCGGGGGGACCTAAAGCATTGGCATGGAAGCACCCTTTCACGAACTTCACAACGAGGCAGAATCTGTGGGGACCTAAAGAATGGCATGGAAGCACCCTTTCACGAACTTCACAACGAGGCAGAATCCGGGGGACCTAAAGATTGGCATGGAAGCACCCTTCCACGAACTTCACAACGAGGCAGAATACGGGGGGACCTAAAAATTGGCATGGACCACCCATCCACGAACTTCACAACGAGGCAGAATCCGGGGGGACCTAAAGATTGGCATGGAAGCACCCTTTCACGAACTTCACAATGAGGCAGAATCCGGGGGGACCTAAAGCATGGCATGGAAGCACCCTTTCACGAACATCACAACGAGGCAGAATCCGGGGGGGCCTAAAGATTGGCATGGAAGCACCCTTTCACGAACTTCACAACGAGGCAGAATCGGGGGGGACCTAAAGCATTGGCATGGAAGCACCCTTTCACAAACATCACAACGAGGCAGATTCCAGGGGGACCTAAAGAATGGCATGGAAACATCCTTTCACAAACTTCACAACGAGGCAGAACCCGGGGGGACCTAAAGCATGGCATGGAAGCACCCTTTCACGAACATCACAGCGAGGCAGAATCCGGGAGGACCTAAAGCATGGCATGGGAGCACCCTTTCACGAACTTCACAACGAGGCAGAATCCGGGGGGACCTGAAGCATGGCATGGAAGCACCTGATGGAGCGAGGTAAATGAAAAAATGTTGGAACCCCCTAGTATTCAAGCTAATAAATTAATGTTACTAATTGTTTGATCAACTAATCAACATTTTACATTTTATTTGGTAAACATTTATATAAAAGGTAACCGCAAATTTATGTGCAAGTTAACCAATTTACAATAGTAAATGTGAATTAACCCCTTCGATGCTTATGACGAGATGGACTTGTCATGGCACACAGTGGTCGTGTGCTCATGACGAGTCCAGCTCGTCATAAGACCCACCCACGGGGGAAGCGCTGGCGCTCCCCCCGTGGGGATCCGATCGTTGTTTTTTTTTCGAGGCGCGCTGACGTCATTGGGGGTTTCCCCTTGTTTCCCCGACGCGCTGGAAGCCATTTGCTTCCAGCGCGTCGGGGAATAAGGTAAGTTTTGGCTCGGGGAGGGGGGGTTTGAAAGAAAAGAGGCATCGAGGGAAAGGAAAACCCTTTCCTTTCCCTCGATGCCTCTTTTGTGCATTCCTGCTGCACGATCATGCGATCGTGCAGCAGGAATGCCCACTAGACACCAGGGAATTGTTTTTTTTTTTTAAACGTATAAATACTGTTTTGGGGAGCGGCCCCTTGGGCAAGGGTCGCTCCCCCTTTGGGGGCCATATGTTTTTGGTGCTCTGCCCCCCCCGGGGGGGCAGTTTTTTTAAAATAAATCGGGAGAATGGCAGTGCATACACCACCCCCCCGTGTGAAACAAAAGAGGCATCGAGGGAAAGGAAAGGGTTTTCCTTACCCCCGATGCCTCTTTTGTGCATTCCTGCTGCACGATCATGCGATCGTGCAGCAGGAATGCCCACTAGACACCAGGGAATTTATTTATTTTTTGTTAAAAACGTCTAAATACTGTTTCGGGGAGCGGCCCCTTGGGCAAGGGACGCTCCCCTTTTGGGGGCCATATGCTTTTGGTGCTCTGCCCCCCCTGGGCAGTTTTTTATTTAATAAATTGGGAGAATGGGCCCTTGAATCGGGCAAGTGTTGTGCACTGGCCTGGCAGGTTGCTGGCAGTGCATACACCACCCCCCCCCGTGGCAGCCCGGGCTGAAACAGCTTCCGGGCACACACACATGTGCATGATATAGAGGTATACTGCAATAAGTGGCACTCAGAACACAATGAAGAGCGAACTAGAGGGGGCTGAGAGTGAAAGTATAGTGTCTTTGGAAGAGAAGAGATTTGAGGTCAGCTTTGAAGATCCGGGTAGAGGAGGTGGCACGGAGCAATGGGGGAAGCGATTCTCACCGGATTGCGCCACCGATCTTTCCCTTTTGAAGAGGGGGGGGGGTGCGCAAGCAGAAGCTTTTCCGCATTGCGAGCCACCGGACAATTTCAATTTATTCGCCAGGTAACGAGGGGAGGACGTGTGTAAGGCTTTGTGTGTGATGCAGGCAGTTTTGTAAATAGATCTTGCCTCGATCGGAAGCCATCGAAGAGAGTACAGGATAGGAGTGACGTGGTCGCTTCGTTTAGACCCTGAAATGAAGCGAGCTGCTGAATGGAGGATGGATTTGAGAGGGGAGAGGTGGGATTTGGGTAGGCCCTTCAGAAGAGAATTGCAATAATCCAGTCTTGAGAGAACCAGAGATTGTACTAAGGTTTTTAAGTCTTTCTCCGGGAAGAACCGACGGATCCCCCATAGAAGGCGCAACTGGTAACGTGCGTTCTTAGCAATAGAGTTGATGTGGGAGATTAGGTTGAGTCTTTTGTCAAGAATGACACCTAGGTATTTAGCGCTGTCGACAATGATGGGTTTGTTGTTGAGTAGGTTCAGCTGATCCATCCAAGATTGAACAGGAGGAGGTGAGAGAGAGGTAGAGAGGAGGAGGAATTCAGTTTTGGCGGGATTCAGAATGAGTTGGTGAGCTAACATCCAGTTGTGAATAGAGTTGAGAGTAGAGTTGAGTAGTGAGAGATCGTGTGCGGAAGATAAAGGTATCTTCCCACTAGTCCACCAGGCATTTATTTGTGGAGAGTGACCCCTTGGGTGGCAGAATAGCAGTATGTTTTTAGGCCCATCTGCCCCCAAGGAGGGCAGAAGCCACTAGACACCAGGGTTTTTTAATTTTTGTGTTGGGGAGTGGCCAAAAGGGCAAGGGTTGCTCCCCTTTTACGGAGGTGAATATTTTATTTATACTCTTTGGCCCACCTACCCCTTAGCTTGGCTGGTGGATTGTGTGTGGACTGGTGCATTATTTGCATATGTGATTGTAATGTTTTTTTCTCCTTTTTATTCTAGTGTAAAGCTTTTGATTCCTGTTTGCGGTTTCGGCAGTGGTTGTTCTGCAGTTTTGCGTAATTGCATTTATTTGGTAAGAAAAATATTTTTGTTGTGTGTACTCCAAATGAGTATTATTGTCATGCATGAATGAATTTTTTTGTAAGTGGTGTCATAATGGCAGCATATTTGTTAGTGTTCAGAGCATGAAATTCTTTGCGATGTTTTGCATTGTCTTATGTGTAATTTTTTTCTTCTTCTTTTTTAGTGGGATATTGTTGATCCTTACTGTGTCTGTGCAGAGTAGGTGGTGGTGAGTCTAGCTGCTTCTGTCACGTGAGTGGTATAGTGTTGGAGTATATAGGTCTTTGTGATAAAGCTACATTTTGTTTATTTCTTTTTTTACAAAGGGTTTGTTGTTGTTGACTTGTTTGACAAGTAACCTTTATTAGTAAGCATTATGGCTAGCCGTAGAATTACTGCTCAGCAGGTGGTTGGTTTGCTTCTTGAATCTTCCTCTGAGCAGGATTATGAGACTGACAGTGCGTCTGAGGGAGAGGAGGGAGGGGAAGATTCAGGCAGTGAGTTTTCTCTCCACATGGAATCATCGGATGATGAAGGTACTCTCAGTGCAGATGAAGTGCCTGATTTAGAGGAGGATACTACTGTGCCGATGGTGCAAGAGGCATCTGGATTGCAGCCTGGGGCTGCTAGGCTTCCTACTGGAAGTGCTGGACTCTGGGTTGATCCAAACATGGTGCAGCCGGTGTTGCCTGCCTTTAGTGGTTATGCAGGGTGTAGAGTGGATTGTGAACATTATTTGCCTATACAGTATTTTCAGTTGTTTATGGATGATGTATTTTTGGGTGAGATTGTTGAGCAGACTAATTTGTATGCTGAACAGTTTTTGAGGGACAACAGTGCCAGACTTAGGCCCCATTCTAGAGCTACCCGGTGGAGTCCCACAAATCTGGAAGAGATGAAGAAGTTTTTGGGTTTGACCTTTTTGATGGGTTTGATAAGGAAGCCGTCCATGGGTTCATATTGGTCTACCAGTCCCTTGATGGCAACGGCCATATTTCCTGCAGTTATGACTCGTGATCGGTATTTACTTTTGCTTCGGATGCTGCATTTTGTTGATAATGGTTTGGCGTTGCCACGAGATCACCCTGAATGTGACCGTCTTTTTAAGATTCGGCCTGTTCTTGATCACTTTGTAGATCGATTTTCAGAGATCTATACTCCAGGGAAAGAAATATCTATTGATGAGTCTTTGGTCCTGTTCAAGGGCCGTTTGGTTTTTAGGCAGTACATTCCTAGCAAGAGGGCACGCTATGGAATTAAGCTGTATATGTTGTCTGAGAGTAGGACAGGATATGTTTTTAATTTGCGTGTGTACACTGGTAGGGATTCCACTATTGACCCCCTGGTTGTCCGTCCACTTTTGGAGTTTCAGAGAAAATTGTGTGGGATCTTGCTAGAGGACTGTTTAACAGAGGCCACCATTTGTACCTTGATAACTTCTACACTGCTGTGCAATTGTTTAAGGAATTGTTCAAAGTGGACACTTTTGCTTGTGGCACAATCCGCTCTAACCGTAAAGGTTATCCAAAAGAGCTTGTTTGCAAAAAACTTCAGAGGGGACAGTGCAGTGCCTTGCGTAGTGAGGAACTGCTAGCTGTGAAATTTGTGGACAGGAGGGATGTGTACATGCTGACTACCATCCATGATGAGAGTACTTCACCTGTGGCTGTTTGGGGTCAGATTGCTGAAGTGCGCAAACCTGTGTGCATTTTAGACTACAATAAGCACATGGGTGGTGTTGATAGAGTAGATCAGAGGTTGGAACCTTACACTGCTATTCGTAAGTCTTACATTTGGTATAAGAAGTTGGCCATCCATCTCTTCAATTTAGCAACTTTCAATGCTTTTGTTGTGTTCAAGGAGTGTTCTCCTGCGTCAAAGTTGACTTTTGTTCAGTTTCAGCAGTCTGTCATAGGCAGCCTTGTTGTTGTGGAACAGGCAAGTGTTCCTAGAGTTGGAGTGGTGGAGGATGTGGCTCGATTGAAAGATCGCCACTTTCCTGATCACATTCCTCCTACACCCTCAAAAGACTTTCCCACTAGGAGATGTAGAGTCTGTTGGCGAAGAGGTACGCGGAAGGAGACTCGTATGTACTGCCCTGAGTGTCCTTCTAACCCTGGGCTGTGTGTGCCTGCTTGTTATAGAGCGTACCACAAGCAAAAGAATTATTGGGAGCAACCATGAGTGGTAAAGTGAACTGCCTGGTCTGTAATGTTTAAGAATTGTTGTTCTGTTTCAAGGTTGGCATTAGTGCAATGTATTTAGTTTCTGATTTTGTGTTAGTAGATTTGTATCTATTTGCAATTTGTTTGTGTTTTCTTTTTTGTATAAAAAAATCCTAAATGTGATGGTGGTGTGTGTAGGCTGGTGCTTGGCTGGCGGTGTGCGTGGAGTGGCGCTTGGCTGGCGGTGTGCGTGGAGTGGCTCTTGGCTGGCGGTGTGCGTGGAGTGGTGCTTGGCTGGCGGTGTGCGTGGAGTGGCGCTAGGCTGGCGGTGTGCGTGGAGTGGCGCTAGGCTGGCGGTGTGCGTGGAGTGGCGCTAGGCTGGCGGTGTGCGTGGAGTGGCGCTTGGCTGGCGGTGTGCGTGGAGTGGCGCTTGGCTGGCGGTGTGCGTGGACTGGCGCTCGGCTGGCAGTGTGTGAGTAGTGACTTGCTGCTGGTCACTACACACACTGCTAGCCGAGCGACACTCCACGCAATCCATCAGCTTGTGTGGTTGCTGTGTTAGGAATGTGGGCGTGTGAAAGTGATGGGCCCTTGAATGGCGCTGTCTGCTGGTGTGAGTGTTGTAATGTGATGGGCCCGCGGCTGGTGGTGTGAATGGTTTTGTATTTGTCACACGTATGAAAGGTGTATGAATGGCCTGTAAAGAGGTTGGTGCCTTGTCGTGGCTTTACAGCTCACGAGCTGTGAGTCAATGGTTCAGTTTCTCGTCCTTTCAATTATTAACAGTGCATTTCATTTTTGTGAAATCACTTGTTAATACAATTGTATATACTGAACCATCACTCACCCTCGTGCCAAATCCAACCAGTATGTGTGTGTGTGCTTGAGGATTAGATGGCTGTGCAGTAATATTTTTTTTGTGTCTTTCTCAAGCAGGGTGTACCTTGTCCCTTTTTGTGAATGTTGTAATGTGTTTGTTTCGTGCCTGGTGGTGTGAATGGTCTTGTGTGTATCACGTATGAAAGGTGTGTGAATGGCCTGTAAAGCGGTTGGGGCCTTGACGTGGCTTTACAGCTCACGAGCTGCGAGTCACTGGTTCCGTTTTTTGTCCTTTCAATTATTGACAGTGCATTTCATTTTTGTGAAATCTCTTGTTAATAAAATTGTATATACTGAACCATCACTTGCCCTTGTGCCAAATCCAACCAGTATGTGTGTGTGCTTGAGGAATAGATGGCTGTGCAGTAATCTTTGTCTTTTTAGTCTGTCTGCCAAGGTGTACATTCCGTCTAAGAATAACCTACCAACTGTAGATATTGTCGTAAACGAAACACCCATGGGAGTACATGGTGATATCTCTCTTGTGGATCCCAACAAGTTATGGTACCCACAATGTCCTGCAAACCTCAAAATGTCTGTCACATTTTCCTTGCAATATTGTGCCAAAATTTTCACGCTGCAGAAATAAACAACACATTATCTCAAAATGACCTGGTTTTGCAAGGGGGGTCACCTGGGTTTTTGGCCCGGGGCTCGGCGGCCACATAGGGAAACCTACCAAACCCACACATTTCTGAAAAGTAGACACCCGGGGGCTTCCAGGGAGGTATGGCTTGCATGGATCCCCCAACGTTTCCTTACCCAGAATCCCCTGCAAACCTCAATTTTAGCTGAAAAAATCACTTTTTTCACACATTTTTGTGTGGGAAAGTGTGGCATCACTGGCCTCACACAAATTTCCTACCACCCAGCGTTCCCCCAGGTCTCCCGATAAAAATGGTGCCTCACTTGTGTGGGAGGCCCAAGTACCCACGACAGGCAAGGGACCACAACATATTGAGGCGACCTCAAAATGGCCTTTCACAAAACGACCTGGTTTTGCAAGGGGGGTCACCTGGGTTTTTGGCCCTGTGCTCGGCGGCCATCTAGGGAAACCTACCAAACCCACACATTTCTGAAAAGTAGACACCCGGGGGCTTCCAGGGAGGTATGGCTTGCGTGGATCCCCCAACGTTTCCTTACCCAGAATCCCCTGCAAACCTCAATTTTAGCTGAAAAAATCACTTTTTTCACACATTTTTGTGTGGGAAAGTGTGGCATCACTGGCCTCACACAAATTTCCTACCACCCAGCGTTCCCCCAGGTCTCCCGATAAAAATGGTGCCTCACTTGTGTGGGAGGCCCAAGTACCCGCGACAGGCAAGGGCCCACAACGTATTGAGGCGACCTCAAAATGGCCTATCACAAAACGACCTGGTTTTGCAAGGGGGTCCCATGACGCTTTGGCCCGGGGCTCAGCGGCCACCTAGGGAAACCTACCAAACCCACACATTTCTGAAAAGTAGACACCCGGGGCTTCCAGGGAGGTATGGCTTGCGTGGATCCCCCAACGTTTCCTTACCCAGAATCCCCTGCAAACCTCAATTTTAGCTGAAAAAATCACTTTTTTCACACATTTTTGTGTGGGAAAGTGTGGCATCACTGGCCTCACACAAATTTCTTACCACCCAGCGTTCCCCCAGGTCTCCCGATAAAAATGGTGCCTCACTTGTATGGGAGGCCCAAGTACCCGCTACAGGCAAGGGCCCAAAACATTTTTTGATAGGCAATTTTGATGTTGCCTCACTACGTTTTGGGCCCTTGCCTGTCGCGGGTACTTGGGCCTCCCACACAAGTGAGGCACCATTTTTATCGGGAGACCTGGGGAACGCTGGGTGGTAGGAAATTTGTGTGAGGCCAGTGATGCCACACTTTCCCACACAAAATGTGTGAAAAAAGTGATTTTTTCAGCTAAAATTGAGGTTTGCAGGGATTCTGGGTAGGAAACGTTGGGGGATCCACGCAAGCCATACCTCCCTGGAAGCCCCGGGTGTCTACTTTTCAGAAATGTGTGGGTTTGGTAGGTTTCCTAGATGGCCGCCGAGCACAGGGCCAAAAACCCAGGTGACCTCCCTTGCAAAACCAGGTCGTTTTGTGAAAGGCCATTTTGAGGTCGCCTCACTACGTTGTGGGCCCTGCCTGTCGCGGGTACTTGGGCCTCCCACACAAGTGAGGCACCATTTTTATCGGGAGACCTGGGGGAACGCTGGGTGGTAGGAAATTTGTGTGAGGCCAATGATGCCACACTTTCCCACACAAAAATGTGTGAAAAAAGTGATTTTTTCAGCTAAAATTGAGGTTTGCAGGGGATTCTGGGTAAGGAAACGTTGGGGGATCCACGCAAGCCATACCTCCCTGGAAGCCCCCGGGTGTCTACTTTTCAGAAATGTGTGTGTTTGGTACGTTTCCCTAGGTGCCGGCAGAGCTAGGGTTCACAAACTACAGCTAGGCACTTTGCCAAAAAAGGGTCATTTTTCACTGCGAAATTGAGGTGTGACTACGTTGCGTTTTGCGCCGTTTCCTGTCACAGGCACTAGGCCGGCCCACACAAGTGAGGTACCATTTTTCTCGTAAGACTTTGGGGAACGCGGGGTGGGTGGAAATTTGTGGATCCACGCAGATTCCAGAACTTTCCACCACAGAAATGTGGGGAAAATGTGGTTTTTTTGACAATTTTTTATGTTTGCAAGGGATTCTGGGTAACAGAACCTGGTGGGAGGCAGTCAAGTCACCCCATCCTGGATTCCCCTGGGTGTCTAGTTTTCAAAAATGTATAGGTTTGCTAGGTTTCCCTAGGTGCCGGCAGAGGTAGGGTTCAAAAACTACAGCTAGGCACTTTGCAAAAAAAGGGTCATTTTTCACTGCGAAATTGAGGTGTGACCACGTTGCGTTTTGCGCCGTTTCCTGTCGCGGGCACTAGGCCGACCCACACAAGTGAGGTACCATTTTTCTCAGAAGACTTTGGGGAACGCGGGGTGGGTGGAAAGTTGTGGATCCACGCAGATTCCAGAACTTTCCACCACAGAAATGTGGGGAAAATGTGGTTTTTTTGACAATTTTTTAGGTTTGCAAGGGATTCTGGGTAACAGAACCTGGTGGGAGGCAGTCCAGTCACCCAATCCTGGATTCCCCTGGGTGTCTAGTTTTCAAAAATGTATAGGTTTGCTAGGTTTCCCTAGGTGCCGGCAGAGCTAGGGTTCAAAAACTACAGCTAGGCACTTTGCCATAAAAGGGTCATTTTTCACTGCGAAATTGAGGTGTGACCACGTTGCGTTTTGCGCCGTTTCCTGTCGCAGGCACTAGGCCGACCCACACAAGTGAGGTACCATTTTTCTCGTAAGACTTTGGGGAACGCGGGGTGGGTGGAAATTTGTGGATCCACGCAGATTCCAGAACTTTCCACCACAGAAATGTGGGGAAAATGTGTTTTTTTGGAAAAAAAATTAGGTTTGCAAGGGATTCTGGGTAACAGAACCTGGTGGGAGGCAATCAAGTCACCCCATCCTGGATTCCCCTGGGTGTCTAGTTTTCAAAAATGTATAGGTTTGCTAGGTTTCCCTATGTGCCGGCAGAGGTAGGGTTCAAAAACTACAGCTAGGCACTTTGCAAAAAAAGGGTAATTTTTCACTGCGAAATTGAGGTGTGACCACGTTGCGTTTTGCGCCGTTTCCTGTCGCGGGCACTAGGCCGACCCACACAAGTGAGGTGCCATTTTTCTCAGAAGACTTTGGGGAACGCGGGGTGGGTGGAAATTTGTGGATCCACGCAGATTCCAGAACTTTCCACCACAGAAATGTGGGGAAAATGTGTTTTTTTTGACAATTTTTTAGGTTTGCAAGGGATTCTGGGTAACAGAACCTGGTGGGAGGCAGTCCAGTCACCCCATCCTGGATTCCCCTGGGTGTCTAGTTTTCAAAAATGTATAGGTTTGCTAGGTTTCCCTAGGTGCCGGCAGAGCTAGGGTTAAAAAACTACAGCTAGGCACTTTGCCAAAAAAGGGTCATTTTTCACTGCGAAATTGAGGTGTGACCACGTTGCGTTTTGCGCCGTTTCCTGTCGCAGGCACTAGGCCGACCCACACAAGTGAGGTACCATTTTTCACGTAAGACTTTGGGGAACGCGGCGGGGTGGGTGGAAATTTGTGGATCCACGCAGATTCCAGAACTTTCCACCACAGAAATGTGGGGAAAATGTGGTTTTTTTGGACAATTTTTTAGGTTTGCAAGGGATTCTGGGTAACAGAACCTGGTGGGAGGCAGTCAAGTCACCCCATCCTGGATTCCCCTGGGTGTCTAGTTTTCAAAAATGTATAGGTTTGCTAGGTTTCCCTAGGTGCCGGCAGAGCTAGGGTTCAAAAACTACAGCTAGGCACTTTGCCAAAAAAGGGTCATTTTTCACTGCGAAATTGAGGTGTGACCACGTTGCGTTTTGCGCCGTTTCCTGTCGCAGGCACTAGGCCGACCCACACAAGTGAGGTACCATTTTTCTCGTAAGACTTTGGGGAACGCGGGGTGGGTGGAAATTTGTGGATCCACGCAGATTCCAAAACTTTCCACCACAGAAATGTGGGGAAAGTGTGGTTTTTTGGACAATTTTTTAGGTTTGCAAGGGATTCTGGGTAACAGAACCTGGTGGGAGGCAGTCAAGTCACCCCATCCTGGATTTCCCTGGGTGTCTAGTTTTCAAAAATGTATAGGTTTGCTAAGTTTCCCTATGTGCCGGCAGAGGTAGGGTTCAAAAACTACAGCTAGGCACTTTGCAAAAAAAGGGTCATTTTTCACTGCGAAATTGAGGTGTGACCACGTTGCGTTTTGCGCCGTTTCCTGTTGCGGGCACTAGGCCGACCCACACAAGTGAGGTGCCATTTTTCTCAGAAGACTTTGGGGAACGCGGGGTGGGTGGAAATTTGTGGATCCACGCAGATTCCAGAACTTTCCACCACAGAAATGTGGGGAAAATGTGGTTTTTTTGATAATTGTTTAGGTTTGCAAGGGATTCTGGGTAACAGAACCTGGTGGGAGGCAGTCCAGTCACCCCATCCTGGATTCCCCTGGGTGTCTAGTTTTCAAAAATGTATAGGTTTGCTAGGTTTCCCTAGGTGCCGGCAGAGCTAGGGTTCAAAAACTACAGCTAGGCACTTTGCCAAAAAAGGGTCATTTTTCACTGCGAAATTGAGGTGTGACCACGTTGCGTTTTGCGCCGTTTCCTGTCGCAGGCACTAGGCCGACCCACACAAGTGAGGTACCATTTTTCTCGTAAGACTTTGGGGAACGTGGGGTGGGTGGAAATTTGTGGATCCACGCAGATTCCAGAACTTTCCACCACAGAAATGTGGGGAAAATGTGGTTTTTTTGACAATTGTTTAGGTTTGCAAGGGATTCTGGGTAACAGAACCTGGTGGGAGGCAGTCAAGTCCCCCCATCCTGGATTCCCCTGGGTGTCAAGTTTTCAAAAATGTATAGGTTTGCTAGGTTTCCCTAGGTGCCGGCAGAGCTAGGGTTCAAAAACTACAGCTAGGCACTTTGCCAAAAAAGGGTCATTTTTCACTGCGAAATTGAGGTGTGACCACGTTGCGTTTTGCGCCGTTTCCTGTCGCAGGCACAAGGCCGACCCACACAAGTGAGGTACCATTTTTCTCGTAAGACTTTGGGGAACGCAAGGTGGGTGGAAATTTGTGGATCCACGCAGATTCCAAAACTTTCCACCACAAAAATGTGGGGAAAATGTGTTTTTTTGGACAATGTTTTAGGTTTGCAAGGGATTCTGGGTAACAGAACCTGGTGGGAGGAAGTCAAGTCACCCCATCCTGGATTCCCCTGGGTGTCTAGTTTTCAAAAATGTATAGGTTTGCTAGGTTTCCCTAGGTGCCGGCAGAGCTAGGGTTCAAAAACTACAGCTAGGCACTTTGCCAAAAAAGGGTCATTTTTCACTGCGAAATTGAGGTGTGACCACGTTGCGTTTTGCGCCGTTTCCTGTCGCAGGCACTAAGCCGACCCACACAAGTGAGGTACCATTTTTCTCGTAAGACTTTGGGGAACGCGGCGGGGTGGGTGGAAATTTGTGGATCCACACAGATTCCAGAACTTTCCACCACAGAAATGGGGGGAAAATGTGGTTTTTTTGGACAATTTTTTAGGTTTGCAAGGGATTCTGGGTAACAGAACCTGGTGGGAGGCAGTCAAGTCACCCCATCCTGGATTCCCCTGGGTGTCTAGTTTTCAAAAATGTATAGGTTTGCTAGGTTTCCCTTGGTGCCGGCAGAGCTAGGGTTCAAAAACTACAGCTAGGCACTTTGCCAAAAAGGGTCATTTTTCACTGCGAAATTGAAGTGTGACCACGTTGCGTTTGCGTCGTTTCCTGTCGCAGGCACTAGGCCGACCCACACAAGTGAGGTACCATTTTTCAAAAATGTATAGGTTTGCTAGGTTTCCCTAGGTGCCGGCAGAGCTAGGGTTCAAAAACTACAGCTAGGCACTTTGCCAAAAAAGGGTCATTTTTCACTGCGAAATTGAGGTGTGACCACGTTGCGTTTTGCGCCGTTTCCTGTCGCAGGCACTAGGCCGACCCACACAAGTGAGGTACCATTTTTCTCATAAGACTTTGGGGAACGCGGCGGGGTGGGTGGAAATTTGTGGATCCACGCAGATTCCAGAACTTTCCACCACAGAAATGTGGGGAAAATGTGGTTTTTTTGGACAATTTTTTAGGTTTGCAAGGGATTCTGGGTAACAGAACCTGGTGGGAGGCAGTCAAGTCACCCCATCCTGGATTCCCCTGGGTGTCTAGTTTTCAAAAATGTATAGGTTTGCTAGGTTTCCCTTGGTGCCGGCAGAGCTAGGGTTCAAAAACTACAGCTAGGCACTTTGCCAAAAAAGGGTCATTTTTCACTGCGAAATTGAGGCGTGACCACGTTGCGTTTTGTGCCGTTTCCTGTCGCAGGCACTAGGCCGACCCACACAAGTGAGGTACCATTTTTCTCGTAAGACTTTGGGGAACGCGGGGTGGGTGGAAATTTGTGGATCCACGCAGATTCCAAACTTTCCACCACAGAAATGTGGGGAAAGTGTGGTTTTTTGGACAATTTTTTAGGTTTGCAAGGGATTCTGGGTAACAGAACCTGGTGGGAGGCAGTCAAGTCACCCCATCCTGGATTTCCCTGGGTGTCTAGTTTTCAAAAATGTATAGGTTTGCTAGGTTTCCCTATGTGCCGGCAGAGGTAGGGTTCAAAAACTACAGCTAGGCACTTTGCAAAAAAAGGGTCATTTTTCACTGCGAAATTGAGGTGTGACCACGTTGCGTTTTGCGCCGTTTCCTGTCGCAGGCACTAGGGCGACCCACACAAGTGAGGTACCATTTTTCTCGAAAGACTTTGGGGAACGTGGGGTGGGTGGAAATTTGTGGATCCACGCAGATTCCAGAACTTTCCACCACAGAAATGTGGGGAAAATGTGGTTTTTTTGACAATTGTTTAGGTTTGCAAGGGATTCTGGGTAACAGAACCTGGTGGGAGGCAGTCAAGTCACCCCATCCTGGATTCCCCTGGTTGTCAAGTTTTCAAAAATGTATAGGTTTGCTAGGTTTCCCTAGGTGCCGGCAGAGCTAGGGTTCAAAAACTACAACTAGGCACTTTGCCAAAAAAGGGTCATTTTTCACTGCGAAATTGAGGTGTGACCACGTTGCGTTTTGCGCCGTTTCCTGTCGCAGGCACAAGGCCGACCCACACAAGTGAGGTACCATTTTTCTCGTAAGACTTTGGGGAACGCGGGGTGGGTGGAAATTTGTGGATCCACGCAGATTCCAAAACTTTCCACCACAGAAATGTGGGGAAAATGTGTTTTTTTTGACAATTTTTTAGGTTTGCAAGGGATTCTGGGTAACAGAACCTGGTGGGAGGAAGTCAAGTCACCCCATCCTGGATTCCCCTGGGTGTCTAGTTTTCAAAAATGTATAGGTTTGCTAGGTTTCCCTAGGTGCCGGCAGAGCTAGGGTTCAAAAACTACACCTAGGCACTTTGCCAAAAAAGGGTCATTTTTCACTGCGAAATTGAAGTGTGACCACGTTGCGTTTTGCGTCGTTTCCTGTCGCAGGCACTAGGCCGACCCACACAAGTGAGGTACCATTTTTCTCGTAAGACTTTGGGGAACGCGGGGTGGGCAGAAATTTGTGGATCCACGCAGATTCCAGAACTTTCCACCACAGAAATGTGGGGAAAATGTGTTTTTTTTTACAATTATTTAGGTTTGCAAGGGATTCTGGGTAACAGAACCTGGTGGGAGGCAGTCAAGTCACCCCATCCTGGATTCCCCTGGGTGTCTAGTTTTCAAATATGTATAGGTTTGCTAGGTTTCCCTAGGTGCCGGCAGAGCTAGGGTTCAAAAACTACACCTAGGCACTTTGCAAAAAAAGGGTAATTTTTCATTGTGAAAATGTGGTACGTCCACGTTGCATTTTGAGCCATTTCCTGTTGTGGGCACAAGGGCTACCCACACAAGTGAGGTACCATTTTTATCGGGAGACTTAGGGTAACACAGAATTGTAGAGCAACTGTTATTACCTATTGACTTTCGATGCATTTCTGCCTTCCAAATGAAAGACAATGTGTAAAAAATAAGTCATTTTGAAAAATGACCTATAATTCTCATGCTAGTATGGGTACTCCCAATTTCGGAAATGTGCAAATATCTACTGTTTCTAAAATCTACATTTTGTTCCCATTTCAGAAATACATAGGTGTCTTTCATAACAATTTTTCCATGTATACATTTTCCCAAAATAATTGCTATATACCCGGTACATAATAAAAAACCATTGCAAGATGCTGCTCAGTTATTGGCTCTGGGTTCGTCGGGTTCTTGGTGAACCTACAAGTCCTATATATCCCCACAACCAGAAAGGTCCAGCGGATATAACGGTATATTGCTTTCAAATAGCTGTCATAATTAGAAGAAGTTACAGGTGAAAACGTTGACACAAATGGCTGTTTTTTTCAACTAATTTTCAATTTTTCCTTCATTTAACTGTTAGTTTCTATAAGGAAAACTTTAAGGATCTACACAAATGACCCCTTGCTGAATTCAGAATTTTGTCTACTTTTCAGAAATGTATGGCTTTTCAGGATCCATTATTGGTTTCATACCCATTTCTACCATTAACTGGAAGGAGGTTGAAAGCACAAAAAATAGCAAAAATAGGCTATGTCCCAGAAAAATGCCAAAACTGTGTAAAAAAGTTGGTTTTCTGACAAAAGTCTGCTTGTCCCTGAAAGCTGGGAAGATGGTGATTTCAGCACCACAACCCCTTTTTGATGCCATTTGCAGGGAAAAAACAAGACGCTTTCATCTGTAGCCCTTTTTCGCATTTTCCCCCAAAAAACAAAATTTTGCTGTATTTTGGCTAATTTCTGGGTCCCTTCCAGGGGAATCCACAAACCCTGGGTACCTTTACAAGCCCCATGATGTTAGAAAAAAAGGACGCAAATTTGGCGTGGATACCTTATGTGGTCAAAAAGTTACAGGGGCCTAAGCCCGCACTACCCCAAATAGCCAAAAAAAGGCTTAGCACAGGGGGGGAAAAGGCCTAGCAGCGAAGGGGTTAATACTAATATAGTAGTTGCGTACTAATTAGAGTAAAGTTGCATGATTTGTGCTATGTAGCAAAATTGTATTGTGGCAAAAAGAAAGCGGATGGTAAGTAAACATGGCTTTAAATGTCGCTTTTGCTAGGTAACACCTAATTGGGGTACTTAGAATGACGGGTGGGAAACAGAAAGGCTTATTTTCTCTATTTTAATTATGATTGTGTTTGTTTTCATGATAGTTCGTTCGGGCCTGTTAGGCCGTGCTGTAAAAATGGCTGCCGAGGCAGATGGGCTCAATGCGCAGACGCAAAGATGGCTTCTAAACGGAAGAAAGCCACAGAAACATGTCACGAGAGTACAAGTCGAGCCCAGAGTGAGAAGTGTCAAGGACAGGCTGACCTGACATGAAGTGAATGCCAAAAAGACTCTGCATGAATCCATGAGAACCGGGGACGAGCATCAGTGAATTAACTATGGACTGTTTAAAATGAGTTGCGAAAAGAGAAACATTAAATGAACTGTCAATCGGACTGCTATTATCCAAAGGTCGTGCGAAAAGATGAAATCATAAACAATGTCAGAACCGGTTAGAACAAGGAGGGCAATGGGTTGATTCTTGCCACCCCTCCAATGGACCAATTAGCGTGATTCTCGCCCCCAAAGATTGTAACTTTATGTTTAGTAAGCTAGTAGTAGGGTATAAGAGGACCTGCTCTTAAGTAGGAGGAGCGCTATCCATGCATAATTTTTGAGCACTGAGCGTTGATGCTGGAGAACTGCTGCTATTTTCTATAGGCCATTTTCTTAATAGAAATATTCATTTTGAACTTTAACTTGACTGGGAAGGAACGAGACCGATGCGGGAAATCTGTATAGGAGGTCTGTCGAGGAGGCCTTTTTAGCGGGTCAGTTTTGGGAATTCCATGCTGTGATCAACAATTTATCTGCTTTGGTGAATTTTTATTCTTCATCTAAAAAGGGTATGCATAAAATTTCTTTCTAAAGCTTATTTCTTATAATGATATTGAAATGTATTAAAACGATTAATAAATTTGAATCTTATTCATGCATTTAAAGAAGTAGATAAACTTTATTATAATTAAAACTATGAGTCTGTGGTTCTTTTAGCTCAATAATAAGTGTAAAGTACTAATAAGTCTAAATGTGATTGAGCTGGTCTTAATCACCATCAACTTATTTTTACTAGTTGGTCCATCGACCAAAGAGCGGAATACCTTGATGTCTCAGAATGGACAGGATCAACACTGATTATGTATGATGTTTAAGAAAATATCCTGTTTTTATTTTAATAAGGTATCCTGTTCCTCCAGCAGTTTAATCTTTCTCCAGGGTAGAAGTGGATGTGACCCAGGGAAATATTGAGTGAATGAATGTTTATGCGGTGTTATGGGCCCCACCGTCATATGGTATAGTTGTTAAAGAGTGATTTACCTGGATGTCATGTCCAAAGGAGAAGAATTTATATTAGCCGTGCTGGATCAGATTTCTTGGTAGCAGAGTTATGGTTACTATAGATTAGTTTGGTGATTATTGATTATCGATTATTGATTATTTCATGTCTAACACTTCATGTCGAATTGTATTATGTTATATGTAAGTCGGAAATTTTGAAGCTTCCGGGAAGTAGGAAGTGGACACGTGTGGCAAGAGAAGTCACATGGAATAGTGCGTTGTCTGATTTTCAAATTGGTGATAACACAGGTTGTGTTATGATAGGGACATTTTCTGCATAAAACGTGTATGAATGAAATAGCAACTGGTTTTCTTGTGAAACTCTGGCCTTAATTCTCAGGAGCAGTGTAGTCTCCACATGTGTTTTATCCCCAGAGAAAAGGGTTTACCCCTTGCTTGAAAGAAGGGTAAGGTAGAGGGAAGTGCTACACTTATCGAACGAAACAGTATTCTTGCAAGACAGAATAAACTATCTCTTTTGTTTAGCGAAAACAGGCAATGGAAATGTGTTTTACGTTGTAACTAATAAGATTTAGTCAAGAAAAGAGCTGCCGATAATTTTTTTAAAGGAGGTGTCAGAAGTAGAACTGACGTTGACAAAAGCCGCGCTGGGATTGGCCAGTGCTTGGAAAAACGAAGAACGACCTGATTGGTGCGTTGGTGTGAGACGCGCTGGGATAGGTCTATAGAGAAGTGACGTACAGTCCTCGGATTGGTGTGTTAGTGTGAGACGCGCTGGGATAGGTCCGAATAGCGTATAGTAAACAGAACCGAGTTGTGAGTTTGTCAGAAGGGAAGAATCGTGAAATATGGCTTATTATGAGTATTGTAGAGAGAAACCGTCATGGATGGCGAAAATTAAGAACTTTTTCAAGAAGGACAAAAAGGTAGTGACTAGAGAAGGATAAGTAATTCCTCCGCCGAAAACACCAGCTTCCCATATGATGCTGAAATATGGTTACCATACTTGCATTTGGTTAGAAAATTGGACGAAATATACTCAGAATGATGGAGTATTGGCTTTTCCAGAGAATGGCACATTTAGCATAGCTGTACTTCGAAATTTGAGAGAGAAAATGATGAAACTTGAGCCAAGACCTAGACCGACACAGTTTGAAGCGTTAGGTGAATGGGAAGATGAGATGTATGAACGAGAAAGACACAGAGGTGCAAAGAATTATAGTTTGGTTCCTGGAAGATTATGGGGAGTGAATCATGAGGACAGGATGAAGCGTTGGAGGTATGCTAACATGACCGAAGGGTTGTTTCCAGCCTTAACAGTTGAAGAGAATACAGGAAGGAAGTGTACAGGGAAAAAGAAACATATAGCTACAGAGAGGTACGGGTATGGAGGTAGCGAAACGGAGGATGAATTGCTGGAAGATATATTAAACAGAAAACCACCTACATATCAACAGAATTCTGCGGTGGTGACACCCAATGCACCACCAATGGAAACTGGGAGGAATAAAAGTCCAGAACGAAGATATGATATAAATAGGTCAAATGAACAGTTAAAAACTCCACAAAGTGAAAAATCAGACAGTGGCAATGCAGCTGAGTTAGCAAAAACCACAAAAGAATTAACTGAGAAAATAAGAGAGTTAACAATGAACATGGAAGCTGTGACTGTGCCAGTGACAATAGGACCAGTAATACCAGTTTTTGAAAACCAGAGAATAGATGAGCATTCCTTAGTCATCCCAATGAACTCAAATATGCAAAGAATGAGAGAAGGGTTGGACATAGAAACTGAAGGGGCAAGAAATTTGGTCAGCTCATATAGACCGAGCCCACCTACTAACCTGACAGTAAATGAGAGTGAGATAAAAAAGGATTCCTATGGGAACCGAGTCTGCATCTGAAACGCCAGAAAGGAATAGAAACTGGATAGAAATAAATAGTACACCCGTAGGTCCAACTCCAGAAGAATTAAGTGAATGGATGAGAAACTTGCAAAAGAAGGAGACAGAACCGAAACCATTGGATGTAATCAGGCTAAAGATAGATATGGAAAAGTTGATTTTAGGGACTATTGGTACAGAAAAAGTTAAAACATATCAGGACGACGAGATAATGTTCCTGTGTAAAAGCATTACCTGGAGAGCTAGAAATTTACATGACAAATTGGAAGAGACAGCAAATGAACTAGGAGTAGAATTTGTAAAGGTCAGGAGTTTGCAAAAACCATATAGAGTAGATTTTTGTGAGAAAGATATAGAGAATTTGAATACATCAGGACGTTTAACCCAGATAAAAGAACTGCTCGTTTTGTTGAGAAAATGGGGTGATGTGGACAGATGGAGAAGCAGATGGACTAAAAGAAATGAGAAAACAACCGACAAAGCGGCTTTGGCTTTTGCGGTGACAGATAAGTAAGCAGTCGTACGGGAGTATCCGATGAGAGAAACTCCAGGAGGTAGTTATGTACATGTCCCATGGTCCAGACAAGATATACTGTCATTTACAAACGATTTTCCAAAGTTGAGAGAAAAACCTGTAGAATGGTACAGACAAGTGGAACGGTTTGTCAAAGTTTCGAAAGTGTTGTGGATAGATTTGGATGGATTGTTTGACATTGTAGTACCAGCTGATTTATGGACAGAATGTAAGATTACCATTGATTGGCCGACAGTAGAATACCCAAGAGACTCAAAAACAGGAGCGCCAGGACCAGAGGTAATGAGGAAGTACGATCAGGTTATTACGTTTTTGAAAAACAAAATTCCACCCAAAGAAACTGATTGGTTAAAGATTGATAGGACTACGCAAGAGAGTAAGGAGTCTGTACATGCCTATTATGAAAGGCTACTTTTGGTTTTCAAACAGTATAGCGGTTATGAGACATTGAATGAGAAGGACATGAGTCATTTTGTATACAGATTTGTTTATGGATTGAAACCAGAAATAAGCGAAATGATTAAGCAGCACATGATATGTTGGCAGAACAGCACAGTAGACGAGGTGTTGAGGTATGCTAAATATTGTAGTGATGACATTGAGTGTAGACAACGTAAGTTAAAAGAAAAAGCGATGTGGGCACAAGTGAAGCTTGCAGAAAAACAAGAAGCACAACTGAATAATCAGATTAATGAGACAGGACAAACTAAATCCAAACCGAATATAGGTAAAGGTCAAATGAGTATAGAAGAGGCAAAGAAGAAGTGGCCATGCCACAATTGCGGAAAGTTAGGGCATTGGAGAAACAAGTGTAAATTTCCTCCAAACACTAATACGGAAAATCAATCATTAAATCCACAGGTGCAGAGTGAGGTGAGTTACCAACAGCTGCATCAACCGCAGGTAGTTACTCAACAGAGTCAGGTGCCACAACCACCTCTTCCCAAGAGTGTAAACCCTCAGAGATACAGTGCAGAGACAGGATTCTACGGAGGAGAGCAGGTAACACAATTGCTGCGCGCAGCTGCAATATCGCAGTATTGGTTACGACAGGATGGGAATGAATCGGATGAAAGTTTATGACGGTGCCTAGGAGAGGAGGAAGAGTGCGTACTTGGCGCAACTCTAGAGGTAGATCAGACAGGTCCATTTGAGGATGGAGAAGTGAATGGTGCAAATGTGACATTCCTTGTGGACACTGGAGCTACCCGTTCTACTGTTAGATCAGTGGAAATTCCAAACCTTCCTCTTCTTGTGAAGAAATTGCTTGAGGCGATACAGCTGCCTAAACAGATTGCAGTGGTGAAGTGTGCTGCACACAGAAACAAAGCGGATTACATTACCGTGGGTAACAAGTATGCCGACGAGATAGCCCAATATTGTGCTAGAAATGGTGTCTCGTTGAACAGAAGAAGAGAAAGAGAGCATGTTCCATGTCCCTTGCTGTTTACTAACATTGTTGAAACATGGGATGAGGTAAGACAATTACAGGAAGAAGCAAATGATGAGGAAAAAGATAGCTGGATAAAAGCAGGATGCAGGAAAAGGGAGGAAGATGACGTTTGGGTTTATAAAGATGAAAGACCAGTTATGCCTAATTGCATGATTTCTAACATGGCACGGATGTACCATGGACAAGCTCATATTGGAAGGGATGCCATGATCCGACTTTTTAGACAAACCTGGTATAACCCGAAATTCAGAGCTATAGCTGAAAGTCTTTGTCAAAGATGTCTTATTTGCCAACAGATAAATCCAGGAAGGAAAACAGTAGTGAGTCTAGGGACAATAGGGCGAGAAGGAGGTCCTTTTATTAGAATGCAACTGGATTTTATCGAAATGCCCCCAAGCAATAGACTGAAATACGTTCTTGTGGTCGTTTGTTTGTTTTCTCGTTGGGTGGAAGCCTATCCGACAAGAAGGAATGATGGAGTTACAGTAGCTAAACTCCTGCTGAGAGAATTCATTCCAAGGTATGGTTTCCCAGTAACGATTGAAACAGATAGAGGAACACATTTTCAAAATGAGCTAATTCAACTGATATGTGAAGCTCTTGACATTCAACAGAAATTGCACTGTGCATATAGACCAGAGGCTTCTGGAGTAGTAGAACAAGTGAATGGAACAATAAAGAATAGGTTAGGGAAAATGTGTCAAGCCACGGGACTCAAATGGCCCGATGCCCTACCATTGGTGCTAATGACTATCAGAAGCATACCTGACAGAAAAACAGGTCTGAGTCCCCACGAAATAATCATGGGACGAGCAATGAGACAAGCACATGTACCTGTCAACAAGCTGCTGACTATAACTGATGATCTCGTGTTGGATTATTGCAAAGGATTGGCTGATGTGGTACATTCTGTGTTTCATCAGGTTGGACCGGATACGACCACTCTCGAAAGAAAACCAGCTCAGGATTTGAGTCCAGGAGACTGGGTCCGCATAAAAGTCCACAGAAGAAGAAACTGTTTGGTTCCTCGCTGGGATAAACCACGACAAGTCAAATGTGCAGGAGTGAAAAACTGGATACATGCCAGCCATACTATCAGAGTTCCAGATCCTGAAGATCGACCAGTAAGTCGACATCTGGAGATATCTGATACCAGTTCAGCATCCGATGCATAAGTCGAAACAAACAGGGTTCCAGAACTTGAAGATCGACCTGTAAGTCGACATCTGGAAGACCCAGGTACAAATCTGACAACAGGAGAAGAATTTGAAATAACGAAGGTTCCAGAACTTGAAGATCGACCTGTAAGTCGACATCTGGAAATATCAGATACTAGTTCAGCATCTGAAACAGACCAATCAGATTGTGATGAAAAGCTAAAGAATAAATGGAAAACCGACGTCATAAATAAAGAAACTGAACCAAGAGACAGTGACATTGATCAGCCAAGCACAAGCTATGGTAAATTTCCTTCAAAAATTGTCGAATTAGACGAGGAAGGGATAGATTCAGAAAGAGAGATAGAAGAAGAATCGGAAGAACCCCGAGGAGCAATAGGGATAGATCAACAAATAAAAGAACAGGGAAATTTAGAAATAGACAGAGAGACCAACGAGAATTCGGAAGAACCTCGAGGATGGATAGAAACAAGTGGCCAAACAGAAAAGACACAGGAAGGTTCAGATCTAGATAAAGAAGATGAAATCATAAAGTTCAAAATAAGAGGAAGTGAAATAAGGTCTGAAACAGAATCAGAAGAAAGTGAAGAAGAGAGAAAACAGAGACTAGGACCAAGAAAGAGGACTTGGAGAGCTGAACGAGAGGAAAAGGAAAGTGAACCAAAAAGGCCGAGAAAAGGAGACAATTGGCCCCACAAAGTCAAAAGACTGAGATACAAAATTATAAATTTAAATAGAGATAATGCAGAACAAGTAAATGAGATAACAAGTCAAAGAGAACAAGGAAAACAAGGTGGAAAACAATTGCAGAAAACGAAAAGAGTGAAGAAACCTAATTTGAAATATAAGTCACCTGAGTGGCTATACATCGCATTGACTGACATATATATATACACAGAAAAATGTGTCACCACACCTCAGAATGACGTATCAGCCACTCTACCCTTTCACTTTGTCTCGTTTGGTACTTTCTTTAGTTCTTTTTCAGAACTCCTCCTTGTCTCGTCCAGTTTTTAAAGTCCAGTCCGGTTTTTCTTTTTAATCTCTTCAAACTTGTTGCACTTCACTTTCACCCATTGGTTTGCAGCATCCTTCTGGGTTCTCGTGAGTGTTATCTATATATCTAGGTATTAGAACAGAATGGTAGACATAGAAAATAGAAGATGTAGATGTGATTTCTTACGTAGATGGTGTAGAATGTGTTTTTACTGTACCGGATTAATAATGTTTGTCTGGCTTATTTTAGCAATCACCATTCCAATTAGACTAGCTGTAGAAGAAACTGCCATAAGGGAAAATAACACTAAAAAGGATAAAGAAGCTAGCCTCCAGACCCCGACCTCCTCCTTGGGAGGTTCGAGGCTGCTGCCCGCTCCTGCGCCTGCTGCCCGCTCCAACTGGGACCAGACTGCCTCCAACCACCGTAACCTTTCTCAGCCGTTTTTTTTTCTTAATTTTTTCCCTGTTGTGCCACTGTTATTGTGCCCATCTGTGTCTTGCTCTAATTCCACCACTGTTTTTATTTTCTCGTGCCTGCCTGTTCCTTTTGCCTTTCGCCGCTGCTGCCCCTGCGGCCCCTCCCCCCCGGAATTTCCCCCCGGAATTTCCCCCCGGAATTCCCCTGCTCCTGCCTCCCAGCCTCTCCTCCCTCCCACCTCCCCTACTTAATGGCAGCCGCTGCGCGATCGCGCAGCGGACGTGCGCAGCGGGCGTGCCGCTGGTGTGCCGCTGGTGCGCCGAAGGCGCACCAAAGGCAAGCCGTCTGCGCCCGTCCGCGACCCGACCGCGGCCAGCACCAGGAACCCTGGACCTCCCACTACCCATCGCTACGACACCACCACCCTCCTCGCACTCAACCCTGGAAGACTTAGAGAATGCCAACAGGCCTCGCCGAACACGACCCACGACCAGTTCTCCTGCCTCCACAGCCGCCAGACCCTCACCGCCACCCCGGCCTCCAACACCGCCGACGCCAGCACCGGCGACACCCTAAAATGCATCCTCCTCAACGTACGCTCCGTACACAAACACGCCATGGAAATATGGAACCTACTCGACTCTCTTTCGCCCGACATCGCCTTCTTAACAGAGACCTGGACCAACGCATCCTCCGCCCCCAACATCAGCACCTCCATCCCAGACGGATACAAGATCCAGAGGAAAGACCACCCCAACCACCCAGGAGGGCGCCTCGCCATCGCCCACAAGATCACCCTCCGCCTCACCACCTCCAGCGAAACCTTCCCCTCCGCCGAACACCTGCACTTCAAGATCCAGACCACCCCCAAAGCCACACTCCGAGGAACCCTCGTCTACAGACCCCCCAGCCCCCGAACACCCTTCGCCACCACCATCACCGACTTCATCGCACCCCACGCGATCGCCTCAACAAACTACATGCTCATTGGAGACCTGAACTTCCACCTCGACAACCCCAGCGACCCCAACTCCACTATCCTTTGTGACAAACTCGCCAGCATCGGACTTAAACTTAAACAACTCGTCAACACACCGACCCACAGAGCAGGACACACCCCTACAATGTAAAACTAAAACGACGCGAGGCAAAGGCACTTCGATACGGAACATGTCGCAGTGTCCTAGACTGCCTCTGCTCCTCTTGTTGCTAGAAGCCTAAAAATCCAAATTTCCTTCTCCCATTTCATTGAGTTTCTGTGAGAACCCTTAGGGAGATTTTGTGCATTTAAGTGTTTTTAGTTTTAACAAGGTACTCAGTAAATCCTGTCAAGATTGCAATGCAAGGATCGGTGAGAAACTTTCCTTTTGATCTGTCAACTTTACCATAAGTTTGATGAAGAAAGAAAGGCACAACCAAGTGATTTGACCAGTTGTAACTAGAATATCAAGGATCAAGCACTTCATATAGGTGGGTGTTGAGCAAAACAAGATGGTGTTGAGATATTGCCATGTCCTTGGTCTTTGCCCAGTGAAGGTTAAAGGCTACCAGGAAGATGTTATCTGAGGAGACAACTGGATCTTTCTGTTTTAAGTTTGTTGCTCCACAAAAGATATGTAGGCCTGGGCGATATTTAAATTTTGCTGGTGTAACTTGCGCAATTTTGGGAATTTTACATTACGCTACTTATTCCTAAAATTACGCCATTATGCCACTTGGTGTAGTAAAGAGCTATTCATGATAAAAATTTACCACAAATGCACAGAAACTAGAGAACGCAAACGGATGTTGTTCAAGGTGCTTTTGTTAAACACGCCCTCACGCCAAAATATTTACACAAAGGCGTAGTTTGTGCTAAAATAGAGAAAAAAAATTAAGGATTTGCATTTTGCATAATTACACATAATTTTGCACAATTCAACTGCAATTTTGTATAAGTATGAGAAAACAAATTATGTGAATTTCGTACAGCCCTAATGATGGATTACCATTGCAGGTGAGAAGTCTAGTACTGTTTGAGAAAAGACAGTTGTCCACATTTTTGTCAAAAATAAAAGGTCGATATTATTTATATGAATTTCATCAGCAAATCCTAGCTGACATGTGCCTTCTATCCAGGCATTGTTTAACAGAAATTTGACAAAGGAATGACCACTTTTAGCTGTAAGGGTACAATGTGATCAGAATCTCATTGGGAATTCTAGGGTTGCAGTTGCGAAAAGTAATCATATATTCCTAGGTTCTGCAGTGTTTTGTTTTATATATGTCTGCAAGATGCAGTGTGTAGTGATATATTGTATAATCAAATATGGATGCTGTTTCTTATTGAAGTATCCCTTAGCCTGAAAAATGTTTGCTGATTTTCATGGCTCTAGTAGGCCCAGAAGTCATTTTATTCAGGGCAGTATATTTGCACATTTCTGCAAAGCGTAACATTGTTTCCAGTATCCACAACTGGATGCTGGATTTTGGGACATTATTTAGCTCAATATCGTATTGATAAATTATAATTTTTCCTCAAGGGTGTCTTGCATTTCCTCTAGGAAAAGATCCTGTGACCTGCTGATTAGATGTGTTTTTTTAGTAGGTTGCATAGACTTATATTTAGAGAAAACCTCAATGAACTGTCCTAAATTTTAAGTTTTTTTAGCATTAGGATCCAACATACCATTTTCAAACAAGAGTTCTGGTCAGCTGAAATGAGAATTGTCTTTTAATTATTTGCTGTGCTGCTTGTGATTGTGCGTTACAATCAAGTTAGACTTTGAGCTTCCCTATGTGCTGTGTTTTATTTTTAACACTTTTTTCTGTTGGAGTTTCAGGTCTTTTGGTATAGTTGATGGTTGAGAAGACTGGTGTTAGAATTAAAGATTTAAATGTGTTGTAACCCGGCAGCATTTCTTTAATGTCATAAATGGATAGAATGTGTGGAGTTCCTTTATGGCGGGGCTCTATATTAGTTCGAGGTACATACCAGAAAATTGGCGAGAGGTAAAGGAGAAAGAGAAGGACAGCAGGTGAAACTTGAAACTGTTTTCAAGTGAAGTCATAGTTGTGCCAATCAGTTGAGGAGTGGCTGAGATCTCATTTCCGGAACAGGAGGCTACTTTTTGGCTAATTAATAGGTGCTAGTTCTCTTGTGCCTTTGATCTATGGTACCGAACCTGACCAGGTAGGAACACATTTTTCAGAGTGTATCAAAGGTTTCCCAGGGTATGTGAGGTAAGTTTGTGAAACCCTAATAGACTGAAGTACTGGATGTTCAAGGGAATCCTTTAAAAGAGCAAATTCTTGAGTAATACTCATGAGGTTACTAAAGGGTATGTAATTGCTTAGGCTTAGATGTAAGATTAATGCAGAGAGGAGAAGGCATTGAAGAGAGAGTATCAGACAAAGAGTAGAATTTGGGAAATTGTGCATGAAATGGAGGTGAAGCAGAGGGTTTGGAAAAGGAGGTAGGAGGATAGCACTAGAACAAAGGAAAGGAGGGTATATTTGATGGAAGAGAAGAAATGGAAGCAGAAAAGGAGGAGAAGGGTAAATTCGAATCTAACAGTTCAAATTGAGGGTCAAATTGTGTATGGAAACAAGTAGGCATATATGTGAAGGGATGAAGTAAATTAATGTTGAATGTAGAGGAAATGAGAAGTGATCTTTCTGACATAATTAGAAAAGGGCCTGGCACAGGTGGTAATGCTGTGCAATTTTGCACACCTTCTAGACTTTTTTATGGTAAGTAAACTGACGCAATTCTCTGTGTCACTTTGTGCCGCATAAACACTCAGGTAAATGTTAATAAATAGTCACGTATATTTCAAATCCTTTTATCCAATCACTGAATGAGAAGAAAGATGTCCCTCCATCCAGCCTTTATTATGGTGAGAGAAATGAAGAGTAGATGAGATTGTGGGGAGTTAAGAGAAGTTGTCATGTGGTAGATGAGTGAAGAGTAGAGCAGTGTTAAGAGGAGATGCAAAGTGCATAAGGAGAGGAAAGGAGAGAGGAAACAGCCTTGAAGGCATGAATGCAATTTAAAATGGATATCAAATTGAGCAAATTTACCATCCTTAGAATCATGACATTGCCAATGTTAAAAACAGAAAATGGCACATTATATCAAATGAGCAAAGACCGGCAAAATATTCCGTTCTAGGGTGAAAACTTCACACCATAGAGATGAGTTCAGAGAGAAAAGAAAGTCTATTTTGAGTTTCTTCTTGCACATTCAATCATATTGATTAGCAGTGTGTGTTTTAGGAATCTCTTTCGTAACTTAATGTTTGAAGTTTTTCAAAGCATTTTGAGAGGTAGAGGTTTAGGGATTTTTCGAAGAATTAGGCCATGACTTAGTCAGGCCCTTGACAAGAGAAAGGGTGATCTAATTAATCCACAGTGCGAGAAGTGCTGCAGGACACAACACGAAGCGTTAAAAAAAAAGTTAAAAAAACTGTAATTGGAGTGCAATGAGAAGCTGTAACAGAAGACCCCAAACTAGCTGTGACAGAGGATCCAATGGTAGGAACAAGGCAATAGAGAGGCTATGGGTGAAATGCTGCTAGAAATACCTTCATATCTCCCTGTATAACACTGGTTAAAATTCAAGGTGTGACCACGCCAGAGGAACTGTTGATGTAGGAATCAACCAGTTTAATGTACTAGGTCTAATATCTAAAGACCATACAGCCCAAGCAAATGTAGATCTAAAAAGAATAAACGCGTATTAACTAAATATGAGTGTTATCTGGGTGTGAGCAAAAAGGATAAAAATAAAATCAACATCCCTTTAAATTAGGTGTTATGTAAAAGCATTATTTATTCCCCATTTGGAATAGCTAAAAGTACAGGTACCATTTTATTATACAACCCAAAACTAACAAGCAATGGTAAAACCAAGAATTCTGACTTGCATTCTAAGTCGCGACTAAGGGCCTGATTTAGAGTTTAAGAAACAAAATAAGGGGCAACCCGGTGTTCCTAGGAACCTGGGTAATGATACAGTAAACTAAACAATGGTTCTCTTGGGGGAAGCTGATAGCCTGCGTTTTCTAGGCAAGCAATTAGAAAATGGTCAAATCGAACATCAAAGTTTAGAAAAAGTCCTGTCACATATTTGTTTACATGCACATGTATGTGCAAACATTAAACATACATATATATATATATATATATACACATTTATGGTAGCACAACCAGAATATGTATTTCTGTACTGAAAACTCATACAATAGATGCTCCAAGTGAATTGCGCATTGAAAATGATGATTAGGAATTGGCAAACAAAGGTGCGCAACGTTACAATAAACAACATAACGTTGAATTAAAAAGCATAAGACTTTATTGAAACACAGGCTCAAAATGACCAAATACTAATTATTGGTTTCTTAAAATACGAGATAACAGTGGAGCATACGTCTTGCGCTCAATCACAGAACACGGTCCCTGAGATTGACCGCAAGATGGCTGTTGCACTGTTATCTCGTATTTAAAGGAAACGATAATTTGTCTATATTGGTTGGCGGATCCACTTAAATAATTTCATATACCAAGAAACAAATATACTTGACCTTCTTTGTAAGGAGACTACCAGTATGGTCCTGATGAAAACCCTGAGAAAAGTATTCATTTAGGGGTCGAAACATCGGCATGTATACACATTGACTCTAATTGGATGTTTTGTAAACGAGGGAACGTATTTGGCCATTTTGAGCATACATGTGCATGTAAATAAATATGTGTTTAATGACTAAATGACAGGTCTTTTTCAAAACTTTGATGTTTGATATGACCACTTTGTAATTGCTTGCCTAGGAAGCGCAGGAACCATGGATTAGTTTACTGATTTAGAGTTTGGTGGACGGGCATTTATTCCATCAGCGCAATGGAGTAAAATACCTCTTTGCCCTGAGGGAGTACCCGCCCACCAAATCTTTTTAAGTCTGCTGGCCCAGCTGACATCATTTGCATGTGGAGGAACCACTATCAAAGCAAACTATCAATGTTTCTTTTTATTTTTAAAAAGAAAATGCCAATGCAAACCTTTCTTTTTGGAGAAAAAAAATTACCTCATGGCGAGGGGGGTCATTTTACAATTTTCACTGTCCCTTAACTCCAGGTTTTACTTGACGGTAACGGACGGTAAAAACTGGCCATTTGTCCACCCACTCTAAATAGACTACATGAGGCAGGGGACCTTCGGTTCGGCAGAGAGGGTACTCCGATGCCGTTGTGACGGAGTACCCTGTCTGCCAAATTATAAATCAGGCCCTAAAACATTTAAAACCATGCCGCATAAAATGAAAATTGCTTTAAGTCTATGCCACATCTATGAGCTACATAATGTAATGTCTGTTGATCAAATGTACTTTTTAGGTGTAAAATAGTCCCTCATGAATTCCAATGCAAGCAAGACATAGGAGTCCAAATGATACACCACAGCAGTCAATAGCAAGAGACAAAATAAAAATAATTCTCTGGGTGGAACTAAAGACCACTGTCTCTATGTTTTAAAGAGTTGTTACCAATACCTCTAGCAGACAGCTGCACTGTCAAGCTAGACATTAACCTCAGCAGAAAAGAATTGTCTTTAAATGTAGTGACTTAAACAGAAGGACCTCATTTAGAGTTTGGAGGGCGAGGAACTTCACCTTAAATGTGTTGGAGTACTCTGTCCTCTATTTTGAGTTGGGCAGACCATCATGTAGTCACTGGCGGTGCCCCTATTGACTTTACTGCTGGAAACCTTACACCGATGGCCTGATGGACTTGGAGCTGTCAGTGTAAATACATCAGACCATCTGCCATATTTAGAGCAGATGCTCAGATGTATATTTTTCCGGTTTGGGAGCACCAGGGAAATCCTAGCAGTGCCAAAAAGAAAAATGACATCTACACCATTCGACAAAACTCCCAAGTTGTCAGGGTCATCAGTATTTTTTTTTTTTACAAAAAACTTCTGCTTTGGGAGGGTTTTTTTTGTAAAACAAAAAAGTTTGCACAGCGACCTTTTGAAACATGGTCGCAACTCCACAAACTTTCAGTGCCTTAAGAGGAGCTCTCAAGAAAAGAGAGAGGACCCAAAACACCAAAGGAGTAGGGTACCACAATAGACCTAAGTCAAAAGAATCCCCCTTTGGGCATACAGACAGTCATAAATCCATACATACAAAAGGAACCTTATAACACCAGCATGTGAACAGTGAAAAATAAGAACCAAAAAATCAGTAAATCAAATGGGCAATACAAATTTATTAAGTACAATATATAAAAATGTGAAATCACATATGTAAAAGCACAATACTCATCAAAATTAATCATATGACACTAATAAAAAACATAAAAACTTGTACTATAGATAAAAGACACAATCCATCAAATTGACAAAATCACAAGAAAACAGTGTACAAATTTTCATAGCAGCAAAAAAGATTGGGAGAACAAGCAGGAAAATAATTCCTAGTCAGAAAGAAAACCACTAAATCTTGCACAGATCAGTTGTTATACCATGAGAGACCTCATTATCATCTTATTCTCAAAAACAATTGTCCACATGGATTTGTAGTAGGCTTTTCGGTGGGTTCTGTGTTATGACCATCGCCTTCTTCAGGAAAAAACAATAATAACTCCCAGTGTGTAGATCAAATTCTATAACAGATGGAAAATCTAATTAAAAACAACCATTGATCCTTTACCCTTTGGTCCACACACACTGTCAACATACTGGTGACACTAAAGGTTTCCTCATTCACACAAAGGCCACAATCATTTACACAGCCATACATCTACACACTGGGAGTTATTATTGTTTTTTCCTGAAGAAGGTGATGGTCATAACACAGAACCCACGAAACGTGTCGATGCTCTGAAAAAAGAAAGGCTACTACAAATCCATGTGGACAATTGTTTTCGAGAATAAGATGATAATGAGGTCTCTCATGGTATAACAACTGATCTGTGCCAGATTTAGTGGTTTTCTTTCTGACTAGGAATTATTTTCCTGCTTGTTCTCCCAATATTTTTTGCTGCTATGAAAATTTGTACACTGTTTTCTTGCGATTTTGTCAATTTGATGGATTGTGTCTTTTATCTATAGTACAAGTTTTTATGTTTTTTATTAGTGTCATATGATCAATTTTGATGAGTATTGTGTTTTTATATATGTAATTTCACATTTTTTTTATATTGTACTTAATAAATTTGCATTGCCCATTTGATTTCCTGATTTTTGGTTCTTATTTTTCACTGTTCACATGTTGGTGATATAAGGTTCCTTTTGTATGTATGGATTTATGACTGTCTGTATGTCCAAAGGGGGATTCTTTTGACTTAGGCCTTAAGAGGAGCTGCCATGGTGGTGAATCCTTTGAGGTCATAGAAATCTCTGCCAGGTTGGAGGAGATCTCTAAGGATGGCCGATGGTGAATTTCCCAGCAAATTCCAAATTAGGTCTAAGTCTCTGCCACACAGCCCAACTTACATAGGGTTTTCATCTAGGCTAGCTGGTCTTTGAAAACTGGTAAGTAAGTAGAAGTCCTGGGAGTAGTGAGGATCTGGGGAATAAAACTCCCTCTTTTTCAGGGAGATCTATAAGTCCAGGTCCTCAGATAGGCTCCTATAACCAGTACAATATTGTGGTATTGCTAAATAGAAATCTCTCGCATTTTGGATTCTAGAGTGAACATCAAATTCATTTTCGTGTGTCTCTAACTTGTCATTTATCTGCTCTATGGCAACAGGAGAACGGCACTCTTTGTTCCACTTATGGATACTGTAAGTTGGAGCAGGGCATCAGGTTTCCACTGGCCATTGGAAGTAATGGGAATGTCACTGCATGACAATGTTTAACACTTGAATTGTACTGAAACAATAGCAGTTGGTGCTGATGCGATGCATACTCAATTTCTCGTCCCTATGACTTGAGCAATTAAGTTGGAACTTAGAGGCGTGAGAGCTTCAGCTATCCTAGGCACTGCGTTACCAGCTTCCAGACACTGTCACCCAGACATACTTTATTTCACACAAGGAAAACCCAGATGGTGTCAGAGATGTCTGAGCACCTCCGGGGAGCTCCAGTAATGATGCACCTTTACCTTACCTCGTGCACTGCACCACCCAGACATAAAACACTGGCCAGGAGGTGGGTTCAGAGATTTTCTAGAGACACTTGGGGATCCGGACCAATTGTCACATAGGCACAAAACACACAAGTGGTCTTCAATGCTTGCTGCGGCAACCAACTTGCCCCGATGCCTGGTCACAGACTGGATCCTGGTTTCTGGATGAAGCTTCTGTGTCCAGTGTCCAGAACCAGCACTACTTGGAGTGCTGCAAAGCTGCTGCAGTACACTCGATGGAGTGGGGAGGAACTAGCCTAGATGCTGGGGGTGCATCCCTGGGTGGGAATTCACCAAAGTTTAAATATTGAACCTTAAAGGCACAATATGCAAAAATTCTTTGTGAATGAATCATCCTGGAACAGCTATTTTTTTGTTGTTGCAGTTTTATATAGCGCGAACTTGAACAGAAGGCATCAGAGCGCTTTACATGAGCACCATTTGCATTACAGATGAACACGTTTATTAAAAAAACAAAAAAGAAATTAGGCAGGGGGAGATTAAGTGATTTGCCCAGAATCACAGAATGTTTGAGCCTCCCGCCAGACTCGAACCTGCTTCCCCAGCTTCAAAGTCGACCGCTCTAGCCGTTAAGCCACATCCTCTCCTATAATAGGAAATGCGACTCCCTTGGACCCTGCTGAGACTACCATCATTCCTGACACTTGAGATTGCAGGTCAGCTTGGACAGATCTAGCAGTGGATCCGTTGTGATAGGCAGTTCCTGCCAGGGTAGGAGCAAACACTTTTACAGGATGAACCCATACAGTTTTTGGCCTACTCTTTGAATAAAGGATTTATTTCTCAAATTGCCTCATGCTTGATTGCCACTTCCTTTGTGAGTTATGCTTACTGCCACGCTTTGTAACAACTCTTAAGTGCTTGTGTATTTCAACTATACTCATATAAAGCATTGTAACCTATTTTGGCCTTGGTTTTGCTATACAAAACTGCAGATAAATAACTGAGTGCTGCATGACCAACTGCATTGTTGTATTGTGCCAATGATGGAAATGGGCTCACACTAGATTTATAAAAGTCACAGACGATGTCATCATAGACGTTGCTTTAAATAATAAAAAATGGCTGTTTCATGCGGTGCTCAGCCTTGAACTATGCAAAAGAAACAATTGATGGACGGAATGCTGGACAATACAAACATTCACCTCCAGTCACAAGGATCTGGGTTTAATCCATCATTCTTTTGCTCACCACACCACCCCAGTTTGGACCCAGCCATATGCAAATCAGTCTTGACCCTGTTCCTTGTGTGAACAGTCCAGCCAAAACTGCCAAGCCAGGTCCTCCTTGGACCGGAAACAAGCATCCTGGGACCGGTTTCAAGGCATCACCCTTCATCAGCCAGGCTAGCTTGAATCCAGTGGTGTAGTGAGCACGGGACCCACGTCTGGGCATACCCTTCCCACTTAGGGCAACATATGCAAAAAAAACAATTGATGGACGGAATGCTGGACAATACAAACATTCACCCCCAGTCACAAGGATCTGGGTTTAATCCATCATTCTTTTGCTCACCACACCACCCCAGTTTGGACCCAGCCATATGCAAATCAGTCTTGACCCTGTTCCTTGTGGGAACAGTCCAGCCTGAACTGCCAAGCCAGGTCCTCCATGGACCGGAAACAAGCATCCTGGGACCGGTTTCAGGGCATCACCCTTCATCAGCCAGGCTAGCTTGAATCCAGTGGTGTAGTGAGCACGGGACCCACGTCTGGGCATACCCTTCCCACTTAGGGCAACATATGCAAAAGAAACAATTGATGGACGGAATGCTGGACAATACAAACATTCACCCCCAGTCACAAGGATCTGGGTTTAATCCATCATTCTTTTGCTCACCACACCACCCCAGTTTGGACCCAGCCATATGCAAATCAGTCTTGACCCTGTTCCTTGTGGGAACAGTCCAGCCCGAACTGCCAAGCCAGGTCCTCCCTAGACCGGAAACAAGCATCCTGGGACCAGTTTCAGGGCATCACCCTTCATCAGCCACGCTAGCTTGAATCCAGTGGTGTAGTGAGCACGGGACCCATGTCTGGGCATACCCTTCCCTCTTAGGGCAACATATGCAAAAGAAACAATTGATGGACGGAATGCTGGACAAAACAAACATTCACCCCCAGTCACAAGGATCTGGGTTTAGTCCATCATTCTTTTGCTCACCACACCACCCCAGTTTGGACCCAGCCATATGCAAATCAGTCTTGACCCTGTTCCTTGTGGGAACAGTCCAGCCCGAACTGCCAAGCCAGGTCCTCCCTGGACCGGAAACAAGCATCCTGGGACCGGTTTCAGGGCATCACCCTTCATCAGCCACGCTAGCTTGAATCCAGTGGTGTAGTGAGCACGGAACCCATGTCTGGGCATACCCTTCCCACTTAGGGCAACATATGCAAAGAAACAATTGATGGACGGAATGCTGGACAATACAAATATTCACCCCCAGTCACAAGGATCTGGGTTTAGTCCATCATTCTTTTGCTCACCACACCACCCCAGTTTGGACCCAGCCATATGCAAATCAGTCTTGACCCTGTTCCTTGTGGGAACAGTCCAGCCCGAACTGCCAAGCCAGGTCCTCTCTGGACCGGAAACAAGCATCCTGGGACCGGTTTCAGGGCATCACCCTTCATCAGCCAGGCTAGCTTGAATCCAGTGGTATAGTGAGCACGGGACCGACGTCTGGGCATACCATTCCCACTTAGGGCAACATATGCAAAAGAAACAATTGATGGACGGAATGCTGGACAATACAAACATTCACCCCCAGTCACAAGGATCTGGGTTTAATCCATCATTCTTTTGCTCACCACACCACCCCAGTTTGGACCCAGCCATATGCAAATCAGTCTTGACCCTGTTCCTTGTGGGAACAGTCCAGCCCGAACTGCCAAGCCAGGTCCTCCCTGGACCGGAAACAAGCATCCTGGGACCGGTTTCAGGGCATCACCATTCATCAGCCAGGCTAGCTTGAATCCAGTGGTGTAGTGAGCACGGGAGCTACGTCTGGGCATACCCTTCCCACTTAGGGCAACATATGCAAAAGAAACAATTGATGGACGGAATGCTGGACAATACAAACATTCACCCCCAGTCACAAGGATCTGGGTTTAATCCATCATTCTTTTGCTCACCACACCACCCCAGTTTGGACCCAGCCATATGCAAATCAGTCTTGACCCTGTTCCTTGTGGGAACAGTCCAGCCCGAACTGCCAAGCCAGGTCCTCCCTAGACCGGAAACAAGCATCCTGGGACCAGTTTCAGGGCATCACCCTTCATCAGCCACGCTAGCTTGAATCCAGTGGTGTAGTGAGCACGGGACCCATGTCTGGGCATACCCTTCCCTCTTAGGGCAACATATGCAAAGAAACAATTGATGGACGGAATGCTGGACAAAACAAACATTCACCCCCAGTCACAAGGATCTGGGTTTAGTCCATCATTCTTTTGCTCACCACACCACCCCAGTTTGGACCCAGCCATATGCAAATCAGTCTTGACCCTGTTCCTTGTGGGAACAGTCCAGCCCGAACTGCCAAGCCAGGTCCTCCCTGGACCGGAAACAAGCATCCTGGGACCGGTTTCAGGGCATCACCCTTCATCAGCCACGCTAGCTTGAATCCAGTGGTGTAGTGAGCACGGAACCCATGTCTGGGCATACCCTTCCCACTTAGGGCAACATATGCAAAAGAAACAATTGATGGACGGAATGCTGGACAATACAAACATTCACCCCCAGTCACAAGGATCTGGGTTTAGTCCATCATTCTTTTGCTCACCACACCACCCCAGTTTGGACCCAGCCATATGCAAATCAGTCTTGACCCTGTTCCTTGTGGGAACAGTCCAGCCCGAACTGCCAAGCCAGGTCCTCTCTGGACCGGAAACAAGCAACCTGGGACCGGTTTCAGGGCATCACCCTTCATCAGCCAGGCTAGCTTGAATCCAGTGGTGTAGTGAGCACGGGACCGACGTCTGGGCATACCATTCCCACTTAGGGCAACATATGCAAAGAAACAATTGATGGACGGAATGCTGGACAATACAAACATTCACCCCCAGTCACAAGGATCTGGGTTTAATCCATCATTCTTTTGCTCACCACACCACCCCAGTTTGGACCCAGCCATATGCAAATCAGTCTTGACCCTGTTCCTTGTGGGAACAGTCCAGCCCGAACTGCCAAGCCAGGTCCTCCCTGGACCGGAAACAAGCATCCTGGGACCGGTTTCAGGGCATCACCATTCATCAGCCAGGCTAGCTTGAATCCAGTGGTGTAGTGAGCACGGGAGCTACGTCTGGGCATACCCTTCCCACTTAGGGCAACATATGCAAAGAAACAATTGATGGACGGAATGCTGGACAATACAAACATTCACCCCCAGTCACAAGGATCTGGGTTTAATCCATCATTCTTTTGCTCACTACACCACCCCAGTTTGGACCCAGCCATATGCAAATCAGTCTTGACCCTGGTCCTTGTGGAAACAGTCCAGCCCAAACTGCCAAGCCAGGTCCTCCCTGGACCGGAAACAATCATCCTGGGACCGGTTTCAGGGCATCACCCTTCATCAGCCAGGCTAGCTTGAATCCAGTGGTGTAGTGAGCACGGGACCCACGTCTGGGCATACCCTTCCCACTTAGGGCAACATATGCAAAAGAAACAATTGATGGACGGAATGCTGGACAATACAAACATTCACCCCCAGTCACAAGGATCTGGGTTTAATCCATCATTCTTTTGCTCACTACACCACCCCAGTTTGGACCCAGCCATATGCAAATCAGTCTTGACCCTGTTCCTTGTGGGAACAGTCCAGCCTGAACTGCCAAGTTCGGGCAGGACTGTTCCCATGAGGCACAGGGTCAAGACTGATTTGCATATGGTCAGGTCTAAGCTGGGGTGGCATGGTGAGCAAAAGAATGATGGATTTAACCCAGATCTCTTGACTGGGGGGGAATGTTTTGATTTGTTCTGCATTCCGTCCATCAAAATTGTGTTTTTTGCTTTCTCGCCCTAAGTGCGCCAGGTGTGCCCAGACGTGGGACCTGGGCTCACTGTGCCACTGGAATCAAGCTATCCTGGCTGAAGAGGGATGAAACCCTGAAACCGGTCCTAGGATGCTTGTTTCTGGTCCAGGGAGGGCCTGGCTTGGCAGTTCGGGCTGGACTGTTCCCATGAGGCACAGGGTCAAGACTGATTTGCATATGGTCAGGTCTAAACTGGGGTGGCATGGTGAGCAAAAGAATGATGGATTTAACCCAGATCTCTTGACTGGGGGTGAATGTTTTGATTTGTTCTGCATTCCGTCCATCAATTGTGTGTCTTTTGCTTTCTCGCCCTAAGTGCACCAGGTATGCCCAGACGTGGGTCCTGGGCTCACTGTGCCACTGGAATCAAGCTATCCTGGCAGAAGAGGGGTGATACCCCGAAACCGGTCCTAGAATGCTTGTTTCCGGTCCAGGAGGGCCTGGCTTGCAGTTCGGGCTGGACTGTTCCCATGAGGCACAGGGTCAAGACTGATTTGCATATGGTCAGGTCTAAACTGGGGTGGCATGGTGAGCAAAAGAATGATGGATTTAACCCAGATCTCTTGACTGGGGTGAATGTTTTGATTTGTTCTGCATTCCGTCCATCAAATGTGTGTCTTTTACTTTCTCGCCCTAAGTGCGCCAGGTATGCCCAGACGTGGGTCCTGGGCTCACTGTGCTACTGGAATCAAGCTATCCTGGCTGAAGAGGAGTGAAACCCCGAAACCGGTCCTAGGATGCTTGTTTCCGGTCCAGGGAGGGCCTGGCTTGGCAGTTCGGGCTGGACTGTTCCCATGAAGCACAGGGTCAAGACTGATTTGCATATGGTCAGGTCTAAACTGGGGTGGCATTGTGAGCAAAAGAATGATGGATTTAACCCAGATCTCTTGACTGGGGGTGATCGTTTTGATTTGTTCTGCATTCCATCCATCAATTGTGTGTCTTTTGCTTTCTCGCCCTAAGTGCGCCAGGTATGCCCAGACGTGGGTCCTGGGCTCACTGTGCCACTGGAATCAAGCTATCCTGGCTGAAGAGGGGTGAAACCCCGAAACCGGTCCTAGGATGCTTGTTTCCGGTCCAGGGAGGGCCTGGCTTGGCAGTTCGGGCTGGACTGTTCCCATGAGGAACAGGGTCAAGACTGATTTGCATATGGTCAGGTCTAAACTGGGGTGGCATGGTGAGCAAAAGAATGATGGATTTAACCCAGATCTCTTGACTGGGGGTGAATGTTTTGATTTGTTCTGCATTCCGTCCATCAATAGTGTCTCTTTTGCTTTCTCGCCCTAAGTGCGCCAGGTATGCCCAGACGTGGGTCCTGGGCTCACTGTGCCACTGGAATCAAGCTATCCTGGCTGAAGAGGGGTGAAACCCCGAAACTGGTCCTAGGATGCTTGTTTCCGGTCCAGGGAGGGCCTGGCTTGGCAGTTCGGGCTAGACTGTTCCCATGAGGCACAGGGTCAAGACTGATTTGCATATGGTCAGGTCTAAACTGGGGTGGCATGGTGAGCAAAAGAATGATGGATTTAATCCAGATCTCTTGACTGGTGGTGAATGTTTTGATTTGTTCTGCATTCCGTCCATCAATTGTGTGTCTTTTGCTTTCTCGCCCTAAGTGCGCCAGGTATGCCCAGATGTGGGTCCTGGGCTCACTGTGCCACTGGAATCAAGCTATCCTGGCTGAAGAGGAGTGAAACCCCGAAATCGGTCCTAGGATGCTTGTTTCCGGTCCAGGGAGGGCCTGGCTTGGCAGTTCGTGCTGGACTGTTCCCATGAGGCACAGGGTCAAGACTGATTTGCATATGGTCAGGTCTAAACTGGGGTGGCATGGTGAGCAAAAGAATGATGGATTTAACCCAGATCTCTTGACTGGGGGTGAATGTTTTGATTTGTTCTGCATTCCGTCCATCAATTGTGTGTCTTTTGCTTTCTCGCCCTAAGTGTGCCAGGTATGCCCAGACGTGGGTCCTGGGCTCACTGTGCCACTGTAATCAAGCTATCCTGCCTGAAGAGGGGTGAAACCCCGAAACCGGTCCTAGGATGCTTGTTTCCGGTCCAGGGAGGGCCTTGGCTTGGCAGTTCGGGCTGGACTGTTCCCATGACGCACAAGGTCAAGACTGATTTGCATATGGTCAGGTCTAAACTGGGGTGGCATGGTGAGCAAAAGAATGATGGATTTAACCCAGATCTCTTGACTGGGGGTGAATGTTTTGATTTGTTCTGCATTCCGTCCATCAATTGTGTGTCTTTTGCTTTCTCGCCCTAAGTGCGCCAGGTATGCCCAGACGTGGGTCCTGGGCTCACTGTGCCACTGGAATCAAGCTATCCTGGCTGAAGAGGGGTGAAACCCCGAAACCGGTCCTAGGATGCTTGTTTCCAGTCCAGGGAGGGCCTGGCTTGGCAGTTCGGGCTGGACTGTTCCCATGAGGCACAGGGTCAAGACTGATTTGCATATGGTCAGGTCTAAACTGGGGTGGCATGGTAAGCAAAAGAATGATGGATTTAACCCAGATCTCTTGACTGGGGGTGAATGTTTTGATTTGTTCTGCATTCCGTCCATCAATTGTGTGTCTTTTGCTTTCTCGCCCTAAGTGCGCCAGGTATGCCCAGACGTGGGTCCTGGGCTCACTGTGCCACTGGAATCAAGCTATCCTGGCTGAAGAGGGGTGAAACCCTGAAACCGGTCCTAGGATGCTTGTTTCCGGTCCAGGGAGGGCCTGGCTTGGCAGTTCGGGCTGGACTGTTCCCATGAGGCACAGGGTCAAGACTGATTTGCATATGGTCAGGTCTAAACTGGGGTGGCATGGTGAGCAAAAGAATGATGGATTTAACCCAGATCTCTTGACTGGGGGTGAATGTTTTGATTTGTTCTGCATTCCGTCCATCAATTGTGTGTCTTTTGCAGCCTTGAACTATGGCACAAAGATGTGGCAGTAGTGTCTAGATAGGATTTGTAATCGAGATACATCTTTCAGCAAAAATTCCTGCATGAAGACAACTGCACTGGGGCCCAACCAGTTAAGATGTGTGCTTTCGCTTAAAGCACCCATTACAGGTAGGTACATCAAGGGATACACTATTTGTCCCCATGCTTGAGTCCGGTTTCACTTGCTGGAAGAATCTATTACCAAACCAGGGTGTGACATGTTAGTGTATTTGTATCCTTTCCTAATCCTAGTAGTGTTTATCCTGTTCCGCAGAAGACACTTCTCCTCTGTTGCATGAATTAATAGGAGGTTGATGTAAAGCAATGTTGGCACTGTGCGCTTAAAAACCATAAAGTTGATTGCCACTGCCATTTTATAGCTTTGCAGTGATTGCATCATTAGATCTTCCATGTAAACATTGAGTTGGTCTGAATCACAATCTTCCAGCAGAAGGGCAGCCCCTCTAGTTATTGCTGTAAAGGTGGTCACGGTAGAGGTCGGACATATAGCTCCCAGAAGAGATCTTTAGCCCTCGATGGTCTCTTGTCATGCAGATAGCGCTTCAGTAGCCAAATGTATAAGAACTCTTAAATATCTTAAATATATTTGGGGTTGTATGAATGAGATAGGTCTAATTTAGGGAATTCTTGGTCTGTAATTGGTGGGTCTGTCACGACTCCTCAATATGCAACACTAAATCAAGCTAATTCTGGCCCCCGTTGGTTGGGTACACAAAATGACCATCTTGATGGCCTGACAGCTAATTAAAGGCCATGCCACGCTTTCTCTGATTGAAGGGTTACTTCAAAGAAGTTTTTTTTGTGGGACTGTTCTTTGTTCCTAAAGCACATCCCTTGGTTTATGTCACAGGACCCGACACGTTAGTGCTGCCACACAAATAAATGGCTTTAACCATCCTGCTTCACAAGGGAGTTAATGACAAACGTTAGCACTTAAAAAAAAAATCGGAGTGAACATGCAGCCTACCATTTATGGGAAATTCAGGGAGAACGCGGACGTATAACAGAACAGGGTATTCTTTACTTTCAAGCTGATTTTTGAAAACGTTTCAAAATTACGATTTTTTATTCAGGGTGTTTAACAACGACTTTACGTGTGTCAAATAAATCATACAGCTATCAGTCACTATTCAACATAACGATAGAAAAGGTATACATGAATGGTTGTAGCATGCCACGTGGGAATTTTGGGGCATATCAACAACAACTTGCGATAACTATCGCACAGCGATTAGCGCTATTTCCCATATCCCTGGCTATCGCTGGAATTTATCGCGCTGGTAGCGCGTTATTAACAACGCGTTTCTCCAGGGCAATAAAAATTCCAGCGATAGCGGGGAAATCGCCGTTTTGCAGGGAACATCGCTGGTTTTCCAGTGATGTTCCCTGCAAAACGGCGATAATCTTGCTGATACGACCCTGTGGTCCTGTCAGCATAATTCACCCCAATGTTAGGGATAGGTAAGTCTGAATTTTAGCAGACGTTAGTTTTTGGCGAAAACAGCTGTTTTCTCCAAAAACTAACATCTGCTTAAATGCTGGGGCAGCCTTGTAAATATCGCGATGTGCACATCAGCGATATCTGCAAGGTTGTACTGCCCAGTGACGCCCACTTTGCATCTCATTAGAGATACAAAGCGAGGCGTCGGTAACAAGGCTGCTAACATGCACTAATGCATGTTAGCACTGCCTTGTTAATAGGGCGAAAACATTGTCTCCGCTTTTTGGCTTTTAAAGCCAAATAAGGGGAGTTAAGGCCCTTGATAATATGCCCCATAGTTAGGCCTATTCTCTGAACACAGAAGCACATGATGGCATCACAAAACGTTTATTGTTTTCTACGACATAAACAAAGATTACAATAGGGGCTGACAAGATCTGGCTTCATCTTGTGCCTCTCTTTGCTAAAGCAAACCACTTTACCATGACAAATTGTCGAATAAAAATATTCCGGTAAATGTTAGTTTTGCCATAGTTGCATTTACAAACCCAACTCCAACAGGGACTATCATAGTAAAATCATTTTGGTTTCGATTTAGGAGCTGAAACCAGGTGTGTATTTGAGGAATAAAGTGAAACACAGATGTTTGTAATTGAGAGGGAGGGCTGAAAGTATCTTTCTGACTGTGTGAGGGTGTTAGGTCACTTTGCATTTTAAGTAGGGTCAAGTTGGTGAAGTTTCTGACTCCTATTGCATGAGGTGGGATGTCCCGCCAAAGATGGCCATGACATAAAGTTGCCAAGAACTGGCTGCTGAGCTGATGTTTTCATTGTGGCCTGTCATGGCCTCCCTCAGTGATAGTGAGGAAATACTACAGCTATCACACACAGCCCAGGCCGCTACACCTTCCTGGAAGAAGTCATAATGTGGAGTAATGGGGAATGGAGATGAAGAGAATTGAGAGATATCCTTGAAAATCAACAGCAGATTTCAGGTGTAAAGCAACTACTCGCACACAACAAAAAAAATGCCTCTTTAAATTAGAATTCGCCTAGTCAGATTGTCACCATGGCGCTGTTCCTTCTGCATTACAAATTAGTTGGAGGTCTGACTAAAATGTGACTAAAAGCTTTATGCAATTAATATGATGAGCTGATTACCCATCTCTTTCATGCGGGGATTTTTAACAGTTCTCATTGACTACATCATTCTTATAAGACTGGAAAAGAACATGATTAAAGATGTTCTCTTTGCGGAGGCAAGAACATGGTATCTGCTCATAATTGAATCTGTTTTTCTCAGTTTCACACTTTCAATCACATCTAATCTGTGAAAAGTGATGTCACTGTGAAAGAAAACAGGAACCTAATTAGCAATTTAACACAAATGAACTTTGTCCTCTCATTAGCGAATCCACATTCACCACATATAGGTGAGCGCAGAAGTTGTACTGGAAACCAGAAACAGATCTGTCTTTGGCGATTAAATGCTCAGGGAATTGACGAGTAATGTAGAGGAATGTGAAAAGAGTGTCCATGTGGATCAAAGATGGACAAAAGGTATGGTGCAGCTACCCTTCAATTCCAACCCTATAAATATTTCAAAGTCTGTGAATCAAAACTACTTAAGCATGTTTGATGCCTTTTAAAAAAAATATATATATGTAGACAATAAGAACTTTATTTGGCCTCCTTCTCCATAATAATTTTGCCAACAAAAGTCAAATTTGTTGATATAAACCAATTTATTTAGCAGTTCATACTAGCCCTCACCTCCTTTCTAGATAAAATACTCTGACCTCAATGATGGTACCCTCGATGGGGTATCTCACATTCCGGGAACTAAAGTACATGACCAAGCTGCAGTCTTCCTATAGAAACATTTCATAAATAGTTCAGGCTAAATTCCTCTTACTGGCCTTGACTATTTCCTTCTACCAAAAACAAACCTCACTTATTGCCCGCTTTCTGCATCACATTCCTAAACCATTCTGTTGGAAAATGAGGCAGTATCTGTGAGGCCTGCACAAATAACATGACTACATTTGTCCTTCACTGGGAACCAAACACCCCATTGTAGCACTTGACTCTCAGAGGTTAGCGTTGCAGAGCATTCTAAGGCTTACTCAAGGGAGGTGCCATTTACCAGTACGCAGAAATAACACTCAATAATTGATTGTCCAGTCTGTACTTTGCTTTATAAAAGGAAGAATACATTTATTAAACACACACACTACTCAATACTATGCAACAATTTACAAATATACATAAGCTGTTGGAATTACTTTGTGACATTGCATAACACTAGAGGTGGTGCTAGTACCACCACTCCCATGTATGCACATCATCTTGCCCCCTAATGCAGTAGGTTGACCATAACCTGGAGTGAGGTACTTGCCCACTGGCACCATCCTAGTGGCGACCCCCCCCCCCCATTATCTCAACAAGCATTTAAAATGGGCACCCCTGCCCTGGTGATACATAACCCTGACTAAGCATCTCATACTGACCATACAGTATACACCTCTACCGCTTAGTGGCTAACAGTCTGGGTTCTTCTTCACCTAGCGCAGCAGCAAGAATATATGTTTAGGCATCACTTAAAATGACAGTACTTATAACATTGATAAGGCATTGCAATTAAAGCCCCTAAAAGGCATCACAGTTATAATCACAGGATTAAGCATATACAGCCAGACACCCTAGCAGGAATGTCCAACAACACAACCCCGCTTTGCTTATGACTGCACATTACACGTGACTTTCAGTCCCTCAAAAGAAATAACATTAAGCAATGCACTTTTCGTGCAATTACACCTCTTCACCTCTAGGGGATTCCTTTCTTCAGACATACCCAGTTCAGCCCTCCACACTCTGGTGCAGTCCCCAAACACACCCCCGGCTGAAGAACAAAAGTTCCAGCCACAGGTTGCTGTTGGCAGATGGCTGAGCTCTTGAGGGGTTATTTCCATTGAGTCCCCAGAGACTTAAGGAGGGGACTTCGCATCTTCCTGCTGGGGTAGGCTGCGTGGCTCCTGCAGCTCCCCGGCACCTTTTCATCCCCTTAGTGGTGACCCCATTCACCTGGGGCCAACATGCACAGAGAACCAGCCGTTTTTCCTTGCAGGCCGGTGAGGGCCTGCAAGGCATTATGGGGCGAGGCGCTCCTGCCCCGTGCATAACGTAGTAGCGGCTCCCCCGCTGCTCGGGGAGAGCCGCACCTCCAACGTTGGCGGTCTCATGCCGCTTCTGCCCCTCGTTGGGGGCCTGGTTCCACCCAGACCCCTTCTGTGCCCAGGTGAAAACTCTTCGGCAGCTCGGGGAGCCCAGCCCCGGCCGCTCCTGCTGCCTCGCTCTTCGGGGTCCCGGTCCCACCCGGGAACCCCACACTGCAGGCTCGCTGGAGAGCCACTCGGGGAGCCCACTCCCAGGGCTCCCGCCGGCTCCCAGTCTGGCCAGCACCCTCGCGTGCTGCTGCGGGAGCCGGCACCTCTGTTCTGGTCTGGCCGCTCCTGCGGGGAGATATGAAGACTACCGCCATCCGGCCGGACCTCGGGGGAGTACGACGGCACTCCCCCACCTTCCTCCTGGGAGTGCGGCGGCACTCCCCCCTCCTTCGTGGGACACACCGGGGCCCAGGGTTGGGGTCCCGGGCCCCCAGGGAGGACTTCACGGGGAGCGCAACAGCGCTTCCCGGCTTCGGCTTCTTGGCTTCGGGCCCAGAGTTGGGGGTCCCGGGCCCCAGGAAATTCTTCATGCATGCTCCCCTCCTCCTCACCACTGGCACCGGGACCCGGAGTTGGGGGTCCTGGGCCCCAGAGCTCTCTTCGAGGGGAGCACGACGGTGCTACCCTCCCTTCGGTGTCTTCGGGGAGCCAGAGTGGGCTCCTGGCACCCCCCTTGGGGATAATTTCACGGGGAGCGCAACGGCGCTCCCTAATTTTCTCTTCTTCTGGGGGCAGCCCCCGGGACCTGACCCACCCCGGGGGCACATCTAACACCGGCGGCGGAGCCCCACGCACTTCGTCGGTCCCTTTGGACGTCATAGGTCGCCTACCTTCTGGGGGGCGTAGCTCGGCCCCCAGGTGGCCAATTTTCATCATTTTGACCTCTTCTTGCTCCTGATGGCCAGCCCTAGCCATCAGGAGCACTTTCCTGGGCCTCTCTTCTTCTTGCGCAGAGGCCCAGGCTTCTGCTCACTAGTCCTGGTCTCCCCTGTTGGCACAATCCAGGGTCCTGGGACAGTCAGGGGGTTATTCCTTCCAACTGCCCATGGCGCCAGGCTCCAGCACCAGTCTTCCTCAGCAGACCACACCCCAGAGAGAGCTCCTCTTCTTGGGCAAGACCTTTTAAAGGAATTTGGAGGGGGCTGGCAGGAAGGCTCTGCTGCCCTATCCTGCAGCGACACATCACCTCTCTGCCCCTGCTCCCTCCTTCCTGCCCAGGCCTCTGGGATTGTTCAAAATGGCGGCGTCCAGGCGTCTCATGCCACATGGTCTCTGAAAAGCCCCTTTACCCCCTTGCTGCCTTCTCTCCAGAGCAGCTTGGTGCCTGGAACCAGGTGACAGCTGCTGATGGATAACCTGCAGCTCCACCCATCTTCTCTCCCTCTTGGAGAGGAGACCTTTGCCCTTGGACTGCTTGCAGAGAAGCGCTAGGCCTCTGATGCTACAGCTTGGGGAGGAAGGTCATTAATCCAGCCTGGCAGGGTCACACCCAGCCAGGCTCTGGTTATGAGCTGAGTCAGAGGAATATGACATTTCTGGATGACCCATAAGCAGTACAGATATGGCTTTGGACTCAGCAGAATACTTCCTCTCACACAACTTACAGTGTACTTTGGTGCATGTCTGGAATTTGTAGGCCCTAGGGAAGTGAAACTACCCCATGTGGTCCCCATCTTCATAGGAGAAAAAATGGAGTGTTCCTTCAGTGAAAACAGTAAAGCACACTGACTTTCCCTTACATGTGTCTTCCCATAGTATAAAGCCTATTCCATGTCACCACCCAACTCTGCATAATTCCTGCCACACCATTCTATCTGTACCTGCTCCTGGACTGCGCACGCCAGGAACCCCCCCCTCGCAGCCCCTACACCTGTGCACACGCATGGACACACATGTCTGCATGTAACCAGCCCGGTGCCCCTTACCCCGGGGCTGCAGCGCAGCCGCCTACTCTCACCAGGGGGACACCAGTAAAATCCACATGCTGTCTCTTTCATCATGTGTTCATTGTGGGTGAGTCCCAACTTATGAGGCTCTCCCACAGTAAAAGCTCAACAATTAGGTGTTCAAAAAGTGAAAAATCCAGGCGGCTCAGACGGTCAGAACTACCTTCTAACACATTCCAACAGCACAGATAAGACACTAACGCTGGTGGATCGCATCTTCTACTTCTCATCCACATGGCCTGGCAAATGACCTTGTCACTGGCCCATAGATAACACTTCTTCCCTACACCGGTCCAAATTTCCAGTTCTGAACTTCTTAAGCGTCTTCTAGCCAGGGGCATAGCTCTCAGTACAGCAACAGGTGTAGTGGCAATGGGGCACATAGGTTTGAGGGGCCCACTGCACCCCAACTATGGCTATCCTTTACTGCCAAACCAGGGGAAGGCAGGGCAGAGATATGTCCCTTTCTTATTAGAGCCCATTGTGCCCTTGCTATGCTACACTGCTTCTTCCCACAGAACACAGTAACCTAGACCTCACCCTTGCCTTGATACCACAGTCTAATTCACTACATCTGCCTCACATCATGCTTTCTGCTTCTCTGCTTTCTCTTAGTCACAAAACTCCCAACCAGCCCTCCAAATATATGTGCTGTCCCTTGGTTATGCCATAGGGATCTCCCCTACTTATTACAGAGCTCACCTTCTATCCGGGCTACAGAACTGCCTGTACAGAACACTTTTCAGTACATAGACATCAACTTACCTCTAGAATTGTTCTCTTTTGGCCCAAAGATGATGAAAATGGGGTTCCTCACCTACTGCCCTAGCATGCAACCGCTGTCACAGAAACAAAAATCTGTCACAAGATAGCACCTCCCTATATCAGGTGACACTTCTTGGGCCATGCAGTCTTGCCGTTAGTTTACAGATACTGAATATAGACTTAATCTCCTAGTGAAACACAACACCATCTACCCCAGAAGAAATATGTAACCAATATTTCATGTCTGATTCAGTGGTCACATTTCGTACCACAGACATGACTCCTTGCTAATGGACCACATAGTCCGCCTATAGTTCTTGTTCCCATATCACAGATTAGCTGCTAAACCATACCCTGTGCCACTTAAGCACATTCTGCTTTAGTGAAACACCTGTCTGGCAGTCAGGATCTGTCTCACTTATGAGACCATACCACTTATCAGGCTGCACATCCTGTCTGCTAGCACATCTCATGTTCCTAGACCATACCTTCACCAGTCCACACTCAGTACAAAAGCTAGAACTAGCCCTAGACGCTCTGTAAGAGACATTCTGTCCTAGGAAAACACATCATAAACCTGGACTTCCATGACCATAGTTAGTCCACATTACAGCTCTTGTCCCACACTTTCCTAACCTAGTAACGCATCCCCCCCACCCCCATAAAAGAAAACTTGCTACAGACACTGTCCAGTTATAATCTCTACTCAACAGAGCCCTCTGTCCACAGAGACACTCATGCTTCATGGACTGCCTGGTCTCTCAGTCGATATCTTCATAAAATCTCTTGTCTCCCAGTCCATGTCTTCATGGCTTGTCTCGTCTCTCAGTCCATATCTTCATGGATTGTCTGGTCTCTCAGCCCATACCTTCAAGGCCTGCATAGTCTCTCCGTCTATATCTTTCCTGCATGTATAGTATCTCAGTCCATATCTTCATGGCTTTTCTGATCTGTCAGTCAATACCATCACAGCTTGTCTAGTCTCTCAGTCCATATCTTTAAGGTTTGCCTGGTTTCTTAGTCGATATCTTCATATCTTGTTTGGTCTCTCAGTTGATACCATTACAGCTTGTCTGATCTCTCAGTCCATGCCCTCATGGTGTGTGTGGTCTATCAGTCTATATCTTCATGGCTAGTCCTGTCTCTTAGTCCATTTATTCATCGCTTGTCTGGTTTCTCACTCCATATAATTATGGGCTTGTCTGGTTTCTCAGCCCTTACCTTCATGGCGTGTCTGGCCTCTCAGTCCATAACTTTACAGCTTGTCTCATTTCTCAGTCTATTTCTTCATGGCATGCCTGGTGTCTCAATCCATATCTTCATAGTTTCTCTGGTCATTCAGTCTATATCTGTATGGCCTGTATAGACTTTCAGTGGATACCTTCATGGCCTGTCTGGTCTTTCAGACCATATCTTCATGGCCTGAATAGTCTCTCCGGTGACACCTTCAAGGCCTGTCGGTCTCTCAGTCCATATCTTCATGGGTTCATTTATTTTATTTGAAAAGTTTTATATAACGCGGGTATCAGAGCACTTTACAAGAGAATGAAAGCAAAAAACTATAAAACTATAAACATAGTCTACAGCCATACAAGACAAAGGAACAGAATGCTCGTAGAAAGGAATTCTGAAGGTCTACTGAAGAAATTTGTTCATAGATAAAAGTTTGACTTCTTTCTTATAAATTTTTAGTAGTGTGCTTTATGGTTGTGAAAGACCAAATAAAGAATTTTTGGAGACTTCTTTCTTGAAAGATGTAGTTGAAGGGATCAATCTTATTTCAGGGAGGAGGGAGGGGTTGTCTGGGCTCTCAGTCCATATCTTCACAGCTTGCCTCATCTTTCAGTCCATTTCTGCATGTTTTATCTGGTCTCTCAGTCCATATTTTTATGGCTCGTATAGTCTCTCAATAGATACCTTCACAGCGTGTCTAGTCTCTCAGTCCATTTCTTCATGGCTTATCTGGTTTCTCAGTCCATATCTTAACGGCTTGTCTGGTCTATCAGCCCATACCTACATGACATGTCTGATCTCTCAGTCCATATCTTCATGGCCTATCTGGCCTCTCAGTTCAAATCTCCATGGCTTGTCTTGTCTCTCAGTCTACTTCTTCATAGCATGTCTGGTTTCTTAGTCCATATCCTCATGGCTTGTCTGGTCTCTCCGCCCATATCTTCAGGGCCTGTATAGTCTCTCAGTCTATACCTTAACAGCATGTCTAGTCTCTCAGTTCACATCTTCATGGCTTGCCTGGTACGTCTGTCCTTATCTTAATGGCTTGTCTGTTTTCTCAGGCCATATCTTCATGGTCAGTCTAGTCTCTCAGTCCATGTCTTCATTGATTGTCTGGTCTCTCTGTCCATATCCGTATGGCTTGTCTGGTCTCTCAGTTGATACCTTCATGACTCGTCTGTCCTCTCAGTCCATATCTTCATGGTGTGTCTGGTCTCTTAGTCCATACCACATGTCATTTTATATCTTTTAACTCTTAAGCACATCTTTCACCCACTGTTCACTCTAGTTATCCAGCCAGCCTTCCAGGGTCCCTGTCCACGATCACAATATTAACTGTCCGATGCCCACTCTACCTGCACCAACACAACTCTCTCTTCAGCACACTAATAATCTTCACTAATCGTTTCCATGCCTTAAACATCATCTCCAAGAAGGGACCCTAATTATGTTGCATTCCACCTGTTGGTAGATTTCGCTTACATCCTCCTTAACTAGGCAACCCTCCGCCACTCAAGGCCCAGCAACAGCAACTGCAGACCCTGTTTCTGCAAACGTGATTCCCCAAAGCCTGGCTTTCCCAGGGATAGCTCGTGCCCCTCCCGCCCCACTCAGTTGCTGCCGAGACATCCTCCAAGCCTCTGCTCGGCCGGCAGCGATAAGAGCTGCTGAATTATTGAAGACAGCTAATGTGTGGTTAGGAGGAGCAGCCGCCTCCCGTGACCTTGATATTCCATTTCAACCTGGCGTTCACGCACAAGACCTCTTTTTATTACTTGTTTGGACTGCGCCTAATCTCTTCCATTGCTTTCCCTATCTCTCCTCTCCACCGCGCGCGCTTCCTTCCACGCAAGCGCACGAGGTGGGACCAGGCCTCCCGGGGAGCGGGATTTCGTGAAAAAGCCCGACTGAACGCAGGAGGTAGAAAATTAAGGAAACAGCGTGCGTGTCTGCGTCGATGTTGATTCGCATGGGCCTGTGTGTATGTGTGAAATTGTGGCTCTGTGCTTCAGTGTGCATCTGTGGTTTTAAGTGGTTTTTGAGAACTCGGGTGGAAGTGTGACCCCCTGCATGAGCTGTGTTTCTGCATGGTAGTGTTCGTGAATTCTTGTATGGTTTGTGTGAATAGCTCTGTGTAACTCTCTAAATTAGGCATGTATTGAGTTTTGTCTAAGTGAATTTAGGAATTCTCATGTGTATGTTAATATGTTTTTTGCGAGCCTGGGTTTTTGTGTGTGTTTTTTTGTGTGTGTGTGTGTGTGTTTGTGCCAGTGTGTGTGCATGAGTGTGGCTGTTTATGTATAAAATGTTCGATGGGTGTAGGGGTATGAGTGTGTGTGTTTTTTTGGTGCAAGTGCAGGTGTGGTTTCGTATGTGTGAGGGAGTGTATCTGTTTCCGTAAAGTTATGTGTGCATTTATATGAGTTCGCTGTATTTCTGTGAAGGCCACATTTCTTACTTCTAAAACAATGTCCTGAATCACCAAGTAAAAAGTAGGAGAGAAAGAGAAGCAGAGGTGGAGGATGAGGCAAAAAAGGGTATGTAATTCCCAATGTCAAAAAATTATAATCGGCAGACATGGCGCAGTTGCCGCCACACACCTACAATATAACCAAACACGATCAGGCCACAGTTTGTGGGTACAAAGGCGCAATAGTGCGTGGTTTGCAAATTAATGGGTATGTAGAATGCGTTAAATGGAATGGGCAATAATGTGCAAAGAGCGCATTGTATTTCGTGATTTCTCCATCCATAAAACAGCAAAATTGTGTTGTTTCCCCCCACAATTTGCAATGGCTCTTCCCTGCCACAAATTGCTGGATACAACTAGCTGATGTTTGTACACAAATCAAGATTCCATTATGGGGGCAAATATACGATTGCACCTAAAATAGAATTTACAGGCCCAGTGTGATGGGGGCTTAAATGGAGATCATAATTGGTCATATTTGTTATGTGTCTTGATTAAGTAAAGGAACAAAACATGCTGTCATTGTTTAAACCCTTGCAAGAACAAAGCAATAGCAACGCTGCCACTAGGGAGCAAAACAGTTTGCAACAAAAGCTATGTCTTACTGTTAGACCTGGCATCCTTGGCGTAGTTTTCCTGTGAGTTTTTTCCTTCAGACCTTCTGTTCCTGCTGACGTAGTCTTAGCTAGCCTTAGGACTGTGCACACTTTACCACTGCTAGCCAGTGCTAAAGTGCTTGTGCTCTCTCCTCTAAACATGGAAACATTGGCTTATAACCAATTGGCATAATTAATTTACTTATATGTTCCTAGTAAATTGGCACTACCTGCGCTCAGGGCCTGTAAATTAAATGCTACCAGCGGGCCTGCAGCACTGATTGTGCCACCCACTTAAGTAGCCCTTTAAGCATGTCTTAGGCCTGCCATTGCAGAGCCTGTGTGTGCAGTTTTAAACTGTCATGTAGACCTGACAAAGTAAACTGTTTGCCAGGCCCAAACCTTCCTTTTTAATACATATAAGTCACCCCTAGGGTAGTCCCTGAACAATCCGGAGGGTAGTGTGTAATGTATTTAAAAAGTTGGGCATGTACTTTTAAGTTTTATATGTCCTGTTAGTGAATAACTCTTAAGTTTGTTTTTCACTACTACAAGGCCTATCTCTCCCACAGGATAAAATTGGAGCTGCTTTATTACATTTTCTAAATGTAATTTAGAAAATGGGGAAGAAGTACTGGATCTCAACTTCATATTGAACCCAGGACCCCAGAATGACTCAAAGGGCTAGTCTGCTGGACTCCTTATCTGAGCCTCAAGGACAACAAAAGCTCCGCAACCAGCTCCTGGACCCAGCAGCAGCGAGTTCCTGACCCCTAAGTGGTGCCTGTCAGGTCCTGGACCCTTGGTGTGGATCACAGGCGCCTAAATCAAGCTTTTGGGCTCTTGACAACCTAGAACGGGTCCGTTGGCACTGAGACCGTACCGCTCGCACTGAAAATCAGCATGACCTGCCGACAGCCCATCTCTGCGCACAGCAGCATCGACAGCACATGGCGGACCGCCAATGCGAAGCACCAGCCCACCTGTCCGCGACGCCCGGCCTCCTCTTCGCACCATACAGACAACAGGCTACAATGTTCTCCTTGCTCTCTGCAACCCTCTCCAACGCAAATGGGACTTTTGGCACACAACTTAAGAAGGTAAAACTTCAGCAGGACTAATATGGTACTGTATCCGATCCACGTTCCATAGCGGTCAGCCTGAACTTTTAACTTTGACCCGGTGCAGCGCGACAAGATAGCTGCGGATGATGCTTTAAGGTGCTATTTTAGACTTTATTGTTTAAAAATTCATAACTCCCGTTCTACTGACTGGATTTTTGCTGTTTATGTTCTTGTTTCATTCATTAAATTCTGCTCTATTTTCTAACTTGGTGTGGGATCCTTTTTGTGTGGTGTTTTACTGTTTGAAGCGGTCCACAAATACGTTACACATTGCCTCTAGGTTAAGCCTGACTGCTCTGTACCAAGCTACCAGGGAATTGAGCACAGGTTAATTTGGGGTTTGCTTGTGCCTTACCCAGACAAGGTTTGTGGTTGCTGCTTGACCAGGGATAACACTCCAGTCAACCAGTCACCCACTTTCTCACAATCTGTGTCCAAAACCTATTTTCCACTCATTGATAAATGTACAATAAGCGTCAACATGCCCCCATAAACCAAGCCTTGCCAAAACCTAGCAAAACAAAATATGCAAGTAATTATCTTCAAATTCCAAAAATTGCAATGATCAGAGACAAAAAAAAAATTCAGATAATATCCCACTATCGGAAATACATCAACCAACACCTGAATAAAGCACAAAAGCTACTAAAGAAATACCTTTAACACGCTGCAAACATAGACAATGGGCAATTCGTCACAGAGCCTGTGGCAGACATGCGCCAGCATCAGCAGTACCCTTGAGTTGACTACATGAAGTCACGGCCATGCTAGTCAGTGGTTAATCAGAGCTGGTGGTTGCCGCTGGGGCCCATCGGCACTCATTTTTGGGGACCAGTACTGATCTTCCCATATTAGACATACCCATCATCAGAAATACACAAACGGGAAAGAAGGAAGAAGTGAAAGACGGGAAAACCGTCACAAGGGAGAAAGTAGAGACAGGCAGGAGTGAGATAAAGGCGCAGGCAGTGACCAATGGTTACTTAAAGAGGCTTATGATATTCGTGGCACCAACATTTAATAACACTGGCATTCTGAATAAAGCTTTGGGCACCAGCACTCATTCATCTACAAATGAAGCACTAATGCTAGGTATTAATGTGCTGCTCCCCATTGAGGAAGTGAGCTTCCATTTACTGTGCAGACATCTTTGTTCAGACATCTCCACTTTGGCAATCATATGGAAAGCATCTATGAAAAACAATTGATATGTATTCTTTTCCAGTAGCCTGGTTATGCGGCAAAGGAAACTGTATGCAAAGAAATTTTGTTTCACAACAACTTCACTGCATATGTAATGAGGGTCTAGATGGAGAGATGTAGCTCCAACATTTCTTAAGATCAGTTTGTGTATGTGTTTTACTTAGAGCGAAGATTATGCCTTTTTGCTGCTTCAGGGTTTTAGCTCCATTAGAAGCCTATTGACATTATGCATTAGACATCTAGGGCCAAATTTAGAGTTTGGCGGAGAAGGTACTCTTAACTGGACAACAAGTAGTATTGCGTTGTTACTGTATGTTGATTCATTGCCCTGAGGTTTCCATACATTGTGAAAAAGTAACACAGTAACGTGAGAAAAAGAGAAAGCTTCCAAAACATAACTTAAGAACTGCTTATTTTTAAAATTGCATACCATAGGCAACTAGTGAATACATTTTTAGGTCGAGCATTCAAGACCTCTAGTATATACTTTAGTATATACTTATATATGTATGTACTTTGTGGGCTCTGGAGAAAAGCCCTAGGACTTGTCTGCTTCCGCTTAGGGACTTTTTTCTGTTCAACTGCCTCTATTTAACTGTCTTGATAGAAAATGACCAGTAGGGGTCAGTAAAATACCAGAATTGCTTTCTGCTGAGGGACTTTATTTTTTTAAATTTTTCTGGCAACTGCCTCTGTTTAACTTTCTTGATAGAAAACGACCAGCAGAGGTCAGTAAAATACCAGTATCCCTTTAGCATTCTCTAGATTCCAGTCCATAGAAATTGTTTTCCACGAGCACCCGTAGACAATAATATATTTTTCAAATTTTGTATATTCAGTGATATGACTACTGAAGGCCCTGATTTTATATTAAAAACAGAGCTTTGGACTATACCATTTCCTGCTCAAAGGCAATATTTCTCTCCATATGTTCCCATACCTGGCGTGTCACACAGTTTGGTGCTTACTTCCCCTCCATGTTAAAGAACAGTAGATGTTTAAGCACCCAGGCTAATGTGCTGCGTAGCCAAATACATGTAAGGTCCCAAAGGCAAGACCGATTGCATTGCAAATGCTTGTTATTGGACTTGTCCTCACACTCTGCATTCAAAAGTTTTTCCAAGTCTTCTATTTTTGCTTTTAAGTATATGTTATGTTATGTTATGTTATGTTATGTTAAAAGTTCTTGTATAGCGCACGTACACCATACGGTTTCATGGCGCTGAAGAGGCAAAGAGAAGGTTGCAGAAAACTGTATATGGGTGGCATAGCATAGGTATAGTGCTTAAAAACGACAAAAGTGCATCATAAAGCAATATATTAAAAACAAAGTATAATAACAAGGAATTTATTTATTCATTCTTCTCTCTTTCTTTATTCCGTTTTCACCATTAAGTTTAAAGGAATTTATTGTACTTGATACCGTTCAACGAGAAAACAATTATAACCTTGTTCATTCCATAAAGGACCGCCTAGTTAGTCAAAAACACAGTCCATTTAAGTCTAACAGATGTAATGACTCCAGGCAGCACATCTAGGAGAACTGTCTGCAGCCCCCTCATTGACTAGATAACATTAGAGCTACACAAGCCATTCAGTAAATTCTAATAGACAGTTATACTTAATGTCGGAGCCTGGGATGGCCGGCAGCCATACTTATAAGATGCAAACCATTGCTTTTAATCAAAAAATTAATCATCCATTTACCATTTCAAGTTGTCATCTTATGACACACTGAGTTTCACAAGTCTCTACAGCTTGAATCAGACGCCTCTCTGTATAAATAAATATAAAACTCAATACGAACTACAAATTTAAACCATTGATGCCCTAAGTACATCAAGCACACAACTCAACCATGCAGTACAAAAGAAGAGAGCAGTATTTCATGTTTGACGGTATGCTCTTTAGTACAATAGAGTTTAGACATGATAGTTTTTTATTAATACTCATTCCATCTCTTCTTAAGGCGTAATCATTCTGGGAGTATTTGTTTACTGATTTTGAGATTTTGGTGAATAACTTTACGTCACCTTATGCTTACCATGGAACCCTAGCTAAGACCAAACCTTTGTTGACAAGAGCTGGAAGTTGCATCTGCTGCAGTCAAAAGTAGGGATCCGTTGGGTGGCTTGTGGGGAGGGCGGTTACACAGATATGCTGGTCTTTTACCTCCAAAGGCCTTATGCAGAGCGCAGAGTGAGCCAATGGAGCACAGCCGTAGCTGGTTTAACGTGGTAATGCAGCATCAGCTACAACCAGATTGGTTTTAGAAAGTTTGTTGTTGTCAATGACTTTCTTTGCCAGAGCACTTTAAACAAGGTTACAGCAGTCACAGAATACCACTAAGAGGCTGGTCATCATATTCACTGCGAATGGTTCTAAGAAGTTGGAGGACTTTGCACAGTCAATAAAGCTGGAGGTTGACACAGTGTTAACTTGGGGGATGATGGTCCCGTTAGGATGAAAGAGGACTCTCCGGTTTCTTACCTCCTAAGGTTGGACGTCCTATGATGGGAGGTCAACCAAGCACTAATATTCCAGTTTTAAGTCTAACTCTATTCGGACAGATGTAGCTCTCCTTCACAAAATGGAAAATGTGGCCCAAGCATATGATAGAGGATGCCTGATTCACTGACCTGTTTTACAGCACATGGGTGTGTACATTTGCACGTTAACCTTGTACTGCACAAGGTGGTGTGATACAGGCTGTGCTTAATTGTTAGGAAGAAGGTGCAATACACCCTGTAAAGTTGATTTTATTGATCCAGTTAGAGTGAGAGAAACAGATCACATCCAGGGCAGAGCCAGCAACTTCAGCCAGTCCCTCAAGTTTACATGGCAGTGTATCACTGTGTCTTTCGTACCCGAGTAAAAGACGACAATGAGAGCTGGTTTAAAATGTTTATCCAAGCAGTAACTGTTCCCTAACATTAGTTAGGGTAGACTCTATGTGCTTTGTAGGCCTGAACTCATACTAGTGATTTGTCAGATACTCTTGGGACCATCTTGAACATCTCCCTTTCTATGATATTGCTGGCAAATGAGTTGAAATTGACAGCTAATTAGTCAGCACTTTTGAGTGTCAGTCAAAGGTTCCTTCAAAACAGGCACAGTTGTGACAAGTTTCTGGGAATCAGTCGCAGTTCCTTGGAAGGAGGAGGTGTTGATCACAAATGGGATTCAAGGGAAGGGATGAATTGCTCCATATGTTTGTCTTTACAAAATACCGTGGTCAAGCTAAGAAGTTTTGTGTTTCGTTCTAGACCAAACAACTTTTTGTTGGTCATTGAGTGGAATGTGTTGAAGACAGACTGACATGTAAGTGGCGAGAAGAAAAGGTACAGTGATGGATGGCAGTGGATAGAACCATGCATTGAAGGGATTTTGAATTCATAAAATATAAATGTAAATCCGTATTTGTAAAGCGCGAACTACTCACCCTTACGGGTCTCAAGGCGCTGGGGGCCGTCGTGGAAATTAAGTGAGCTATTGCCCAGAGTCACATGATGCTGAGCTGCGCTGCCGCCGGAGCCGGGGATCGAACCGTGAGCCCTGTGCTCCGAAGACAGCTGCCCTGGCCGCTGCACCACACCTCTTCATACAAAACATAATGTCTTCACAGTACTATTTGGTGACACAAAGAAGGTTTTCAGGACAATCGGTCATACCAGCTCCTGATATTTGTTTAAAAAATCTCTATTTATTAGTTTAGTAACTCACTAAAGAATATAGCGCAGAAGGCATTTTAGATTCCCTTAATCACATTGTGATACCATTTACTGTTTGCGTAGATGAACTTCATCTTCGTCCATCATCGGACACTGCTGGAGTCATTCAATGCTAAAGCAGATCCCCTTTTGTTCAGCTCAGTCTTTGCTATACTACTTGTTTGAGGGCTCGATACTCTTTTTTTGGCTTTTTAGTTCTAAACGTGGCATATCCTACACATTGAGAGCACAACAGATATTTCTCAGCTTCTGCTAGTAGTCAATTGGGAGTTATGTCTTTAATTCCTTCAAACTCTGGGTGTGGCTATTCCCCCTAGGATAAATACTGGTAGAACGATACCAAAGGGGATGATGGACGGAGCGTTTGAGCTAATCAAACACTCACCCCCAGTCAACTGATCTGGGTTTAATCCATCATCATTCTTTAGCTCACTCCACCACCCCAGTTCAGACATGGCCATATGCAAATCAGTCTGACCCTGTGCCTCATGGGAACAGTCCAGCCCGAACTGCCAAGCCATGTCTTCCCTGGACCGGAAACAAGCAACCTGGGACCGGTTTCTGGCTATTCAGCCGTCATCAGCCAGGCTAGCTTGAATCCAGTGGCAAAGTGAGCAAGGGACCCACGTCTGGGCATACCCTGCCAACTTAGGGCGAACAAAGCGATACCAAAGGGGATCATGGACGGAGTATTTGAGCTAATCAAACACTCACCCCCAGTCAACTGATCTGGGTTTAATCCATCATCATTCTTTAGCTCACTCCACCACCCCAGTTCAGACATGGCCATATGCAAATCAGTCTGACCCTGTGCCTCATGGGAACAGTCCAGCCCGAACTGCCAAGCCATGTCTTCCCTGGACCGGAAACAAGCATCCTGGGACCGGTTTCTGGCTATTCAGCCGTCATCAGCCAGGCTAGCTTGAATCCAGTGGCAAAGTGAGCAAGGGACCCACGTCTGGGCATACCCTGCCAACTTAGGGCGAACAAAGCGATACCAAAGGGGATGATGGACGGAGCGTTTGAGCTAATCAAACACTCACCCCCAGTCAACTGATCTGGGTTTAATCCATCATCATTCTTTAGCTCACTCCACCATCCCAGTTCAGACATGGCCATATGCAAATCAGTCTGACCCTGTGCCTCATGGGAACAGTCCAGCCCGAACTGCCAAGCCATGTCTTCCCTGGACCGGAAACAAGCATCCTGGGCCCGGTTTCTGGCTATTCAGCCATCATCAGCCAGGCTAGCTTGAATCCAGTGGCAAACTGAGCAAGGGACCCACGTCGAGCATACCCTGCCAACTTAGGGCGAACAAAGCGATACCAAAGGGGATGATGGACGGAGCGTTTGAGCTAATCAAACACTCACCCCCAGCCAAGTGATCTGGGTTTAATCCATCATCATTCTTTAGCTCACTCCACCACCCCAGTTCAGACATGGCCATATGCAAATCAGTCTGACCCTGTGCCTCATGGGAACAGTCCAGCCCGAACTGCCAAGCCATGTCTTCCCTGGACCGGAAACAAGCACCTTGGGACCGGTTTCTGGCTATTCAGCCGTCATCAGCCAGCCTAGCTTGAATCCAGTGGCAAAGTGAGCAAGGGACCCACGTCTGGGCATACCCTGCCAACTTAGGGCGAACAAAGCGATACCAAAGGGGATGATGGACGGAGCGTTTGAGCTAATCAAACACTCACCCCCAGTCAACTGATCTGGGTTTAATCCATCATCATTCTTTAGCTCACTCCACCACCCCAGTTCAGACATGGCCATATGCAAATCAGTCTAACCCTGTGCCTCATGGGAATAGTCCAGCCCGAACTGCCAAGCCATGTCTTCCCTGGAACGGAAACAAGCATCCTGGGACCGGTTTCTGGCTATTCAGCTGTCATCAGCCAGGCTAGCTTGAATCCAGTGGAAAAGTGAGCAAGGGACCCACGTCTGGGCATACCCTGCCAACTTAGGGCGAACAAAGCGATACCAAAGGGGATGATGGACGGAGCGTTTGAGCTAATCAAACACTCACCCCCAGTCAACTGATCTGGGTTTAATCCATCATCATTCTTTAGCTCACTCCACCACCCCAGTTCAGACATGGCCATATGCAAATCAGTCTGACCCTGTGCCTCATGGGAACAGTCCAGCCCGAACTGCCAAGCCATGTCTTCCCTGGACCGGAAACAAGCATCCTGGGACCGGTTTCTGGCTATTCAGCCGTCATCAGCCAGGCTAGCTTGAATCCAGTGGCAAAGTGAGCAAGGGACCCACGTCTGGGCATACCCTGCCAACTTAGGGCGAACAAAGCGATACTCAAAGGGGATGATGGACGGAGCGTTTGAGCTAATCAAACACTCACCCCCAGTCAACTGATCTGGGTTTAATCCATCATCATTCTTTAGCTCACTCCACCACCCCAGTTCAGACATGGCCATATGCAAATCAGTCTGACCCTGTGCCTCATGGGAACAGTCCAGCCCGAACTGCCAAGCCATGTCTTCCCTGGACCGGAAACAAGCATCCTGGGACCGGTTTCTGGCTATTCAGCCGTCATCAGCCAGGCTAGCTTGAATCCAGTGGCAAAGTGAGCAAGGGACCCACGTCTGGGCATACCCTGCCAACTTAGGGCGAACAAAGCGATACCAAAGGGGATGATGGACGGAGCGTTTGAGCTAATCAAACACTCACCCCCAGTCAACTGATCTGGGTTTAATCCATCATCATTCTTTAGCTCACTCCACCACCCCAGTTCAGACATGGGCATATGCAAATCAGTCTGACCCTGTGCCTCATGGGAACAGTCCAGCCCGAACTGCCAAGCCATGTCTTCCCTGGTCCGGAAACAAGCATCCTGGGACCGGTTTCTGGCTATTCAGCCGTCATCAGCCAGGCTAGCTTGAATCCAGTGGCAAAGTGAGCAAGGGACCCACGTCTGGGCATACCCTGCCAACTTAGGGCGAACAAAGCGATACCAAAGGGGATGATGGACGGAGCGTTTGAGCTAATCAAACACTCACCCCCAGTCAACTGATCTGGGTTTAATCCATCATCATTCTTTAGCTCACTCCACCACCCCAGTTCAGACATGGCCATATGCAAATCAGTCTGAGCCTGTCCCTCATGGGAACAGTCCAGCCCGAACTGCCAAGCCATGTCTTCCCTGGACCGGGAAACAAGCATCCTGGGACCAGTTTCTGGCTATTCAGCCGTCATCAGCCAGGCTAGCTTGAATCCAGTGGCAAAGTGAGTAAGGGACCCACGTCTGGGCATACCCTGCCAACTTAGGGCGAACAAAGCGATACCAAAGGGGATGATGGACGGAGCGTTTGAGCTAATCAAACACTCACCCCCAGTCAACTGATCTGGGTTTAATCCATCATCATTCTTTAGCTCACTCCACCACCCCAGTTCAGACATGGCCATATGCAAATCAGTCTGACCCTGTGCCTCATGGGAACAGTCCAGCCCGAACTGCCAAGCCATGTCTTCCCTGGACCGGAAACAAGCATCCTGGGACCGGTTTCTGGCTATTCAGCCGTCATCAGCCAGGCTAGCTTGAATCCAGTGGCAAAGTGAGCAAGGGACCCACGTCTGGGCATACCCTGCCAACTTAGGGCGAACAAAGCGATACCAAAGGGGATGATGGACGGAGCGTTTGAGCTAATCAAACACTCACCCCCAGTCAACTGATCTGGGTTTAATCCATCATCATTCTTTAGCTCACTCCACCACCCCAGTTCAGACATGGGCATATGCAAATCAGTCTGACCCTGTGCCTCATGGGAACAGTCCAGCCCGAACTGCCAAGCCATGTCTTCCCTGGACCGGAAACAAGCATCCTGGGACTGGTTTCTGGCTATTCAGCCGTCATCAGCCAGGCTAGCTTGAATCCAGTGGCAAAGTGAGCAAGGGACCCACGTCTGGGCATACCCTGCCAACTTAGGGCGAACAAAGCGATACCAAAGGGGATGATGGACGGAGCGTTTGAGCTAATCAAACACTCAACCCCAGTCAACTGATCTGGGTTTAATCCATCATCATTCTTTAGCTCACTCCACCACCCCAGTTCAGACATGGCCATATGCAAATCAGTCTGACCCTGTGCCTCATGGGAACAGTCCAGCCCGAACTGCCAAGCCATGTCTTCCCTGGACCGGAAACAAGCATCCTGGGACCGGTTTCTGGCTATTCAGCCGTCATCAGCCAGGCTAGCTTGAATCCAGTGGCAAAGTAAGCAAGGGACCCACGTCTGGGCATACCCTGCCAACTTAGGGCGAACAAAGCGATACCAAAGGGGATGATGGACGGAGCGTTTGAGCTAATCAAACACTCACCCCCAGTCAACTGATCTGGGTTTAATCCATCATCATTCTTTAGCTCACTTCCACCACCCCAGTTCAGACATGGCCATATGCAAATCAGTCTGACCCTGTGCCTCATGGGTACAGTCCAGCCTGAACTGCCAAGCCATGTCTTCCCTGGACCGGAAACAAGCATCCTGGGACCGGTTTCTGGCTATTCAGCCGTCATCAGCCAGGCTAGCTTGAATCCAGTGGCAAAGTGAGCAAGGGACCCACGTCTGGGCATACCCTGCCAACTTAGGGCGAACAAAGCGATACCAAAGTGTAGAAGCCAGACTTCATATCCATCTCTGCTACTGAAATCACCCCACGGGAACGCGGCCTTACTCAATAAAGCAATTTTCTTTACGATTCATATATAGTACCAAGCCTTTCTCGAATTTCATGATTGCCCCTCAGATAAAACAAGCCACTTACTACTTTTATATTTTATTTCTGCCAGGGATTCTTCTGGTCCTTTGGCTATCACTCATACATTTACTACACAGATAAGGAGGTAATCTGATTTCCAAAACCCTTACAAACCAATAAATACAACATTACAGCCTGTAATTGTGACACACTCCATATAAGAAATTGGGTTACTGGTGTGGGGGTGGGGGGAAACTCTACTCAAGCGGGAACCACAATCTCCACAAGTAACTCCTAAATTAACCTGTGCACATCCCTCTGGTAGCTTGGCACAGAGCAGGCTTAACTTAGAGGCAATGTGTAAAGTATTTCTGCAGCACTTCAAACAGTAATAAAGTAAAAACACAACTCAAGAAAACTCCCACACCAATTTAGAAAAATATAGTAAATTGTAATAAAGCAAGACAAAAGTGACAAAAATCTAATCCGTAGAACCAGAGATATGCAAATTTAAAGATTCCAGTGAAAATAGTGCCAAAAAGCACAAAGTGTAAATATCAAAGGAGGGAGTGGAGAGTCGGTGTCCTCCACGGACACCTAGGGTGGATACGACCTCCCCTAACAATTATTCTTAAACATCAAGATACACCCATGAGGGTTTGAGAAAGGTAATACTGGTCAATGATGGAGTGTGTTTCCTACGATGGTGGGAAGCACAATGTGTTTCTTAAATACCCCTCACACACCAAAAGGGCCCTTGGTGTCATGCTTCATCATAGGGGTCTTCGCGTCCCTCTACGGAACGCGGCGTGCTACTACCGGCGAAATAAGCGGGAGCACTGATGTTTTCACTATGTGTGGTGTGAGAGAGAGTGAGTGATAGGGTCAGAAGTGAGTGATAAGTGAGTGTTAAAAAATACCTAGCACCTGCGGAGTAAAAAAATTTAATATTCCTGGTTGCTGGTATTATTAAAAATGTGAGGCGGAGGTATGTTGTGTCAATGTACAAGACCTCCTGTGTGTGTCAACATGTTTCGAAGCGTAATGCTTCTTCTTCAGGTCGTACTACCTCGTACTGCCATCCCCTCTCGACGGAGCCGCGAGAGGGGATGGCAGTACGAGGTAGTACCCCGGTACATAGTGCGATTTGCACCTGATCCCCATCGTTTTCAGGCTCATGACGCCAACACCGACAATACTACAAATTGTACTGAAAGAATTATCCTTTCGCATTTCAGATTAAGACCATTGTGTCTCATCTTGAACATTAATTATCTGTCTACACTGGACATTTGAACAATTACAGACATATTCAGTCATTTCATGTGAGTAGGGTAGGGATCTGTGTACCCGTCCTGAAGAAGAAGCATTACGCTTCGAAACATGTTGACACACACAGAAGGTCTTGTACATTGACACAACATACCTCCGCCTCACATTTTTAATAATACCGGCATCCAGGGATATTAATTTTTTTACTCCGCAGGTGCTAGGTATTTTTTAACACTCACTTATCACTCACTTCTGACCCTATCACTCACTCTCTCTCACACCACACAGAGTGAAAACATCAGTGCTCCCGCGTATTTCGCCAGTAGTAGCATGCCGCGTTCCGTAGAGGGACGCGAAGACCCCTATGATGAAGCATGACAGTAAGGGCCCTTTTGGTGTGTGAGGGGTATTTAAGAAACACATTGTGCTTCCCACCATCGTAGGAAACACACTGCATCATTGACCAGTATTACCTTTCTCAAACCCTCATGGGTGGATCTTGATGTTTAAGAAAAAGCACAAAGTGCCAGCTGCGGACATCTGGTCGCACTACGCCGGGGGAAAGTCACAAGTTCAGGCCGACTGTGATGGAGTGTGGACTGGCTACAGGGACCCACTTAGTCCCGCTGAACTGAACAAGAGTATTTTAAATCCTGGTTGTGAAGAGTTGCGGAGTCCCGCGTCGATAATGCATTGCTCATCCGAGGTCCTGTTCGGATATGCGTCACACAGCGTCAGTTCCGAGGAACTGTGAGGCTGCAATGCGTGGTCCTGCGACATTGTTGAGGAAGCAGTTGATAGGGCTTGCTATGCAAGGGCCTGCGTCTGTGATGCGTCACACACTGGCGGGTCCGATGGGACTGTGGGCTGCAAGGGTGATGCGGAGTAATTGCACTGGGAAAGTCCATGCAGCAGTGGCAATGCGTCTGTTCTGCACGGGTTGTGCCGCAAAGCAGAGGACGAGTCCGTTCTGCTGGATCTACAGATGGGCTGGCAGAGCATCTACAGGTCCACTTCCAAAGGTTCAGGCGGTGGGGGGGTGGCACCACTTGGCAGGGTAGGACTTATTGATGGCAGAGTCCAGGTGCTGGGTTCAAGGTTATTGGAAGCCTGTTATGTCCCTGAGCCTTCTGATAAGGAGGCCAGCCAACTAGCCCTAGGAGTCACTCTGTGGTCCTGGGTTTAGATATGCAGGTCCAGTCATTCTCACCCAAAAGAGGGCAGCAGGTCAGGACAGCAGGCCAGCAGTCCTTCAGAGCAGCAGTCCAGCAGAGTGGTAGTCCTTTCAGCAACACAGTAGTCATAATCATCATCATAAAAGCTTTAATCGATTTGTGAAAATCATAAAAACACACAATAAAATACACATTTCTTTCATTAAATACATCAATCAATATGTCAGCAATTTTCAATGTCATCTCATAGAATACAATTTAAACGTATCTTATCCTAGCCGGCAATGCCTCTCATCTAAGTGCTCATGGAGAATTAGCAATCAGCAGGACTCCGATGTATATAAAAGCCATGATACTGTTTTCCTATGAGCATCTAATAAAACAGAATCTACAGGGGCAAAGGGAAATTAAAAAAAAATTGCATTGTGCAAGATGTTATCACAGAAGTTTCATATGTATTAAAAAAAGTTACATCAATATAACAACACATTTCTGAAAGTGGCAATTTCAACATGAGTCTTTCTTATTGAAAGTGCATTGTGCATCAGTGCAAGGTGTTATATATTATATAAATAATTACGTCATTAAAGATGACATTTCCTTCATGTTCAGCAAACAACACTTAACCATAACACTTTCTTATTCGGAGTGCACATCTTATACAATTAAGGACAGCATAACATGTTTTGGGGGGGATTCGAGAGAATGCAGTAATCTAAAATCTTCTTTATAAGAACTAGGGTGATGTAGTCTCAAGAGTGGAAGCAAAAAAGTTGAACTTAGGGTTTTGTAAAGTGCACAGAAGAGAACAAAGTGCAATGTGGATTGCTTTGAGGTGTTATCGCAAGGGCATAGTGAAAGGTTTTCTATCCAGGGCCGGACTAGCCGTAGCGTTTCCCCGGTGGGCCGGAGGGGTGGGGACCAGTATTCTGGCCGTGGGGACCGGTTTTGCAGCAGTGCTGCAATATCTGCCCCAGTCACAAAAGCGGGAGCGGTGCTTTTTACTAGCACCAACCTCCCCACCACCGCCCCCCACCCCAGCTACCAGGGCTGATCGAGCAGCAATCTGCCAGGGCTAGTTGCTGTTCCCAGTCTGGCCCTGTTTCTGTCCATCCTATTTGGTTCAGAAAACCCACCAAAAAGTGTACAGTGCCCAGGCGAAACCTAGTCAAAAAACCTATACTGCGGATGTAGAAAAAGTAACAGGAAAAATTGCATCTCATGGCCAAAGGAAATATCATTAAAAATGCTCAAGGAGTATTGCTGAGTGGATGATCTCTGATGGCTAGACAGTGCCCTTACTAAATATGTTGCCTTAGTTTGGGTTTTAGCTTGAAGCGAAATGCGTGCTGGATCGTCCAAAATCGTACCAAGGTGCGCTTGACATATCCAAGCCAAGGAATATTTTCTGCTTTACCTAGAAAAAGGGAGTTCAAGAGAATGGATTTTGGAAATTCTTAATTCAGGAGATAACCAAATCTTAGCCCATAATAACAGGGGGGCCAGACCTATTTAATCTTCTATATATTTTAAGCCCTGTTTGGCATGTCAAAAGGAGGTCGAGGTGCACTGGGGAACCATCATTAGCCTTCTAAGGAAACTGTTCTTGGCTACCCGCAGCTTGGAGCAATTACTATAGCCCCAAACACCAGTAAGTAGAAATTGAGACATATTTTGCTTTGTAAAGGGTAATCATTTCCCTAACAGGCCTCTGACCATATTTAGCTTCAAACTAGAACAGTGCCCGAGCTGCTCTATTAGTATGCTGCGCCCTTAAAATTAAAAGAGGGTCCCATGTTATTTGCGCATTAAAAAGGATCCCCAAGTAACAGAAATTTGTCCTTTATCGATAAGATTGCCTTTCATATGAAGCATTTTTGATTTTGTCATCTTTGGGCTGCAGACCATTATGTAAGATTTCTTATAATTTACTTTTAGATCCAAAGACAACATGAACGCCGCAAAGGCATCAAGGGCTTTCTTGCTAGAAGGATAGCATCATCTACGTTCAGGAGCGTAGAAATGAAATGGTTGCCCATATTCGGGTAGTCTAATTTCTCTTACAACAGGTGTGCCTGCAGGCCATTTGTATAGACAAGAAATAGGAAGGGGCCAGAATACAACCCTGGCGAACACCCTCTATTGAAACTGTTGAAACTATTGACTGTGTACTATCACCGTCTGGACAATAGCGTATTCTAACCATAATGTTAAAGTTTAGTCTTTGGAGGAGGATGACTAAATGTTCCTCCACTCCCCCATCGTGTTCCATAATTTATCTCTATTGATAGTATCAAAAGCATTTGACATGTCCATGAAGGCCAGATGTAATGAGCTCTTCATGGACTTGGTGTACTTACTGACAAATAGTGAAAGATTAAGACATTGTACTACTGTACCCATTCCTTGTCTAAAGCCATATTGGGTCTTTGAGAGTATGTTGTTCTCACACTTCTAATCATGCTAAGAGCACCTTACCCAGGACCTTGGCCATTGCATCAATAAAGGAAATCGGCCAATAGCATACTGGATCATTTCTACCACCTTTTTAAATAATGGGACCATGATTGCCTCTTTCCAGGAAACAGGCAATGGGCTGACAATGGCAGCCCTGAAAATATTAGTAAGCAGTGGCACCAAAACTGTGAGATTATTTTTAAAGAGATCAAGCGGGATCCTGTCCAGTCCAGGCACTTTCCTACGTATACCCTGAATAAGAGCTGCCTCCACCTCCTTTACCGAGATGGATTGGCTGAACTGGGAGGCCTGATCCATATCTTTAATCATGTCAATATCCCTTTCCTCTGGGTCAATCACCTTAATAAAAGGGTTAAAATACATAGGAAATGTGAGGCCCATGTGGTCCCTGAAATCAGAGAGTCAAATTTAGTTGGGGGACCCACTGAAAACACTGGGTGATTGATAAAATCCCAAAATTACTTTATATGTCTAAAACGCCAGCGGCCAATAAACCAGACCCAGCTTTATTTCTAAACTCGTCCTTTCTGTGATCAATAGCAGCTTTATAATTTTTCCGTGCTGCCATAACTAAGGGCCTGATTACGATGGTGGTCAGTCAGACTGCTGACCGCCATCACATCGGGCAGGAGACCGTCCGACAATGAGTCGGCGGTCCCACCCACCCAATTTGGATAAGACTGCCAGCACAGTGGTAGGAAAGTGCTTTTTACTACCTCGGCATGTGCTGCGGCCCAGGAAAAGGGCTGCAGCACACGCCGCATGGTAAAAAGCACTTTCTGCACAGTCATGCACTGTGAGCCAGGCACCTTGTGGTGCCTGGTACATGGTGCAATGATGTGTTGGGGGCACTAAATATGCCCCCCAGGCCACTTAGCAGTAGCCCACAGGTCTGGGGGCCATGTTTGGGTCCCCCAAAGTCCGCTTCTGTCTGCCTCTTCATGGTGGAATACCATGAAAAGGAAGTCGGAAAGGGACACCCTAATCCCTAACCCCTACAGCAGTGCCTGCGCAGGCACCACCTCCATTGTAGGGATAGGATTCCGACCGCCGCCCCAATGGGATCTTGGATCCTGTCGGAGGCAGCAGTCTCTCCCCCCGACATCTGCGCTCAGACTGCCGGTATTGTAATCCGGCGGTTGGGCTGATGGCCTGGATGTTGGGCGGACAGCCACTGATAACCTGTCAGTGGCGGGCCGCCCGCCCGCCATCGTAATGAGGCCCCAAGTCCTAATTGCATGGGACAGCATGAAGAGCTACTTTTAGCTCTTTAAGAGCTTTTGTTCATGAACCTTTCAAACCACTGGGAGGGAAGAGCAGTGGAAGTGGGGCGTTTGACTGTTATCCCTGATGATTGGCTAAGCATAGTGACTCGAAGTCCCTAACTAAATCAACAGGAGCACCCTCAATTGGCAAGCATCTATTGATAAAGTCTATATTTTCCCTCAAGATTTTTGCTTCAAAGGCCTGCGGGTTTACCCGGTCTCATTTTAACCTAAGACCATTATTTGAGTTGAGCTCAATGGGAAGAACAGTGAGTTTCAGATCCCTTACCCCAAATTTTATGTTGAGATGGGGTATTAGGGGATTATGATCACTAGCACAGTTTTAGGATATCCTGAAATCAGCGACCAGGCTACAGTAATCGCTAGTTATTAACAAGAAATCAATTGTACTTGATTTCATCCCTCCAGAAAAGGTAGGGTAGTGAGAGGTAGCATTTTTTACACACTCGAATAGGAAAATTAGATAATTTAAAATCACAATGTTATTTAAGACATCCCCATATTCGGAGTGTTTAAAATGAGTTAGTGGCTGCCCCACCTTGTTTTCCACACCACAAACCCATGAGTTACTAAAATCACAAATTGAACAGTTGAAATCAAATATCCATAGGATACAAAACTAGTAGCTTGAGGCAAATGTATTTCTAATCACTTCATTTAACTTGTCAGCAACTTGTGTATTGCGGTGATCAAATATGTTATGGTAGAAATTCACGATCAAAATGTTCACAGTGCCCAGACCAAAAAGCAATTGGTACCAAGGTGAGGAGCTTAGTGGCTTAACTTTCACCTTACTACATTTAATAGAAATGAACACAGCTAGGCCACCCATGAGCTTCCCTGAAGATACAGGAATTGCTGAAATACAATAAGAGCCACACCAATTTTTATGAAAATCTTTAAGAGACCAGGTCTCCTGAAGATAAATCAATTTGAAGCCTGAAACAAAGCCCACCCAGTCCTCGTTTCGAAGCTTCATATGTATTCCCGCGATGATCCAAGACAGCATGGTAAGAGACGACTCTAAGTTGTTTGCGATTGGTGCAAAGCTGCCACATGGATCTAAAGCCTGTGGTTTCACTGTGAGGACCAGGGCTTCTCCCGGGTTAATATTGGAGTTCGGTGTTGTATGATTTAAGGGGCAGGATGGTTGGACATAACTCGTTGACAGTCAATCATTGTTTTCAATCTCATTTAGGACCGCAAAACGATTTTCAAGTAGAAGTCTTAGAGAGAGTGAACAAGCTTTCAAATTAGCAGAGGACTTAAGGGTGACAAAGGCTCCTTTATGCATAACCAACGAATGAGTATAGAAGTAACCCAGGGGTAATGCTCTTACTCAACAAGGTGAATCTTCAAAATGGCTTAATGCAGTTAAGAGATACTTCACTACCTCTGGGATCTAAAATTGACACACAATCACTTTTGGTTGATATTGGACGATAACCGACACCCGACACTCTTCTTACTGTTATAATTTCATGAGGAAGGCCTGCCTTAGGCCCGACATTAGAACTAAACCAGTGAAAATCTTTATGCCTCAGATCCTCTAATGATTCTTCCTTCTTCCTCTTCAAAATAAGGACATGGTCCAGAATGATGACGTAGGGTGGTGCGTCCAGGGTAGAGGTAAGTGTGGCTGTGATATGTGGCTCTCCGAACTTTTTCTAGGGTGGAACTAAGTTTAAATGTGGCTCTTTGCAATTATTGTGATTGTTGTTAGATGTTTCCAATGTAACATGCTTATTTCCTTCCTTCCTCAGTCAGTTGAACCATAGTATGAATGGGCCAGTAGAATGGGGCCCTAGGTACATTTGGGGGGAGAGTCGAGCCTGAAGGATTGTTCATTGTGTGTAAATTCTACAGGGAATTATATGACAATTGCCAATGGGAGGCCACAATCTTTTCCAGCCCCTACTCAATTTTTGCCATCAGATCATTTTTTAAAGCACATACTACTGTTTCCAGTCTGAGGAATAAATCATCATTGCAGGATTTAACTAAAGCGCCCAGTTGGACCATTACTTCGCCTTGGGCTCATACTAGATGTCACAGTATTATCCAATCATGCACAGGATGGGGCTCCCATTTCCCCATCTATAGAAAGTGGGTCTGCACCCGAAGGAGTCATACCAAGACAGTCTGTTTGGGCCGATGAACCTTGTGGATTAAATAAAGTTGAAGAGTTCTACCTTATGGCGTTTATTCTTTCCTCCACATGGCCTATCTCGGAATCTAAAGCATCCATTACTGTTGACAAATAGTTTGTGATGGGGTGTGATAAGTGATGCTGCTGAGATAACCTTCAAAGTCCACGAGCCTTGAATTTTCCTATTGCCCACAGTGACTGATAATTTGGCCAAAAATACGAGGGCAGCCCCCAAAGATGGTTACACTTTGTGTCTCAACATCAGCTTAGCGACAAAAAGAACAAGTCTTACCGCTAAAGTTCCACTAGGGGCTGATATGTATGGTAGGTGGCCCAGCCCAGTCTCATCTGATGCTAACGGGCTCACACGGGTCCGCCCGTGGCCCAGGCATGGCCCGGGGACACCCACGCTGCGTGAGTCCGTGGACGCTTATCAAGCGTCGGCAAACAGGCCCCTCCTGTTTGGCAGGGTGATGGCTGGGGGACCAAGTCCCACCCCAGGATGGCCTCTGTGAATGCAGGAAGAAGCAGCAGTGTGTTGTGGGCCTCGGATGGACCATATAAGTATCCCAGCACGGCAGTCCTTCTTTCTGGCAGAGTCCACAAGTCCAGAAGTGTCCTGAAGATATGGGTCTAAGGATTCAACATTTATATCTGGTGCCCACTTTCAAGTGGAGGAAGCTTCTGCAGGTTTCCACCCTCCTGAGGTGTAAGGCATCACCTTTCACCCTGTCTTGGTTCTAGCATGCCCATGGGTCACAATAGACTAGTGACAACCCTTTGTGAGAGTGTTCAGGCGAGCCTATGTGTTGTGCAAGTGTGGTAGATGACAGCTCCTCCCCCTCGTTAACTCAGAGTGGCCCATTCTACCAACACCTATCAACCCTTTCTCTCACTGTCTGGGAGCACTACACAAAAACCAAGTGCCAGCTAAACCAAGTCATGTGACCCAGGATCAGGCTGCAGGCACCAAATGGTTTGTACCAAAAAAATGCCAACTTTCTAAAAGTGGTGTTTTCAGAATTTTGATTAACAATCTGATTTTACCATTAAAGAGCGCTTCTAATTTAGACACCAAGCTCGACCTGTCTACCAGCTCCCAATTGGAAGTTACAGATAATTAAATGTAATAAGGTAACTCCAATGTTATCCTATAGAGAGGTAGGCCTTTCAGTAGTGAAATTTTTTTTTTAGGAGTTTTTCACTACTAGGACATGTATGAGTATAAAGTGCATGCCTTACTTTTTAAATACACTGCACTTTGTCCTTTGGACTGTTCCACACATACCACGGGTGACTTATATGTAATAAAAGAAAGGTTTGGGCCTTGCAAAAGGTTTATTTTGCCAGGTAAAAATGGCACATTAAATACTGCACTTACAGGCAGCAATGACAAGTTTGAGACATGTTTAGAGAACTACTTAAGTGGATAGCACAATCAGTGCTGCAGGCCCACTAGAAGCATTGAATTTACAGGTCCTGGGTACATGTAGTACCACACTTTACTAGGGACTTACAAGTAAACTATATGCAACAGAATACAAATAGCAGCGCAAACAGCCACTCATGCTCACTAAGGGGTCGATTCCGATTCGGGCCGGAAAAAGCACCGACCGACTCGGATCCGGAAAAAATGCCGAACGACACGTACCCGTGGCGCCCGACACGCCAAGTACGATGCAAGGCGCGAAAACTCCGACCGACACGTAACGAAACCAAGTCGACCGACCGAGCCGCACGGAAAATAGCAATCCGGCCGGAAAAACACGCGAATCCAACCGACCGACACGCACCCGGAACAAATCCGACCGAAACGTACACGCCAACTCCAAACCGCAAAGTACGATGCAAGGCGCGAAAACCACGAGCGAGTCGGACGGAGGACAGGCCGTACGACCGACACGCATACAAAACCGAGCCGAAGCAACACAAACCCCCGCGACCGACGCGTACGCAGCATAGAAAACTGCACAAACACAGCGTGAACGAAACGGAAAACACCGTACGAGACCAATGCAGGGTCCGACTCGGTCACAAGAACGTTTCCAACATACACAAACAACACAAAGGAAAAATCACCCAAAAAAAGGCCAAACAAGCAATTACCAAGCCAATAAATACTGGGGGGGTGGGGACAGAGAACAAAGACACACCCACAACTCCACCTATATAAAGGACACAAATCACTACCATGAGCCTTTGCAAATGCCATTCCACTGCCAGCACCCAAGAGAAAGCAACCACACACCCACAGCTCATCCCTCACACAAGCCACACACCAGCAGCACACCAACAAATACCTACCTCACATACACCCAGCAAAACACACACTCACACACCCTCACCTGCACACCAACACACACATCACTCACCATCACCACCCATCACCATGCCCCCCAAGAAGAATCACAAGTTCCTAGATTGTGAATTGGAAGTCCTGGTAGACGAGATCCTCAGGGTAGAGCCACAGCTGTTTGGCACATTGGTCCAACAGACCCCCATGTCGCAGAAAACCAAGATGTGGGAGAGGATCATCAACAGGGTGAACGCCCAATCACCATGTCGGCGCACAAAGACCGACATCCAGAACAGGTGGTATGACGTGCGCAGGAGGGTACGGAAACTGCTGAAGCAAGACTACATCAACAGCCAACACACCGGCAGTGGCCCTCCTGCCAAGCCAATATACCTCAGGCCCTGGGAGGAGAAGGTGCGGGCCATCCTACCGCCAGTGAGCATATATGGACTAGAGGACATCCCAGAGCCTGGTGAGTACACAACAAATGTACACAATATACTGCCACAAAACACACACACATCACTGTCAAGGGGAGAGTCAAACCATGCACTCATAGCAATCACACAGCAACCAGAACAGAATCATCCCAAAATGTGTATGTCAGTCAGAGAAACACAACACATGCCATCAAAAAAGTCACATCCAACTGTGCCAACACATGTACAAACACAACCACAACTACAGCTAGGCAGTGGCACAAATAGAACTAACAAACACATCCACACATGTAGCCACCACAACAACACCAACACACAGTGAAGACCACTCAAAGGAAGGAATTATGTGTATGCTGGCCAAGTCAGTGTAGCCAATAGCATCATGGGAGTCGCAGTCACACATATTGCCCGCCCCAAAACTGTCCCATCAACACCACCATGAACCATGCGCACATCACAGAGAGTGGAGAAGGACTCACAAGATGGCTGACACTGGCTACTGCTGTGGGGAGCACAAGGCCCTGCTGCCAACTGTGCACCAACAAACAGCAGGACACCACTGACTGACATCCTGAGAGACAACTTCCACTCCCTGCAATGCAAGCACGTTCCATGGTGGGATATCTGGCTGGCTGGGTGGGAAGGGGGACTTGCAGCACTGACTATAGTCACCAGCACCTCCCCTCACACCCCCCAACACAAACTCCACAGTACCCACCTGGTAGAATGCAATGCCCTCCATCCTAACACAAGATCCCACAAAGCACCACCACCCAGGGTTATGTTGTGTGAAGCACATGGACACTCTTGGGACTCTTAGCCAAACAACTGCCAGGACAACACTCCCAGCCATCCTGTCAGCACAGCCAGCCCACCCCACAGGGAAGCAGAGTCAAAAGGAAGGAAGCATGGGCATGCTGGGAAGGGGGTGGAGGCAATAGCATGATGGGAGTCGTACTCACAGACATTGCTCAGCCTCACAACTGGCCCATCAACACCACCCTGAACCATGCTCACATCACAGGGAGTGGAGAAGGACTCACAAGATGGCTGACACTGGCTACTGCTGTGGGGAGCACAAGGCCCTGCTGCCAACTGTGCACCAACAAACAGCAGGACACCACTGACTGACATCCTGAGAGACAACTTCCACTCCCTGCAATGCAAGCACGTTCCATGGTGGGATATCTGGCTGGCTGGGTGGGAAGGGGGACTTGCAGCACTGACTATAGTCACCAGCACCTCCCCTCACACCCTCCCCAACACAAACTCCACAGTACCCACCTGGTAGAATGCAATGCCCTCCATCCTAACACAAGATCCCACAAAGCACCACCACCCTGGGTTATGTTGTGTGAAGCACAGGGACACTCTTGGGACTCTTAGCCAAACAACTGCCAGGACAACACTCCCAGCCATCCTGTCAGCACAGCCAGCCCACCCCACAGGGAAGCAGAGTCAAAAGGAAGGAAGCATGGGCATGCTGGGAAGGGGGTGGAGGCAATAGCATGATGGGAGTCGTACTCACAGACATTGCTCAGCCTCACAACTGGCCCATCAACACCACCCTGAACCATGCTCACATCACAGGGAGTGGAGAAGGACTCACAAGATGGCTGACACTGGCTACTGCTGTGGGGAGCACAAGGCCCTGCTGCCAACTGTGCACCAACAAACAGCAGGACACCACTGACTGACATCCTGAGAGACAACTTCCACTCCCTGCAATGCAAGCACGTTCCATGGTGGGATATCTGGCTGGCTGGGTGGGAAGGGGGACTTGCAGCACTGACTATAGTCACCAGCACCTCCCCTCACACCCTCCCCAACACAAACTCCACAGTACCCACCTGGTAGAATGCAATGCCCTCCATCCTAACACAAGATCCCACAAAGCACCACCACCCTGGGTTATGTTGTGTGAAGCACAGGGACACTCTTGGGACTCTTAGCCAAACAACTGCCAGGACAACACTCCCAGCCATCCTGTCAGCACAGCCAGCCCACCCCACAGGGAAGCAGAGTCAAAAGGAAGGAAGCATGGGCATGCTGGGAAGGGGGTGGAGGCAATAGCATGATGGGAGTCGTAGTCACAGACATTGCTCAGCCTCACAACTGGCCCATCAACACCACCCTGAACCATGCTCACATCACAGGGAGTGGAGAAGGACTCACAAGATGGCTGACACAGGCTACTGCTGTGGGGAGCACAAGGCCCTGCTGCCAACTGTGCACCAACAAACAGCAGGACACCACTGACTGACATCCTGAGAGACAACTTCCACTCCCTGCAATGCAAGCACGTTCCATGGTGGGATATCTGGCTGGCTGGGTGGGAAGGGGGACTTGCAGCACTGACTATAGTCACCAGCACCTCCCCTCACACCCCCCCAACACAAACTCCACAGTACCCACCTGGTAGAATGCAATGCCCTCCATCCTAACACAAGATCCCACAAAGCACCACCACCCAGGGTTATGTTGTGTGAAGCACAGGGACACTCTTGGGACTCTTAGCCAAACAACTGCCAGGACAACACTCCCAGCCATCCTGTCAGCACAGCCAGCCCAACCCACAGGGAAGCAGAGTCAAAAGGAAGGAAGCATGGGCATGCTGGGAAGGGGGAGGAGGCAATAGCATGATGGGAGTCGTACTCACAGCCCTACATCCCCCACCACATGGCCCAGCAAGCTCACACTCACGCATGCACATCCCACAGAGAGTGGAAAGGCCCATAAAAGATGTCTGACACTGTTGCTGTGTCGTGGGGAGCACAAGGGCATGCTGGGTACTGCACACCAACCAACAGCAGGACACCACTGTCAGCCATCTTGCCATTGCCCTCACACCCACACCCACTGAACTCCACACAAAAGCAAGTAAGTATGGGAATGCTGGCAAGTGGGGTGGAGGCAATGGCATGATGGGAGTCGTAGTCACAGACATAGCTCACCCCCACAACTGTCCCATCAACACCACCCTGAACCATGCTCACATCACAGGGAGTGGAGAAGGACTCACAAGATGGCTGACACTGGCTACTGCTGTGGGGAGCACAAGGCCCTGCTGCCAACTGTGCACCAACAAACAGCAGGACACCACTGACTGACATCCTGAGAGACAACTTACACTCCCTGCAACGCAAGCACGTTCCATGGTGGGATAACTGACTGGCTGGCTGGGTGGGAAGGAGGTCTGGCTGTCAACCAAACACAAGCAATGCAGACCATGTTCACACCCCAGAAAATACATAGAAATGCCCAAATAATGCAGGACAATGTGCCACACCAATATCAACCCCTGACTGTGACGACTTAGGACAATGCAATGTACAGGCCCGCACCCAGAGGCACAGTCACAACTGTCATGTGTGTCAACCACTGATGCCTGCAGAAACATGACATACATTGTTTGTGTCTCCCAAAAACAGGTGATGATGGGGACACAGCAGCAGACGCTGAGGAGTCCCAGTCCCAGGCTCAAGAGGATGCCGAGCTCACTGGCGTCGTACAGCCTCCGTCCTCCTCGGACGATGAACAACCTGGCACATCCGGTGCAAGTCAACATGCAGCACCAGCAGGACCACCAGCTGCAGCACCAGCAGGACCACCAGCTGCACTCCCTGCACCCACCCCTACAACGACTGTCACCACGAATACCATCCCTGCCGACATGGACAGAATAAGGAGCAACACCAGCGCAGTGACCCTGGACCAACCTGGGGCCATGGACACCACCACCACCACCAACCCCCAAGGTGGACCAGGGTTATCTGTGCGTGCAACTGCACACGCTGCACATGTCAGCAGGGGTGGTGGGAGGGGTGGGAGACAGAGGTCGCTGCTTGCAGACGTTGCTGGTGTGCATGACGACCCACAACTGGTACGCATAGCTGATGCGTACCAGTCCAGCACCGGAGAGCTCAGCCAGGTAGTGGGGCTCCTCAGAGACATCAAACAGCAGCAGGCTGCCCATCATGCCCGCTTGGACTCCCACATGTCCCACGTGGAGTCACACATGTCCCGTGTGGACTCACACATGTCCCGCGTGGAGTCCAAGTGGGATGTACTGCATGAGATGACGGCGGTGCACAGGGACATTTTACAATGCCTCCGCCAGATGAACAGCAACCAGTCCACACCTCCCTGTGTGCCAACAACATCTGGTACCGAACAAACTGCAACTGCCACAGGGAGGGAGGAGGACTCTGGCGGAGAGTCCCCTGCACCGCAGCAGCCTGCACTTGAGGGCCCCCCCCCAAGAAGAGGGGTCGTCCGAGGAGGGGAAAGTGAGAGGCCGATGGCCAAGCGCAACTCCCAGGAAGCCTGAACCTGTTCTGGATGTTCGCCTTTGTGCACAGACTGTTCACCCTGTTGACGGCAACACTACTCCCACACATTGCATGGGGAGTACAAGTTGGACCAATGTGTCAGACAACTGTGGCCCCGATACTGGGGATCCTGTCTACCCGGACTTTCAATTCACCTAGGAACTTGGGATTGCAAGATTCATGTACAGCACAACACATCCTATGCACTATTTACACAAATGTATCACAATAAACACACTAATACACCATACTTGCCTCTGTCGTGATTCCAACGTGGGTGCTGTTATGGGGATGATGAACTGCAAAATTACACTGTGTATGCGAACTGCAACAGCAAGGACAACACAGGCATGTGAGTAAAGGCAACGTGACACATATGAGGGAGACACACCACCAGGGCTACACAACACATACACACCTAGGCCATCTGACTCATTGCCTACACTGATGTTGCCAGGGAAGACGGTGCAATGCACAGACACCACACCCATTCCCAGTTGTAGTCAAGTAGCCCACAGGTGCAGTAAGCAAATGGCAGTCAAATGTGTGACCACAGACAACGCACATCACAAAGTGAAGCACAGGTTTATTACACAGTAGCAACATGCCGTAACCACTACAGATGCAAGGTAACCCCACCTGGTAGCGGGCACGCAGTCAACAACTGTAGACGGAAGGAAGTCCATGGGTGTGGCGCACATCACCTGTAGGGACACAACAGCTACCAGCCTGGATGTGCAATCACGTCGTCGGTGGACACAGTTGACCAAACGAATCTGAAAGTACCCTGTGAAGGACAGAAATGACACACAGTCAAAAGCAATGCAGTACAGGACAGAACAGCAAAACTCATGCACAATACATGTTACAAGATACCCACCCAGAACCAAGTTAGCATGTCAACACTGTTGGGGAGTACAGCCCACCTGTAACCACACATCGCAACACACATCCAGTCAAGTAGCCCATGGACACACTCCAACAGCGCCAGAGCCCCACCCACACATCATGCCAACTCACATCATTCACATGACACCTCAGGATACTCACATTCAGCTAAAGAAGTTGGTGATGAGCTGTGTGCGGACATCACCATCACCATCATCATCATCATCGTCACTGGCATCTTGGTCCAGGCCAGGATCCTCCACAGGTGGCGGATGTTGGTCATCGTCATCCTGGATGAGAGGCAACTCCTTCCGCACTGCCAGGTTGTGTAGCATGCAGCAGACGATGATAATCTTGCACACTTTCGCAGGGGCATATGGGAGGGACCCTCCGGTCTTGTCCAGGCAGCGGAAGCGGCTCTTCAGGAGACCAAAGGTCCGCTCAATCACTCTCCTGGTCCGACCATGTGCCTCATTGTAGCGCATCTGGGCAGGTGTCACAGGGTTCCTGAGGGGTGTCAGCAACCACGGCATGTTGGGGTATCCCGAGTCACCTACGGACAGACAAGTGCACATCAGCTGACTTGGAAAAGTGGGCGGAATACTACAGATCAGATCACACACAATGGCACAAAGTCAGTACACACCGACAAGCCAGGCACGCTGGTTCTGCATCTGTGCCATCATCCTGGGGATGCGACTACTCCTCATCACAAAGGCATCGTGTGCTGAACCAGGGAAACGGGCACACACGTGTGTGATGGTCATGTCTGCAAGACACACCACCAGTGCATTGACCGAGTGGTAGTGCTTGCGGTTCCTGTAGGCCTGCTCCTGGGCCTGTGGTGGTACCAAAGCCACATGTGTCCCATCAATGGAGCCAATGACATGCGGCATCCTCCCCAGGGCATAAAAGTCACTCTTCACGTCAGTGAGTCGTCGCAGTCTAGGGAAATAGATGTACCGGTTCAGGAAGAGCAACATTGCCGCCAAAACATCGCGGAGCACACGGCTGAACATGGTCTGTGACATCCCACCAGCAGACGCCACAGTATGTTGGAAGGTACCGGTGGCAAAGAAGTGTAGGGCTGCCATCACCTTCACCTTGGGGGTCAGCGCTGTAGGATACGGCCGGCCAGGCTGCAAATGTGGGGACAACTGCACTGCCAAATCCTCAATCAGCTGCCTGGTGAAGCGGTACCGTCGGATGCTGTCCCGTTCCACCATCGTTGCCAGGTCTGGGAATGGCCGATGGACAGCAGGAGCCCTGCAGTGCAGAGGAGAAGTAAGCAAGATCGTCAGTCACCCCACATATGCGGCATTGAACACACTCAAGATCCCAACATACATCATCATGAGGCACAACTACATGAAGTGTGCAGTACCGGAAGGACATGTATGGTACATACATGGCAACATCTGTCAACACGGTCCTACAGGTGGCATCAATTTGTCCCAGGTTGGCCCATTGGATATCATGATGCCGTGTCACAGTCACCCCCCACAGTGACATGTGAGGACAGATGTGCCCCAGGCACCACAGCTCAACGACAGGTACATTCCCAGGGACCCTGTAATGCCACATGGACACTGGCATCACCTGGAGTATCATGTGTACACCACAGCAAAACAAACATGACCCCCACAGGTAGTGGCCACACTTGCCATGGCAGGACAGACATGGACGTCTGTGACACACACGCACAACATCAGAGTCCATGCACACACAACGTGGATGTGGAGACTGTCTCCCATTGTGCACATGAAATCAGAGACATTGTAAACACTACATGCACAAAGACTGTGGAGGGCCATCACTATTGTGCCACTGGGACACCCTGGCTCAAACATACCGTCCCACATGGGACTCACGGGGTATGTGACATGACATACACAAACACCACTGTGAAATGTGACCATGACACATGCACAGATATGAACAGTTGCACATCACAGTGGTCACGTACACGTAACACCCAGGATCCTGTCCCCATGAACACGTGCACAGCCTGGGGGTGGCTGCCCACAGGTGACACCCACAGGACAACATGTACACCAACATACACACAATAGGAAATGCAGCCTTACATGCCTTATGATAAGGTTTGGACAGGCTGTCGTGATGTAGGTGTGCCCCTCACTCCCTGGGAGCTATCTGTGGCTGGCATATGTCCATCTGAGACAGGCATGCTGACCTATGCCAGTCACATGTACAGTGATGCGTTGTACCGCAATGGACCGATCGGTGCCTCCGGCCGGCCCATTGCCTTCAATGTGTGCGGGTACGCGTTGTACCCCTGTGCGCGTTGAACCGCAATGGACCGATCGGTGCCTCCGGCCGGCCCATTGCCTTCAATGTGTGCGGGTACGCGTTGTACCCCTGTGCGCGTTGTACCGCAATGGACCGATCGGTGCCTCCGGCCGGCCCATTGCCTTCAATGTGTGCGGGTACGCGTTGTACCCCTGTGCGCGTTGTACCGCAATGGACCGATCGGTGCCTCCGGCCGGCCCATTGCCTTCAATGTGTGCGGGTACGCGTTGTACCCCTGTGCGCGTTGAACCGCAATGGACCGATCGGTGCCTCCGGCCGGCCCATTGCCTTCAATGTGTGCGGGTACGCGTTGTACCCCTGTGCGCGTTGTACCGCAATGGACCGATCGGTGCCTCCGGCCGGCCCATTGCCTTCAATGTGTGCGGGTACGCGTTGTACCCCTGTGCGCGTTGTACCGCAATGGACCGATCGGTGCCTCCGGCCGGCCCATTGCCTTCAATGTGTGCGGGTACGCGTTGTACCCCTGTGCGCGTTGTACCGCAATGGACCGATCGGTGCCTCCGGCCGGCCCATTGCCTTCAATGTGTGCGGGTACGCGTTGTACCCCTGTGCGCGTTGAACCGCAATGGACCGATCGGTGCCTCCGGCCGGCCCATTGCCTTCAATGTGTGCGGGTACGCGTTGTACCCCTGTGCGCGTTGTACCGCAATGGACCGATCGGTGCGCACCCATTGACAATGGGCTTGCCTGGCAACGGACGCGTTTTCGAATTTCGAACGAGTCGGTTGCTGGGAATTCAGTTGGTCACCCACAACAATGTTGCAAAATCATGTATGTCATGAAGTTGAAGATTTGAAGGATGCTGTGGGCGTGTTTTGGTGCTGCTATTCCATGGATTGGCCAGATTCAGAAGATGCAAACGACTTGGACCTATCACTTTGGACACAAGGGACAGGATCTGCCTCTCCAGCACATATATATTGCTGGCTGTTCCCCTGAGAGCCCACTTGCCTGCACTACATGCTCCAGGACGACATCTGCCACTGCACTGCTGCTGTCTCTGCCCCTCTGGACCCTGCAATGGCACGTACTGTGGAGAGAGCCCCAGCCTTCAGCCTTGAGGAGAACCAGGCCCTGCTGGACAGCCTACTTCCACAGTACAGCAAGCTGTATGGGACACCAGGGGAGCAGGTGAGTGTCCTGTGCACTGCCTTTCTGAATGTGCATTTTGTCTGACTAGCAAGGCTGAGAGTCTGCACGCCACTGGCTAGCAGGCTCACTGAGTAGTTGTCACCCCCCATAGTGTGTAGTGACTTGCACTGGACAGGTATGGCTGCAGTGACAGTGCTTCTGAACAGGGTTTTACTCCCCATGCAATGATACCATGTAGTGACTTCTGGAAAACTGTCCATGGGCAGCCGTGCACTGCCTGTGTACACCATGTGCCCCTGTGATTGCGACATGTATATGCAACTGTGTCATGCACGGATATGTTGCATGTGTAGTAATGGCCTTATCACTTTGTCATCCTGACAGGCTTCTGCCCATCGGAAGCAGGAGATATGGAAGGACATCGTCCGGGCTGTCCGGTCCGTGGGGGTCTACAAGCGCCGGATCCGCAACTGCCAAAAGAGGTGGCAGGACCTTCGGGGCTGGACCCGGAGGATTGCACGGGTCCAGCTGAAGCTGTCGCCTCCTCGCAGGAGGGGCGGAACACGGACCCTGACCCCCACATGCTCAGGATCCTGGCGGTGGTCTTTCCAGACCTGGATGGGCAGCTGAAGGCCAGAGAGCAGCAAGGAGGGGGTGAGTCAAAGACTGCACTGTGTACTCTGTCTAACATGCTATGTGCCCTCCTCGGGCCTGGTTAAACTGCCACAGTACAGCGGTCATGTTGTCCAGGAGCCATGTCCCTCTATTGTGCACTGCCCACTCCTCATCTGATACCCAGGTGTGGCCCTTACATGCAGGGAATTCTGTCACTTAGGACTGTGTCCTTGCAGTTTGCTTGACTCAAGGTGGGAGACAGCATCTGTTTCCCTGACTCTGTGGTGGGCATCATGGGTGGGTCCATTGCTTACACAATGCCTGTATTCTGACATGTATTCAGCGTGTTACTTTGATCTGTGGTCCAATTGCTGAGCTGATCCACCACATGTGGCTGGGGTATCTGGCACACACCCATGCTGCGGGTGGGAACAATGTTTGGGCCCCAGGAGTATGTATATGACGTGTGTCACACATACTTAGCCAGCTGCCTACAGTCCAGGGCTCATCCCTCATTCATGTGGGGCTGGACAGTCATGCCTACTCCAGGCCATACAATACACTCTGTACTCCCACTCCCGTGTATCAGCTGACACATTGTGCGCAGTGATTTGACCCCTCAGGTGTCTGCCTCTGTGTCAGTGTGCTGTGGATTAGTCGCCAGGACTGCTGTGGAGTTTCTTGGTAGGGGCTCAGCATGCCACTGGAGATGTGACCATAGGAGACGATACTTGTGTGACACATAGGTGTCTGATCAGCTGCCCATGCAGACTGGGGCATGTGAATGTGAAGTTCAGGCAGCTGTTCCCCATGCACAGCAGAGTGTGAGGGGCTCAGGTTCAGAGGGTAGTGTCACAGGTCTACCATATGTCCAATAGGTATGACCTGGACAGATGAGGGTTAAGAGGATGTGTTGTGGGGGGATGTACATGTGCACTTGTGCAGCTCCAGGACTTGCATTCCCCATGACCTACTATTGTGACACAGTGCAGAGTGTTGTTGTCTGGCTGCAAAGTCATACATCACTGAGACAGTGATGTATGACTTTGCAGTCATGCCTCCGCCATGGCATGTGTCTACTGATTGGTGAGCCTGCAGGGGAGTGACATGTGCTACATGCACACCATAGTGGCGCTGGCTATCAGGACATGGGTGCATCATGGTGTCTGTCGCTGGTATGCATCACATGCATTTCCTATTTGACTCTGGGCATCCCTTTCATCCGGAAACCTGTACTGACTCAGTGGCAAGAGCTGTGATGTGTGCATGTCCACATGCCACACCGTGTCCTCTGCACTGTCCAACTACTGTGTACTTGGTGCATGTGTCAACACTGGGGTGTTGCAATCCAACAGACACCAGACAGATGGGTGCAAGGCCATGTGGGATGTGAGTGCCATGCTTGGCATCGGACTGACAATTGACTTCTCCTGTTCAATTAGGGCACTTTTAGCAATGTACAACTGATGATGCCAGGGCTTGCTCTGTGATGTGCTGTGCTCACAGTGGTGTGTGCGTTATGTGCAGGTGACTGATGTCTGTCTGTATCCCCATTGTTTGCAGATACATCCACGGCCACGGAAGGGGACAGCTCCACGGACCAGGAGGAGCCAGAGAGCCAGACTGGGTCAGCAGCCGAGGAGTGGTCGGAGGGACCCAGTGGCACGGAGGGCGAGGGGAGCCACACCGAGGAGTCCTCAGCAGCATCCACCTCAGCTGAGGACCAGAGCAACTCAGAGGATGACTCCCTTGTGGAGGCGGGTGTCAGCAGCCACCACACCCCAGCTAGTGTTGCTGTCCCCGCCACCACCAGCACCACCACCGCCCTCCCATCGGCTCCCATTCCCCAGGTCCGTGGAGGCTCCCATGTCCGGGAGCGTGTTTCCTTTGGGCCAGGCACCGCACCCCCTGCCCCTGTGTCCCCTGCTGCCCTGAGTGAGGAGTCTGTGTACCTCCTTCGCCAGCTCCATGTAGGGCAGACAGCCATGCTGAGTGTCCTCCATGCGCACACCGCGCTGTTGACTCAGCTGGTGTCGTTCATGGAGGGCATCTCATCGGGCATGTCTGACCTACAGAGGGGCAATAGGTCCATGGACTCCTCCCTGACGGCAGCAGTGTCCCTCCTCAAACGGTCCCTCACCCCTCCTGCCTCTGCTCCATCCACACTCCCCAGCACCTTACCCGTCCCAAGCACACACACACCGGCACAGGCACACACCAGCACACACACATCCAGCACACTGACACACACGCCAATGACAAAACGCACACGCACGCACATTCAGGGGACTGAAGCCAGACTCACAGGGGATGGGGCCCTGGAACACACACACGCATCCACATGCACTGCGCAGTCCTCAGTTCCCTCTCCCTCCAAAGCACCCTCCCTTGCCTCACCTGCAACCCCAAAGTCACAGCAGCTCTTCCTCTGTGACCTCGGCCTCTTCCCCACCGATGAAGCTGCTCCAGCATCCCGGGGGAAGAGGAAGCCCACCCACACGGAGCAGAGTGCCCCTCGCCCCCGGACACCCTCCCCCAGGCGCAGACGGACTGAGGCCCCCACCCGCAAGTCCCCCGGAGTCCTAAGAGCAAGACCCCGCCACCGCCCTGCAGCTCAGGCACAAGGTCTCCGTCCTCCATCCCTCAGGCCCCCACTGCACAGGTGCCCCCACCACACCCTGCCCCAGGTTCCCCCACCCACAGATATACCATCCCCAAGAGGATCAGGCCTTCTCCCCCTGCCACTTGCTCTCCCAGCACCACACCCCCGCTGCGCTTGTCTGTGCCACTGATGTGGTGAGGGTGTCCTCCCCCTCTGTCCAACCCACCTTGCCTGTTCCCCATTCTCCTCCCCTGGAGGTAGGCACTGCAGTGGAGTCCACTACCGCCCTGTCTGACTTGGGCACTGCAGTGGCGGACCTGTCCACTCCATCTGCAGGGTCCACTGCAGTTGTGCCGGCACCCACGACATCTGAGTCATGCCCCCCAGTTGTGCCGGCACACACCATGTCAGACACCTCCACTGCAGTTGTCAGTGGCTCGCCAGCACCCACCACCCCTTCCCTGACTCCCCTGGTGAGCCCTGATCCTGTCCCTGCGGTGCCTGGCCTGCCCCCCGGTTGCCCCTCCTAGTGGACTGTCCCTGGTTTTGTGCAGGCATGCGTAGGGTGACATCTGCCAGTGTCACCCTGTTTGAACTTTGACAATGGACTGGCCATTGGCCTTTGCTCTATTTTTTCTGGACGTCGTTTTAAATCAACACATATGCTGAATAAAGCAACTTTCTTTTCTCTTGTGCTCAAGCTTCAGATGTACATGTTGTTGGTGCTGCTAACCATGCCCTTGCTGCAGTGATGGTGATATCTGGTCTCATGATTATGAAGTGTTACTGTGCAGGAACCCATGTGGTCCAGGGGGAATGTGTCCTATCATGTGGTGTATCCATATCATCAATAGCAGCATCTGAGGGTGTCATGTGTTCAGTATTTGGCAATGGGTTTCCTACTTACATTAGCAATTTCATATCTGTGGCTTCCACCCCTGCACATCTGTTGTGCCTGCCATCGTTGCATTTGTCTACTTCCCTGACCGTGTTGCCATCTCCAGTGGACATGCAGGTTTGGGCATCAATGGGGAAGGACTCATCCGTGTAGTCAGTGCAACATTGCTATACAAGTGTGTTGGATCTGTGCTGATGATTCCGTTGGCACATCCATGACCAGGCTGATGTGATGGGAGCCCTCATTTGGTGCTAATTGTTGATTGTGTGACCAAGTGCTCAGCTGACATGATGGGGCCCTACTGAGGCAACATATGGCACAGCTTTCCTCACACAGGAGTGGAGTCCCCTCATGGCAGTGTGTACACGTGTGACATTGCCTGCGCCCAAGGTGTGTGTTGTATGTGCATGTCTGTGTGTTCACTTCCATTTATCTGCGCATGCTGTGATCCCTAGTGTTGTACCTGTTTGTGATGCTTGCTGACTTGAGCTATGTTCCCCCAAAGTCTTCTCCCTGTGTTCTCTGTGATGTGGGTGCATGGCACATTACTGGTCATCAGGGTGTCACCCATAGGTGTGTTTGCTGTCAGGGCTGAGTTTGTGTGCAGACGCAGATGGGTCACAGTCAGGTTTCCCCTTGGCACTTGTTGTTTGCCCCTGTCATGTGATTTTCAGTTCGTGTTGTCTTTCAGTGATTGTGACACGTTGTGTGTGTGACTGCTGGCACTCCTCAGGGTCCGGGCTGCAATGTTGGTTGTTGTCTATGTGTGTTCTTTGTGGGTGACCTTGGCTTCTTCATTGGTGTGTGACTGTGGCTGGGATCCCATTGGTTGGTGTGGTATCGCCGTCATGTCCATGTACAGCGTAGTGTGCAGTGTGTCAGACATTCTGGAGTCTTGTTGAGTGGCCATGTGTGATGTGTTTCTGCACCTTGGTTCCCACCCACCACCCTGGAATAGTCATGGGTGCATGTGCAATGTCACCAGTGCATGTGTACTTCACTGCTGCACATTGTTAGAGGTCGAGGGGTGTGGTCTTGAGTGTGTGCAGATGGGAGTTGTTGCCCAGCTAGTCCCCTGCCTCCATGTTGGCCTTGGCTTACTGGCCATGCTGATTGATTTGTGCTTGTGTAGGTGTGATGGTAGTTTGTTGCTCAGGACACCTGACTGTGGTTCACAGTGTGAACGACATTTAGCTTTGTCATCACAGTGGGATTTTTATTCAGCCCAGGGTCACCACATTGTGGGGGCCCTGGGGAGTGGTGCGTCTGTGTCTTGCTGTGTCAGTTGTTGTTCCTACGTGCCTGTGTGACATGTGTGTTTTGTGCTCCCTCTCATCTGACAATGCCTGCTTGCCCACATAGGGGATTTGGATCCATGAGTTACCTTAGTGTGGCAGTGTATGCACATCTGTATGATTGGTATTCAGCTCTCCTCATGTGTTGTGTGGTTGCCTGGGGACACTGGCACCCCCACCCCTCACCTGCTGTGTATGATGACAGTGTTGGTCTGCCTGTTTGTGTTTGTGCATCTGCACCACTGCATTGGCATATCTTGGGTGTGCCATTGGCTGTATGTTGTTTGGTGTGTTTCCCCTGCTGTCCCTGGGACTCCTAGGTCATCGGTCAGCACAGTGATCATGGTTTGTGTGTCCCATTGCTGCCATGGTATGGTATCTGTTCACCTCACATCTGCTGTCTCCACAGGATATCTGCATTTGTGTGCCCATTGGTGCAAATATGTGGTTCTGCATTCTGATGGTCACTTCTGTCATTGTGTCATTGATGACTGTTGACGGTCTCAGCCCCCATGGGTGTTGTTTGTCTGCACATGGCCAAAGGAATGTTTCATTTGCACTGCAGTATTTGCTCCCCCAATTTATGTTGCAATGGGACACATACACTACTTTGCCACAGATGAGTTTTTGGTTCTGTGACCAGGAATGATCCATGCAGTTTGGCAGTTGCAGCTCTTTCTTTGTCAACAATTACCTTTTGGTCACTGTGATGATGAGGGTGTAGACCCCATTGCCACAATGGTCAAAATGTGCTTCGGCTATGGACCCCACACTTGCCTTTTGGTCACTGTGATGATGGGGGTTTAGACCCCATTGCCACAATGGTCAAAATGTGCTGCAGCTATGGACCCCACACTTGCCTTTTGGTCACTGTGATGATGGGGGTTTAGACCCCATTGCCACAATGGTCAAAATGTGCTTCAGCTATGGACCCCACACTTGCCTTTTGGTCACTGTGATGATGGGGGTTTAGGCCCCATTGCCACAATGGTCATGGGCTGCTTGCATTGTGGGTGCCACACACATATATGTGTGGCACATGTGCTAGGGGGTCACATTGTATGTTCAAAGTCATGTTCGGTGTTGTAGGCATTTGACACAGCCTACACACGCTTGTCATGGTGGTGGGGGGATGTCTTTATCTTGCATTCCCTAGGTTGTGGTGTGCTTGTTGTGTCATGCATTGTCCATCTTATGAGTGGGGGTGGTAGTAGTGGTAGGCATCCAGCCCCCCCTGGCTAAGGGTGGTAGTAGTGGTAGGCATCCAGCCCCCCCTGGGTGAGGGTGGTAGTAGTGGTAGGCATCCAGCCCCCCCTGGGTGTGGGTGGTAGTAGTGGTAGGCATCCTGCCCCCCTGGCTAAGGGTGGTAGTAGTGGTAGGCATCCAGCCCCCCCTGGCTAAGGGTGGTAGTAGTGGTAGGCATCCAGCCCCCCCTGGGTGAGGGTGGTAGTGGTGGTAGGCATCCAGCCCCCCCTGGGTGAGGGTGGTAGTAGTGGTAGGCATCCAGCCCCCCCTGGGTGAGGGTGGTAGTAGTGGTAGGCATCCAGCCCCCCCTGGGTGAGGGTGGTAGTGGTGGTAGGCATCCAGCCCCCCCTGGGTGAGGGTGGTAGTAGTGGTAGGCATCCAGCCCCCCCTGGGTGAGGGTGGTAGTGGTGGTAGGCATCCAGCCCCCCTGGGTGAGGGTGGTAGTAGTGGTAGGCATCCAGCCCCCTGGGTGAGGGTGGTAGTAGTGGTAGGCATCCAGCCCCCGGGCTAAGGGTGGTGGTAGGCATCCAGCCCCCTGGGTGAGGGTGGTAGTAGTGGTAGGCATCCAGCCCCCCCTGGGTGAGGGTGGTAGTAGTGGTAGGCATCCAGCCCCCCCTGGGTGAGGGTGGTAGTGGTGGTAGGCATCCCGCCCCCCCTGGGTGAGGGTGGTAGTAGTGATAGGCATCCAGCACCCCCTGGGTGAGGGTGGTAGTAGTGGTAGGCATCCAGCCCCCCCTGGGTGAGGGTGGTAGTGGTGGTAGGCATCCAGCCCCCCTGGGTGAGGGTGGTAGTAGTGGTAGGCATCCAGCCCCCTGGGTGAGGGTGGTAGTAGTGGTAGGCATCCAGCCCCTCCTGGGTGAGGGTGGTAGTAGTGGTAGGCATCCAGCCCCCCTGGGTGTGGGTGGTAGTAGTGGTAGGCATCCTGCCCCCCTGGCTAAGGGTGGTAGTAGTGGTAGGCATCCAGCCCCCCTGGCTAAGGGTGGTAGTAGTGGTAGGCATCCAGCCCCCCTGGCTAAGGGTGGTAGTAGTGGTAGGCATCCAGCCCCCCTGGGTGAGGGTGGTAGTGGTGGTAGGCATCCAGCCCCCCTGGGTGAGGGTGGTAGTAGTGGTAGGCATCCAGCCCCCCTGGGTGAGGGTGGTAGTGGTGGTAGGCATCCAGCCCCCCTGGGTGAGGGTGGTAGTAGTGGTAGGCATCCAGCCCCCCTGGGTGAGGGTGGTAGTAGTGGTAGGCATCCAGCCCCCCGGGCTAAGGGTGGTGGTAGGCATCCAGCCCCCCTGGGTGAGGGTGGTAGTAGTGGTAGGCATCCAGCCCCCCTGGGTGAGGGTGGTAGTGGTGGTAGGCATCCAGCCCCCCTGGGTGAGGGTGGTAGTAGTGATAGGCATCCAGCACCCCCTGGGTGAGGGTGGTAGTAGTGGTAGGCATCCAGCCCCCCTGGGTGAGGGTGGTAGTGGTGGTAGGCATCCAGCCCCCCTGGGTGAGGGTGGTAGTAGTGGTAGGCATCCAGCCCCCTGGGTGAGGGTGGTAGTAGTGGTAGGCATCCAGCCCCTCCTGGGTGAGGGTGGTAGTAGTGGTAGGCATCCAGCCCCCCCTGGGTGTGGGTGGTAGTAGTGGTAGGCATCCTGCCCCCCCTGGCTAAGGGTGGTAGTAGTGGTAGGCATCCAGCCCCCCCTGGCTAAGGGTGGTAGTAGTGGTAGGCATCCAGCCCCCCCTGGGTGAGGGTGGTAGTAGTGGTAGGCATCCAGCCCCCCCGGGCTAAGGGTGGTGGTAGGCATCCAGCCCCCCCTGGGTGAGGGTGGTAGTAGTGGTAGGCATCCAGCCCCCCCTGGGTGTGGGTGGTAGTAGTGGTAGGCATCCAGCCCCCCCTGGGTGTGGGTGGTAGTAGTGGTAGGCATCCAGCCCCCCCTGGGTGAGGGTGGTAGTAGTGGTAGGCATCCAGCCCCCCCGGGCTAAGGGTGGTGGTAGGCATCCAGCCCCCCCTGGGTGAGGGTGGTAGTAGTGGTAGGCATCCAGCCCCCCCTGGGTGAGGGTGGTAGTAGTGGTAGGCATCCAGCCCCCCCGGGCTAAGGGTGGTGGTAGGCATCCAGCCCCCCCTGGGTGAGGGTGGTAGTAGTGGTAGGCATCCAGCCCCCCCTGGGTGAGGGTGGTAGTAGTGGTAGGCATCCAGCCCCCCCTGGGTGAGGGTGGTAGTGGTGGTAGGCATCCAGCCCCCCCTGGGTGAGGGTGGTAGTAGTGATAGGCATCCAGCACCCCCTGGGTGAGGGTGGTAGTAGTGGTAGGCATCCAGCCCCCCTGGGTGAGGGTGGTAGTGGTGGTAGGCAACCAGCCCCCCTGGGTGAGGGTGGTAGTAGTGGTAGGCATCCAGCCCCCCTGGGTGAGGGTGGTAGTAGTGGTAGGCATCCAGCCCCTCCTGGGTGAGGGTGGTAGTGGTGGTAGGCATCCAGCCCCCCTGGGTGAGGGTGGTAGTAGTGGTAGGCATCCAGCCCCCCTGGGTGAGGGTGGTAGTAGTGGTAGGCATCCAGCCCCCTGGGTGTGGGTGGTAGTAGTGGTAGGCATCCTGCCCCCCTGGGTAGGGGTGGTGGTGCGCATTCAGGCCCCTGTGTGCATATGTGGCATTGGTGATGGGCATCCCGCCCCTATGGTGCTGCTGTTGCTGGTGTAAGTATATTCAGCATCCCCGTGTATGTGTGTGATGTGTCGTGTACGTGTTGTATGTGTTTTGTGGTTGGTGTCTGGCTTACCTTCTGCGCCGTACGCGTCCGTGCCTGTTCCGGTAGTAGATGTAGAATATTGGTATGATCGGGACGAAGGGATTCATGGTTGGTTCGTGTCGTTCGTCCTTCTCGTTGCTTCGCGTCGTCCTCGTCGCTTCGCCTCGTCCTCGTCGCTCGCGTCGTCCTCGTCGGTGCCGTGTTCGTCTCGTAGCCGTGGATCGTGTTGTGGCGCGAATCGGAGCTTATGTGCGCCTCTCCCGGATGCTTTAACGTGCCGTGCGTAGCGACGGGTTCGGCGCGTACGAGAAGCGCATCGTACTTGTCCGGCCGGACGGGGCTGCATTTTTCCTTCCGTGCGACTCGATTCGGCGTTTCCGGATTCGCCTCGGTCGGAGAACAGGACCTGTTTGGGTGAGTACGGCTCGGCCGGATTTTTTGCTGTTGTGCGCATCGTACTTGCTCGTTCGGTGTGCTGTACGGATCGGTCGGGAAACAGGCTTTCGCATGGCTTTTTTCCCGACCGAATGGTATTGGGTGCGCCTCCGACCGAGATCGGAATCGGCCCCTAAGTGTGCTCTTGGGGTAGGATTTCCCCCCAACTTACTCCTGGCATTTAGCACTAGTTTCTAAAGACAAAATGCACTCTCTTATCCAAAATGTAAGCAAAGATGCATTTTGTGCTAAGAATATAGTACTAAATGCAAAACAACTCAAACAGCAGTATGAGTTGCCCCTCACACTCACTAATTTCGTTGTTTCTGTGCTAATGTTCCCCCAAATTACTCTTAATTAGCAGGTGTAATCATATAATTATCAATAATTCTGCAGAATTGCAAAAATATTCCTATTCTTACGCCATAATTAAAATTACTCCCAGGCCTACTCAATTCCCTTTTAGCATTGATCATCTCTGATACCAGTAGATTAAAGAATGGAAAAGAGCAGGATGCTTGCCAAAATGATGGATCATCAACACATCTCAGTGTTTTGTAAAGGAAAAAGAAATAGGGAAATATGGAAACTTATTATATTTGAATTGAAGAAAGGCAGCTGATTAGAAACCATCAAAAGTAAAACAGGGTTGTCTTTTGGCCATGTTTGCTCTTTAGTAATACCATGTACATACATGTTATTTAGCAGGCAGAAATATGAATGCATTAGCTGAGAATAGTGGGAGCCTTGAACGTGATAATCTCCTTCATTGAGATGATATGAAGGCAGCTCCTAGCCCCTGCGATATGTCTGACAGGGTCGCCTTTTGGCTAGGTTTGCATTATGGAAGTACCATATGCATACATACATAGATAGATACAGGGTATTTAGTGTGCAGAGATGTGAATGCATAAGCGGAGAAAAGTGGTAATCTTGAAAGTGATTCTCTTCTTCCTTTAGATTACATGAAGAGAGCTCTAGCTGTTTTTTCTAAGCCTGGGTAGAATTTCAATTATCCCAGAGTAATCAGAATAATTTCAGTGATTCCGCATTACTCTTTGATGTGGAATTACCGATAACGCAATTACACCCGCTTGCATAAATAAGATTAATTCGGGGGGAGAATCCTACAGTGAGAGCACATTTAGCAAGCATGAATGGCTGCTCATGTTGCTGTTTATGTTCTGTTGCATTTAGCACTATTTTCTAGGTGCAAAATGCATTCCCACATCCATTTTGGATGCAAGAGTGCATTTTGTACTCTGAAAACTGCTCTGAATGTCGGGGGTAAGTTGAGGGAAAATCATACCCCAAATGCACATTTAGCGAGCACGAGCAGCCACTTGTGCTTGCTGTTTATGTTCTGTTGATTTTAGTGCTGTTTCTTAGCGCAATATGCATCCTTACATCCATTTTGGACATGAGGGGGCAATTTTTTCTAAGAAACTAGATCGAGATGCAGAATTAATCTTCTTGCATATAGTCCATATAATCTTCCTGAATTTTGGGGTAATTCTGCATGATTATGTTACACTGAATTATATGAGTTATGCCGACCCCTAATCTTTTCTCTAGATATCAACTATTGGCATTGTGTCCAGGCCGGAGAACTATCGCCCGATTTCCCTTCTGCCATTTTTTAGCCAAAGTAACAGAATCTTATGTGAACGCATTTTGATGCAGTATTTGGAGTCTCACTCCCTACTGGACCCATCTCAAAATGGCTTCCGTCCTAAGCACAACACAGAGTCAGCCTTACTAGCTGTTACAGAGCAACTAAGAGCCTCTATGGATGAGGGCAACTTGACTGCGCTCATCCTGCTTGACTTCAGCGTGGCCTTTGACACGGTCTCACATAGCATTTTGATCCATCAGCTGCGTGATAAAGGGGTCAAGGGTAGAGCCCTTGATTCGTTTGCTTCTTTTTTGCGTGACAGGTCTTTTCAGGTCATCTCTCCTCCCTTCCACTCACAGACTCACCCGCTGTGCTGTGGTGTCCCTCAGGGGTCGGCGCTGAGTCCGACCATGTTCAACATATATGTTCGTCCGCTGGCCTTGTTGGCCTAAACTCATAATATTCGTTTGGTATCATATGCGGATGATACGCAACTGGTCTTTTCCTGCACCAAGGATTCCAGCCAGGACGTGGCTAAATTCGAGGAGGATCTGGCAGCCATAGCGGGCTGGATGGAGGCGAACTGTCTTCAGCTAAATTCATCTAAAACTGAGATCCTCCTACTAGGCAGAGACTCCCATCTCTGGGGCAACAATTAGTGGCCGCCGAAGATGGGTACTCCCCCTGTGCCTAAAGCCTCGGTAAAGAACCTCGGTATTCGGTTGGACAGCGCCCTCTCTTTTGAGGAGCATGCCAAGACTGTGGCAGGGTCTTGCTTTGGCATTCTACGTGGCCTCAAACCTATTCTGGGTCTGTTTGACCCCCACACGCGCCAACTGGTTATGCAAGCCACGATCCTGGTGAGGTTGGATTACTGCAACAGCCTCCTGCTCGGTGCTAATAAATGTGTGACCAACAGGCTCCAACGCACCATGAACGCGGCAGCTCGCATTTTATTTGCACTGCCTAAGTGTAGTTCAGTTTCAGGTGTGCTGCGTCGACTCCATTGGTTGCCCGTTGAGCAAAGAATCCAGTTCAAAGCACTCTGTGCTACTCACAAAATACTAGCGGGCTCTGGCCTGCTGATTCTCAGTGACCTAGGTCATTACTACATTCCTTTGCGTGCTCTGCAGATCAACACCTGATGCAAGTGCCTCGTTTCCGTAGAGTCAGAGCCGGAGGCCGGTCATTCAGAGTCTTGGCTCCTACTCTGTGGAACTCGATGCCTCTCTCTATTAGAAACATCCCCAATCTCCTGGCGTTCAGAAAGGCAGTAAAGACATGACTGTTTCAGTAGTAGAATCATCTCTTCCACCTTCTTCTCGACTTTTAGCGCTGGGACGTCCCTTTACTGGGACAGCCATGCGCTCTACAAATCGCCTAACATAACATAACATAACTCTAGAGCTTGTATTGAAGCGGTCTGCCAGCATACACAGGTATAGAAAAAAGTGTTGCAGGTACTTGTGGACACACGGCAAAAAGAGTGCTGTGTCTCCACTTGTCTCGATTACTCTGCCTCTTTGTATTGGCTGATCCTCAATCTTCCACCGAAGCCCATGGGACCAGAAATGACAGAACATCAACGAAAGAGATATAAACAAAAAGATTCCAGAGAAAATCTTGAGGATCTTTTACAAAGGAGGAACGCCATCCATATCCACTTCATCTAGAATAGTTTGCACTGAAAATCCATGTCCAAAAACATCAGGAGGCAGCGCCTATAAAAAGAAGGCATTTGCAAGTGGAATTGAGAACAACATCAGACGTCAAAGCATATAACATGGCTTCTAAACATCACTGGATGAGTTTTAGCCCAAGGGGACAGGGATTGTCAAATTGACTTTATTAGAAAGAAGCATTATTAATGGAAATTAAATGAAATGTTAATATTTTTGTGATATATCATATTTATTGACTGAGCATGTTTTGTTAGTTTGGTATGATTTTCTCTGTTTCATACCATTTGCCTGTAACCCATTTTTGAAGCTGGACTTGGTTTTGCTAAGCATTTATTCAAATGAAACAAATTTAGTATTCCTCAGAAAAAAACAACAATTTTTGCTGCCACAAATCTTTTTGTTTTTAGGACTACTGTTTTTCAGACATTTACTAGAATTTTGTGTCAGAGTCAACCTCCCAGACCTTGCATCTTTTTTGCAAGCGAACTATACCAAACATATACGTATTAAATCCCTTTGTTTCCGGCTATTGCATGCTAATGTCAAAACCTTACAGAATAAATGGCAGCACCAAGAACTTTATTGTAATCAAAAAGTCAGTATTGAAGAGTTTTTTGCATTTGCTGTTTTACTTAAATTTAAAAACATTTAGGACTGACGTGCGCCAAGACCTTTTGATTTTCCTAAAATGTTTTTCATAATATACTGTAATAGCTTTCATCCAGCACTTTTCATACACTGATCGGTTACTGTGTCATTCACACATTTCCTCCACCCACTACAGTACACAGCATAGGGCAATGAGTCAGCTCACTAAAGTCATTAGCTAACTTCACTGTGAGTGACTGCATTCTGCCTTTTCACGAGGAGCACCTCTATACCAGTGGCGGCTGGTGGAATTAGAAACTGGTGACGCATATGCAGAACGAATCACCGTATGCGAGCGAGCGCAGCGAGCGAGCCCGACGGCAATAAGGGGGGTTCGGGGGGGGGGTTCTCCCCCGTGAAGAATTTTTTTAAAAATTGGCATCTTTTTGGTGCGATTTTCAGCACTATTTCTGTGATAACTGGACTAAAAATGCAGTTCTTCTAGGCATTCATAAAAGAAAACTCATACATTATTTCAGAGAATTTCTGGGTTGCCAAGCAAGTCTGACTTCTGAAGAGGGCTAGGGTACTAAGCAAGACTGCTTTGGCTCTACCCTTTCCAATAGAAAACACTAGTTAGCGATGTGAACAAGTTCAATGGACAAACCTGGGGTCTAGGGAGAGTCCCTCTCCTGAGAAAGAAATTTAAAAAAGATTGGCAAATGGTGCATTTTAAAGCAAATGAATGCAGCGATAAAGCAAGGCTTACTAAGCAGTGGGAACGTATAGTCTTGAAATATTAAACACATTAAAAACTGCCCCGTATCTTGCATTAATTTGTTCGACAGTTACTGTAATATGTAAATTGTTCTGCATGACAACTTTAGCCCTTTAAAATGTATGCTTGCCCAGTGTCTTGCACTGCATGCAGCATTAACTTTGGAAAAATATGCTCTAACCAGACTTCGGGAAGCACCCACAGCTGCTGGCTGTAACCAGTCATATAGAAATATGTGCAGACAGGTCTTTAAGTGAGATGAAAAAAGTGGGTGCTCCCTATAAAGGAACATGCCAAATACATTTCTGTGATTCCCATAGTGTGCCATCAGACCGGTATTTTGGTTTCTCTCTGAGATGTAATTTTATCCAGATAAGTGGCACAGCAACTGACATATGCCTAAAGCCTGTCAGTATGATTGGCTTTGTCACTGGGTGTTAGCTGTTTAAGATAAATGAGTAACAACAATGATTTCTTATAAATAATGTTTAATTAACATTGAAAAATTAAAATCTAAAATATAGCATCAGTTTTCTTACCTTTAACACTGGTGTTTGCTGGGTTGGAGCCGGGGTGAAAGAGCAGCAGAGGAGGTTGGAGCCTCTTGTTCTTCGCCCAAAAATTGCCCAAAAATTAGGTAATAGTTGTCAGGCTTTACCAGGTGCTGAAAATAAAAATATCGATACCAAAGGGGATGATGGACGGAGCGTTAGAGCAAATCAAACACTCACCCCCAGTCAACTGATCTGGGTTTAATCCATCATCATTCTTTAGCTCACTCCACCACCCCAGTTCAGACATGGCCATATGCAAATCAGTCTGACCCTGTGCCTCATGGGAACAGTCCAGCCCGAACTGCCAAGCCATGTCTTCCCTGGACCGGAAACAAGCATCCTGGGACTGGTTTCGGGTTCAAAACCCTCATCAGCCAGGCTATCTTGAATCCAGTGGCAAAGTGAGCAAGGGACCCACGTCTGGGCATAACCTGCCAACTTAGGGCGAACAAAGCGATACCAAAGGGGATGATGGACGGAGCGTTAGAGCAAATCAAACACTCACCCCCAGTCAACTGATCTGGTTTTAATCCATCATCATTCTTTAGCTCACTCCACCACCCCAGTTCAGACATGGCCATATGTAAATCAGTCTGACCCTGTGCCTCATGGGAACAGTCCAGCCCGAACTGCCAAGCCATGTCTTCCCTGGACCGGAAACAAGCATCCTGGGACCGGTTTCGGGTTCAAAACCCTCATCAGCCAGGCTATCTTGAATTCAGTGGCAAAGTGAGCAAGGGACCCACGTCTGGGAAACCCTGCCAACTTAGGGCGAACAAAGCGATAAAAAGGGGATGATGGACGGAGCGTTAGAGCAAATCAAACACTCACCCCCAGTCAACTGATCTGGGTTTAATCCATCATCATTCTTTAGCTCACTTCCACCACCCCAGTTCAGACATGGCCATATGCAAATCAGTCTGACCCTGTGCCTCATGGGAACAGTCCAGCCCGAACTGCCAAGCCATGTCTTCCCTGGACCGGAAACAAGCATCCTGGGACCGGTTTCGGGTTCAAAACCCTCATCAGCCAGGCTATCTTGAATCCAGTGGCAAAGTGAGCAAGGGACACACGTCTGGGCATACCCTGCCAACTTAGGGCGAACAAAGCGATACCAAAGGGGATGATGGACGGAGCATTAGAGCAAATCAAACACTCACCCCCAGTCAACTGATCTGGGTTTAATCCATCATCATTCTTTAGCTCACTCCACCACCTCAGTTCAGACTTGGCCATACGCAAATCAGTCTGACCCTGTGCCTCATGGGAACAGTCCAGCCCGAACTGCCAAGCCTTGTCTTCCCTGGACCGGAAACAAGCATCCTGGGACCGGTTTCGGGTTCAAAACCCTCATCAGCCAGGCTATCTTGAATCCAGTGGCAAAGTGAGCAAGGGACCCACGTCTGGGCATACCCTGCCAACTTAGGGCGAACAAAGCGATACCAAAGGGGATGATGGACGGAGCGTTAGAGCAAATCAAACACTCACCCCCAGTCAACTGATCTGGGTTTAATCCATCATCATTCTTTAGCTCACTCCACCACCCCAGTTCAGACATGGCCATATGCAAATCAGTCTGACCCTGTGCCTCATGGGAACAGTCCAGCCCGAACTGCCAAGCCATGTCTTCCCTGGACCGGAAACAAGCATCCTGGGACCGGTTTCGGGTTCAAAACCCTCATCAGCCAGGCTATCTTGAATCCAGTGGCAAAGTGAGCAATGGACCCACGTCTGGGCATACCCTGCCAACTTAGGGCGAACAAAGCGATACCAAAGGGGATGATGGACGGAGCATTAGAGCAAATCAAACACTCACCCCCAGTCAACTGATCTGGGTTTAATCCATCATCATTCTTTAGCTTACTCCACCACCCCAGTTCAGACATGGCCATATGCAAATCAGTCTGACCCTGTGCCTCATGGGAACAGTCCAGCCCGAACTGCCAAGCCATGTCTTCCCTGGACTGGAAACAAGCATCCTGGGACCGGTTTCGGGTTCAAAACCCTCATCAGCCAGGCTATCTTGAATCCAGTAGCAAAGTGAGCAAGGGACCCACGTCTGGGCATACCCTGCCAACTTAGGGCGAACAAAGCGATACCAAAGGGGATGATGGACGGAGCGTTAGACAAATCAAACACTCACCCCCAGTCAACTGATCTGGGTTTAATCCATCATCATTCTTTAGCTCACTCCACCACCCCAGTTCAGACATGTCCATATGCAAATCAGTCTGACCCTGTGCCTCATGGGAACAGTCCAGCCCGAACTGCCAAGCCATGTCTTCCCTGGACCGGAAACAAGCATCCTGGGACCGGTTTCGGGTTCAAAACCCTCATCAGCCAGGCTATCTTGAATCCAGTGGCAAAGTGAGCAAGGGACCCACGTCTGGGCATACCCTGCCAACTTAGGGCGAACAAAGCGATACCAAAGGGGATGATGGACGGAGCGTTAGAGAAAATCAAACACTCACCCCCAGTCAACTGATCTGGGTTTAATAAATAAAAATATAACAATTTATTTTTGAAACATTAGGATAACCAAACAAAGACTGGGGGAAAAAAACGTAACGCTCTAATTTTTACCTTGCAGTGTGCATGCAGCTCTTAGATGACAGTTAATAGCTCACTGTTGTATGTTAGGATTTTAACTTACAAACTGCAAGTAACAAAAGGATCTCTCTGACAAAAGCAGTGACTCACTGACCTATTTACATCATGTGCATTTTGTGATCTGCATCAGGTACATGTTCTTTGCAGCAGGGGCACTATAACCTGCCTCTGCGCTACCTTCCCATGAGTCAAAACTTCCACTAGACAAAACTCTGATGATCTCTCTCTAGGAAAAACATTAACCATCAGCGTTATCATGACATTTTTATTGTTTCTGAAAATTGCTAGAGGCCAGGAAGGTGGTAGCGAGTGCTTTTAGAACCATAATATACTTGCAATGCAATATACTTGCAACTCCATTCAAATTACGCACTAGACAAACCCAGTTGCACAGTTTATTACCCACTGATATGGCAAGGACCACGTCAATTAGCTTGTTGAAATCCAAAGCCAGCAGACCGTTAAGGACATCCACTTATGTGCCTTTTGTTAGTAGAAAGGGCATATGGGAAGCCTGTCAGCTGCGGGGTGCCCGGCTGGAAACCAGGACTGGATCCTAGTGTTTGTGATGGCATGGATTCATTTAGTAACGTGACCTGCAGACTGAGAAGCAGTCTGAAAACTACTGTGCTCCGAAATGTACATTGCCCCTGTTTGTATTGCCTCATAATATGCAGCCACCTCCGGAATACATTGGTGCTGCACGTATTTATTTGCATTGCAGTGGCAGCGTAGGTAGTGGCGCGCCGTCGACCGCGGGTGACCCCTCGAGTTATTTGAATCAAGTAGTTTTTGAAATTATACCGCGCCCTGGCTGGTTGTGACCTATGTGGGTCAGCACATTGCAGCAGTGCAGCACCCTTGGCTTTAATTTGTTTGAAATTGACAAGTTTAAATTTAGTAATTGTTTAATCTAACAAGTCAGCTGGGGAATTCTCAGACGCAACAGTTTTATGTCTGTTTATTCGTGGACTGTCTGAAACTAAACATACTGCAGCCATGAAGTGGGTGACACAAAAATGAAGACTGTCAGAAAATGTATATTTTAGTATTCAGCCTCTCTGTCTCACAACTGATCTCGCGGTTCGGTGGTAACATACCCACCTGCTTTTGCGCATTTACTGGCCTTGATGAGGGGCACCAAATTTCATGTCAGCCACTATCCCACGCCCGCCGATGTGTTTGCACATTCCAACGACACCATTTATAGAAAACAACATAACTAACAGACACGTGCTCTCGAAGAGCCCACGTGAAATCAATGTGGGTCTTCCCAGAGCCTCTTTGGGCCTTTGTGATTAGTTTGCTCCTGTTCAAGCACACGGGCCTATTTGAAACTTGCATCGACACGCGAGGGCCTAAGTGGCACTATTTATAGCCCCTCCTCCTACATTCTCTTGATTTGAAGAATTAATTCATCACAACCCACGAAGCTTAAAATACAAGGGTAACATGCAAAATTAAGAAAAAAGACTTCACAACCGGAACGCTGTAATGGGAGGGATGTTCACTAGACAAGCATGAATCACATCATTTCAAAGTACTGTGATGAGTATGCAGTGCTCCTACTCTATGGCTTTGAAGCGGAGTCGCGAGCCTTCACGTGCATTAAGGATGATCGCTGCAACATTTCGCAGCCTTCAGACACATTCAGCACCCGGGTGCACTCCTTGCCTACGCACTGTGGCGAGTGACGCTGCGGCGGCGCTACAGTTCAGGAGAGTCGAGTCACATGTTTTGCACACATTTATGCGCGGAGAGAGAGATCCCAGCTTCAGTTAACTTAACGGCTGCGGCTCGCCTGGATCAGGGTAATCGGCTGCAGCAGCAACGGAGGCGCAAACATGCTTCTGAGGAACTTGTGCAAATAGACAAAAGCCACGTCTGCCAACTGTTTGTACCAACTACGTATACACACAGTTATACAGCACTGCATCCATCAACAATGACGCAACGCATTTACGGAATTACGGACGCATTTAAATCATGATTAAATAAAAAAATCACGGATTCCGATTCTTACTTTAATAACATCAATTTATCTGAGTGATCAGCCGGATGGGATCTAAGAGTAGAGCGAGCAGCGAGGTTTGATCCCAGGGCTTAGTACGTCAGCCACGAGCTCGAGCACTGCAGTCAGCAGCAACTAGCAAAGCTGAACACGAGGTGTCGTGTGGCCGCGGTGATGCCTGCTGCGAGCCTGAGTGCGACGAGACGTGTCACGTCACCACAGAAATGGCCAATCACTGTCTACATTGGCTTCACATAAGCCACAGTGATTGGCCATACAACGCTGGCTTCTCCAAGCAAGTGCGGCAGTGCCACCCCACCCACGTGCGCCAATAGCCCAGAGACTGCGCGGTGTCTCGAGACTCAGCCAATCCAGACGCTGCATTAGCAGCGCCAGGATTGGCTAGAGCAGGGATGCTCCCTGCCCATAGGAGACCGGGGGTTGCTGCATGAAGCAACCCTCGGTCTCCTAAGGGAAGGCTAGTAGTGCGCATGTTCGGGCTGGTCCTAAAAAGGACCAGCCCAAAACGGAACATGCGCACTATTTGCTGCTGCGCTAGCCTGCAGGCTGTCAGTCAAACTCAGTACACTTCGCACTGCTGCCGCAGCCCCACCCACCCCCTTAGCGTCCGATTGCCTCGGGCATGGCCCGAGGCTCAGCGTCAGTGAGCCGCTGCCGCGACTCGCGACGCGAGTATGTATTTTTAATGAATGTATTTTTATTTAATGAATAACGATGAATTTCTGGACGGTCGTGGTTAGTGGGGCAATGCCCCGGCGCCCCAATGGACGCACCGCCACTGCTCTATACACAAAGTAGTTCCTTTCAGTGCCAGGGACTCCTAAGGCAATATGTGCTTTTTAAGACCAAGAAAAATTGTTGGATATATCTTGGTTTTATCCAGTAAAACTTCTGAGGAGGAGAATCTCAATATATATACTGTCTTCTCTATTTTATTGTGGCAATCTTTGCAAGAAGGTGGATCATTTAATAATGCAACTCATCAAGCATGGATATACCTGAAACCTTAACCGCTCGTCATCCTAAAAAATAGACATGAGGCTGCAGTGATCATCCAACAATTAACTTTCAGGCACACTTGCAATATCTCAGTGGGTACACATATTCTACATAGTCACTTCAGAGGAGATGTGGTTTAGAGGCTGGAGCTGTTAAAAATGAGAAGTTGCTTCCTATCTAGGTTCGCCCTATTTACATACCAATACATGAAACAATAGTTGGTAGAACCATATGGCATCTCAGTCTGTGGACACCACACAATTTCATCCAATATACAAGCTGCTGTCTTTTTTACACACTATGACCTTGTCCAACTTCATCTTTGTCTTACGGAATTAGTCTTGTAACTGACGCCTTTCTTCAAGGGGGAAGACCAGGCTATTTCTTTACTTCAAAAAACAAGAGAGATAACTTTAGTTATTTTAAATGTATCCGCTTTTGTCATTACTATGTTATGCAAACCACAATAGTTAACACCTTGCCTGCGGCAGGAATTCCAGTCCGGTGCTGGACATTCCAATCGCGGGTGTGGTCGTGACAGAACCATGCCGTCATGAGCACAGCCCAACCGTGACTCATGACGGCATGGTTCCGTCACAAGCATCGAAGGGGTTAACCAGTTCTAAGCGAAACTTAATTGTCCTGTCAAATATTAATGACTGGCACTAGTAAAGGGTTAGAACTTTAATGTTAAAGCAGCAGTGTGCAAGTTTACATACATTTAAACTACTCTATTATGAGGCATATGATGTAATGTTATCTATTGGATAATGGAATATCTTCCAGAGTCTGTGGTTTGCAGAGATATAGCAGTACATATTTTAGGTATCCCTACCCTAATCTCAATAGGGGGTGACAATCTTAGGGCCTTATTACGAGTTTAGCAGGATTCATCTGGGACCGCCACCGCGGCAGTCCCTGGAAGACTGCCAAGCCTGTGGTGAACCCACCAGCCTGGTTACGTGTTAAATCCAGGGCAGGCTGGCGGTGCAGTGGCGGGTATGTTAGGCTCATACGAGAGCCTAAACAGCATACTGCTACCATGAGAGAGCCTGCAGCTCGTATGTGCACAGTGTGGCATGCACCATGTCGTGCATTCCATCCAGTGCACGCACAATGGTTCAATTGTAGGGGGGACAACATGTGCCCCCTACACACATCCCCATGTCCAGATTCACCTGGGGGCCCTGTTCGGGCCCCCTTACCTGCATTTCTGCCACCCTTTTCATGTGGTGTCACCGCCATGAAATGGGTGGTGGAAATGCAGGTCGTAATATGCTCGGTGGTGCTGGCATTGTCACCGCCAGCATATTCAGCCCCTTTACAGACAACCACTGCAGCGGGATCGCGGCGGTCTTGTGGTGGTCCCACCTCCACCATAGTAATACGTGGTCGGACCCCTGGGGTGGTGGCGGTCGGACCGCCACCACAAGTACGACGGTTCCAGTACCACTGTACTCGCAATAAGGCCCTTAGTGTGGTATCAGATATCAAATTTGCAATCACATTTTAATTCTATCAATCAATTGCTTTGTAATCTAATTACAGGTGAGAGAGTTCATGTTTTAAGTTTCCTACATTTCTCCCCTGATATTCAGGTGCAGTCCCAGCCTACTGTCAGGTTTTTATTTATCCTTTGGTTAAAGGAGATTGGATAGAGCATTACATTACGTCCATGCACACGATATCTCCCCTTTTCACTTCTTATCATTTTGTGGTAGGGACTCTCTTGTTACACGAATAGCACATTTTGGGTTGGATGTTGACTGTCAGAGGTATAGTTCCCCTAGTCAGGTTACAATCTGCTGTAGGCCTGTGCACAAGTTTATTACTCTTACAAAGTTCTGCATAGTTCATAGAGCTTCCCAAGATCCCTTGCGGACGTCAAGCGTAGTGTTACTCTTGCGAGTGTTAGTTGCTCCTGAAACAAACGAGCCTTTTTCCTGCGAACGCTGTGAAATCGCACGTAAGAGCACAGCTTAGCTTTTCCTTGCAAGTGACTCAACACTAGCAAGGCAAAAAAAACATATAATTTTACACTTGCATGCAAAATGTTGAAATCAGGAATTATTTGATATTAAGTCATTGTGAAGGTCTCGATTTTCATGTAAAAGCCCAACTCACTTAAACCTCTGCAGCCTTAGCGTATTTTCATAGTTTTTAGAGAATGGAGCTTGAGAAAAAATATAAACCTGACAAATTCTTAGTCTGCTCGGTCGTGCAGTGCCTCTTTCCAAAGCCTTTTGCTATAGGTGTTATATATCCAGATCCCTAATCCTGCAAGGATACAATAGTGTTGAAAAGTGGATTATTGGTAGGGGCAAATGTAGGTCTGCCACTGGCAATAAGGCCACTAACACATGATAGGACTCAGCATAGGTCTTAGAAAATTATTCCCATGCTCAACCCTTGGTAACGTGGCTGCGAGCAGACAGGCTTAACTTCAAAGACAGGTATGTAAAGCATTTAAAAACACCAATTCAGTACATAATTAAGACACAACACATAATAAAAATCCAACACCAATTTATAAAAATAGGAAATATTTTTATCTTTAAAATGACACCAACATGACAAAAATCCAATGTAGGGAACCGGAGATATGAATTTTCAAAGATTTAGCAAAATATAGCACTTAGAAGATTATAGCACCATATTGGGATACCTGCTCGCGATAGACAGGGTCAAAGTTTCAGGCCGACCGCGATGGAGCCCTGGGCGACTACAGCTCGCGGCAGGTCCCGGTCTCAGTTTCTACCTTCACACTTAGAAACTTTTCTGGAGCTTTTCTCCCCGAGGTCCCTCGAAGCTCCCAGCCAGTCCGGATTCGGTGAGGGTTCGCCGGATTGCCTTTCGACGAGCTCCCGGTCAACTTCCCTGGAGCGGACTTAGAAACTTTTTCTTTAGCGCTTCAGCGGGGCAACCCAGGAGCCCAGGCCGACACGCGATGGAAGGCAGGCGGCTTGGCTCTCGCGGTTGCTCCCGGTCACCTTTTCTACGAGCGGACTTAGAAACTTTTCTGGAGCTTTTTCTCGCGGGGTCTCTAGATGCTCTTCATGTAGCCGGATCCGGTGAGGGTTCGCCGGCTTCAGATTTCTTCTAGTCCCGGTCAAACTCTGGAAGTTGGACCGACAGAGCTTTTATTGGGACTAACCTGGGTGGCTTGGCCAACTCGCGGTTGAAGGAAGGTGGCTTGGCTGACCAGGTTGAGTCGGTCCCTCTATGGAGCTTTTTTTCAAAGTTCCTCCAAAGTTCTCCAAACTTCTTGAACTTCTTCCTGAAGTTCCTCAAAGGGTCCCAAAGTGTCTCAAACTCACTCCAAGGGTCTGGAAGCTCCAAGATGGTCCTTGAAAGTTGAGGACTTCAGTTCCCACAATCCACTTGGACGTCACCCTTACAAATCCACTGGTAGTTCTCCAAGGTGCAGATTTAGTTGGTGATGTTCCAGATGAGCTCTTTTAACCTGTAGCTTTCAGGGAGTCCACTCTTTAGTTCCTTTTCAGCAAGATAATCCACAGGGCTGTAGTTTCAGATGGTGCAGTCTTCAGAGGTCAGGCCTTAGAAATCTATGCACAGCAAAACCTCTCAGCTTGGCAATGTCTTGCTTCAGTAAGTTTCAAGCAGCAGATCTGAGAGGCTCTGCCCCTCTCAGATACTTATTCAAAGGTCTCTGGGTCAAGCAGGAGGTCACTGCTGACTAATGGGAGCAGGGTAACTCCTCAAAAATATGACCACATCCTGTAGAGTGTGGCATTATTTTTCCCAGAGTGCATCAAATCTTCCAAATCCATAATGGCTGATTTTCCAGCAAGGAGGTAAGAGCTGGCTAAACACACCCCTAGGATGGCTAATTTACTTAGACTCTCCTCCCTGCATCTGCTCATATCTTCCTTAATCCTACCATCTGCCTAAGGTGGGAAGTTCAGAGTTGTAAATGACACTTTTCTCTGCTCTCCTCTTTGATGAACATAGTTTACGACTCCTCCCCCTGGCCTGGCATTCCTATGGAACAGCACACTGCCCTGCCAGCAGAGCTGGTTGACCCCAGGGGCTCTTTATCACCTCTTCAAGGCAGCCTGGCTAATCCACTTAACTCTGACCAATCAGGGCAGACCACTGGAAGGCTGAATTTGGACTTACAAACAAGAAAGTCTTATAACTTCTTGTATGTACACTTTAGGAGAAATTCAACAATATCATATTGTGGAATTTATTAATACCATTCGGGAAGTCTTTGAATGGCACTTCTAGCCCTCTCCTATCAAGAGTTATTAATCAATAACTTCCTACCATGTTAACCTATGTAGCAGGGGATTTGCAATGGGAAAAATGACTTGGGCCATTTTTCCAGCACCAGGACTTACAAAAACATATTTTATAAGTACTTTGCTTATAATTACAGGACCCCCACCCCATGGGACAACTAGGGGAGACTTTAGGGGTTCTGAATCTGTAAAAATATTGCAGATCCTCCCTCCACAGTGCTCCTAGCATCAAAATCGAATTTGGGCAGCACTTTATCACAATGTGGGGAGTGAAATGTGAAATTTCACTTAACCCAGGGCATATAAAACTCATTTTACAAGGGTGTACCTTATAAATATCTGACCCCCACCCCTGGGACACCTAGGGGAGACCCTGGGGGTTCCTAATATGCCAAAACATTGTAGGTTATCCATTTTTAAGTGCCCCAAACCCCAAAGTCGAGTTTGGGCACAATTTACTTTTTAAAAGGAGTCCTGGTACCCAGGGCTGCTTTTAAACTGACCTCAGGATTCAGCAGTGCACACATGCAAGTGCAAAAAGAGCTGCTGGCCTCTGAACTGCCATGCCCTAGGGTACTAGGGACTTCTAGGTAGTTTCAATCCCCCTGCCCTATTAAATACTAGGGGCTTATAGGGTAGGTCATGCCAATCACAGGGGTACCCCACCATACCATTGTGTACCCTAGTGTATGTAGGTGTTTTAACTGTATTCTAATGTGTCTCTTTCAGCATAGCACTGGCCCTGGGCCTGGTTAGGCAGAGACCAGGGTCAGTCCAAGTCAGTTACCACCAGTATCAGTCAGCAAAAAGTTGGGGGGTGCCCAGGGCACAGGATGACTTTGCAACAAATAGCTTGTGAGATTAAACACTATATGAGCTGGAGCCAGTCGCTTAAAGAGACAGAGCCATAAAAGAAGGAGAAGAGAGGGTTCAGCAGTCAGTGAGAGGCACCCAGCCTTCTCTCAAAGCCTCAACTAAGCTCCTCTGTCCAGAAACCATAACTGTTAAGTGAAAATAATTTGTTAGTTTGTAAATCATTGAGTTCTCTTAGTGGCCTGGGTATGTTCTCCCTGGCAATGAACACCTCTCTGTACAGCAGACTAACTGCAGCACAATTAGAGCCAGATGTATCAAAGGGTTTTACCCATTCTGTGTCTATGGGAAAATGTGTTCATACATATGGCCCTTAGTGCGTGGATTAAAACTGCTTTCAGTAATAGCAGGGACCGCTAACTTCTTCATATTAGCGGAGTCTGAATTGAAAATTCTCTACTGAAGCATCATTACAACGCAGTGCAATTTATCTCGGTGCAAAATCATAAAGGCTGCCATTTTGATAATAGCTGCTTCCTGATTGGATAAGAAGTGTCAATTGGCAGTTACTGTTTACTATTGCCTCTCTGCAACGGTCTACATGGTGATGATATTATGAATGTGTTTCTCCTAAATCTGGTCCTCGAAAAACAGCATAGTGCCTAGACACTGCCTGGCAGAAAATAAAGGGGATCATATAGACCCCAGCAAACAACCCGGTAATCAGTGGACATGGCCTCTGCTCCTCTAAGGAGGACCTCCCTTCAAATTTAGAGACAGGCAGGCAGGCAGCTCTACTGCCGATATTGAACTTTGTCAAGAAGAAGCCATGTTTGTTATACATGCTCGGCAGAGGTATTTGTTTTTCAAGAAAAAACTCCCAAAGAGGGGCTCTGGGTGTTTAAAAAAATGGCCCTGGTGCGCATGTATTTCTGTATTTTTCTCCTGGTGTGTGTGGGTCATTGTGTGATTTCCTCAGCTGGACCTCCCCTGCCTCGCAAGGTGGCCCCAGCAGCAGGGTCGGACTGGCCGTACCGGGCATCGGGCGTTTCCTCTGGAGGCTGGAAGGGTGGGGGACAGTTTTGTAGTGGTGGGGTCCGGTTTTGTTGCTGGGGGCTGGTTTTGCAGTAGTGCTGCAATATCGGCCCCCAGTAACAAAAGCAGCAGTGCTTCACACTTGCAACCCCCCTCCCCCACACACTGCTGGGGGCTGGTTCGACAAAATTGCCAGGGCTGCTTTGAGTTCCCAGTCCGGCCCTGCCCAGCAGGGAAATATAGTGGTGGGCAGGATGACCGATAATATGACCGTGTGGCCAAGGGGCCATTTCCGATGGTGGAGCCAGGAGAGGCTCTGTCGTTGGAAACCCTGCAGTTTCTCCACAGCCAAATGGGGCAGTCTGTCTGCAGTTTGTCAGGGTGGGAGCACTGCTGTTTTATGGCTGTATTACTACTTCCCTTAACTCTAAATGACCCCATAAGTTATATATTTGGACAGTAATTGAAATACAAATTTGGATAACACAGGGGTCAAACGAGGAGTACTCTGGAAGAAATAAATACAATTTCATGATCACCATTCGGCCAATACGATTTATGTGTGTTATTCATAATCCTTATTTAAAAAAAACTTAAGGTCATGGCCTGCAAAAATAGAAACATGTTCCATAGTCTGAGGGGTCAGGGGTGGACTGTAATCACATTATCTACAGGAAAATGGCTCAGCCAAGTAACTTATCTTCAAGCTGTAAAAATGTTTAGAACTACTTGTATCATTTTAATTTTTTATGATTAAGAATCGCTACTTGTTTCAATGAGGCCAAATATAAACCACTGCAGTGTTAGAGCTCGCTGCTTCTCCGAGGGGCTCAAATTCCCATACCAGTGCGAATAGGTTTTCACAAAAATAAATGGCAGCATGGCCATCATTAGTTTTCTGGTCATGCTAAAACCTACTGAGAGATATAAAACCATAATACTTACAACATGTATTATATAGTTATCTCTTCCCTGTTACTCTAAGAAGTTATTAACATGCTGAACGCCATGATATCTGGGGGGGAGGGGTGGCCTTTCTCATGCAGCTGGAAAACCATATTTAAGTTTCTTTTCTTCTCCTCTTTCATTGTTCTCACCCGTAAAAAAATATTTTGCCTTCTACCACCATTGATAGACATAAGTTTCCCTCTGCTGTAAGGTTATATGAAAAGGGGTGAGAATAGCTGCGGAGGACAAGGACTAATAACTCAGCACAATTTAAAAACAAGCACTGATTATTTTTAAATATGTTTGGCACTGGCTGCCAGCTTTTGGCTTTGTCAATGCTTGTTTTCTACTGTTATGGATTTTGTAAAACTTTACTGATGAAGGAGGTTGTGATCCCTCGCCAAAAAATGGCTAAAAGCTTAAAAAATGCTTTTTGTTTGAAAAAAACACACATTTCCATAGCACTACCTGGCAGTGAATGGGACTACTTAGGGCCTGATTACGATTTTGGCAGTGAGGCACTAGGTCCGCCCGCTGCTGCATCGCCAAAGCCATGGTCGGGCTGACTGCCAGATTAGGAGTTTCCTCCTGTCTGGCGGGCTTTTTTTTGGTGTTTCCACAGTGGTGTCTCTAAAAATGGGCACCTCAATGGTAACGCCAAAAACATTTTGTGCACGGCATGGACTAATAAGTCCATGCCGTGCAGGAACTGATGTGCATGCACACAGGGGGGGCGCATGTAGGGCCCCCTTTGTTTCCTCTCCGCCAGGGTTTACAGAGTGGAGGAACCGCCATGTAAACCCTGGCGGAGACGAAACTCCTAATATGCTTGGCAGGATAGCGGTGGTCCCACCAATCATATGGGTGCCTTTACACTGCTGCAACACCGCCAGGGAATGGTGGTTCCCTGGCAGCTGCACCTGGGCTGTGGTGGTCCCACCGCTCATCTCATAATAGGGCAGTGGGGAGACCGCCATCGCTGCGCCCCGAAGAGTCTGGCAGTCAGTGGACTTGCAAGATTTTTAATCGAGATCATAGTATGCGGATGTGCCACTTGTTCAAAGGCAGAATGCAATCATTAACAGAGAAGTTGGCCAGTGGCTGAAGTGGACTGACACAATGCCACATGTTCTGTGCTGCAATGGACAGAAGGAAAATGCGAATTACATAACAATTACATAACAACAGAGGAAAGAATGAAGAGGGCTGCCTGAAAGGCCCCAAAAGTAAGTATATAATATTTATAATGAATATTATATTGTCGTCCCAGAAAATACCATACAGGTTGTACGGCAATATATAGCATACAGCACATCCTTTCTTTCTTTCTATTTTATTTTGCACTTCATCCATAGGGTTTCACCACACTCAATTACTACACATATGCACTTTATAAACTTTTTGCGGACAGTAGACAGATAGACTCCGCCTGTTTGGCAGTTTCAAAGCATTTAAGCATATATCAGGCGGACCAATTGCCCTTGTAGAGTTGAGGCAACTTCACACACTTCAGCATTACAGGGATCTGTATGCAGAAAATGTTAAATAGTGAAGATTATTGTAAATATATATACAGAAGAATTTTAATATATATACAGATTATTGTAAATATATATACAGAAGAATTTTACTTATTTATAATGTATAATTCCAGAGTATAATGTATATAGTATGTTGTCTATGTCCTTTCATGCAAATTGAGCACTAGCACTTTAAATAAGTTACTCACAGTTTGAGCCGTGTCATGTGATCAAGGCCGAGGGACGGCCGAAACGCGTCATGGCAGACTAGCTTGGTGGCAATAAAGAATATCTTGCACTGATTTGGGACTACGCTCGTTTTACTTTGAGGAGACTTTAAGCGAGAACCAGCAATATATATATTTATATATATATATATATATATATATATATATATATATATATATATATATATATGTTAACACATGTTTATATATTTTTCTCTAAAAAACAATAAAAAACAATATGCACATTAAAAAAATACATTAAAAACATTACCAATAACTTAGTAGTAAAAATTAACAATCATATACATAAGAAAAACATACATGAAACTTTGGTTATATTTTTTAATTATTATAAGAATTGTATTTATTAATGTGAATTAAATATATAAATAAATATATTCACTTAAAATATAAAATAATATTTAAATAAAACATTAAAATAATCTTTAAAAATACATAAAAATATGTATAACTTTAAAAGGTGCAACAAACATATTAACAGAAATATATTACACTCAATTAAAAAATAAAACTAATAAAAAAATCTCAATTTGAAATAAAAAGTGCATTTTTATTTCTAAATAATATAAATATTAAATTAAAAATAATAAAATATAACTACTATTGAAAATAAACTGCTCTAGCAAAAGTGCTGTATTTCAAAGGAGTCAGATTTACTATTCAAACTCAAACAATCAACATCAGTTAGTGCTGGACTTTTGAGTGTTATATTTACTATTTCCATTCAAATCCAAGCAACAGTAGGGAAAGTGTTGGTTTTAGGAAGGGTTAGAGTTACTATTCCCACTCCAATGTAAGCAAAAGCAGGACACGTGTTGGATCATTCCAATTCCTAATCATTTAAAAAAAAAAAATTAAATACCTAGCAACATAAAAATATTAAAACATATTTAAAATAAAAAATATATGCATCCATAAATAAAATAAAATGCAATAGAAACAAGCATTGGCATAGCCAATAGGTCTCGCCTTTGGGACCGTATAAGTGTTTAGAGAGAGCTATTGGCTTTGCCAATGAGTTTAAGCGATGATGTAGAGCAGTGTGGCTGCTATACAGTATGTTATAAATTTATAATAAGTGTTATAAACATTTTTGTTACCTTAGATAGAATTAAGATATTATGTATAAGTGAGCGACTGTATAAAAAAATATTTAACATAAAAAATGCCATAACGCATTCCTGGGGATTAGTGTGCTACACAGCGATGCTTTCCAGGCTCGGCTCGTGCTGTAGCTATTGGGATCAAGTTAGCTCTCCCACATCTACAACAACCCTGTGATTGTGTTGTGCTTTTGAAGTGGGGTAGGTAAACATTGCACATACGATCGTCGTGGATACTTACATATTTATTTATATGTTCTAGTAAAATCGTTATGTGAAGAAAATATTTGTGGAAGAACTTCCAAACATGTTAATTGTCTAACCAAAATAGGTATATGAATAAAGAAATGAATAAACGCACAGCCAAGCTTTGCCGATGTTTTTTTTCTTCTTATGACATGGTGGTTGGGGGAGGTGAGAGGTCAGCAAACAACAATGGGAGGGTGGGGGGAAATTGAAAAGGACGGGATGGTGGGGGTGATTGAAAACAACAACGGGAGGGTTGGGTTGATTGAAAACAACAACGCATGGGTGGGAGTGATTAAAAACAACAATGGGAGGGCCCAGTGAGAGTCCGTGACAAGGGAGGCGTCAGGCGAGGGCTTGGTGGCTGATTCAGCTGAGGCACAAATGTGGATTTAACTTTCCCCTCCTGTCAGCAGAACTCCCTCAACACCCCCAGGGCTCACAAAGATTGACCTGTGTGCTCTCTGGCTTAAAGAACTCTAGGAAGGGTGGGGGCGACAGGGGGAGCCGTGCCCACCCCCCGGACAAAGGCAAAACAAAACCCTGTCCCAAAAACAAAAGGACTGCAGGCCATGTAGCCTGTCACTGAACAGCTTCAGTCTGCTGGAAGAAATCACCAGAGCTTAAAACTACAAGTGTTCTGGCTGACTTCCCCCCGCAAGCACTCACTCAGAGGAAGACGAAACATCCTCCTCACCAGAACCACCCTCCCACGCACACACACTTCCGTTTATCCCTTCTGTTAGCTTTCTGGCGTCAAACCTATGGTGCGTTTTCTAAATGTGAATTATGCAAAGCTGGAAAGTGACTTGTTCCACCCGTAACACTGCCAGCCAGCCTGCGCTTTCAAACCGACATGCATTCTGGGACCTGTGGTTTTTACATTTAGTATTACGAGTTTGTTAAAAAAATCACAGCAAAGTGATACTTGCTGAAAAGTCAGGACTGACTGTCATACAATACACAGGGTCACTGGCACACACACATATATATATTTAGTCCTTGATGTCACTGTAGCGCGCACCTCCAGAGCTCCGTAGTGCCCCATGTCAGGCTTAGCTGGCCCAAGACTGTTCTTTTGTGTGCATTCAAAGATTTGGATTTAAAATGAGAGAAGCAAATCTGCAATTCCCTGAATGCAAAGCGAGCGAGAGGCTTGGGACGGAACTCCGAAGTTGGACAGGGGTGAAGTGCGAGCTCGGGGGGGCAGCCGGAGTGCCCTCGGCCTGCGATACGGCGGCCGGGATATGGCTCCCGGGCAGGAGGGAGAGATGAAGAGGCTGGGCCCTCGGCCCATAGAAATCAGGCGGCCCCAGGACTACCCGGAACCCAGCGGGTGAGTGCAACGAAAGGCCTGGTGGGGGTGCGGCCTGGCCGGGGGCCACTGGTGATGACAGTTCAAATAAGATTGGGGGACCTGGCATTTAAATAGACCCCCGGGCGTGCAGTGTGACTGGAGAGGAGGAGAGGAGGTTTGTACCCCCGGTCCACAACACAAACAGCCTTGGAGTCCACAACAGAGCAAAGCAGGCACGCTGAGCTGGGAAAGCTTGGAGGAGGTACGGTCTAGTGTGGGGCAGCGGGCGAAGATAGCAACAGGGAGGCCTTGCTGCTGTAAATGTTACCGGGCGTTACTGGCTGGTGTAGCAAAGTAGAGAACCCAGCCGTCCCACCCCAATGTAAAGAAAAAATATAAATAAAGGGCATGCAACATTAACGCTAGTGGTTTGCCGTGTGTCAGATATCCCAAAAATGCCACCATGAATATTAGAAGCTTACCTCCATGACAGTGATAGCGTAGCAAACAGCATGATAACCTGCATAAACGAGGCGAGATAGCTGGCTCAATTTTTTCAAGCCGGCGGTGAATGACGTGCAGGGGCGTGGTGACGTCACCACCGCGTCCTCCACAATTGAAATAGAAAAGGTGACCACAGGAAAGTGGACGAAGGGTTCCTATTTTGAGGCGGCCATATTAGAGTAACCCAAGGTCTATTTGAGATGTGAGCAAATAATGCTCTATGTATATCATATGTATATATTTTTTTTTTTATCATCACTATAATTATCCAAATGTAGACATGGAAGTGTTAATTAGAACAGGACCAAAAGAATGAACAGTAGGCATGCATAATATCATTGCAATCAGAATGATGATCAAAAATAATGACGAAGAGTAGGCATGCGTAAAACCAGTGCTGTCAGATTACTGATCAACAATAAAAACGAAGAGACGAACAAGAGGAATACATAATATCAAGGCTATCAGATTACGTGGCAGCGCTGAAAGTTTCTAAGTCCGTGTAGGACACAGTGTTGGACTGCAGCCAGCAACGGAAATCACACAGAGCGGCGTTCGTGAAGCGGGGTCACGCTAACATTGAAAGTAAAAAAAAACAAGTGGGAGGGGTGGGGGGAGTGCGGCCGAGAGAACACACAGCGATTCCCTTGCGGGAGCGAGCCTTGGGCACCATCTGTTTGGAAGTTAATTACAAACAGATGTTGCCAACGCTCGCTCCCGCAAGGGAATCGCCAAACGTGCACGCGTTGCCATTGAAAGCAATGCAACGCGTGCACGTTTTTGGGCGAAAAAGCGAACTGATTACTAAAGGTCTCTCCTATGCAGCGCATGCGCGCTGCGTAGACGAGACCTAAAAACAATAGTACGGGGGGCGTGGCCAACCATCATGGCCGACCGGACGTAATTCAGATCGGCTCCGCACCAGGCATTCACGTTTCGAGAGGCACCTACTTCCCCAAAACCGGGTCGCCCGATTCCCTGGGGCACCCGGAGGTGCGGGGCTCCCCGGCAGCGAGATATGAGCCCTTGGTGTTGCGTGCGGGGTAAGAGTATTCCTGCTGCCGGAGCCCTCGGCGTGAGGCAAGATGGCGGCGGTCACCGCGCTGAGTCGCCGAGATGAACACTGCGGTCCCGGGACCAGCGGGGGGCAGCACGGATATTGCGGCGAATGAGGGCTCTTGCGACTCCTCTTAGTAAGTCCCGGGAGTCAGATCAAGCCTCACGAGGGCAGCGCCCTGCTCCTCTGGCACCCGCGGAAGAAGACGCGCTCTCCCTGCTGTGACCCCAGTTTGCGGAGGGGAGCCCCCGGTGGAGCGGAGGCTCATGCAGGACTGATTTGCCAAACACGCCAGGTACGGAGAGGAGCGGGGAGGCTCCCCCTGCACTAACTTGGGCCACCTGGAGTAACCACGATCAAGCGGTGTCTGACCTTAAGATGGCGTCGGTCAGGCACCTTCACAAAGCCTCGTGAGGAGGCCCCGGCTGAAGGCTCCCTGCTCCTTTTGGTGTCCCCTTCTCCAGCGTCCTGTCAACGCACCTGAGGGGGCCTTGAGCCAAACAACAACCCACCCCACAGTTTCTTTTCCTGCGTGGCCTCGGGCGAGGTGAGCACCCTAGCACCTGGTCAGAGAGGAGCTGAGGCGCCGGTTGGAGGGGTCCCCATGAGGCCCTGGGTTGAGGCATGGCATTGACGAGATTACCTCAAGTTAGTGTCCAGATGTCGTGCTGAGTAAGGGGGTCTGACGGCGAGGGACTTCAACATACATGTGAGCAGCGAGGAGCTGATAAAAGAGTGGCAGTGGTTCCCGGGCCATTTGGGGCCTGCCCTCAGTAAAGAGCATCCCGGACATCGGTTCGCCGCCTCATGGAGTGATCCCTGACTGAAAGTCACCAGTGGTTGCGGTACACCCAAACAGAGCATCCGCCTCTCCAGTAAAGCAGTCTCTGGACCCAGCAGTGCCTTACTTTAACGCCACTGAGCATCTATCACCCGACACAGAGAGGTCTCTCAGCCAAATCAGGGGGGCAGAGTCGGGGTGCCGGTGCAGTTTCCAGTTCCCCCCAATTTATTCTGTTGCATGGAGGCCCTGAACAAGCGGTGGGCGCGGATCCCTATGCCACCCAAAAAGGCGCAGCCCACAAAAGTCTCCAGCTTCTTTACCCACGCTACCACGGGGACAGTCAGTGAAGAGACAGTTCGGTCAGACGGAAATATGGCGCTCACACGAGAAGACCTGATGGCCTCGCTACGAGAATTTAAACAAGAGCTCAGAGACGATATCAAGGCTGATATGGGGGCCTCTTTTGATGCGTTTAAGGCCGAAATGGGAGGCCGGCTGGTGGCCCTGCAATCAGATTTCGACTCAATCGGGGCCCGCGCTCTCAATCTTGAGGCAAAATACCAGGAGCTGGAGGACCGCGTGCGGCCCTTGGAGGCCCAATCTGGTGACCCACGTACTCAGCTGAAAGCCACGGTGCTCAGATGCGAAGATCTTGAGAATCGTTCCCGCCGGGATAACATTTGTGTGAGAGGCCTGGAAGAAGGATGCGAAGGCCCAGATCTGGAGGCCTTTATGGTGGGGCTTTTCTCAACAGTGCTGGGAGACTCTGAGCCGGAGGTTCGTCTGGAACGGGTTCACAGGGTGGGGCCTTGAGGTCCGGGAGATTCCAGGAAACCCAGGGACGTGTTGGCAAAATTCAGCTCTTTTAAAACCAAGGAGTTGGTCCTCCAGAAGGCGCGAGCCCTCGACAAAGTGTAATTCCAGAATGCAACGTGTTCGCTATACCAAGTTGTAGCCCAAGCCACACTTGCTCAGCGCCAGCAGTTCCGACCAGTCACGACAGCCTTAAGAGACCGCAAGGTGAAATACCGTTGGACCTACCCCTTTGGTTTAGCTTTTTCACTTGACAACAAGAACTATCACTGCACGGAATTGGAAGAGACGGTGGCTATTCTGGGGATCGAGGTGCCCACCCCGATGCAGGCGGCGGAATCGAGTGTCGCGGAAGCTGAGGCACGCTGAAAGAAGCAGGGGGGGGGCTGGCTACAGCAGCGGAGAGCAGGCAAGAACACTACGGGATGATGTAGACCTCGATCTCTGTCATACGCAAGCTTTGTTTCTCCCGAGGAACCCAGATAGTTTTGCGGGTTGTGGGCCTTTGCAGGGGCCTTGGGAACATGCAAGTCAGGCATCAGCCACTTTGACTCTTATGTTGAGGCTGAGGGGGGGGAAATGTACGAAGTTATCATGCCGTCAATAACACTTAAATTTCTCGTTAGCTAATATTTTATTTGTGCATAAGTAGCTGTTTTATGGGCCTTGGAGGCGGAATTTGGACCGCCCCGGATATTGCTCGAAATGAGGTTCTCCTCAGTGATTGAGAACCCCAGAGCTCAAAGTTATGGTTTGTATCTGTTAACGTTCACTTTGTTTTGGTGTCACAGTACATTTTGCGCTTCTTTTACATTGCTTTGGTGGGGTGGGGGGTGGGGGGTGGAGGGGTATTGAGGATAACGATCCCAGGGGCAAAGTTGGAGCGATATGCTGACACGTTTTGTGGTGACTGATGGGGGTTAACTGCTTAACGTGGAGCGTAAAGGGTCTTAACTCCCCTAACAAGAGGCAACGGATCTGGAAATTCCCAATTGACCACCAGATTCATAGCTGCCCTGCAAGAGACACACCTCCCACGCAAAGAGGAACAACGGTTGAAACATAGGGCCTATCCACAGATCTTTCGCTCCTCGGCACACACTAAACACAATGGGGTGGCGCTTCTTTTTCACTCATCAATCCCATTTCTCCACCACGACATTAAAACGGACAAAGAGGGGAGGTTCCTGATGGTCAGGGGTGAAATACGGGGTAGATTATGCACTATTGCCACGATCTATGGACCCAAAGCAGGGCAATATGATTTCCTGAGCTCTTTCCTAGCCTTGCTGGAGGGATTCGCAAGGGGCGACATCTTATTGCTCGGAGACTTCAACCTGATATGGGACCTGGTCCTTGACACTACACACTTTCATAGAGCGGCGGGGGGTGGTTTAGCAAACGACTTAAGGCAGCATTGCAGGGGCTGGGGCTACTAGATGCTTGGAGGGTTGCCCATCCCGCGACCCGGGACTATTCCTTCTTCTCGCATTCACATAGGACATACTCTAGGATCGATCACGCATTAATTAGTCAGTCCCTTCTCCACACAATATCGGGATCCCAGTTCTACCCGATTTGCCTATCTGACCACGCTCCTCTAGAGCTGGTCTTTGAATGGCCCCCCGCGCTCTAAGCTTGTCAGGTGGCATTTTCCCAACTTCCTTTGCAGAGAACGGCTTCTCAGGGATCAGCTGAGAAAGGCAATCACAGAGTTTTTTTACCTTAACGACCCGACTCAAACCTCCCTGGCCAACAATTGGGACGCCTTCAAGACAGTTATACGGGGGAAGTGTATCGAACTAGATGCCCCCCTCAAAAAACAACGCAAGGGGGAACGTCTTCTCCTCGAGGGGGAGCTCCGAAAGGCTGAGGATGAACACAAGTCTAACCCCTCGATCCAATCCCTACGTTAGATTGCGCAGGTTAAGGGGAAGCTTCAGGCTATTTACACTAATGGGGCTGAAAAGACCCTCTTGCGTTTGCAGGCCCGCAGTTACGAGGGGGGAAACAAGGTTGGATCCCTATTGACAGGAAAAGGAGTACATTAAGCACATAATCGATGGGAAGGTGGTCTCCCACCAAAACGAACTAGGGAAAACCAAGGCTTTTGGGGAATTCTATTGCTCCCTGTATACTGCAGATCCGTTGGACGCAAAAGTTCAGGACCAATACCTAGAGACCCTGTCCCAGGTCCCGGCCTCCACGAACGAAGACTTAAGTAGACCCATTTCCGCGGAAGAGGTCCAAAAGGCGATCGACTCTCTTAAGCTTCAAAAGGCGCCCGGCCCTGATGGTCTCAATGCCCACTTTTATTGTACCTTTGTGCTGGAGTTAGTCCCCCGTCTAGTGCTGCTCTTCAACGATATAGCTGACACGCAAAAGGTGACTCCTTCTATGGGAGAGGCTCTGATCTCCGTCATCCCCAAACCGGGGAAAGACCCCACTAGCTGGGCCTCTTACAGGCCTATAGCGCTCCTGAATTTGGACGCCAAGTTAAATTCTAAAATATTGGCCTCGCGCCTGCAGCATGTTATGTCGATGCTCGTGCAGCCAGACCAGGCAGGCTTCATCAAGGGGAGGCAAACTCATGATAACCTCCAGAGGGTAGTTCACATTATACTGAGAAGGCACAGAGGAAGGCCATACCTGCGGTTCTTCTCTCGCTAGACGCGGAGAAGGCCTTTGACCGGGTTGACTGGCATTTTTTGACCCGTACACTACAACAGTTTGGTTTTAATGAGACTTTCATTGGAATGGTACGGGCGAATTATTTCGATCCGAGATCCAGGGTCTTGGTAAATGGGGTAGCTTCAGAACCTTTTAAACTTTTCCGGGGAACCAGGCAGGGGTGCCACTGTCCCCCCTGCTATTTGAGCTCAGCATCGAACCTTTCGCAGAACGCATTCGGTCCAATCCAGACATAGGGGGGGTCCCGTTTGGCACAGACTAACACAAGAACTCTCTCTTCGCAGATGATGTGCTACTTCCAGTCACGAGACCGCAATCTTCTCTCCCAGCGATTCAATCTGAGCTTGCCTCATATGAACAGGCCTTGGGATTTAAGGTGAACCTCTCGAAATCCTTCGTTCTTAACTTAACCGTGCCTAAGGAGTCCATGCGGATTATTGAAGAAGCGTCCCCTTTCCATAGCACATGCAAAGACATCACATATCTCGGCATCAAACTCAGCCCCAAGCTAGAACACCTTTACGGAGCTAATTACCCTCCCTTGCTGCGCCAGCTTAAAGCTGATCTGTCTAGATGGAGGACGGCCTATCTCTCTTGGATAGGGCGAGTCAAGGCCATCAAAATGAACGTTCTCCCGCGCTTGCTGTACCTCTTTCAGGGTCTACCTATCCCAGTAGATCAGGCTCTTTTTTCTGATCTGAAAACAATGATTACCAAGTTTATTTGGCAGGGGCAGAGAGCGCGACTTTCCAATCGCGTGTTAACTCGGTCGAGAGAGGAGGGGGGTTTGGCCCTGCCGGATTTCTTGGGGTACTATAGAGCAGCTCAACAAGAGTGATTACGGAGTGGTCCCTCCGAGAATCGGAAAAACTTTGGCTCCACATGGACCGACAAATAGTGGGTAGGACGATCTGGGACCTCCTGTGGAAACAGAAACACAATCGACCACGCAATGCCTATATCAGTACCCCTACGGCTACCACCTTAAGGGTCTGGGATGAGCTAGCTAGATCCACACCCCTTACCACCTTCCCTTCCCCCTACACACACATCCACATCCGAGTTTCCTCCAGTGCTGCGGGAGGGGTCATTTGAGGCTTGGCGAGAGGGCGGCTGTCTCATGCTCTCTCCTCTGTTTGAACAGGGGAAATTGATGACCTTTGCGGAATGTGTTAGAGCCTTTCACCTTCAGCCCTCAGAAGAATATCACTACATGCAACTTAAGCATTGAGTCCTACATCCACAGATACGGCAGGCCGCCACTAGAGATTTACTCCCAATCAAAAAACTTGCGCAGTCAGTGGCCTCTACGAGCGGGACCATCTCTTTCCTTTATTCACTCATAAGGTCTTTGGGATCCCACCACTCCCCTAGGCACCAAAGGTTCTGAGACTCAGTCTTAGCCGCCCCATTGGAGAGGAAACAATGGACCTCCCTATATAGGGACATCCCCAAGTATAATCGCTCCATATTTTTAAGGGAGGCTCACTATAAAATTATGTACGAATGGTACCTGCACCCTCAGAAGCTACACACTATCTTTCCTAACTCCTCCAATAGGTGCTGGAGGGGCTGCGGGCTACTGGGGAATTTTAGACATATCTGGTGGGACTGTCCACGCATCAAGCCATTTTGGAAGGAGGTACTTTCCCAAATCAAAATGATTCTGGGCTAGCCGATCCCGGACACGCTAAAACACACTCTCCTGGGGATTCGGATCCCAACCTGAGGCGCCAAACGCAGGGGGATCGTTCTGTGATGTGGCTGTGCCTCGGGCCGCTAAGATGGCTGTGGCGGCTGCTTGGAAGAAAGTGGAGGCCCCCTCCCTTACCCAATGGCATGCCAGGTTATGGCGCGCACTGGCGATGGAAAGAATGGCGGACATTGTGAAAGACTCAAGGAAGGGGATCGACTATGTTTGGGCTCCCCTGGTTGAATATCTATCGGAGGGGCTGCCTCTGTTTGCATGTGGGCCACGACTGCGAGCTCTCCATCTCTTTCACATCTAGAGCTTCCGTTGGCTCCCCTGATTTGCTGGGGGGGTTCCCAGGGGCGTGGGGACCCCCTCTCTCCATAGCCCTGCCTTCACCCGCATCTGAACTTTCTTTGACCGTGACACCATAGTTTGTATATTTGTGGGGTTTTTTCTGTGTGTTATGGGGGGAGGGGGGAATGGAGGGATGAACGCCAAGGACTTTTATGAACTCCCACGAGAACTTGTTGACTTGTGAACTATGCGGTGTCCGTTGGAGACCTGGGAGGTTCATGCTGAGCATATTAAGGGCTTGTCGAGTCCTAGTACACAAACTGTATATGATACTTTAGCTGTCTGTAACTCTCGGCCTATACGATGCATTGGTTTCTCCTTCTAAGGTTTGGGTTTCTGTGTACTGTTTTATCTCTGAAACCAATAAAAATATGTTTGACAAAAAACAATAGTACAAAAATAATTTCACAGATATAAATGAAACAAATCAAATACATTTAAAATAAATACACATCCTGCCATATTACTCAAATAAACCACCAAAATGTAAAATAAATGCTAAATAAAATATTAATAACATAAAAATAGCAATGAAATAACACAAATACATTTGAAACAAATAATAAATATAAAATTAGTTTGAAAATGTTTCTTATTAAATACACTTAACAAGTAATCAATTCTAATACAACAAATAATTACAATACCAATTATTCAATTAAATATTGTAGATAATCACAAATTAAAATACAAAATAAAAAAAAAAATTCATAATTTAAATACATTTTCCCCCTTAACTACTACGAACCTAACAACTCACTACTAAATTGTAAATTAAATGGTAGAACAATGAAATTATACATTAAATCACAAAATACACTTATATAGTTAAAATAACAATTAGATAATTCACATAGGTAATTACCAATTAAATATTTAATTAACATAAAGTAATAATTTAAAATGAAAAGCAATAATTCATCATCTAAATATCTACCCACTCTACTCCTCTACAAGCCCATCAACAACATGGGTGCAGAAGCAGACAGGACCTTAGGATGCACACTGACAGTGTGCCACAAAAAAGGTGGTACATTTTCAGTGTGCCCTATGAGGCTAGCACTCATAGGGGAAAGGGGATCTCATGTATTCCCCAGACATACCTTACAGGGGAATTCACTCAACTGCAGGTGGGTTCTCTGTCCCCACTTTAAAGTGCATGTGGCTGCCATCTGCACTGTGAAACACAGAGCAGCTTGTTACGCAGCTGCTCTGTCTTTCACCGACTGTGTTGCCCCCAAGGCAGGCATACGTTTTTAGCTGCCCTGGGGGTAGCATATTCATGATAAGAGGGAGCTCTATCCAGGTCTGCACCAGGAGCATCTTTTGAAAGGTGTGCCAAGGAGAATACTAGCACAGTGAGTCCTATGTATAATACAGGTCCAGGTGGCTACCGTCTTCGTTCAGTCAAAATCGGGCTCTCCTCTAGTCCTCTGCCCACCTAGAATTATGCATCTTATCTTGAAGATCATAACACCTATCCTGACCACTCTGTCCAATGCATCTTTATCCTCTGTCACAATTACTGCTCTAAAAAATCCACCCTTAGTCCCACTGTGCTTACAAATTTCAGATCTAAATCTGATCTTCCGTTACCCTACAAGGTACTTGAAAAAGCTGTCAACATCCAGTTGTCGGCCTATTTGGAACACCATCAATCAATCAATCAATCAGTATTTATATGGCACAGATGCCCAGGGAGTATCCAGGCGCTGGAGTATGATGAGCCTCAGTCCAAGAGCCAAATCTTGAGTCCCTTTCTGAAGTTGGCGAGTGAACGGTAGGTTCGGAGGTGGAGTGAAAGGTTGTTCCAGGACTTGGCGGCAAGGTAGGAGAAAGAACAACCTCCACTGTGGCTTCACCAGATGCAGGGGACGTGTGCGAGGGAGGTGGATCTGAGTTGTCTGGTCGGTTGGTGAAAGGTCGAGAGGTGGTTGACGTAGGCAGGTCTAGCATTGTGGAGGGCCTTGTAGGTGAGGGTCAGCAGTTTGAACTGGCATCTCTTCAGGACGGGGGAGCCAGTGGAGGCTTTTGAGGTGAGGGTGATGGTGGTCCATTTGGGGGTGTCGAGGATGAGTCTGGCTGCAGTGTTCTATATTATCTGCCGTCGTTTGAGGAGATGGGTGGCAGTCCCAGTGTATACTGCATTCACATAGTCCAGATGGCCGGTGACGAGGACTTAATCACAGTTTTCCTGGTGCTGACGGGGATACACCTGAAGATCTTGCGAAGCATGCAGAGGGTGTGAAAACAGGAAGAGGCTACTGCATTGACCAGGCACTTCATGGAGAGATCACTGTCCGGGATGATGCCGTGGTTGCGGGTGTGGGGGTTCAAGTGCAGTGGTCCACCAGGCGTTGTCCCATAGTTAGGTGTTCCCCTTGAAGATGAGAACTTCTGTCTTTTCTGTTTAGTTTCAGGCAGTTGGATATCAACCAGTCAGCGATGTTGGTCATGTCATTTGGAAGTTGCATCTGGTGGTGGCGCTGTCTTCCGTGAGGGAGAGGATGAGTTAGGTATTGTCTGAGTATGAGATAATGTTAAGTCCATGGGTGCAGACGATGTCGACCAAAGGAGTCATGTAGACGTTGAAGAGGGTGGGGCTGAGGGACAATCCTTGGGGGACTCTGTAGATGATGCTTTTGAATTCGGAGGTGAATGGTGGAAGGCGGATTTTCTGTGTGCGTCCTGAGAGGAAGGAGGAGATCCACTTGAGAGTGTTTCCTCTGATGCTGATGTGGTGGAGTCTGGTGATGAGGGTGTGGTAGAATAAGGCGTCGAAGGCTGCTGAGAGGGCAAGGATTATCAGGGCTGCTGTCTCGACCATGGTTGAGGATGGATCTGATGTCGTTGGTTGCGACTATTAAGGCGGTTTCGGTGCTGTGGTCGGAATGGAAGCCGGACTGGGAGGCATTGAGTAGGTTGTTTTCTTCCAGATGATCCATGAGCTGGCGGTTGATGGCTTTCTCCAGGAGCTTGGCTGGGAAGGGGAGCAATGAGATGGGGTGGTAGTTCTTGAGCTCGCTGGGGTCAGCGGAGGGTTTCTTTATCAGCTCTTGGACATCACTCAGTCTGGTTCAAGACCTGGTCATAATTCTGAACCTGTCCTGATTGAAGTTTCTGAAGCCCTTCGACAGACTTTGGACCAGGAAGGATTGGCAGCTGTGGTCCTTCTGGACTTCTCTGCTGTCTTCGACACAGTGTCCCACCCCCTCTTGCTCTCCAGAATAGCAGATCTCAGAATCAAAGAGATTGCTCTGAAATGAATTTGGTCTTTTCTCTGTCATTGCACTAAAGCAGTATGCAGTTGCCCTTTACAAACCCAAGAGTACACCATACAGTGTTCGGTGCGTCATTTGTCTTCTGTGAGCCCATGCTATTCAACATTTACATGGCCCCATTAGCAAAATCCATCAGACACTTTGAGTTCAGAGTCACCTCCCAATACCCAAATCACAGTATCCACTGCAAAAGATCATAAGCCATCACAAGAAGCCTTCTGTTAGCATACAATGGAAATTGACATTTGATCAAACCAGAATTCCTTCAAATTGAATGGGGACAAGACAGTGGTTCTCATTTGAGGAAAACCATGGCCTTCTGACCCCTAAATGCTTGCCACCAGAATTAGGCTGTCTTCCTGTCACAATTAAACAAGCACGAAATCTAGGCATTCTTTTGTAGTGACACCTGTGCTCCTTGCACTTGCTGTCCATGTAGAAACAAATCCAGTTTAAGTCCATCTGTAACATCCAGTGAGTTCTCAACATGTCTGGTCCGTCTTATCTCAGACAATGATTCTCGAGATATCTACCTATAATTTCCTTCCATTCTGTCTCCCTGGTTCTTCTAAATATTCCTGGTATCTGTCTGAAAAGACAAGGGGGCAGAACTTTCTCCTATCATGAAGCTCTCTCTGGAGATTAAACCGACCTTGAATCACGTACTTTTTAGGAAAATGTTCAAATTCAGCTATTTCAGTCTTAGTCATCTTTCTCTCTAGGGGCTATTAGCACAAGGATGTCTTACGGTATTTGAACACTCTAGAAAACTGTATTCTTTCTGCATATGATTAGTTGAGGATTCCATTTCACTAAAGTTGTGGTACTACAACTCTGGCCTATCAGGGCTGGAAATTCGAGAGATCGATCCGTAGCCCAGTTCCGGCAGCTATTATTCAACTGGGCGTCCCAGTGAAATGTTCTAACTTTGTCCCAGTGCTGACAATTGGACATATTCAGCAATGCCGGCACTTTTTGTGCTTTGCGTTCAGTGCATTAACACGCAGGGAGTTAGAGAAGCATCTTAAATACATTTCCAGCTGGGCTCAACACAAGAAACATTTGGGGAAGGTTTTTGAGTTTTCTGTGCTTCATATGTAAGGGAGATGCATACACTGTAAGATTAAGACATGCGTCTTTCTATAGGAGTAATTACACTAATAACCATTTATACAGCAAGTCTTTATAGCAACTAAAAGGAACTCTTTCTAGCAACTTTAGAATAACAAAAGAATGAGTAAAAACAGTAAGGTTCTAAATGTATGCTTAGCAGTTTGTGTGCAGCTTCTTGATGCCAGTTCATAACTCACAAAGCCACATTACAAGGATTGTAACTTGTGACCTACATGTCACACTATTACTTCTGCAACAAACTCCTATCTACTGCACTCCTCTTGTCTCGTGTGATTGTGTCGGCCTCAGCTGTATAGGACAGACAAACCTTGCAGCATGAGGTGCACATCTGGCCTTTTCCAAAATCCTTTGTATATGTGTGTGTCAGACTGCCTCAGTGACATTTTAAAGTGTACAGGGGTAGATAAGGCAATGTAGAGTACAATGGAAAAACTGCAGAAACAAAGCTGACACCGGGGGAAGTGACAAGATCATAGAAGGTGGAACTAAGTGGGCATTAGGTGGGCAGTGTGGAGAAGATGAAGGCAGAGATATCATGAGGGGGGCAGTAGGGACACTGATGAAGCAGAGATGGCAAGGAGCAGTGGGGAGACTATAGCGGCAGAGATATCATGAGGGGGCAGTAGGGACACTGATGAAGCAGAGATGGCAAGGAGCAGTGGGAAGACTATAGTGGCAGAGATTATACTAGGGCCGCTGTGGGGGGACTATGGAGGCAGAGATAGTACTGGGGGGCAGGCGGGAGACTATGGATGCAGAGATAGTACGAGGGGGAATTGGGTAGACTATGGAGGCAGAGATGGCACTAGGGGAGAGTGGGAAGGCTGGAGGCAGAAATGGGACGTGGGGGTGAACACTGTAGATGCAGACATGACAATAAAGGGACAATGTGGAGACTGTGGAGAGAGGTCTGGCACCAGAAGTGGGAAGGTAGAGATTACAGGCTGGGTGGCACCAGAGGGCGTAAGAGTGAGCACTATGGGAGGGGAAGGTGGATAATAAGGGCAAAAAGGAGTTTAGTGGCACATTGTTAGAAATGGGGGTCTCTAGTTGGCAGTGGTAAGCACCCTGTCCAAGTGGGGACCCTTCTATCTAGTCAGGATAAGGGAATTACACACCTAAGATAACCCCTGCTCACTCCCTTGGTAGCTTGGTACGAGCAGTCAGGCTTATCTCAGGGGCAGTGTGTAAAGCATTTGTACATAACACACACATTAACACAGTGAAAAAACTACAAATGGACCCCACACTACTTTAGAAAAATTAAGTATCTTTATCTAAAACCAACAAGACCAAAACGACAAAAATCCAACATACATAAATCAAGATATCACTGTAGAAAGATTATTGCAAAAAATACAATTCCCAGAAAACAACAGCTCCAACTGGAGCCATCTCAACGTTGTGACAGGTACAAATCCAGAAACAGCACCTTTTGCGATGATACAAGCAACTGGGATGCACGACGTCAGGCGGTGAAGTGGTGCCTGTACCGGGCGGCATCAGTTCCTGACTGCCACAGGGTAGGTGAGGCGTTGGTTCCTTACTTCTACGCAGGGGAGGTGAGGCGTTGGTTCTTTACTGTGGCAGGGGAGGTGAGGTATAGGTTCCTTACTGCACAGGGGAGATGATGAGGCGGTGCGTTCGTTCCTTATGACAGTGCAACGTCGGGTATTCACACACGCCGGTTATTGACTCTGCGATGGTACGAGGGAGGCATTGGCATCAGGGCGGTGCTTTGTGCACGCCACAAGAGGTGCCCTAGGCCCGGGTGCAGGCCGCGGCTTCGGTGACAAAGTCAGATTCGATGCGGAGACGGCGTTGGAAGGCGTCAGGGCTGTGGTGTCATTGCGGTCAGTGGTGTGCTCACCCAGCGAGCGGTGATCACCGCATCAGTTCAGGCAGCGGTGTTGGAGACAGCATACAGAATGCTTTTCTTGAGGTTTGCCGCCCAGCAAATATCTCTAGTGGCTGAAAAATGGAAATGGCACCACTTGGCAGGTCAGAACTCCCAACAGAGGAGTTCAGGAATGCTACAGATGCAGTCTTTGATGGCCTGAGACTATTTAACAGAAGGCAAGCACACACAAGCCCTTGGAGAAACTTCTCAAGCAAGATAAACAGCAAAGTCCAATCCTATTCCTCTCCGAAGCAGCAACTGCACGCCAACCCAGCAAAGCAACACAAAGCAAAGGGGCAGTACTTCTCCTTACAGCTCGTCAGCTCTTCTCCTTGGCAGAGTCTCCTCTTGATCCAGAAGTGTTCTAAAAGTCTGGGATTTTAGGTTCAGTACTTATACCCCTTTTGATGTTTGAAGTTGGCACACTTCAAAGAAAGTTTTTGCTTTTCAAAAGTTCTTGTTTTGCCCAGCCTTGGCTCCAAAAACAGTCCAGGGGGGTGGAGACAACATTGTGAGCGGACAGGCACAGCCCTATTCAGGTGTCAGTGACAACTCCTCCCACCACTCTAGCCCAGGAAGACCCATCAGCCTGGTGATGGCTCAACCGGATATCCAGGACACACCACAGCTCCTTTGCGTGACTGTCTAGTACAGGGGTCTCCAACCAGTAACTCGCGAGCTACTGTAGCTCTCCATCTACCTCTAAGTAGCTCACTTGTGTGCAGCCCAGCTTATTAAATTAGAAAACTTTTGCTTAGTTGAATTATTATACATATAAAACAATTTAAATTATACAGCACTATTAATATTCGTAGCTGTTAATACATTTTATTGAACATAAGTAGCTCTCAGTACAGAAAAGGTTGGAGACCTCTGGCTCTAGAGTGAATGCCCCTGTCAGTCTAAATGGAGGTGGATGCTCTACATGATCCTGAAGGTGTCATCAGAAGTGAGGGTGGTCCAGTTGGTCAGGGTGTGCTGGGTATGGAGTCATTGGGTGCAGTGGTTGCGGATGGGGTGGTTGGGTCTTGGGTTGCGAAGCTGTTGTAGATCTCCTTGATCTTGCGGTGGAAGAAGGTAGCAAGGTTGTCGCAAAGGCCTTGGGAGGGGGGAATATCTGCTGTCTCCATGCTGGGTTTGGCGACTTCTTTGACCACGGTGAAGAGTTCCTTGCTGTTGTGTGCGTTGGCATTGATGCGTTCCTTTATGGCTGTTTTCTTTGTTGTTCTGATGAGGTGGTGGTGTGCGGTGACTGCGGTTTTGAAGGTTGTGTGGTCTGTCAAGGTCTTGCTGTTCCTCCATCTTTTGTCGAGTCATCTGCAGGTGCTCATGGCCTCTTGGAGGGCAGGAGAGAACCAGCTGGCCTTCTTAGAGGGCTGCTTTCCTGAGGGTTTCCTGAGAGGAGCACAGTTGGAGATCCAAAGGTGGAAGTTGCATGCGGAGGCATTGGCGTACATGGATGTCAGTGGTGGGGCTATGCTGAAGGAGGTGGTGAGCTAGTCTTCGGTGACCTTGTTCCAGCTTCTGCGAGGATAGCAGTGGGCGTGGTGGTATATGGTGGGTTTGGTGAAGGAGAAGTGAACACAGTGGTGGTCGGTCCAATGTAGCTCGGAAGTGGGGCTGACGAGAAGTGTTGCTTGCACAGAAGATGGGGTCGAGCGTGTGTCCTCCTGAGTGGGTTGGAGAGGTGACCAGTTGTTTGAGTCGGATGGTGGCGAGGTTCTCCAGTAGGGATGAGGTGTTGCAATGGCAGGACTGTAACAAGTTTACAGGGCTACTCATGTGGGTGGCGCAACCAGTGCTGCAGGCCCACTAGTAGCATTTGATTTACAGGCCCTGGGCACACACAGTGCACCTTACTAGGGACTTACCAGTATATAAAATATGCCAATCATGGATAGCCAATCAGAATAATAATTTACACAGAGAGCATATGCACTTTAGCACTGATTAGTAGTGGTAAAGTTCCAAGAGTCCTAAAGCCAACAAAAACAGGGTCAGAAAAATAGGCTGTAAAAGGACAAATATTTGGAGATAAACCTGCAAAAAGAGCCAGCTCCAACACACATGAAGCAGAGAATGCACCAGAGATCAATTAATAGATCATAGAGCTAGAGGGGGCACTCGGTGGCCTAGGCTCAGGACACAGACCCGCAATTCTGAAAGAGATGCTGTTCGCTCTCTTTGGAGGAGAATCACATGGGCACCAGAAGCAGGTCCTACAATTTTTGCCTCCCAGCAGGAGGAAGGCATCCCATAAACCTCTCAATTGTGAGCCGGAAAGGTGAGAGCCTGAGAAGGAAGAGAGGAAGGGGCACCTCACCTCTTCCTTCCGTCCCATCCCTAATGAATCCCCATGATTTCACTGTACCATTTTCATATATAACATAACTGGCACTGACGGCAAGGCCCTGGGTTGGGTCTGGCTGACAGTGAGAAGCTCAGCAGCCATTAACAACCAACTGTCTTACCGTCTCCTAAGTCATTCACAGTAGTTACTGGCAGTGAGGGCCACAGCTGGCTTTGTGTACATGTCTAGTGCAGCATCATCAGTGCTTTAAATGTGGGTACGTCACCTGCCACACGTGTTGCACTTTGTGCATGGCACTTAGCCTACCTCCAGCTTGCTTCATCTATCCTTCTTCCTCTACTGGGCTCAAAGAAGTTCTCTGCCTCCTTGGAAGACAGTGGCAATGCTTTGTATCAGAGGCTGTGGGTTTGGAGAAGGATCAAAATTCTCTGGAAACCCAATATTTCGTTTAATTGGAAGTAACAATATCCGTTATAATAAAACAAGGAATACAAGCAGTTTATACTTTAAAACATGTGGAACCCTGTGGCCACGCATCGAAAAAGAAAACCAGCAGTAAAAAGCATGTTTTGTACACCAATCTAGAATAACTCCAGATTCTAAGCTGGTGAGAGGGCATAAAGCAAAGAAATCTTACAAACAAAATATCCACATTAATATCAATAATTAATACTACTGCCTTCATGAGCTCCAAAAGGCTACCCATCATACTTATTAGGGGTGGGTGGAACTAGCTGAGTTTCGCTCAGAAAAACTCCATAAGATTCTGCAAAATTCTGCCAATGGGCAAGAAATATGCAGCTTGCGCTGCTCGTGCCAAAATTTAGTGCCTGTAGAGTGAGAAGCACTCAAAATCAGCACAAAAGGCACTTTGTGCTACGCAAGAGAGCACAGCTATTCGAGTTGATTTTGCTGCCACTGGAGTCAAACATCTACTCGAGTGGCAACAAATCTACTTGAAAGCCGGTCCTCTGACTGCGACCACTCTCAAACACAGGCAACCGCCCGCATTAGAAAAATCGCACTAGGGGATGCCAAATCTTGCTTGTCAGCTCACATATTCTGGAGCCTCACAGGAGAAAAATTCTGCCACACTGCGATTTGGGTAATCTAGTTAGAACTCGGCGTTAAAGAGTAACGTGGAGTGGCATAAATTCCACCAATTCCGTGGGTGGCACACCAAACACTTATGCGGAAAAACTGAGGCCTCAGACGTGGGTGCAGCTCTGTTTCTGGCTTGGCCCACAACAACAGATCTTGTTGTTTATGCATGTCAAACCACTGTGGTGGTCAGGGTCCGGGCACCACTCCTGAGGCTGCTAGAGTGCTACAAGTCCCAGGCCAGGCTGCACATCCTGAATGAAACCACAGGCAGTAAAAAGAGAGTCTGTGACCGAGTAGAGGAGAGCACAGAAAAACACAGAATGAGACTGTGATCAACAGGCTGCATGTCCCGTAGCCTGCCCCAGATGAACATAATCAGCCAGTGTGGAGTGGCATGTGTGGGTAACCTGGCGACACAAACCAATATGGAGAATGGACTGCACCGTGATAGGGGCAAGGAATAAACTGCTCTCTGATTCGCTGACTGCAGTGGACTCTTGAGCCTGAGCCCACAAAGCAGTCAACCACACAGAAGACGTGTAGTACAGCCTGAGGTTTGGGAGAGATAAAGGCAGTGGCATAGCTTCAATGGGGTTGTAACACCCCCCTAAAAAAAGTATTCTGTAGTAATTCGTTGGATACAGGTGCTTTCGGTCGAGAATGGTGAGGTATCTGTCGGATTTCAACCTGGAGTTTTACATGCCCACACTGCCAAAAACATACACACTCTCTCTCTAGTCTCTGCCTTAAAACTTGGTTAGTTTGAAAACTATTGTGTTTTAATACCCCTAACAATCTGCGTTACTCTCTCTTTTCACTGCCTCTTAAGCCACTCCCCCCCTCCCCCCCCTTGTGTCCCGCTTCTCAGAATGTATTTTAACAAGATATGCCAGCGTGATTATTGGGAAATTTGAAGTTTACACCCCTCCCATTCTTACTGACCAAGCTACGCCCCTGAATACAGGGACATTTCTTGGCACCAGCGGTTTGAACAGCAGTTAAAGCAGCTGAGCTGCTGCTGAGTCCAAGGAGAGTATGTTTATTCTCCTTCCCTAAGGAGATGTTATGATACTCAAGGGTAGAAAATGAAAAAGTAACTTGACACAGTGCCGGTGAGTACCAGGACAGCACTGGACCCCAGGGTAAATCTTTTCCATTTCAGGCAATCTGGGTAAACAGTCTATTGCAGTGTGAGAGTTGTATGGCTAGTTCACTTTTAGTGATCAATTTGAACTAACACATCTGCAGATAAGTATATGTAAATGAAATGCCGAGGACTGTAGTAGTGCATTCTTTTTTACATGAAGCTCTCTGTTTACCTTAGCACTGGAAGTATCAAACCCTTATCTAAGAGTCTTCACAGCAGTTTCTCTTTGTTGTACTTTTCCACTCAGGCGCATGCGCTCTGTATTTTCTTCCTCCTCCATCTCCTGCTCAAGTGTTCAGGAATTCTCACTGGAGAAGCTCCGTGAATATGAAGAGTCCCTGGGGAGCGCTGCAGACACTTTGCTTGTACAAGCCTGCCTAATAAGGAGAAAACCTTCAACTCTCCGATGTGCAATCCGGACACCGAAATGTTCAAAATCGTCCAAGCCAGTAAAAAAAAAAACAGTCATCCGTGTCCGCCATCAAAGCCTTAGTCTGAGATTCCTAAAATGCCCACCACGGGAGCCACCTTGTTGGTAACACCAGTCCTGGCGAATCAAATGCCTACCGCAGCAGTCGTGGCTCGCACTTTCAACGCTTGACCTTTTAAAGATTCCGGTTTGTGATTGGCCACTAACATTGTTCAAATCCCTACAGACCAATTAGGCTCTAAAGTGCAGTGAAGGAGGAAAATGTGTGGCCAATCATGTGACAGAAACTTGAAAAGGTCAGCGTCCTCTAGGCTAATAAAATGTCCCTCGCGGGAGGGTAGAAGATGAGATGGGATGAACAAGGTCGTGAAGCTAACCCTGCTCGGTTTCTGTGGGATCTGACAGACCACCCCTTATAGCCGAGTTTCAAGCTTCCCTTGAAAGGATGCTATTACTTGTAGGGCCTTAAAAAACTGATAGATAGCCTCAATGATCCCAAAGTTTGGCGCAATAAGCCAAACAAAATATATTTAAGATCCGGCCGCTGCTCAGTTGACTTTGTAAAATTAGCTCCAGGTACTATTAGCTTGTTTTTAGGTAGTGGTGTGCATAGCTGCCGAGGTTTCAGATTGCTTATGTGTGACATTTTCATAATTTCACTGTAATTATGAGTGACATTCAATAACTATGAGTGACATCTTCTCGCAATCAAAAATCAAGCAGTGAAGACAAGGGAAACATGAATTTCAGAAATTACACCCATCTGAGGAACAAAAAAACTCTAATACGATCTTAAAACTGCTTCAAAGCACCAGAAACCAAGGCCCCCAAGTGCTTTCTCCTGCACAACCACATTTACAAGTATGTTTGTGGCAGTTACTTCTCCACAACTGGGGAGAAACATGAAAGTGGAAAGCTAGCAGCAACAGAGAAGAGGATGGAAGTACACCTCAAGGATCCAAGAGGCAAGATGAACAGTAGCTCACAAACTGGCTAGAAATGCGTTTACATATTTATAGTTTTCCTAAGATCCATTGTAGGCACGTGGTTACCTGTCTTGCACATTATGCAAATGAAGAAGGGATTGTTCTCCACTGCATTGTACATACATTCTGAGATACTGAGGGGGCAGAGTGTATAGGGCGAGGGTCAGGGTCGAGGTCAGGAGAGAGGAGTGGGCTGCCTGGGCACCTTTGTCAATGGCTTGGTCATATAGTGGGGTAGGAGCAGTGACAGAAGAGGGGGTTAGAGAGGGGCAGCAGGCCGAGCCAGGGTCACCGCTCATCCATCAGCTACCACCGAGCCTTTCATGGGCAGTTCTCCTGATGAACAGAGAGCCACGGGGCCATGTGGCAGTGCACTCAGCACACTAAGTGCTTCTGGAGCAAGACAGCCCGAAAGGGACTGGGGCAGCCCGTGCGAGTGTGGGCAGAGGAGTCCTGTGGCAGGGCGTGAATAAAACACCTCTACTATTTCTTCACAAGTACAGGTCTATCACTCTATCTGCGGGTTTCCATACAAGCCAGTCTGCTATGCAGTAGGTATTTCCCTGGGACATACGTGGCTCCGCAGTAATAAAAATCATTTAGAAAAGCAAAGCGTGCTTTAGAACTACTGTTCACTGCCACTTTTTAAAACGAACATATTGGCAGCAAGTTTACATGCATGTAGTAGCAGATTATCTTGCCCAAAGTGCACTGAAGAGAGTGCAATCAGAAAACAACGTGGCGGCGATCATCTTCACATTACCAAATTAACACACACACTCGACTGGCTGCAGCACTCACTGTCTTACTTGCGAGGCCGGAGCCACGGCAATGGGTTTACCGTGGCGGCGGGCCGGCGGCCTCCCGGCTGCCTCCCCGGTCCAGTCCTGGCTGCAGCAGCGTCGCTCCCTCGGCAATTTGCGGTGGGGTGATGGTCATCATTTACAATTTACTGCAGCCATGGTAGTGCAAGCAGCGCTGCCATGATGGGCTCCAATCACCTAGCCAGCCTCCCAGTCTCACAAACAACTGCAGCAGCCGGCGGCAGCACTAGCATGAGGTGACGCCGGTTGCGCGCCTAAAAAAGTCTCTGACTGTATCACACGACGTGAAGTCGCCGTGGCAGGAAATCCCTGATATATTGATACATTGTAGCAGCCTGCTGCTACTAGTTCAGCGAGCTGAGCCCCCAAGCCTGCGGTAGCAGTGCACCCACGCCACAGAGCGTTGCCAGACACTCCAGCTCTATTTTATCATAGTAGGAACCGCGAATACAGCTTGACAGCTAAGGTGCTTTGACTGTAATGTGCGACAATGCATTTCAGTGCGGTGATGCGGAGCACCACACTGAAATGCGTTAGTCTAACGCCTGATGAGTGATACTTGGCAGGACTGGGTGTGTAAAGTCTTTTATCTATGTTGAAGGCTTCACAAACGCCCACCAAAGTTTTTTTAATGTACTTTGTTATGTTTTTATTTAAGGACATCCAGATAAAAATGTATGCATCTTCTGCAGCTGGCAAATACCGATAGGACAGGGTGCCCCATTATCTGCACATTCCTTGTTTTCTACAATGGAATGGGGGTAATGCAATAAATATTCTGTGACAGCACAGAGCCCGATGATAACATGGTGTTGCTGCCTTGTCTCGCCTTAGTCTTTCATTCACCTCCTATTTACATAGGAGTGGTCACAGGAAAGGCAAAGAATGGAAACTACAAAAAGCAAACGTGGTTTTTAGGGGGGCAATTGTGCTTTTATTCCTACCATCTATAAGAACCCTGAGAATAGGAGTAGCTAGGACAGTGCCAAGTGACTAAAAGGCAGTCAAAGGCTGTCAACTGCTTACACTGGCTATCCATAGTTGATATCTAATGTACTCCCACACAAATTCTCTAGTTTGTTATGGTGTAATTTGTACAGGAAACAGGTGTAATATTTTGGCGCCAGTTGTAACCCCTGTTCAGAGAAAAACTTCTGTTTGTGCCAAAACTGGTATAACCGTAGTTCTTGTAATGAGGATATCAGTGTAGCCCGCTCCGAAATCCTGCTTCCTCCCCAGCAAAGACCCTTGCTGTTGGTGCCCACACGCCAAGGTCCTCTGTCCAGTACTCAGCCCCCTACAACGAAGGCCTGCCTCCTGCACCTTGCCCATCCCCTGCCCTGACTTCTGATAACCGTTACCAGGCACAGGATGTCCAGCTGTTCATGGGTGGGACATCCTGCACCTGGAAATTAATACAAATGACAGTTTAAAACTAGGCCTGGTCAAAAGTTCAATTACGCCAGCGACAGCTGGGAAATCGCAAAATTTGGCATTGGGTGAAATTCACAAAATTTATGTAAATTTGGCATTATGTGATTTTACACAACTTTTCTTTTACTTGATTACTCACTTCTTGTGAAAGCGTCTTGCAAGATACCACTAGGAGACTGGTTAACACAGAAAATGTCTCACTGAGACTCATATTTACTCGAACTAGTCGGCTACCCTTATCTGGCAAAACTGGTAAGACTCTAAAGTTAAGAAAGTGGCACAAGATTTCAGCAAAACATATTTCACTACAAAAACATAATTTAATTAACTTTTCATGGACTTTCATGAAATTTCACAAGAAAGCATTCCCCCAGTTCGCACATATCTATTTAAACGTCAGCCTGGTTGAAGTCGGGAAACGTTGCCTGCTGCTAGAGATAATCCATCTTTTAAAAACATTTTGAAAATCATACTTACAAAAATAACATATTAATCAAAGGATACTGAAATACTGTTTATACAGAATGCATGATACAGCACATTGTTGTCAGGTCTAAGGCCTCCTGTTCTATATACTGGAAACGGATATAAGCCTTTTTGTTGTTGATGCATGTCATGTTTAAGTGTGCTTTCTCTTTTGAGAGGATCCCTTGCATTTACATGTGCATGGACAGACTGTGCATTTGTCCACGTTCCCTTCCTTGTTTAAACGTGACGTCTCAGGAACAAGCCCTCGATTGGCTTACTGTTCCTGTTCTCGTAACCACGCCCCGTTTTTCTCCGCTGTTCGGATTCTGACTGTTCCCTGAAGGAGAAGAAACATTGTATCAATCCAGTTCTCAGTGCTGTATATCCTGACCGCGTTTGTTGTTTGTTTGTAGCAAGCAACGTCACCGTCCATTCCCCCGTGACCACCTATCGGGAAGTGCAAACCCTTCGTTGTTCGCCCCCTTTCAGCTTGCTAACGCTCAGCTGTATCCAGGCGCCGCGTCAGAGTTCAGCGCACCCATTAGTGTATACTCCATTTCCTCTCGCAGCCCGCAGTGCTTCCAACTTCAGCATCGCCGCAGCCTTCCTCACGGGCTTCCCAGCTGTAGTACGCTCGCACCGCTCCCGTTACCCTACCGCTTCTGACGCCGCAGAGCACACCGCTTCTGTTCCGGACGCTCTATTGTTCTTGACTCTGCTTTGGGGAAATCCATTTGACTGCTACCGAATTCGAGACCACGGACACTCTGAACCCCACCTCATTTATCAGTGCCTCGTTTTCCAATGGCTCAGTGGTCTGCCGGTATATGAAAGAACGTGACCCTGGATGGGAGAACTTATAGCGTGTACTAAGAGGGACTATTTTTGTATTATTTTCATACTGCCACATTTTCTGCATAAGACTCCTGCAGCTTCAAGGGGTGTGATGTTAACTCCTTATATTCTTCTAATTAAGGAAGATTGGGACTATGTAGCTGGTAAGTGGATCTACATGCTTATACTTGACATGCATTACAACTGCCATATAGTGGCATTGCTTCATTATACACAGTACTAATAGGTCTCCCTATTTCTTTGCAGCCCTCATTGTTTCCCATCCTTCTTCACTGAAGTAACCTGTCCCTCACGTAGGGGAAAGAGTGGTGGTCACTCTATGAATCTTTCCCCACAACTCCTCGGAGACAGTGATCTGTGAATGATTATTTAGTATTCATCCAGATGCTATTTTCGGGGAGTGTGAGGAATGCCTCTTCGTTCCTGTGGAATCTAATCGAATACAGGTTAGTGAAGGGACCTGTGGCGCAACGGAAAGCCAAGCCCATGTATATATATTCCACCTGAACGAAGATGAACCCAGACGGGGCTTGTGCCCCATTAGACACATCGCTACAATCCGCACTACAGAGCCCCTCATTGGAGGAGCTTGCTGTGGCATTAGTAGACTTACAGTCTGAGGTAGGAAGGTTAAGGTCTGAGAATCAACGCCTTCATTCTGAGCTAGTCCAGGTTAAATCACAGACCACCCCAGACACTAGAGCTTCAGGCACCACACAAAAGAACAAAAGAAGTTATATACAGCCTGCTCACTTTTCCGTCCCTTCACATAATGCCAGTGCTCCAACAAGAGGGGAAGGAAGCATTCCATCTGTTCATTTTACGGTACATACACCTAGTCCTGTTCCCCTAGCTATGCCTGAAAGATTTAATGGAGACAGTTCTAAGTTCAGCATCTTTATGAATCAATGTCACCTCCAATTTCTATGTAAAGCTGCTTCCTTCCCTGATGATGCGGCCAAAGTTGCCTTAGTTATATCATATCTGGTAGGCAATGCTGCCGATTGGGCCGTACCTTTGGTTGAAAATAACTATCCCCTGTTATATAATTTTAGCTTGTTTCAAGAGAAGATGCGTAGCCTTTTCGCCAAACATACTTTCATGCAGGCTAGCGATAATGCACTTCTAAACTTAAAACAAGGATCTAAAGATCTACTCACATACATCACCTGTTTCAATAGGTTGGTAGCAGAGACACACTGGCCAGAAGAAAAAAGAACTTCTCTGTTTTACCGTGGGTTATGTGACGAGCTCAAAGATCTTTTGTCCCAAATTGTGGACCCTCCAGAAGACTGTCCTGTGTTTATTGACTTAGTAGTAAAACTAGACCACAGACTAAGTGAAACAAAAGGAGAGAAATCTCGCAGTACGCTTTCTAGCTTTCTAGTAGTTAGAACTGAGAAAAAGGAGAGTAAAGACTCTAAAGACGTCTGTGAACTCATGCAGATAGGCGGACTAAAGGGACCTTTGTCAATTGAAGAAAAAGAAAAGAGAAGAAAGCATAATCTATGTTTATACTGTGGAAAAGGAGGGCATTATGCCAGAGATTGTCCTGTAAGACCCCGTTCTGCTCCTAAGAAAATAGCAAGTAGTGAGAACTATGTACAACTGTCGGAAAACTAGATAACTTGAAGAAACAGGAGACCGGTTCTTCAAGTTATGTGATCTCTAAGGTCTCAAAAGAGTTGGCAAATACCGTTACCCTTGTACCCAAACATTTTACCTTGTCTGTTACATTGATTATTTCCTCTCAGAATAGAAAAACCTTATCTATTTTATTGGATTCAGGCGCCACTGGGAACTTCCTTGATATCAAGCTGGCCCGTGATTTAGGGATTCCGTTCTTAACTAAGGCTCATCCAGAACCGGTGAGAGCGGTAGATGGGACGGAGTTATCTTCAGGGTTGATCACCTATCATACTCCTGAAGTAATTATGGTTTGTGGTAATGGACATTCAGAATCCCTTAGGTTTGATTTAATAGATACATCCAATTTCGGTGCTATCCTTGGTGTTCCATGGTTGCAACTGCACAATCCCCACATTGATTGAACCTCCCGTAAAGTCACTTTGAAGTCTCACCACTGTATGTTACACTGTTACAGGGAAGCCAGTGAGTGGGACAACCCTTTATGTTGTGCTATGAACATGGTATGTGGCACACCCAGTCTTCCGGCTATATACGAGGAATACAAAGAAGTCTTTGATGAGGTGAAGTCTTTGATGAGGTAAAGGCTACTGCATTGCCTCCCCATAGGAGTTATGACTGCCAGATCGATCTTGCACCTGGAGCGGGGCTTCCTGTAAGTCGGATATATGCCCTAACAGCACCTGAGACTGAGTACTTGCAAAAATATATAACTGAAATGTTGGAGAAAGGATTTATAAGACACTCCACCTCCCCTGTATCCTCTCCATTATTTTTTATTCCCAAAAGAGAAGGAGGGTTGCGCGCTTGTTTGGATTATCGCTCCCTTAATAAGATAACCATAAAAAATAAATATCCCCTCCCTCTTATTTCAGTCCTACTGGATCAAGTGCGGGTAGCAAAGATATTTACTAAAATAGATCTTAGAGGGGCCTACCATCTGATCAGAATAAAAGAGGGAGACGAGTAGAAAACCGCGTTTCGTACCAAATTCGGTCTCTATGAGTACTGTGTGATGCCGTTCGGCCTCTGCAATGCCCCTGCTGCATTTCAGTTTTTTGTCAACGAGATCTTGAGGGAATACCTAGATGTATTCGTTATTGTTTACATAGACGATATATTGATTTACTCTCAATCAGAACAAGAACATGTTGTACATGTAAAAAAGATATTGCAAAGACTCAAAGAGAACTAGTTATTTGCCAAGCTAGACAAAAGCACTTTTCATACCACCCAAGTGGATTTTCGTGGCTTTGTGATTACCCCCGAAGGTATTCACATGGATCCTAAGAAAATAGAAGCCCTGGTAAAATGGCCAAGTCCCTGTTCTGTAAAGGAAGTGCAATCCTTTATAGGATTTGCTAACTTCTATAGAAGGTTCATTGACCATTTCTCTGAAATACTCTCTCCCATCACCCGACTACTTTGCAAAGGTGTCTCGTTTGTGTGGTCCAAGGAAGCGGAGCAAGCCTTTGTAACACTGAAAGAGCGATTCACTACGGCTCCAATCATAAAACACGCAGATAACACACAACCCTACTATGTAGAAGCAGATGCTTCTCAATATGCTGTGGGAGGCATCTTGTCACAAAGAGATCAGAACACAGGGCATCTACATCCTGTTGCCTATTTTTCCAAGACTCTTCTCCCAGCAGAGCAGAACTATACTATAGGAGAGCGTGAACTAATAGCCATCAAACTCGCTTTCCAGGAATAGAGACACTATCTTTTGGGCACCCCACACACCATTACCATCTACTCAGACCATAGGAATCTACAGTTTTTAGGTCTGCCAGAGCCCTCACACCAAGACAGATGAGATGGGTCTTATTCTTTACTGAATATGATTTTGTCATCACTTACCATCCTGGGCCACAACATGGAAAGGCTGATGCTCTATCTAGAATAAGACAAGAAAAAACAACAAATCTAGATTCACACCCTCCTATCATACCATGCCATAAAATCATTGGAGTAGGAGACCTTAGGGATACCAGACCCACTGTATTTTTAGAACGAATAATCGATTCCTGTTCTGATATACCTGCAGTCGAATGGGTAAAGAATCCTGTAAATCAAGTAAAAGACGGATTGTACTATCATGAAAACAAGTTGTTTGTACCCACTACTGCATTGCAGCTCCAAATAATACAATCCGTCCATCATCCCCTTTGGTATCGCCAAATAATACAATGGTGTCACAATAATTCCTTAGCAGGGCATCCAGGAGGAGAAAAGACCTTACAGACGTGCCAAAGATGGTTCTGGTGGGATGGGATGGCCAAAGACGTAACAACTTTTGTTAGTTCATGTTCTATATGTGCTAGACAAAAGTCTTCACATTGTGCCCCTGCTGGGTTGTTACGAAACACATCAGTTCCTCCAATACCGTGGCACTCCATTAGTATGGATTTTATCACAGATCTCCCACGAGCTCAAGGTCACAACACTATTTTCGTGGTAGTAGATATGCTCACCAAAATGGCCCATTTTATCCCTCTAAAAAAGATTGCCTCTTCTTAAGAGCTAGTGCACGTATTCCTTGAACAAATAGTCCGCTTACATGGACTCCCCTACATCATATCCGATAGAGAGGCGCAATTTGCGTCTAGGTTTTGGCACGGAATGTGTACCGCCCTTGGTATTGATCATAGATTATCCACAGCCTATCACCCTCAGACTGACGGCCAAACCGAAAGGACAAATTAGACCCTGGAACAGTTTTTACGTTGTTTATTAACCACCATTACAAGCAACTGGGTACATGCTCTTCCACTGGCTGAATTCGCTTACAATAACACTACACATTCTTCCACTGGAATCTCTCCCTTTTATTTTTCTCACTCACACCATCCCAGATTTCTACCCTTCTCTCTGCCCTCCCCCTTAGTGAATATCCCTGCAGTCAAAGCCCACCATGAATCCCTTTTAACAGTATGGGAGAATGCCAAACAGGAATTACAGCGAGCCAAAGAAGCTATGAAACAGCAGGCAGACAAACACCGTCGCCCTGCTCCTACCTATGTAGTAGGAGAAAAGGTCTGGTTATCCACTAGAAACTTAAGATTAGAGGGCCCAAGAAAGTTACAGCCCCGATACATAGGTCCCTATGCTGTACAAAAGGTGATATCTCCTGTTACCTTAAGATTGGAATTGCCTGAAGAGATGTGCATCCATCCGGTGTTTTATACTTCATTAATTAAAAAGTATAACCCCCCTCTTGAACCAGAAGATCCACCTCCTCCTGTTATAGTAGAAGGAGAAAAGGAATGTGAAGTAAGACGCATCCTAGACTCCCGAATACACAAGGGCAGATTACAGTACCTCATAGATTGGGTGGGTTATTCCCCAGAAGATAGATCCTGGGTACCTGCTGAACACGTTCATGCACCCGTTTTGGTACGCAGATTTCATGCACTCCATCCTTCAAAACCCCATCCCGTAAATAGACCTTTGGGTGGGAGAACTGTCAGATCTAAGGCCTCCTGTTCTATATACTGGAACCAGATATAAGCCTTTTTGTTGTTGATGCATGTCATGTTTAAGTGTGCTTTCTCTTTTGAGAGGATCCCTTGCATTTACACGTGCATGAACAGACTGTGCATTTGTCCACGTTCCCTTCCTTGTTTAAACGTGACGTCTCAGGAACAAGCCCTCGCTTGGCTTACTGTTCCTGTTCTCGTAACCACGCCCCGTTTTTCTCCGCTGTTCGGATTCTGACTGTTCCCTGAAGGAGAAGAAACTTTGTATCAATCCAGTTCTCAGTGCTGGATATCCTCACCGCGTTCGTTGTTTGTTTGTAGCAAGCGACGTCACCGTCCATTCCCCCGTGACCACCTATTGGGAACTGCAAACACTTTGTTGTTCGTCCCCTTTCAACTTGCTAACGCTCAGCTGTATCCAGGCGCCGCGTCAGAGTTCAGCGTGGCCATTAGCGTATACTCCATTTCCTCTCGCAGCCTGCAATGCTTCCAACTTCAGCATCGCCGCAGCCTTCCTCACAGGCTTCCCGGCTGGAGTACGCTTGCACCGCTCCCGTTACCCTACCGCTTCTGACGCCGCAGAGCACACTGCTTCTGTTCCGGACGCTCTATTGTTCTTGACTCTGTTTTGGGGAAATCCATTTGACTGCTACCGAATTCGAGACCACGGACACTCTGAACCCCACCTCATTTATCAGTGCCTCATTTTCCAGTGGCTGCGTGGTCTGCCGGTATATGAAAGAATGTGACCCTGGATGGGAGAACTTATAGCGTCTACTAAGAGGGACTATTTTTATATTATTTTCATACTGCCACATTTTCTGCATAAGACTCCTGCAGCTTCAAGGGGAGTGACGTTAACTCCTTATATTCTTCTAATTAAGGAAGATTGGGACTATGTAGCAGTGGATCTACATGCTTATACTTGACATGCATTACAACAGCCATATAGTGTGCACAGCTTCACTATACACAGTACTAATAGGTCTCCCTATTTCTTTGCAGCCCTCATTGTTTCCCATCCTTCTTCACTGAAGTAACCTGTCCCTCACGCAGGGGAAAGAGTGGTGGTCACTCTATGAATCTTTCCCCACAACTCCTTGGAGACAGTGATCTGTGAATGATTATTTAGTATTCATCCAGACGCTATTTTCGGGGAGTGTGAGGAACGCCTCTTCGTTCCTGTGGAATCTAATCGAATACAGGTTAGTGAAGGGGCCTGTGGCGCGACAATTGTCCTGAAATAATTTTTAAACCTCAGTCTTCATTCCTTGCACCTGAAGGACCCCGGATCTGCAGACTGATCAATCCTTCTCATAGGATTGAATGAAACTAAGGATTCAAGCATGCTATCATCAAGCTAGAGCGCTGTTAATAGAAACATTAATAATGGGTGGGGGGGGGTATCAGCTCTAGCCTTTGTTGGTAACGTTGGTTGGAGTCAGGAAACTTCCCCATAGGTAAAGGCAGATAAAGTTTCCCAATTTAGTGTAAAACACTTGTTCCTCACACAGGTGACGAATACTCCTATGTCTGGATGTCTCCTGGATGAAACAAGCTGCTGTATGGAATTATGGTGGCACCCCTCCCATGATCACCAGGTTAAAAGTGTGGGGGATAGATAGGGATGATGTGGGGTGCAAAGGGGTGGTATGCAAAAGAGCGAAGGTGATAGGGTGTGGGCAGTGTGGATCTCTGGCAGGTGGCACTTGTAGACGGATAGGTTGACAAGAGACGAAGGACTTTGCCAGTGGGGTGGAGGTTCAAAGAACAGCTGAGGAACTGCGGCCAAGCACTGTTGACCCATTGTCCCTCACTGTTTCGAGCCGCAGCAGCAGGGGCAGTTTTTCCATTAGGGCTGTGGGGCTGCACCCCTCTGAAATTCCTACACATTTACATAACAGCATATTAAAAAGATCAATTTATTGAGAGATACGATCATATCCCTAAGTAAATCGATGTATTTAAGTCTGGGCTGGGCTGTCTGTTTCAGGCTGCCTGCCCCGCCTCGCTCTGAAGCAGGAGACGGAAGCCAGTAAATCAACTTTTGGAACTGTGATATAGGACGCAGGGCTTTCTGTTTAAAAGCCCTTCTTTTCCATTGGGTCTGTGGTAGCATACACTCTGTGGGCCAGTGACGCAATTAGTGTCATGGTTACGGGCATCGGAGTCTTCATCCTTGCGTGACTTCAGACATCCTTCATTCAAAGGCATAGTTCCCACCCTTTCGTCATACGTGAGAGTCGTTGCAAGCATGTCTGATCCGGTTCCTTGTTCTCGTTAATGGTAAGAGTTTGCAAGCTAACGTTGTGTTATGCATATTGTGCTGAGACCCCTCATCACGCTAACCTCCCCACTGTGACACCCAAGGCCCTGACTGCACTAGCTGGCCCTATTAGAAGTGGAGCTGCAGCATTTGTTCCACTGCGAAATGGATCCAAATAATGAGCAGGATTTGTTTTTGTTCCCTTGTGAAGTTGATCCAAATATTCGAGTCAAGCAAGGCGAGAAATATGTGCCTACAGTGGACAGTTCTCTTATGTGCGACATTAAAACTGCTCGTGGCTTCATGCCCCTAAGTTAACACTGATCCCAAAAACATGGATTGACTTGCAAACATTGAATGTTAAAAACGTTGAGGCAATACATATCAGTGATTTAGTTCCTCTCTTATTTCTCATACTTTACTTAATCTTGCATTCCCCAAGAGTTAGCTATTTTATAATGTTGTTGTTTATCTGTATTTTTTTCTGTGCATACTTTGAGGCTCGAGCCATGCCAGGTGTTTATGAGGGGTTTGATTGAGCGCGCAGGCGCTAAGGCTGTAGCCAAACAAAGTGCTTGTCAGTGGGTTGGCCTCTCTGCAGAGCACACAGAACAATGTTTATGTATTCCATTTGCAACTGAAAGTATGTGGATGTGTGTGTGTTTGAAGGGGATCCCAGGTTTGTACATTAGACTTGTTCACGTCGCTCGCCGTATAAAACTCATGCCCAACGTTTACGCCCACCACTTTCACATGCCACCAGCTGCCACTGGGCAGCAGGAACAGTTTCTCGCTGATGCAGAGATGTTAAAACAGCCATTTTTTAAACTTCTCAAGCTTTGCACGGTGCAAAGGTGTAAGTTTGCTCGATTTTGTAAGTTTGCACACACCTAATTAGCACCCTTACGAAAAGTCATTTTTGAAGAGAAGACCCAACAGAGAAATAAGTCCAGTACTGAGAATTCAGGTAAATCAAGACTCAATATACGTTTGCTCACTAAAATTTCTCCTCACTTACTCAACCACTCACACACTTAGTGGCACCCACTCACCCATTCAGTCAACACTCTCATCTTTACTCGTCTAGGCATTCAACCGATTAGCTACGCAGTCACTGAATAACCCAGTTGCCTATTTTACTCACCTCATCCAATCAATCTCCCTAAACATGCATTCACTCCCATATCTTCACCCTAACCACACATTTAATCACACCAACTACCTATGCATTCAGTAATTCAATCAGTTGTTATTACACTCAGTTATTACCCGACGTGAGTCACCTAATGCTTACTCACTTCCCCACTAAACCACTTGCCCGTGCTCACCTACTCACTCGTTCACCAACTTCCAAATCCAGTCACTCCATCATTTATATACTCACTGAAGCAGTCATTCACCCTCCTATAAAATCACTCACTTGCTTGCTTATTCACATGAAGTCAAACAATCTGTTGGTATTACATGCACCATCTACCCGGTATGTCTCACCCTCAGCTAACTCGCTTTCTCACTAAACCACTCATCCCCTCTCACTGACTTCTGAGACTGCGCAGTCAGTGTCCAGAGTAAATTAGGAGACATCCAGTCACTCAATCATGTAAACAGTTACACAGCAATTTACTCACCTATTCACTCACTCACTAGCTCACAAACTTACCCCTTTCACCTACTCAGAAAATCACGTACTGTCTCACTTACTTGTCCGGTCACTCAATCGTGTATACACTCAATTATGAAGCTAGTGACTCACCTATAAAATCACTCAGTTGGCCATTCTTTCACTCATGCAGTTACCCACGTAGTTGAGTATTACTCAATAATACATTTACTTATCTACCCAGTGTCACTTACCTCCCGCTGAGTTGCTAGCAAACTAAATCATGTCACCCCTCCCACCTGCTCCCTCACTCACCCACTTATGGATCCACTCTCACTCATAGACAACCAGTGACTCACCTGTCCTCTCACTCTCTTGTTCCCCGACACATGGACTCAATCACTCACTGACCCCCTGGTGGATGGGGCTGGTGGTTGGACGGGCCTTCTCCTGCCCCAGCAGTGTGGCAGGGGCGCTCGCGCTATCGCCACGTTACAGGGCAGCCTTTCGGCAGGCACGTGTGGAGAGGTAATGAGGGGAAAGCAATTTCCTTCCAAATTTGAATAGATAATTTAGCACGCCGGAGGGCTTTTTATCCTGCCATTATCGCCAGGAGCTGCAATTGCCAAGGTCAGAAAACGAGGCGCAGGCAGAGGCCTGGCGCCGAGCCAGGAGGCGGTATCTCAGAACAAGCAGACGAAGGCACAGGCTGTCACCGACAAGGCCTCGTGATGGCCACAGACAAGGCGCGCGGGCAGTGACATATGTGCCCGGTGCTCCCCCCTGGGGCCCACAGACATGAAGAACCTCCAGTGACGCACGTGTCCCACTGGGACCCACATGTCTGCAATCCCAGGCTGGCACAAAAGGAGCACATCCCACAATGTATTCTGCTAAACCTCGTCGTCCCCTTGCAATCCCTCCACCCTAGAAGAGGTTAAATGGGAGGGGTCCTACCTGATCTTATTCAGATGGCTTCATCTCTTTCACCAGCAACAAGATTGCGCAGTCAGTGTCCGGGATAAATTGGGAGACAAAATTGACTGCTGCAACATGGTGGCTGTGGGACTCCCCAAAGCGTTAGTCTCCAGACTGCAAACAATAAACCCAGGCAGACAAACATGAGTGCACCACTCTCACAGAACCACCCTGGCTGCAGACCAGTCTAGGCAGAGGTTACTTCACATCGCTGCTCCGAATACTGACGAGCAAACCTGCACAAGCATCACAAATCACAGCTTTAGCTTCAAGAAAACAGGGACTCTCGGCGCTGAGGTGAACGAAATGGAAGACACCCAGCGAAGTGAGACTCGAGCACAGCACAGCTGCGTGCATGATAAACACTGAAAGCAGACCCTGTCAGGCTGACCCGGTGGCTCAAACAAAATCTGACATTTATGGCATACTCCATCACTAATCCTTATATGATTCTACTCCACGGGCCCACCACTACTCAGTGATTCACATCTAAACAACAGGAGACCGACCCAAATACAGTACCAACACCATCTCTCTAATTCCAGTCAGCGAGGATCTCCGGAGGTCACCCTGATTCCCAAAGCATGATAATGGCAGGAAGGTGTAAGGAATTAACTAAATAATGTAACATCACGTGCTTGTCACCGTCTTGTTGATTTGGAACCCATGCAAAGCTACAGAATAAAAAAAACAAAAAACTATTGGATGCACCAAGTAAGAGAAGAGGTCAGTCACATCATTTTTATTGTTATAATTAATTTGCTCTTGTATAATGCATGCTGTGACTTTAGCATGGCATCGCGGCACAGAGAACGTCGTCCCCAGAAACTTCGGCTATCCCTTGGTAAGGGATATAACCAGCACCAGTACCTCAAAATGGCGGAGGAGCATCGCCCCAGTGCTCAGAGCCAGCAGATGAAAAATAAAATATTAAAACAATTTTATTACCATTTTATTATTCACTAACTGATGCAAGTCCAAAGCAGGGTGGGTCAGGCCATCCTCTATAAACAGCGGAAGGGAGTAGGAGTGGTAGGCACTTGTAAGGGCGCATGTTAGTTTGGCCGGCTGTCTTAGGATGGCCAAACCGCATGGACGCTTATATTTCTCCAACCCAGATGTATTGCACAGCCAGTTGGAGAAAAGACACAGGCTCCCTGTCCCTGAGCGAGCATCAAACCAGCCCGCTAAGGCCAATACCGACACTTCTCTCATGATTGGTAATAGTATGAGTGCACCGTCTGGATTGGGTGGGGAGTCTGGGAGCCTGTGCTGTGTGGCCCATGGACTGTCGGGAGCAGAGGAGTACTGAGGCAGCCGGCAGCAGCAGGTAAGTCCTTTTTAAAAATTATTATTCCCCTGCCGCGCTGCTTCACCACTTTTTATTGGCAGCAGCCGCCACTGCATATAACCTGAAATCTTAGTAACAGGGAAATTAAACTAAATATATGCAGCAATAAACATACACATGAATGTTAGAAATTGGGTTTTTGATTGAGAGGGCTGAAAATCCTTCTCAAGCAACAACCACTAGAAGTCACTAAATTAACGTGTGCTTCACCCTCTGGTAGCTTAGCAGAAAAACAGTCCGGCTTTATTTAATAGTAATGAAGTAAAAGCACAACACAAGAAAAATCCCATGCCAATTAAGAAAAATAGATTATGTTTTAATCAATAATTTGAGACCAAAATGACAAAAATCTAATCAGTAGCTAGATAGCTAAAAGTAGCACCAAAAGGTGCAAAGCACCATCTAAGGGCATCTGGTTGCACTAGACCGGGATGAAGTCAAAAGCTCAGGCCAACCGCGATGGAGCACAGGCCAGGCAGAAGACCAAGTTTGGCCCACTGATAGTGGTACCTTATGTCCTTGAAGCAAGCTCTGTGTGGCGTTGCTTCGCAAAGGCTTCCAGTCATCCAGCATCGGTTATGATGAGGCTGTTAGGGGCTTTGTGTTCCTTAGCGTCTGTTCCGATGAAGCTTTCAGCTGTGCAGCGAGGCTTCACATCACTTGCCATCAGCTCTGATGAAGCTTGCAGTTGTGCAGCAAAGCTTTGCAGGGCTCCACATCACTTCATGCCAGATTTTATGGAACCTTCAGTCAAGCCAGGAGGTGTACTCTCCGATGCCAGCTAAGGGTCCAGGACCTGGGGAGGCACCTCTTGGGGATAAGGAACTCACAGCCGCAGAGACCTGCACAGCTCAGTCAGGTGCAGTTGCAGGTCCAGGCAGGTCCAGTGCAGCAAGTCAGCTGGGCAGTTGCAGGAAGGCCTCTGGAGCTTTTTGTGTCTGTCCCTGGTAGCTCACAACAGGAGGTCTGTAAACTGACCCTTGGAGTCACTCTGGTAGTCCTAGGTTCAAGGAGATGGTCCTTTCTCTCCTTCAAACAGCAAGACAGCACTCAAGCACCAGAGTAACCATCTGAAGAACAAGGCAGGCCTCAATCAGCAGGTCAGTCCTCTAGTAGCAGCAGGGCAGTCTTCTGAGAAAAACGGCAGGCCTCAAGCTGCAGGGCAAGGCAGTCCTCTAATGAACCAGGCAGTCCTTCCGAAGTCTTCCACATGGTCAGGGGTATACTGAAGAGTAGGTCTGAGGATCCAATAATATACCTTCTAAGGTGGGAAAAACTCCTCTACTCGTCCCACATCTGAGTCTGGATTTTCCTTCCTCCCATTCCCAGGCTTCAAGGGGTCTAGGGTGACAATGGACTGGTGTCAAGTTATTTAGAAGTATGCTGAGGCAGCCCCCTTGAAATGTAAGTGGGGCAGGGAACAGCTCCACCCCTGCCATCGTGGCAGGATAGCCCATCCTGCCAACACCTACTTCCCCTTTTTCTTACTGTCTGGGAGGAATACACAAAGGCTAACCTCCAACTACACCCAGCCATGTGACCCAGTATACAGGCTGCAGGCACCAAATGGTTAGGACAAGAAAATACCAACTTGCTAAACGTGGCAGTTTCAGAATTCTGACTTAGAATCTGACCTTGTCATTAAAGAGGATTTTAAATTACAATTTTTTAAAGACAAAACATGAAATTTCTACCTGTTCACAAACAAAAGTTAGCAAATATTAAATGTAATAAGGTAACCCAATTTTATCCTTTAAGAGTTTTTCACCACTAGGACATGTAAAACTGAAAAAACATATGTCCTACCTTTAAATACAATGCAGCCTCCCCTGTGGGCTATTCAGAGCCTACTATAGAGTTGACATAAATGTAATAAAAAGGGAGGTTTAGGTCTGGCAAAAGGTTTACTTAATATAATAATGCACCTTACCATACTGCTGTTATGCACAACAAAACAGGTATGTTCACACTTATGTGCATCTGTTTAAACATGCATCTGAGTGGTGAATCAGTTTGCAAAAAGTGGTTCCCCTTTTACCCACCCCTTTTAATAATACAGTTTTGCTTAGAGCAAGCAGTCAATGTAAGTTGTAAGACAGGCCGACCTTACTTTGAATAGTCTGGGCACCTGTCAAGAGAAAAGTAAGGAGTATGGAAACAAGAGCAGCACTGTGATGTCAGAAGAAGAAATATATGATATATCACTCTTGTTCTGATATCAGATCTTAAAAGATATCACTTTCTATCCAGCATTACAAACAACAGTCACTCTGCTATTATGAACATAAAGAATTCAATAATTTAGTGCCAAGTGCATTGAGTGCACAAGAGTGCAGGACTAATCTCACAAAATTGTGCAAGATATTGTTTGACAAATATAGTTCTGGGACTCTCAAATCTCTAGGAGAAAGGTTTTCCTCTCTATACATTCGTTTCAGTCAATGTTCATAGGTAATAAAATATCCATCTGTCAGAAGATCAAATAATGTGTTAGCTAAATAGGTTAATCTACAAATATGTGAAAAAGAGGCCTTCAGCCCTTAGCTGAACAAACCCCAGGTGTAGCCTCTGTCTACGATGGCATGTATGAGATCAGGATTCATCCACAATATACAACATACATTTCTCTGGGAGTAAAATATTATTGACTACTAGATTTACAGTTTCAGGTAGTAGAAAATGAATTGCACAAGAGGCAACATTTTACCAAGCAAAGCAGAGAAGCATGGCCGAAAATATTACTGATGGGTTGAAAGTCCAGTGGCAGAGGAACGAGCAGGAAAGAACTGATGAGAGCAAAGAGAGTAATGGGAAAGGTGGAGAGAAAGTAAGAAGAAATCTGTGGTGATGTGGAGAGGAGAAACAGGTGGGAAGATGTTGAAACAAAAGTACAAAAGAGGAAAATCAAAGGAAAAAGTATACATTTTGGAAAAAAGGGGAAAAAAAGGAAAAGTGGCTAAGGAGGAAAATTAAGCCATAAAGAAAAAGTTGAAAAACAGAAGATGAAATTAAAAGGGGTGAGGTGAGGTAGGGCAGGAAGTAACAGCTTTAGAGTTAACGAGGAATATAAAGGAGGGAAGAAGGATGTGAAATGTAAGAACGAGTACGATGGGCGAAGGAAGGATCAGGAAATATCTCAGCAGAGTGATAATAAAAGATGAAGAGAACGGGGGAAAAGTTGGAGAGACGAAAAGTAAAGAGTGGCGTTGGGTGGGTGCGAGTGGAAGTGAGAAACGAGAACCTATAAAACAAAGTTAGGGAATTGCTTGCCCTTGTGGTGGAGTGGGTTCCTCACTGACGCCCCTTTACTATTGCCACAGAGCTCAGCAGAGTCTCTCTTGCAATCTCTTTCCTTGTTAAATGTAATTACAGCTCCTTCGATGTAATGAGAAGATTTTTAAAGGCCATTCAAAAGAAATTTCCTGTAATGAGGTTATGGGTTTTATAGTGTCATGCATCAAGCCCGCTGTTAATTGGTGGAAAGCAAGCTACATGCAGCAGCCCACACAGAGACCTCGCCATAAATAGCCCTGTGCCAAGCAGGGTGCCCAACAATGGGGCATGGAAGAGTCAGCATCAAAGAAAGAATACAGACTCCTCGGAGTGCAGGATAGTGCCATGCTTCTGTTAGATCTGTGTTAATCAAATAACTAGCACAGAGGAGTAGTCAAGGCTGAGCGAGAGGTGACATGCTACAAACACTGGAGGTGGGCAACGCCCAAGATAAATTAAATGCCATATTTGTAAAGCGCAGACTTATCACCCCTAAGGGTATCCAGGCGCTGGGGGGCCGTCGGGGAGATTATGTGAGCTATTGCCCAGAGTCACATGGTGCTGAGCTGAGATGCTGCCGGCGATCGAACTGTGAGCACCGCGCTCTGGAGTCAGCCGCTCTGGCCACTGCACCACACCTTTCCCCAGAAAGATAAAAGGTTCTGTAGCCATGTGCCATTTCCAAGAGTCACATAGTGTCTAGTAACCACTGTTGTATGTAGATGTGTCTCTACTACGTCTTGTACAGATTTTGCCTGATGTTTTCTTACTTATTATTATGATGACAATTCCCACATTAGACACTACATCTCAATTGTCCTTCCCCTCTAAATAGTATTAGATGTTGGCCTTCGATTTACAAAGACTCAATGCATGAAGCTTTTTTTGACACATTTGTACATTACTAGACAGAGGCCTAGGCACTGTTCGGTTGTGCGCTCACAACCAAGAGCAGCCCGCTTAGTCCTCTGCTGGGACAGATCTCTCCTCAGCCAAGTACTCCAAGGAGCCCTAGCTGGAGTAGTAATCCAGGTAATAAGATGGAAACTCTCTGGTCATGACCCCTCGCTGTTTTTAAACATGAAAACTGAAGTGCTGAAGTTCGGGGTTCTTGGTTATCGCCGTGTATTAACTTTATATCCATCATCTGGACCCCAGAATGTAGAGAGCTTGGTTTGAATAAATCTCTTCGTATAGTATTGGAATCCAGCACTTTGTTGGAGTGAGTAACAAAATCACGGCTCCTGCCTCTGTTAAAGACAAATGCTCCATCTGATCCTGAGTGTTGTCAGCACCGGAGGTCCTACCTCCATTTAATTTTTTAATAGTCCTAGAGTGTGCAAAATTGTGCACATAAATTGTGTGATATGATGCAATGATCCAAGCGATATTTGTCTTGTTATGGTTTGTTATGGTTATGTTATGGTTTGTGTGAAGTGCTTCAATTTACTCACTCCAAGCCTCCTGCTGTTCCTTCTTGTTTCTTAGAAGAAATGATGGACTGGAAAGGGCCCTGGGCAATTAGCTGTGGCTGAGAATAATTCAAGCGGCTGGGATTGGTTTAAGATCTAAATATTCCACCCATCATTTTTTTTCTTTTCTAAGGGAAACTTTCTAAATGCAATGGGTATGCTAATGTGCACCATGCCCTGTGTGCCATAGGACTCAAGCTGTTCCTTACCCTTGAGGTCCAACAAGGTTTTGGGGTGCTTTTGCTCCACTTTAGAGAGAATGTGGCTTGGCAGTTCGAACTCGACTGTTCCTTTTGGAGCAAGATCAAGTCCTATCTTATCTTATGTGGATTTGTATAGCGCTTAGCTACCCTTTGGCTTCCCTGCGCTGAGTAGATCAAGTACGCATCAATAATTGTCTAGAGCAGGGACCTGATTAGAACGAATCCGGGTAAAGCCATGTTTTAACAATTTTATAAACTTGGTCTCATTGGCTTCCGTTCTCAATTCCCTTGGCAGAGATTTCGAAAGTTTGGTGGACAGGTAGGAGAATGACCTGCCATCCCATCCCATCTGGATTTATGGACCTGTGGCCCCCTCAGAAGACCTGTGTTAGAGGAACATAGGCTCCTGTTTGGGACATAGGGTGATAGAAGAGTGCTTATCAGAGGCGGTCCCTTATGAATGACACTCCTGGGGACCATTCAGAGCACCTTAAATTTGATCCTTTCCTCCACTGGAGGGAGGTCAAGGTAGTTTTCAAGTCTAATTTGGCTGTGGGTGATCCTTGTCTGGAGTGACACAGTGGGCAAAAACAATGCAAGGGAATGTGGACCCAAGTAAACACCAGTGGCTAAAATGGATTCAATCATTCCATCTACAGGTTTTTAAAATTGTTTTCCATCTCTTTGTGGCACTCTTTGTGGCAGGCTCCCCTCAGTGGTTCTTTCAGTACTTAACATTCATCCAACTGAATCTGAAGTACCAATTATTTGTTGTTTTATTTTTGGAATACATGGAGGTAAACAGAAGACCATAATGGAACACTGAAGTCTAAGTTGACCTGGGCATGTGTCCTATGCCCCTGTACTATATTTTAAGCAAATGGGCACATAAGTGGTTGGCATTGGACATTTCTCCTACTGCTTCTGTGTGTTATAGCATAGAGTATAACAAGAGGCCTAAAACCTATCTTGCATGTGGCTATATAAATAAGCATGGCTATTTAGAACAATTTTCTTCCTCAATATCCCATTAATGGTACAAGCATTTGATAACACCACATTTCTACGTACCATAACACTATCTAATGAGCACACTTTTGTTCCTTTTATAATATAGTATTATCCTTGAGTTTCTTTACAACATGTGCTATATATACACTTAAAATGTGATAGAAGAGTCAAAAGAGCATTGGGAACATATCATATATGAAGAAAATATGACTGAATTAATCTACTTAGTACAACGCAAGTTTAAAATCTCTAGCTGCTGATACACAGGCACCCTAAATACTTATAACTGAGCTCTTTAAAGTAGTTAATGGCTCTCAAATATTCAGTTGTTAGTTTTGTAGAAAGCCACAAACCCTAAATAATGGTGATATCACCCAATATATAATCTACAATATATTATGTGAGATAAACATACAATTATATGAAACACCTTTTGGTAGTGTGTTTACTCTAAACTACACACATTATATTACAATAACTGTAAAAACACAAACCTCACTCCACAATATCATATTATTCACATACTATCAGATCAACATCCCTCATACATATCTCTGTCTGAAAACAAATGAAGGCAAGATGTATCTATCATCCACAACAACACATTTAAATAGCTCATAACTGATCAGAATGTGCATAAGATCTAGAGTATTAGACTGTCATTGACGCATTTTATTGATTCTTACTTCTGGGAATCTTCTTCAGTACTGTGTGTGTGTGTATATATACTTTCCGGCATCCCAAAAACCTACCTTACACCAATTAAATCCTCTCTGCATGCTGCTGCTCATTTAGCCTCTGGAGCTGATCAATGTTACTAGCATCAACCCATTTTGACTTCCCTAAGTTAACTTCCTACTGAAGGGAGATCTTTGTTTGAAGTTGCCTGCCGAGATCACAAATTCATCTATACTGAGCAGACCCAATACCTTGTAAAGAAACAAACTCTGCAGTAGTTTAAGAGCACTGATTCCCTATTACTAGAAATTCTGGTTTTTAGAAACTTAGCATCTTAAACCAGTCTTTCCCATGATGCACTCCTATAATGTTGAACTCAATCCCTTCTGAAATCCAGACTCTAACATCTCTACTAGCCTTCAAAAAACAACTCAAAGTCTTCCTGCTTGCCAAACTCTTCTCTAACTCCAGACTAGTCCAGATCTACTGGAGGGTCTGAAGCAAGATGAATAATGTGATGATGACGGTACATTTTAGTCTTTTGATCCCTCTAACTGTACTTATGCCCCTGGGGAATCTTTCTAGATGCAAGTCTTGGTGCTGTGACTTGATTATTCCTTTGAGATGACCTAATGTGTACTATTTCTGTATAATTACCTTATCTTCACATTGCCCAGTTTGCCCTCCTTGGACCTTCTGACAGTACTATGTTCAAGCCGTGTGTTGCTACGTAAAGCACTCCGCTGCTCTAGGACCTGGTATGTGCTATATAAAACTCTATAAATAAATAAAACACATTAACTATTATATTTGCAAGCTAATAGCCCAAATGGGGATGTAATCAATATTTAAAAATGTTCAGACAGGAACAGAAAATTCTCCCAAATCCCTGCAGAAGTGAAACAGAACTCACCATCAGGGGCGGCTCCTCCGCTAAGGCGGAGGAACGTTGCCCAACTAAGTGTGAAAAGAAAATGATAATAACGCAACGTTAAAAATGTTAGGGTATTATCATTTTCTTCTTCTGCAAGGAGCGAGTCAAGTTGAGGCGGGACTGCGCTTGTCACACGGAGAGGGAGGAGGAGTGGTTGGTGCTGCACCAAGTGCGCATGGTGGTTTGGCCGGTCATCTTGACCGGCCAAACTGTCATGCGCACTTAGCATGTTCTCTACCAGCAGTATTATACAGCTTAGGTGGAGAACATGCACAGCCTCCCAGTCCCTGTCTGAGCGCCTAACCACGGTGCTCAGACCAATCACAATGCTGCTGTCATGGTGACAGCAGCGTTGTGATTGGCTTAGGGGAACCTGGGTGCTGCCAGGAGAACAGCGAGGATGGAGATGAGGCTGTGGCTGGTGACCGGCGACCAGCAACGCCAAGGCAAGTCTTCTTTTTTTTTTCCAAAGCCCCCCCCGCTCCTGTCCACCCACCACCGTTCCCTGCCAGCCGCCACTGCTCATCATAATGAATATAAGTACTTAAAGACGTAAGCAGCAATTTGCTCAGAGTGCTTCAGCTTTTGTTAAAGATTTAAGAATGCTTTTTGCCAAGAAGGCCATCCATTAGTAGAATCCTAGTTTTAATCGTGCAGTCTCCTTTGGAAAAATTGCATTTTATTGCAGTTGTCAAAGCTGGCAAACATGACAGCCATGTTTGTTCTCCAGAGTTTGTGAAGCCCCTTGTTTGCAGATTTTACCTTTCTTTTTAAGAGTGCCAGCCTAGAATCCTTTGAATGATAAATACACAGTTATAAATTCTGTTTCGTATTTTTAGGCTTTGGTGGTACTTCAACCACCTGCGAGTTATATTCACTGTAGCAGCATTTTCTTTTCTTCACCTCCATTGTGGTATTATGCTACATCTCAAATTCTATTTGATATTGCAAAGAGAACTGTACATTGATAGCCACAGATGGTATGAGGGAATGACTACAGTCCATTTTCAATTTTCTCACATGTTAAATTCCATTGGCATTTTTCAATTCAGTTTCATAATTCTAGTAGTGTCAATATGTTGCTGCAGGGCACCATTTTGTTCTCTTCTCCTAGGTGAATTTTTACCTGTTACGAACCGTTGATCTTCACTACTTAGATTTGATTCTTTACAAAATATGGAATACTTCCTGTACATGTTCCTCGAAGGTCACTTCTCACTATTTTTTTAGGGTTCTTTTACGACTATTGAGATTTTCTCTAACCAAACGCGAAGCTTGTTTCTATATAGATTACTAGTCATTTGTCTTGCAAATATTATTTAAAAGTTAATCACGCAAATCTGGATTTTCGTAGTGTGTTCTTTCTAGCTTCTTTTTATTTGCTACAGATTGTTCTGGACAAAATAGAACATTTTGCAACTTTAAATTTACATTTTGAAGACATATGTATTTTTCTTCTGGTGTGATGGTGCCATAAAAACCCTCCTTCATTATTGGTTATTTGCTTGGGGGCTTAAGCCCTTAGACTAAGAATAAAATCTTCCATTCAACTTGGTTTGTTCTTGTACTTTAAAATACAACGCATTAATCTTTGAGAGAGGAAGGAACAAATAGAAAAGGATCCTACTTTAAATTCCTTCACTTACTCTTTTAAAGAGATACATTGATAGGCGAAGTTCCTCTCAACGTTGGTTGCCCTTTATTGAACTTCCTCTACTTAATGCTGGTTCTCCTATGTTTGAATTGTCTTTATAAAAAAATCAGCATTCTGCTCTATTAGTTGATCCAGTTTCTCTCTCTCTCCCCCTGTTGATTTATTCACCAGCTGGAGTGAGCTATAGTATTCAAGTCAATAGTCCTCTGTCAGTGAGGACCAGTTTATTAAGTTGGTTGGTGCACATGTTTGTTAACAGGTAGCATGCATTCACCTCATTTCTGTTTAAGTGTGCTCTATTATTGTGCATTATGGTTTATGAGTATGCGATCAAGTAATTGTGTGGGTTTGAAAACACCTTGTTGATTGTGTGCTTTAACATTTTTATTTTTTGTCAATAGTTGTATGTTCGAAATAGAGTAAGCACAACACTGGGGCAACTTATGTTTATACATAATTTTCCACGTTAAATTTGGAATTGTGTACTGATTTATGTTGGCGTTATAGTTTATACACAATACAAACTTGAGATGTGTGAAACTGTGATGATATTACATGAAATTTAATAAAAATTAATTTTGCTGAGTTTTCTGTGAAATTTGAACACAAGGGCATACCTCGCAATCAAAAGTCAGGCAAGACATTGTGAAGGGGACTGGCTCCAGGAGAAAATGTTTCAGTCAAGAGATTTTCTTTTGAACCAGTGCTGTGTTACAAAGTTCTGTAAAAGTTTGCACCTGTGAAATTCATAACATTTTTCAAAAATGGCCTAGTACATAATTTGCAAGTTTCACTGGGTTATAGAAATTTCTCATCTAATGGGCCAAATCTGACTAAAGAATATTTGGGCTCAACTTTAATTGAAATTTGTGATACAGGTCTTTCCAGTGTGTGTGTTGGCAGAAGACAATATGTGCTTATTTAGCATACGAAAGGTAATTCACTTAATATTTTTCTGCAATGCAACATTTTCTGAGTATACTTCTAAATTTGGTGTGATGGTGGAAGTCTCTAGCTGATTGTTTAATTTGTCCACAGAAATTCAGCTGCTATTTTTACTTTTTTAGATCAGTTTGAAGGGACTTAGTTTAAGACTCCCTCAGTCTGCAACTCTCTTTGTTAACCATTGGAACAGTTAAGAGCCTCTTCCGTAGTCAGTCAGTAACCAGCTTGATGGCTTAATTTAGGTAGCGGCTAGTCGCAGTATGGCTGTAGTTTGGGGTTCCTTGGCATCAACCACGAATGATGCCTATTGCTACCTTATAAATTAGGACCAGTGATTTTTGTTAACAGGGACCAATTTCATGTTTATTTTTTTCATGAAGATTAATGTTTACAAATGTTGGATGAATTGCAGTCCTGCTAATGATCACATAATACAACATATGTGACTAGAAAAGGCAGTGATCATTAGTAAGACACTTATAAATAAAGTTATCCATAAGCGAGTGTGAACAACTTCTTATCTAAAGTATGACTGCAAAAAGGAGAATGGATAACACCAAGAGAAACTACATGGTGAGCTAATCACCTAAGTCTGCTTCCCAAGGACAATCTGGTCAGGATTAAGTGTTTCCCACCAGAGCAGCTCTTCCTCGGGTTAACTGTCCAGTGATATGAAGCCGCCTATTTTGTATTGCCTACTGGGAGGAAGCCAACGTTTTCTTAGCCAGAACGCGAAAACCTAGTCCCACCTAAGTGGTAAGCAACTGCAACTTTAGGAAAGCACTGGACAAGATTGCTAGTGGACTGATGCCCACAGTCATAAACACGTGATATATGCTAGAGACTCCCTCCATTTCTTTGAAGACTCCCTCCTCATTTAAACTTGCAGGGTAAGGCTGTTGCCTTCCTAAATATGAACTGGTCCTGCCTGTTTCTTTTAGGCCTGAACAAAACCCATGAAGCTCTGCTGAGGTGCCATGATGCTACTGAATGTGCATGTGCTCACTCCATCAGCCATCCTAAGGCTGCTCAAGATCATACTGAAAGAGCAGGTAAACTGAGTGGTAACACTGCCTGATAAGAACACTCTCCCTGTGTCAATTTATGATAGTATTGATATGAGAGGGATGTCCTACCTCACCTTACTCTTCGATGATACCTGTTTCTGACTTCCCACTTAGGATAGGTCCATACACACACATCACCACCTTCCGTGACCTGGATGTTTGTAGTGTTATCCCAGAGCCCCACTTGGGGATTTCCTTGCAATTCGGATACAGTCAGAGCAGGAAGTCAGTCCAGAGTAATCTATGGGTGCATGCCTTTTAGCGTATGGGGTGTCAAGGTAAATAAGGTTCATTGACAGGATATGCATAAACAGGTAAATAGTGAGAGTATTAGACTGCACTTAATGAAAGCAGCAACCTTGTGATCATAGCAAAGGGAGAGACCAGAAAGGGTAACAATGTGTTAGAAAGTCATCCTTTTGCCCTGTTCACCCCCATTTATTTTTGCTGAAGAATACTGGTGTTAACTGACTCTCACAGTTCCATGGGCTCTGCTGACCAGGCCAAGGGCCAGTGCTATGTGTAAAAAGGTACATGTAATAGGGTACACTTACAATTGGCACTGACACACCCTATAAGTCCCTAGTATATAATAGGGCTGGGGGTTCAAACTACCTACAAGTCCTTAATATGTAATAGGGCATGGACATTTAGAGGTCCAGCAGATTTCCTGCACTTGCATGTGTGCAATGCTGAGTGCCTGCTGTCATTTTAAAGGCAGCCTGGCTTTGCCGACTGTCTTTAAATGTAAATTATGTGCAAACTCGACTTTGGTGGTATGGGCACTTTAACATTGATAATCTACCTTATTTTCTAAATATTAGGTAACCCCAGGGCCTCGGTGTCCCAGGTGTGGGGTCATGAACTGTAAGCAGGGGCTTATAAAAGATGTTTTATATACCCTTGTGAGGAAAAAACTGCCCATTTCATTTTTCCCCATTGTAGATTAGGTCCATAGACTAACATTGCAATATTTATTTAGTTATAAATATTGATAGGCAAGAAGAAGAAATATCATTCAATGACTGAAATATTGGTATTGATAAATCCAACAACTTACTACTGTTGAATTATCATAACTAGTACAGAAGAGAGGTTAAGAAACTTTCTCTTCTGTAAGCCAAACTCCAGCCTTCTAGTGGTCACTGATGATTGGTCAGCCTTAACAGGCTTAGTCAGGCTGCTTGGATTAGGTGATAAGTGACCTGGCAGGAGCAGAGGTTACCTGATGGAGAGAGCCCTGTGGCTGGGGAGGATGGGCCCTGCAGACGGGGCTGGGTAAATCAAACTGAGCTCAAAGATAGAGCAGATCAGTAAGGAATGCCAGGCATACCTACCCCCATATCCTGGGCCCCAGTCAGATGGCAGGTTTAGAACAGGACTTTGCAGAGGTCAGGGTAAGGAAAGCTAATGGAAATGCGCCACACTGTGGGTCGGTTTAGCTAGCTCTTACTCCTCTGGAGAGAAATCATCCATGTTGGATTTTGGAACTTCAGTGCTTTGTGGGACAAGAAGATGCCATATTTTGGAGGAAGTTGTCATCCTTTTGGGTGCCACCCAGCATCTCACAGAGGCTTGTCACCACAGAACACTGTATAAATATCTGAGAGATGCATAGTCTCTCAGATCTGCTGCCTGAAACTACAAGGAAAAGAAGGACTGCCCTGCTAGAATCTGGTTTGCACCCAAAGGCCTGCCCTCTGAATGACTGTGTCTGCTGCACAATCAGGTACTACAGTCCTGAGGACTGTGTCTTTCTTCAAAAAGGGTTAGGGAATGGATTCCCTGCAAGCTGCAGGTTAACAGAACCCACCTGAATCATATCCACCAAGAGTCCCCATCCTGGAGTACATTCAGCTGACTTTTGAGGAGTTGGCCATGTGTATTGTGGGAATAATGGTCCAGACATCCCAGAGACCATCTAGGAGATTCCAGACCTTTGGATTGGTGATTTGGACACTTTGAACCTACAAGGAGACTTTCAGGAAGCACCTCCTGAGTTTGGAGAACTTTGAAGAACTTTGAAGAACTTTTGGGCAAAAGCTCCATAAGGTGACCGACCTGACCTCATGAGTCAAGTCGACTACCTTCAACCGCGACATGGCCAGGATTTCATGTCCATCCCGCTAAAAGCTCTGGACTTCCAGGATTTTAACGGGGCCTCGTGGAAAGTCAAGCCGGCGAACTCTCTCTGAATCCGGCCTGCTGTGGAGGGTTGAGCGCCGTCTGAATAAAAAGCTCCAGAAAAGTTTCTAAGTGTGAAGGTCAAATTTTGATCGGGGCCTCCTGCTTAGTGTATCTGACCAGTGCTCCATCGCGGTCGGCCTTAAACTTTGACCCGGTCAAACGCGACCAGATGTCCTAGAGTGGCGCTATATGTTTTTAAGCACTGTAAAGAGGTTAATCTTAAAAAATTCATATCTTTGGTTCCCTACATTGGATTTGTGTCATTTTGGTGTCTATTTGCACATGAAAATATTTCTTAGTTTTATAAATTGGTGTCGAATTTTTATTGTGTGTTGTGTCTGACTTCTCATTGTCAGCTACCAAGGGTTGAGCAAGGGGCTAATTTACTGAGACCTTTACTGGACCCTATAACATGTTAATGGACTTGTTACTAGTGGTAGGTTCATACTTACCCCTACCAATAACCCACTTTCCAACACAATGCAAACATCGAAAGGAGATTCTGAAAGTACTGGAGTAGATGTCTTCTGATATTCACACTTATAATTTGTCTCAGAGTTTTAGTTAGAAAAGCACATATGCAGTATACTTTTCATGAAAGTCATGGGTTCATAGAAACTGTATGTATTTTCACCTGGAGTGCCTTATTTTGGGGATATACTCTCTGCACAGTTGTTGGTGATGATATTACTCTGGGGTCGTGCACAACATGTTGTTGAGAAATTAAGACCTGTCAACATAGAACTAAAGATACAAGGCAGTTTCCAGGAGAAAGCATTTCCAACAAGAGCTAGTTGGTAGGTAAGTATAAATTACCCAGTGTTTTCACCAATCAAACTCCAGTACACTCACTTTACTGCAATTTTAAAATGATGAGTAGTAATAATGGTGGGCATTGACAGTGGTGTACATTCAAATCATGACACAGGATCGATGTATCCACTTTGCACTCTATTTTGAGGACCTTTAAATGTGAAGGAAAGAATGCTGACCAAAATGATTGGGTCAATAAATTGGACAAAACAAAAGAAGATAATGTGGGGATTAGTGGAAGAAAAGAAAGTAACCTACACTGTATTTAATGGTACAAATACGAACATGTTTGCCTGAAGCAGAGCCTCCCTGCTAAAGGGAAAAAGCTGGTATATGCCTAGTTTATACGTTCTAGCACTCACAAGTACAAAAACACCCTCCTCACAACTTATGAGTCACCCCGAGACAAGCCTAAGTAAGAACTTCCAAATCCTTGCCCTTCAATGCCTGACAAAGGATCTTGAGGAGAACACAGGGCCTCTTCCCCTTTATCTTTACAGCAACCCCTGAAGTGGTACTGAAAAGGTGAACGCTTAACTCCCAAATGAAAGGGCTTAGGGGGTTTTACCTGCCGGACAAGCATACAGTTGATCCAGTCCACTAGGACCTAAAATCCATTGGGATTCAATTTCATGTACCGTTTAAAACACTTCAAGAGTATTTTTTGTGTGTGAAAAATTAATTTGCTTGGCTCAGTTTGCAACTCAAGACAATGCAGAGAAAGCCTATTAAACAAGTTTCAGAATAGCACATCAAAAAAAAAAATTTTTAAACTTTTTACTGAACTTTTTATTTTCTATCATGTCACGGCATTGAAATGCACATCTTATAAGTGGTGCTAAAGCATAGAACTCTAATATGATTGTATCTCTACGCTAACTATGCTGCAGGTGTGATCATTATGACACAAGTCTGGAGATGAATAGTTGGGCATGGGTGATAACCTACCATTGTCGCAAATATTTCCATGAACATGTGATGGCTTCGTTGTTCAGCTACCTAATTGTCCAAAGAGTTGCATACATCTTCCCATTTCCACCGTAAATAGATCCTTTACATCTCAGTTGGTACGCATATATTTTCTTATGTGCTTTGGGTTCAGTATTATACCCATGAAGGTTGTGAAATTATGTGTACTTTAACATACATAAACACTAATTAACAACAGAATTTGTAACGGTGTGGGCCGTCAGAGTGGTGCCATTGATATGCCCTAACAGCCTGTTCATAGGTCAGGCTTTCTGGGTGTGTCTTGTGGACCCATCAGCCATACTGGCAATTTAGGGAGGGGTAGGGAAAGGCAAACAGCCCATCCCCTCCTCCCCCGAAGCTGGAATGGCACCTCATTCCCAGTTTGTGTTCATGCATATGTTTCTGTCTCATATGCTTCTGTGCACAGATCAGAATTTGACTATGTCTAAGGAGAGACACTCCGCCATCCTCTAGTGCATGTTATCCAGACTGAACAGTCACTCATCTGCTACAGCATCTGAGAGAAATGTTTGTATAACTTTGCTCCATTCATGTGCTAAGGTTTTTTTTAAACACTGTTCTCATTTCTGTTCCCCGCGTGAAACCGAGTTCTCAGCTTCTTCCCATGTACAGCCCATTGTGTCCAATGAAAAATTGACTGTGCCATAAGAGCCTTCCAATTATTTTAAACAACAAGGGAACCGAAAGGGCAGTACGCAAGGGACCTTCGGTATTAGAACTATTTCAAAAGACAATGGTCCCTAAACAGTTATAAATTATGGCAGAAAATAAATAAACATATACTAAATAGACTATATGTTCCTTGTCCAGCCGGACAGATATTTAATATTTTAAATACGTTCATAGAAAAAATACATGTACAATTACAAGTGGGACACAACCAGCGTCAACTCAAAAACATAGACAAACAACATAAGGGTGGGGAAGAGTTTTCAGGCAAAGGGAATGTGTCTGTAAATCATGAGATTAACAAAATTAACAGACTTCAATCACATGGTGATACCATTGCACAATATAATTCACAATATTTGCATGCATATGGTATATAGAGTGTCGACGACGTTTCGATCCCTAGGGGAATTCATGGGATCATCTTCAGGACATTAGAATTAAGCATGCCTGTATACAAGAAATTCTAGACATTAAATCCATGTCAGAATCAACACAGGGTGTTGCGGCACATGTTCTGGTAGCAAGCATAGAACCGGAATAGGTGTCCGTGGCGGAAGGAGTTAACCGTCCCGGGGGGGGTTTGTTGTTTAGGGGGGGAAAAAACGTGGCAATCCAATTGGCGGGTCAAATAACCGTCCCGAAGGACCGAGTACAATCCATATAGCGCGGTGCCGGTTGGTGAGTCACCCCTAAACAACAAACCCCCCCCCGGGACGGTTAACTCCTTCCGCCACGGACACCTATTCCCCCTAGGGATCGAAACGTCGTCGACACTCTATATACCATATGCATGCAAATATTGTGAATTATATTGTGCAATGGTATCACCATGAGATTGAAGTCTGTTAATTTTGTTAATCTCATGATTTACAGACACATTCCCTTTGCCTGAAAACTCTTCCCCACCCTTATGTTGTTTGTCTATGTTTTTGAGTTGGACGCTGGTTGTGTCCCACTTGTAATTGTACATGTATTTTTTCTATGAACGTATTTAAAATATTAAATATCTGTCCGGCTGGACAAGAAACATATAGTCTATTTAGTATATGTTTATTTATTTTCTGCCATAATTTATAACTGTTTAGAGACCATTGTCTTTTGAAATAATAAGAGCCTTCCAAGCCATCGCAATTACTCTTTGGCTAACACAAAGTGATTTACGGGGTGACCCCGGATTGTGAGTGACATCATAGTCAACTGGAGCTTAGACCTAATTGTGTATTTGATGTCACTGGGAACCCCTTGGTGAAAAAAATAACCATAATTCGCTGTTACTTACCTATAATTCTATATATTCAATTCCTTCGACTTGGGGCGAGGTAATAAATCAATCAAACACTGCTTGAGGTTTAGCAAATCAGTCCTTCTTAGTCGCAGTCCAGTCAGTTGTCAGTGATCTTTTTCAAACCCTCTCTTATCAAAGGGCAGTCCCTTACAGTGTGGTAGAACCCTGTATCAATGTCCCCATTTTGTGACCCATGTCAGTGCCCCATTTAAAAAAAAATCTTCTAGGAGTTTGTAGATTTAAGAAGAGCTCTACAAAACCTTGAGCTGTCTACTATTGTGTGTATGACATGAAAGATCTCATACTTAGGTGACCTCACACAAAAGTTGCTCTTCAACTCATGAAAGGTATGTTTCGGTGATTCTCATAGGAATTGTCTTGCTAAAAGTCCATCACTCTCAGTGAATTCTTGAAATCTTTTAATTCCCTTTTATTTCATCTTTATTTTGATAGTTTGAGAAACAACACAAGTCATGATAAGCCATATTTACAAAGATATACAAAACCAATACACATACAGAAAACCAATCACATGATGAGCGCAGTGGAGAATAATAGAAAAAACAAATAAAAGAAATAAGGAACATCAGACAAAACTAAAGATCAGTTGTAAGCCCTAATAGGCAGGATACAGACTACCAGCAAGACAGCCAGCAAAACAGCCCTAAGAAGAAAGCATTAAACATCTAATTTTACATTTGGCCCTTTTCAATAATAAGGAATCACTACTTTAACCATTCCTCTAGCGGGGCCCAGATCTTGGAAGTCAACTCCCGCCTCCTTCTCCCCCTTAATAGAAAAACTGAGGACTCCAAATTATACAAAGCTAGCATCCTAGCTATCCAGTTAAAAAACGTAGGGGCTTCAGAGCTTAACCATTGTGAAGTGATACATAGGCGAATCATAGCCATTACCACAAACAGAAAAGCGAAGGTATATCTCGTTCTTTCGACCATCGCAGTGCCTTCACACCCCATTATTACCATCTCCGAAGAGATGGTAACCGGGATATTAAGCATCGAATTTAGGAAGCACTCCACTTCGTAGAGAAATTGCCCCAGGTTTGGACAGGAGTAAAACATATGTACAACATCAGCTGCTCGAAGCCCACACCTGGCGCAGCAATCACCCCTCCGGCCGCCCCAATTTGCAATTTTCGCCGGTGTATAGTATAAGTCAAACATTGCCATATAGCTTTGAGTCCGGAAACTACCGGAAACTAAAACATAGCTTACTAATTCCAATGCGGGCCTTATATCCACCCCAATCTTACCCAATTTACCCTCCCACTTAGAATTCTGTAAATCAAGGCCGTCCGGAAGATCAGATAGCAGATGTTGATAGATTGTACCTATTCTAGCCCTCCTTTGAATTAATTTGATTATGGTGACCTTGTCAAACATTGTGGGGGTGTCGTGTTGGTGTTTATCAATAAAACTTCTGATCTGAAGATATTTGAAAAAGTTGTGAATATTTAGATGAAACTTATCTCTTAAAAAGGAAAAAGAGGCCAACTGCCCACCAGAACCTAAATCACCTATATCCTTCAAACCCAGTAGCTGCCATCTGAAAATAATCTGATCCTGAAAAATAGGAGGCAGCACTCGGACAGCTTTAAAAGGCGTATAGAAATTAATATTCGAGATTGACCATTTATGCCGAATTTTCCGCCAGACTGAGAACATAGCCCTGATAACTTTGAACCTTGTTTTCTTAAAATAACTCGGCTCAAGGATTCGCGTTAAAATACCCTTGGCAACCTCTCCCAGGCCTATCTCATAGATAGTAGGTCTGTTAGAGAGCGGAACCTCTGCCCTATCTCCCAACAACGGTAACCCAAAGTGTTGCAACATGGCCGACCAATAATATAATAAAAGATTTTAATTCCCTGGCAGCACAATAGTTTCTATGCCTACCGAGGTCAGTTGTTCAGTTTCCTGGGGGTATATGAGGTCTGCGGGCCAGGTAGTCATAAGCAGGGCAGACACATAAGTTGATATTTGCTATGATCTCTGAAGGCACCTTTCCCAGCATTTTTTGATCACTGTTAAGAGGCAAGCAAGTCCTCTGGCCCATTTTTTATCCCACAGTATATTATTCAATTTTCCCTCATTTAGTTCTGATCTCCAGGCAAACCCCATCTGGTAGGCAAACTCCATCTGACCAGTGTGTCATCAACTAAAGTTGGATGGGCAAATAATACAATTGAATATCAGGAGCTCACAGATATCCCTCTGTGACTGGAAGTTTTGTTGTTGTGTGCCTCATACAAGATCCGTTAGGATCGTATCCAAGATTTAGAAAAACGACCTGGGTACCCATACTGGGAAATTAGTAAAATGATAAAATAGTGTGGGAGGCATTAACATTTTGGCTAATGCTGTATGACCAGGGACTAATAGGGTAAGAAGATTCCAGAATTCCACACTTCTTTTGAGGGATGAATTCGTCTTACCTAGGTGGCCTTAGATCAGAGTCTGTGTCATATATTTTAACCCATAAGCATAATGTAAGCGACTCCCACTGTTTTCCCAGAATCCTCACCTCTGTTGGTTCGAAAGTTGCATCTGATGCAAGTTGAAAGACACAGGTCCTAGTACAGTTGACATGTAATGCTGATATTTACTCTAATGAACAGAGGGCCTCAGTAGAATCGGTCAATCTTGTCTTTCCAGCTAATAGGCATAGAAAAAGGCCATCCACGTAAAATAAGATGACATGTGCTATCTGCAATAAGATAAAGACACACAATTGATGGACGGAATGCAGAACAAATCAAAACATTCACCCCCAGTCAAGAGATCTGGGTTAAATCCATCATTCTTTTGCTCACCATGCCACCCCAGTTTAGACCTGGCCATATGCAAATCAGTCTTGACCCTGTGCCTCTTGGGAACAGTCCAGCCCGAACTGCTAAGCCAGGTTCTCCCTGGACCGGAAACAAGCATCCTAGGACCGGTTTCGGGGTTTCACCCCTCTTCAGCCAGGATAGCTTGAATCCAGTGGCACAGTGAGCCCGGGACCGACGTCTGGGCATACCCGGCGCACTTAGGGCGAGGAAGCAAAAGACACACAATTGATGGACGGAATGCAGAACAAATCAAAACATTCACCCCCAGTCAAGAGATCTGGGTTAAATCCATCATTCTTTTGCTCACCAGGCCTGGCAGTTCGGGCTGGACTGTTCCCATTGGGCGCAGGGTCAAGACTGATTTGCATATGGCTGGGTCCAAACTGGAATGGCATGGTGAGCAAAAAAACGATGGATTTAGGCCCAGATCTCTGTACTGGGGTGAATGTACGACATTGTTCTGCATTCTGTCCATCAATTGTTGTTTTTGCATTTGTCACCCCGAGTGGGACGGGTATGCCCAGACATCTGTCCCGTGCTCTCCATGCCACTGGAGTCAAGCTATCCTGGCTGATGAGGGCTGAAAGCCCGAAATCGGTCCTAGGATGCTTGTTTCTAGTCCAGGGAGGACCTGGCCTGGCAGTTTGGGCTGGACTGTTCCCATTGGGCGCAGGGTCAAGACTGATTTGCATATGGCTGGGTCCAAACTGGAATGGCATGGTGAGCAAAAAAACGATGGATTTAGGCCCAGATCTCTGTACTGGGGTGAATGTACGACAGACATTGTTCTGCATTCTGTTCATCAATTGTTGTTTTTGCATCTGCAATAAGATGCCACGGTCTCTACCTGCAGTTCCCATCGGTACAGTTAAGGGTTCATTACCAGAGAAAAAGACACAGATGACAAGGAACATCTTTTTCTGCTGTCCCGGCTTAATTGGATTGGGAACGATATAATGCAATGAGTGCAGACCCAAGCAGAGGGATGCGCATATAACAATAATATGCAACAGAAGAATTCTCTTACAATCCCAAATCGCTAAAGCATTCTCAATAAATATTCCCATCTGAATGAGTCAACCCCATTTCAAAATCTGAAGATAGCACCAGTGAACCCCGTAACGTCCCAGGTGTCTCTTTCGGTATCCTCTTATGTTCACAGGCGTGTTGATAAGGAATAAACCTGTTCTGTTGATGTGTAAATTTAAAATGTAAGTCCGTTTTTATATAGCGCAGCTACTCACCCTTACGGGTCTCAAGGCGCTGGGGGCCGTCGTGGAAATTAAGTGAGCTATTGCCCAGAGTCACATGGTGCTGAGCTGAGCCGGGATCGAACCGTGAACCCTGTGCTCCGAAGTCAGCTGCCCTGGCCGCTGCACCACACCTCTCCACTCATGTGGGCAAAGAGATTGCAACCTCAAGGTTATGAGTTTGCTTAGAATTTTGTAGACCAAATTTAACATTGAGAGAGACCTATACGATGCCCCATCCTTTGAGTGTCATCCAGGTTTAGGGAATGAAGATAAGGTTTGGTTCAGCAAATGCCCCTTCTCCAAGGCAGAAGTTGCATTTAGTCAGTTGTGGGGATATTAGATATGTTAAGCAGATGTCCAGAGGCAAGTGATTAGAGACAGGGGTTTTCCCCTAGAGCTATGCTTTAAACGGCCTCCTTGATTTCTGTCTCCACATTGCTGGCTCAAAGCCTCCCACAAAATGTTCAGGTACCACGGTTGGTGAGGTCACCGCCCTCAGATAGGTGTAAACATCCTTCGTTGCTACCACTTCTGTCTGACAAAGAGGTGAGCGTACTGTTGTAAAAACAGATTGTGAATGTCAGTTTGGGTGCATAACAATTGTGCCAACTCCTTGAGGAGTTGCATAGCGTTCCCAGGAGTGTGCACACAGCACAACATGTGTGCAAAGTGGAGCACAAGACATGTTCACTTTGTTCGCAGCCTAAAGCAGCACAACCGTTTGTGAGTGGTTCAGAACAGCTACGTGTATTTCAGTTCTAACAAGAAGTTGTGATTGAATGGAGTAGTAATCATAAATACTGCTTTTGAAGAGCTTCAGGAGAATAATTAATGTGTTTTTAACAAAGGGCTTTAGCGAAATAATGACTGTTTTCTCCATCCTGTGCCTTGAGGTGCCGCTTGCTTACACGCAAGCCTGCCATCTGTTCGGCACTTTCCACCCACCTGCAAACAAGCACAGAAAAAAGTTTATTGTCAGGGCTCTCTATAACACTCACATTTGTTCGATTGTTTGCAAGAGGTGGGCGGGAAAAACGTATGGCTGCCTCGCGGACAAAAGTATGGCAGGCAATGTGCAACTTAGGAAAATTGCATTCTTTATCCTAAGATTTCGTTTATTTCACACAAACACTGTAGTTGTTGTATAGATTACTGCAACTCTCCATGCTGTGCATCTGAAATTAAGAAAACATTGCGAAAGAAATTACTCTTTTTTTTCTCTTTAAAAATCAATACTGTCAATCTTCAAAAATAGGGAGCACAATACTTAGACCTCAAAATCTTTGTGGTGCTCTAGGACCAAATGCCCACAGCCTGATCCATTCTCTTGTTACTTCTCATTTAAATCTTAGGCCCGATTACGAGTGAGCTTTTACAATCCAATCACTCTTTGTGCAGGGACTGAAATTATGAGATGTGCATTAAAATTTACCAGGTGTTGTAAATGGGAAACATCCTTTCACACGCTGCCAGAATCCCGCTGTGCCTTTACAGTGTCAGCAATAGAACAAACACATCGTTAGCATGCATTCGTTTAGCACGCAAGTCGTTACAACGACTTGCTTTAAGGGTGCGCATTGGTGGAGTAGTGTTGGATTTAGAGTCCAACAGCTTCCCTACTGTTGCGCAGACTGGAGTTGGATTAGTAAATGATACTAATCCAAAGTCCAGCGTCCCCCCCAAGGCAAGTCGTTGTAACAACTTTTGTGCAAAAGAATGCTTCATTGCAACACATTCGTACTAATGCCGGCGTTAAAAAGGCATGCGTTCTAAACGCATGAGTGATTCCATCATACAATCATTGTAAACACCTTGCCCCCCCTTTCATCTGTGAGATCATTTTCTCAGCTCTGCTTTCTCATAATCCCACGCCTTTAGACACAGAGTCATCACCTCTCATACAGACTTTTTATGCTAGCACTAACTTTAGTGAAGGTAGCAAAGGCTATTTAAAAATAGATTACATTAAGTAATTATCCTAAAGGATTAGAGTCAGAAGAGTACATGATTGCTCATGTTTTGAATGAGATAATGTTCAAGTGTTGGACATTGTCCTATAAAACTGCTGAATTAAGAAACTGGCATCCAATGCTCATTGTATTAGAGTTCTAAATGCATAACTTTATATTAATGAAATGTAACTGCATCATATATATATTCACTGAAAAAACAAAGTTTACAGGGACGTTATAGTTAGGGAAAGGAATTTAAAAAACATTAGAAATTCACTGAAAAAAAACAAAGGTTTCTGGGACGTTATAGTTAGGCTCAGGTTTCACTCGTACAAAACCAGTGAAATTCAGCAGTTATAGTTAGCTGAGCTAACTATAACTCACGCCCCCCTAATGCACTGCTTATGACCTCACATATTATTACATCACTGATGACATCTCAAATGACATCACTGATGACATCAACCACAAAATCACTAACACACCCACTCACACCCCATAGAACCTTATACACCCATTCCCACACAACCATTCACAAACCCATACCAGTACTTACAGACCCACTCACCGATTCATAGATCTACATACAAATCCACTCACACCCATACAGCCACTTATACATCCACTCACTCACTACGTGGGAGCCCGCGCTTTGTTTTTTTTAAACATTTTCATCTGGATCTGCAGATCCCGCTAATTTCTTTTTTTTTTTTTATTGATTGTTTGGGGCCCTGATGGGTCCCAGTGGGACCAGCCCATAGAGGCCTAGGGGGTCAGGGTGTTTCTACCCTGCCCACTTTTCTTTTTTTAAATTTTTTTGTGGGACTCGGTTCAACCGAGTCCCAAGGTGGCTGCCAACATTTCCTGGTTGAAGTGTTGGCAGCCAATCATATTTCAGTCGGGTTTCAGTAGGCTGTTGGGCTCCCAGATATATATGTTTTTAAAACTTAAATATCTTTGCAACTACTGAACGGATTTACACCAAATCACAAAAAGCACGCTTTCTGGACCAACATATAGCTTTCTGCCAAATTTTGTGTAATTCCATGCAGCGGTTCGGGCTGTAGTCATGTTGAAAAAATGAAAAATCCCAATATACATAACATGGGAAAAACGCGTTTTGGGACCCCCTTTTTACTTCGCCCCCACATTTTGTGAAAATTTCGTGAATATTCGTCAAGCGGCACCAAAGTTATTGGCAACACAAAAAACGTTTTTCCTATGGAAACTTTGGTCCTAACTATAACTATAACTACCTACTGGCTACTGCCAGTAGGATCTAAATATATATATATTCACTGAAAAAACCATAGGTTTCAGAGACGTTATAGTTAGAAATTAGCATTTAAAAAACCTTTGAAATTCACTGAAAAAACCATAGGTTTTAGGGACAGTTATAGTTAGTTGGACATTTCACTCGTACAAAACCATAGAAATTCCCCCGTTATAGTTAGTTCAGCTAACTATAACTCGCGCCTCCGCAATGCACTGCTGATGACGTCACATATTACATCACTCATGACATGGTCAGTGACATCACTGATGACATCACTGATGACATCTCAAATGACATCACTGATGACATCATCCAGTGACTGTGTGTTTCTGTAAAGTTTAAATATGTTTAATATATATAGGGAAAGGCGTATTGAAGAATGAGTGGGTGTATAAGTGTCTGAATGGATGATTTAGTACGTGAGTGACTGACTCTACAAGTGAGTGATTAAATGTATCTTACTGAATGCATGGGTTAGTGACTAAACTGTGTGAATGTCTGTATCCGTCTGTCTGTTGGTTTGTAAGCGGCTGCATTGCTTTCTGAATAGCTACATGAGTGTCTACATGGGTTATTGATTGATTGTCTGAGTATCTGTATGGGTGCCTGAGTGTTTGTGTGGGTGGGGTGTGTGTGACTCTGTGCATAGATGTGTGAGTTGGTGATTCACTGGGTGCATGGTTTCAAGAGTGCATCTGTGATGGACTGTATGGGTGGGTGAGTGTGTGTATGGGTGTGTTAGTGATTGAATGTATATCTCAGTGGTACATGTGTGAGTAACTACATATGTGAAAGGCAGTATATATGTGTGTTGGAGTATATAAATGGCTATAAGTGAGAGTGTGTGATTGTGAGAGTGGCTGTATGGATGAGTGTGTACTTGTATCAGTGATTGTATAAGAGTGTAAGAATGTGCTAGTATTTGTATGAGTAAGTGAGCTGGTGTGTGTATAACTATATAGGTGAGTAAATGGGTGTGTGATTAAGTTTTTTGCATGACTGGCTAGGTGTGTGAGTACCTCTATGGATGAGTGGCGGTGTGTGAGTGTTTATATAGGTGTATGAGTGCATATGATAGTCCTGTACTGAGTGACTAAGTATGAGTGACTGTACGGGTGAGTGAGTGGATGTGTGTGTAGACCTAAGAATCAGTGAGTGGGTATGTGGTTTTTGGTGTTGGAGTGTCTATGGTTTTGAGAATGGCAGTCTGTAATTTAGAGTGGGTGTATCAAAAGTTATATTAGGGTGTGAGAAGATGCATGAAATTATCACATGGATGATGTCATCAGTGATGTCATTTGAGATGTCATCAGTGATGTCATCAGTGATGTCACTGACCATGTCATGAGTGATGTAATATGTGACGTCATCAGCAGTGCATTGCGGGGGCGCGAGTTATAGTTAGCTGAACTAACTATAACGGGGGAATTTCTATGGTTTTGTACGAGTGAAATGTCCAACTAACTATAACTGTCCCTAAAACCTATGGATTTTTCAGTGAATTTCAAAGGTTTTTTAAATGCTAATTTCTAACTATAACGTGTCTGAAACCTATGGTTTTTTCAGTGAATTTCAAAGGTTTTTTAAATGCTAATTTCTAACTATAACGTGCCTGAAACCTATGATTTTTAAGTGAATTTCAAAGGTTTTTTAAATGCTAGTTTCTAACTATGCCTACAGAGGTAGGACATGTGAAGAAAGAAGAAAAAACGCACAGAAAGAAGCAAAAGATGTGCAGAAAGAACCAACAGAGGAGCAGAAAGAGGCCTTGTTGCAAAATCATCCTGTGCCCACAACTTTTTCAGACGGGTACTGGTGGTAACTGACTCTGACTAACCAGAGCCAGTGCTATGCTAAAAGACACTTAGAATACCGTGAAAACACCTACATACACTAGGGAACACTATGCGTTGGGGTACCCCTGTGAGTAGCATGACCTCCTCTGCAAGTCCCTAGTACATAATAGGGCAGGGGGATTAAAACTACCTCTTAAAACGCGCTACAGGGCGCGTTTGCACAGTGGTGAAGGCAGGGGGGGGCCTGAGGTGACATGTGTGCAAACGCACCCCGTGGCGCGTTTTAAGTTGCGGGATTAAGTCCCCTTGAATTCTGAGGGTCCCTGGGGCCCAACTAGCCCCCAGGTACCTACAGTTAGGACCACAGAGCTGAGTTGCAGAGAGGCGTTCCGAGGCCACGCACCTTTCTTCACCTCTCTGCAACGCAACTCTGTTGTGCTTACTGAAGGTACCTGGTGGGCTAGTTGGCCCCCAGGGTCCCTCAGGATTCAAAGGGAATTAATTCCCCAACTTAAAACGCACCACAGGGCGTGTTTGCGCACATGTCACCTGAGGCCCCGCCCCTCCCTTCACCACTGTGCAAACGCGCCCCGTGGTGTGTTTTAAGTTGGGGGATTAGGTCACCTTGAATCCTGAGGGTCCCTGGGGCCCAACTAGCCCACTAGGTACTTCCAGTAAGCACCACAGGCCTGCGTTGCAACGCCTGTAACAAATTGTGCAGTTGTGATTAGGTAGTGAAGAGGGTCATGCTGGGGGTAGATTTAGGGTTTAGGGTAGTGCAATGGTGTTTGGGTAGTGTAGGGAGTCGTGCTGGGGGGAGTGTTTTAGGGTTTAGGGTAGTGCAGTGGTGTTTGGGTAGTGTAGGGGGTCGTGCTGGGGGTAGTGTTTTAGGGTTTAGGCTAGTGCAGTGGTGTTTGGGTAGTGTAGGGGGTCGTGCTGGGGGTAGTGATTTAGGGTAGTGCAGTGGTGTTTGGGTAGTGTAGGGGGTACTGCTGGGGGTAGTGTTTTAGGGTTTAGGTTAGTGCAGTGGTGTTTGGGTAGTGTAGGGGTACTGCTGGGGGTAGTGTTTTAGGGTTTAGGGTAGTGCAGTGGTGTTTGTGTAGTGTAGGGGGTAGTGTTTTAGGGTTTAGGGTAGTGCAGTGGTGTTTGTGTAGTGTAGGAGGTCGTGTTTTAGGGTTTAGGGTAGTGCAGTGGTCTTTGGGTAGTGTAGGAAGTCATGCGGGGGTAGTGTTTTAGGGTTTAGGGTAGTGTAGGGGGTCATGCGGGGGGTAGTGTTTTAGGGATTAGGGTAGTGCATTGGTGTTTGGGTAGTGTAGGGGGTCATGCGGGGGGTAGTGTTTTAGGGTTTAGGGCAGTGCAGTGGTGTTTGGGTAGTGTAGGGGGTCGTGCTGGGGGAGTGTTTTAGGGTTTAGGGCAGTGCAGTGGTGTTCGGGTAGTGTAGGGGGTCGTGCTGGGGGAGTGTTTTAGGATTTAGGGCAGTGCAGTGGTGTTCGGGTAGTGTAGGGGGTCGTGCTGGGGGAGTGTTTGAGGGTTTAGGGCAGTGCAGTCGTGTTCGGGTAGTGTAGGGGGTTGTGCTGGGGGTAGTATTTTAGGGTTTGGGGTAGTGCAGTGGTGTTCGGGTAGTGTAGGGGGTCATGCTGGGGGTAGTGTTCTAGGGTTTAGGGCAGTGCAGTGGTGTTCGGGCAGTGTAGGGGTGGTGTTTCAGGGTTTAGGGCAGTGCAGTGGTGTTCGGGCAGTGTAGGGGGTCATGCAGGGGTGGTGTTTCAGGGTTTAGGGCAGTGGTGTTCGGGCAGTGTAGGGGGTCGTGCTGGGGGTGGTGTTTCAGGGTTTGGGGCAGTGCAGTGGTGTTCGAGCAGTAAAGGGGGTCATGCAGGGGGTGGTGTTTCAGGGTTTAGGGCAGTGCAGTGGTGTTCGGGCAGTGTAGGGGGTCATGCAGGGGGTGGTGTTTCAGGGTTTAGGGCAGTGCAGTGGTGTTCGGGCAGTGTAGGGGGTCATGCTGGGGCTGGTGTTTCAGGGTTTAGGGCAGTACAGTGGTGTTCGGGCAGTGTAGGGGGTCGTGCTGGGGCTGGTGTTTCAGGGTTTAGGGCAGTGCAGTGGTGTTCGGGCAGTGTAGGGGGTTGTGCTGTGGCTGGTGTTTCAGGGTTTAGGGCAGTGCAGTGGTGTTCGGGCAGTGTAGGTGGTCATGCTGGGGCTGGTGTTTCAGGGTTTAGGGCAGTGCAGTGGTGTTCGGGCAGTGTAGGGGGTCATGCTGGGGCTTGTGTTTCAGGGTTTAGGGCAGTGCAGTGGTGTTCGGGCAGTGTAGTGGGCCTTGCTGGGGCTGGTGTTTCAGAGTCTAGGGCAGTGCAGTGGTGTTCGGGCAGTGTAGGGGGTCTTGCTGGGGCTGGTGTTTCAGGGTTTAGGGCAGTGCAGTGGTGTTCGGGCAGTGTAGGGGGTCGTGCTGGGGGTGGTGTTTCAGGGTTTAGGGCAGTGCAGTGGTGTTTGGGCAGTGTAGGGGGTCATGCTGGGGCTAGTGTTTCAGGATTTAGGGCAGAGCAATGGTGTTCAGGCAGTGTAGGGGTTTTGCTGGAGGTGGTGTTTCAGGGTTTAGGGCAGTGCAGTGGTGTTCGTGCAGTGTAGGGGGTGGTGTTTCAGGGTTTAGGGCAGTGGTGTTCAGGCAGTGTAGGGGGTCTTGCTGGGGTTGATGTTTCAGGGTTTAGGGCAGTGCAGTGGTGTTTGGGCAGTGTAGGGGTCGTGCTGGGGGTGGTGTTTCAGGGTTTAGGGCAGTGCAGTGGTGTTCCGGCAGTGTAGGAGGTCGTGCAGGGGTGGTGTTTCAGGGTTTAGGGCAGTGCAGTGGTGTTTGGGCAGTGTAGGGGGTCGTGCTGGGGGTGGTGTTTCAGGGTTTAGGGCAGTGCAGTGGTGTTCGGGCAGTGTAGGGTGTCGTGCTGAGGGGTGGTGTTTCAGGGTTTAGGGCAGTGCAGTGGTGTTCGGGCAGTGTAGGGGGTCATGCAGGGGTGGTGTTTCAGGGTTTAGGGCAGTGCAGTGGTGTTTGGGCAGTGTAGGGGTCGTGCATGGGGTGGTGTTTCAGGGTTTAGGGCAGTGCAGTGGTGTTCGGCCAGTGTAGGTGGTCTTGCTGGGGGTGGTGTTTCAGGCTTTAGTGCAGTGGTGTTCGGGCAGTGTAGGGGGTCTTGCTGGGGGTGGTGTTTCAGGGTTTAGGGCAGTGCAGTGGTGTTCGGGCAGTGTAGGGGGTCTTGCTGGGGCTGGTGTTTCAGGGTTTAGGGCAGTGCAGTGGTTTTTGGGCAGTGTAGGCGGTCGTGCTGGGGCTGGTGTTTCAGGGTTTAGGGCAGTGCAGTGGTGTTCGGGCAGTGTACGGGGTTGTGCTGGGGCTGGTGTTTCAGGGTTTAGGGCAGTGCAGTGGTGTTCGGGCAGTGTAGGGGGTCGTGCTGGGGGTGGTGTTTCAGGGTTTAGGGCAGTGCAGTGGTGTTCGGGCAGTGTAGGGGGTCGTGCTGGGGCTGGTGTTTCATGGTTGAGGGCAGTGCAGTGGTGTTCGGGCAGTGTAGGGGGTCGTGCTGGGGGTGGTGTTTCAGGGTTTAGGGCAGTGCAGTGGTGTTCGGGCAGTGTAGGGGGTCATGCTGGGGGTGGTGTTTCAGGGTTTAGGGCAGTGCAGTGGTGTACGGGCAGTGTAGGGGGTCTTGCTGGGGGTGATGTTTCAGGGTTTAGGGCAGTGGTGTTCGGGCAGTGTAGGGGGTCTTGCTGGGGGTAGTGTTTAGGGCAGTGCAGTGGTGTTCGTGCAGTGTAGGGGGTCGTGCTGGGGGTGGTGTTTCAGGGTTTAGGGCAGTGCAGTAGTGTTCGGGCAGTGTAGGGGATCGTGCAGGGGGTGGTGTTTCAGGGTTTAGGGCAGTGCAGTGGTGTTCGGGCAGTGTAGGGGGTCATGCTGGGGGTGGTGTTTCAGGGTTTAGGGTAGTGCAGTGGTATTCGGGCAGTGTAGGGGGTCGTGCAGGAGCTGGTGTTTCAGGGTTTAGGGCAGTGCAGTGGTGTTCGGGCAGTGTAGTGGTCGTGCTGGGGCTGATGTTTCAGGGTTTAGGGCAGTGCAGTGGTGTTCGGGCAGTGTAGGGGATCTTGCTGGGGGTGGTGTTTCAGTGTTTAGGGCAGTGGTGTTCGGGCAGTGTAGAGGGTCTTGCTGAGGGTGGTGTTTCAGGGTTTAGGGCAGTGCAGTGGTGTTCGGGCAGTGTAGGGGGTCTTGCTGGGGGGTAGTGTTTCAGGGTTTAGGGCAGTGCAGTGGTGTTCGTGCAGTGTAGGGGGTCGTGCTGGGGATGGTGTTTCAGGGTTTAGGGCAGTGCAGTAGTGTTTGGGCAGTGTAGGGGGTCGTGCAGGGGTGGTGTTTCAGGGTTTAGGGCAGTGCAGTGGTGTTCGGGCAGTGTAGGGGGTCGTGCTGGGGGTGGTGTTTCAGGGTTTAGGGCAGTGCAGTGGTGTTCGGGCAGTGTAGGGGGTCGTGCTGGGGGTGGTGTTTCAGGGTTTAGGGCAGTGGTGTTCGGGCAGTGTAGGGGGTCTTGCTGGGGGTGATGTTTCAGGGTTTAGTGCAGTGGTGTTCGGGCAGTGTAGGAGGTCTTGCTGGGGGTAGTGTTTCAGGGTTTAGGGCAGTGCAGTGGTGTTCGGGCAGTGTAGGGGTCATGCTGGGGGTGGTGTTTCAGGGTTTAGGGCAGTGCAGTGGTGTTCGGGCAGTGTAGGGGGTCGTGAAGGGGTGGTGTTTCAGGGTTTAGGGCAGTGCAGTGGTGTTCGGGCAGTGTAGGGGGTCGTGCTAGGGTATGTGTTTCAGGGTTTAGGGCAGTGCAGTGGTGTTCGGGCAGTGTAGGGGGTCGTGCTGGGGGTAGTGTTTTAGGGTTTAAGGTAGTGCAGTGGTGTTTGTGTAGTGTAGGGGTCGTGCTGGGGGCAGTGTTTTAGGGTTTAGGGTAGTGCAGTGGTGCTTGTGTAGTGTAGGGGTCGTGCTGGGGGTAGTGTTTTAGGGTTTAGGGTAGTGCAGTGGTGTTTGTGTAGTGTAGGGGGTCATGTTTTAGGGTAGTGCAGTGGTGTTTGGGTAGTGTAGGGGGTCGTGCTGGGGTAGTGTTTTAGGATTTAGGTTAGTGCAGTGGGGTTGGGGTAGTGTTTTAGGGTTTAGGGTAGTGCAGTGGTGCTTGTGTAGTGTAGGGGGTCGTGCTGGGGTAGTGTTTTAGGGTTTAGGGTAGTGCAGTGGTGTTTTTGTAGTGTAGGGGGTCGTGCTGGGGTAGTGTTTTAGGGTTTAGGGTAGTGCAGTGGTGTTTTTGTAGTGTAGGGGGTCATGTTTTAAGATGCAACGCTCCAATACCTGACCAGTCTGCACTACATAAAACTGCAAAAAACTAAAAATAAAAAGTGTTTTGCACACTTTTGTCATTGGGCTATATGTGGGCTACATCTGGGTAATATTTGTGCTACATTTGGGCTCTTTTTTCACTGGTGGCCATCTTGGAAGACTTCTTTGTTATGAAGTTTCCTAATTTCCTCATTTACTGCAGTCTCCTCAGTAGGAAATGCTTTCAGTTTTTTACTTTGATTCCATCAAGAAGGCATTCAGATGTGTCACACATTTGCCATAAATTCAGAATGTTATTACTCTAGTTGTTCATTAGATCACTGTAGTAAAGCTACTGCTCACCAAGGAGTTAACTGGAAGTCTACTGCTGGTATTGAAAGTGATTGTTTCAGTCTGCATGTCAGAATTTTCTAATGAAATAGAAGAGGATTTGAGATCTCACTTAAAACATGCACTACATTTTCTTTTGCAGCACTAACCATAATTTCTATGGCAAAATGAACCCCCTCATTTTGTTCCTTTTTAAATTAAATGTTTTAAGTGTTACCAGTTTATTCCAATCAAGATGGCTTCAGGTGTGCCATACTTTTGTCATAAGTAAGGCTGTTAGCACTCTAGTTGTTCTTTAGAACACTCTGGGAAGCTGCAGTAGAACACAAAGGCATCAACTGACAGGCTGCTCCTGTTGAAATATAACAGGAAGATATTTGAGATCTCACTTAAAACATGTCCTAATTTTTCTTTCTACAGCACTAACCATAATTTCTATGGCAAAATGAACCCCCTCATTTTGTTCCTTTTTAAATTAAATGTTTTAAGTGTTACCAGTTTATTCCAATCAAGATGGCTTCAGGTGTGCCATACTTTTGTCATAAGTAAGACTGTTAGCGCTCTAGTTGTTCTTTAGAACACTCTGGGAAGCTGTAGTAGAACACAAAGGCATCAACTGACAGGCTGCTCCTGTTGAAATATAACAGGAAGATATTTGAGATCACACTTGAAACATGTCCTAATTTTTCTTTCTACAGCACTAACCATAATTTCTATGACAAAATGAACCCCATCATTTTGTTCCTTTTTAAATTAAATGTTTTAAGTGTTACCAGTTTATTCCAATCAAGATGGCTTCAGGTGTGCCATACTTTTGTCATAAGTAAGACTGTTAGCGCTCTAGTTGTTCTTTAGAACACTCTGGGAAGCTGCAGTAGAACACAAAGGCATCAACTGACAGGCTGCTCCTGTTGAAATATAACAGGAAGATATTTGAGATCACACTTGAAACATGTCCTAATTTTTCTTTCCAGAGCACTAACCATAATTTCTATGACAAGATGAACCCCATCATTTTGTTCCTTTTTAAATTAAATGTTTTAAGTGTTACCAGTTTATTCCAATCAAGATGGCTTCAGGTGTGCCATACTTTTGTCATAAGTAAGGCTGTTAGCACTCTAGTTGTTCTTTAGAACACTCTGGGAAGCTGCAGTAGAACACAAAGGAATCAACTGACAGTCTCTGCCCTTGTTGGATGTACATGTTTTACTGAGAATGTCAGACTTCATTCTCACATGACTGAGAAAGATAATGTGAATTTACAGAAAATATGCTCTCATTTTAGCTTCTGGGGCACCTTCCAAAACTGTATGGGACAAGCATGTGAAAATAGTTTTCTCTCAAACATGATTCATGATATCCCAGCAGAAGGTTTTTCACAGGGTAAAATCACCTTAGAACACACCACAATTCCTGAAATTAGTATGGTACCATCAACTAATGAATTCTAATGTAACTAGTCTGTTATCACCCTTTATAGTTCTCCTTTTGGTAACCCTCAAAATCTTCGATTCACTACAATGCATTTCAATGGGGTACTATCATTTATATTGGTCCCAAGATGGCTGCCAGCAATTCCAGGATGAAGTGCTGACAGCCAATCAGATCTCACGATGACATGTGTGGTTAGGCTCCGCCCAGATATATATGTGTTTTTACTTTTGATTTTCTCAGCAACTACTGAACGGATTTACACCATTTAACAAAAAGGGTTCTTTTGAACCAAGAACTACCTGTTTGCCAAATTTGGTGTAATTCCGTTCAGCAGTTCGGGCTGTAGCCTTGCATAAAGTTTCCTATGGGAAATTGATTTTTTGACTCTTATTTTTAAATTTCTCCGCAACTACTGAATGGATTTACACCATTTAACAAAAGGGTTCTTTCTGAACCAAGAACTACCTCTTTGCCAAATTTGGTGTAATTCCGTTCAGCAGTTCGAGCTGTAGCCGTGTATAAAGTTTCCTATGGGAAAATGAATGGGGAAAACACGTTTTGGGACCCCCTTTTTCTCGGCCCCCGCTTGACGAATCACCCCGAGACTTTCAGGGTAGGAGCGGACCGGAGCGGGCCATAAAGTTTGAAAATTTCGCGAAGATTCGTCAACCGACGCAAGAGTTATTTCAAATAGAATGTCGCGGATTTCCTATGGAAAATAGGTCCTAACTATAACTATCTACTGGCGACCGCCAGTAGATAATATATATATTATATATAGAAGCCATACAAGCAAATCGGATGACGGACCCAAAGGAATCGCACCTCATTAATCACTGTGCCCCTCTTTTATCTTAATTTAGTCGTGCACACTTCGACACTCGTCACCCTTCAGTGTCACTGTTAAACAGATTTAGCATATAGTACATTCAATTTGAAGGTGCACCGAAAAATAAAATATCACAATCTGGTGTTGATTTGTTCTTCAACTTTTTTATTCTTTATTTTTCTTTTGCAACAGACAGCCAACGCGTTTCGTTCCCACTTCACAGTGTGTGGAACTTCGTCAGGGCTGTAACATATAACATAAATATATACACTTTAAGACACAGACAAAAAATAATAATATAATTTATATATAACAATACAAAAAACGAAAATTATAAATATAAGATGGACATAACTCTTAAAATTAAAGAACAACACAAATCATAAGGACCTGTAAAATTATTCTTAAATCAAATCAACAGACTAAATTAATAGCTCTACCTGACCATGTCATGAGTGATGTAATATGTGACGTCATCAGCAGTGCATTATGGGGCGCGAGTTATAGTTACGTGAACTAACTATAACGGGGGAATTTCTATGGTTTTGTACGAGTGAAATGTCCAACTAACTATAACTGTCCCTAAAACCTATGGTTTTTAAGTGAATTTCAAAGGTTTTTAAATGCTAATTTCTAACTATAACATGTCTGAAACCTATGGTTTTTTCAGTGAATATATATATATATATATATATATATATATGTATATATATATATATATATATATATATATATCTATATATATATAGATAGATATATCTATATCTTTATATAGTAGGTAGATAGTTATAGTTAGTACCTAGTTTCCATATACTAAGCATTTTTAGTTTTGCTAATAACTTTGGTGCCGTTTGACAAATCTTCACTAAATTTTCAAAACTAGTGTACAACTCATGGCAGCTGTTGTCTGGAAAGTTGCGGGGTGATTCGTCAAGTGGGGAATGAGAAAAAGGGGAGGGTCCCAAAACGCTTTTCCCCATGCAATTTCCCACAGAGATTTTAGACAGCACTACAGACAAAACCGCTGAACGGAATTACACCAAATTTGGCAAAAAGGTAGATCTTGGTTCAGAAAGATGTCTTTTTGTAATGCAGTAGAAATCCTTTCAGTAGTTTTGGAGTTATTAAAGAAAACAGATTTATATATACATACTTTTAGGGACGTGAATCCTCCGTGGATCAGACAGATCTCAAATTGAGATCTGATTGGCTGACAACACTTCAACAAGGGAGTGTTAGCAGCCATCTTGGGACTCAAACTCGGCTGAGCCCAAAGAGTAAAACAATAAAAAAGACATGGGAGCAGGGTAGGAATACACTGACCCTCTAGGCCAGGTGGTTGGGTCACACAGGGACTCCGCTGGGGGCCAATGTTTTTTTTTTTTTACTTTGCTGCGAATTCGAGGAGGATTTCCCAAGCTTGTTGTTAGTAGCCCCCCGGGTGGGCCAGGTCCTAGGGGAATTGGTAATTTTATTTGGGGAGGGGGCATATGCGGCCCCCCTTCTCCAGGCCACTTTTGGACCCCACACCCCGGGGCACGCCCAATATTTACAAACAGGAGAGGACCCATATGGCACTCCTCCCTGGGTTTATTTCAGCCCCAGGGAACCCATACCCCACGGCCCAGACTTTCATAATATTATGGAGGCATGCAGCCCCCCTCCCAGGCTGATTTCAGCACCTAGGACCACCACCCGCTGGGGCTCGCCCAAAACAATAAGGGAGAGGGGAGCATGCGGCCCTCCTCCCTAGTCCGATTTTGCCCTGGGGACCCCATCCCTGGGGCACACAGACGTGCAAATTAATGGACACAGCCCCTCTCCCAGAGACATTAATAGCACTTGGAATCAAAAATGCTCCTGACCGCTGGGAGTGACCTTTTCATCTGTTTCCCTGCCTTCCCTCAAGCGGGCCTGGAAACAGATCAAAATGTGTGCTCCCTGTGGGTGGAAGCAATGCCAGCTCCCACTGGATGCGGGGAGCCGGCTGGGGCCGTGGGGGGATTGGGTGCACCCTCACGGCTTCCAACAATAATGTAGTGAGTGCCCTGGGTGGGCTCCAGGGCACCCACCCTTTACTGGCCAGGCCCTGGGGAATAGGGTCCCTGGGGCAAATACTGGCCCAGGGAGGGGGGCTGTGTGCCCTCCTCCCACTTCATATCATGGCCGAGCCCCAGGAGAGAGGGTCCCTGGGGTCAATAGTGGCCCTAGTAGGGAGGATGCATGGCCTCCCATCCCCAATTAATAAATGGATGGGTCACAGAGGATGGGGTCCCGGGGCCAATATTGGCCTGGGGAGGGGGGCAGCATGCCCCATCCTCCTTTTTATTATAGCCGGGCCCCGGGAGATGGGGTCCCCAGGGACATAAATTGGCATGGGGAGGGGGGCTGTGTGCCCCCCTCTCACTTCATAATATGGCCAGGCCCCGGGAGATGGGGTCCCTTGGGCCAAAAGCGGCCCAAGTAGGGGGATGCATGGCCTCCCATCCCCATTTAATAAATGTATGGGCCACAGAGGATGGGGTGCCAGGGGCCAATATTGGCCTGTGGCGGGGGCTGCATGCCCCCTCCTCCTTTTTAATATGGCCTGGCCCCGGGAGATGGGGTACCCTGGGACAGAAATCGGCCCTGGGAAGGGGGCTGCATGCCCCCCTCCCTGGTGGCTGCCTTTGGCAGTACGTAGCATTGGGTTGGCTGCATTTGGGGGGTTGGCCGCAGGCTAGGCCCTGAGGCCAACCCCCCACTTCTCACTGCTGAAGGAGGTGCTCGGCGGTGGTTGGATTAACGTATGGTAATTAAATTTTACTTTACGTTGAAAAACACCTTTCAATTTCACTGGAAAAAACAAAGGTTACAGGGATGTTAGAGTTAGGAAATAGCATTAAGAAACCCTAAAAATTCACTGAAAAACCACAAAGGTTACAGATTTGATTTAATTCAGAATTTTGTAAAGCACATGATTGCCCTCAGGTGTCTTGGCTCTAGTATATTCTTTTTAACGCCTAATACTAGCCACAAATGAACAATAGGGGTTTATAAAGAAAGTGAAAACAACCAGGTTTTTAAATGTTTGCGAAAGCAAGGAACGTTTGCCTGACTTTTAAGGTGCAAGGCCATTTGCTTCCATAGATTGCAAGTGGAGTAAACAAAACTACGACATCCCCATGCCAATTTTTTATCCTGGGGATGATCACTGATCTTAAGGAGGTCGACCGTAGTAGTCTTTTTGGTGAGTACAGCAGTGTCTGACAGTGGACACAGCTTTTGTCTGACAATGGACACAGCTTTTGTCTGACAATGGACACAGCCAGTGTCTGACAATGGACAAAGCCAATGTCTGACACTGGACACAGCCAGTGTCTGACAATGGGCACGGCTGCATTTTGCAGCATCTGCAGCTTGTTTAGTGGTCTCTGTTTAATGCCCAAGTACAGGGCATTACAATAATCAATCCTAGAAATCACTAGGCAGATGACCACTGATTTTTTCAGAACAGGAGGGATAAACGGTGACATCTTCCTCAACATTCTTATTATGAAAAAACATGTTGATGTCAATTTATTAATCTGATCCAGGAGTGATAGCTCAGTACCGAAAACAGGCAGGGAGAGAAAACCGACAGACTGTGGCCACCATGATTGGTTCCACAAGGCAACATCTTTACCAAAAAGGAAAACCTCTGTTTTTTGGGAGTTCAGCTTCAGGCAGTTACCACTCATCCTGCTGACAATGGCCTTCATGCATCTATTGAAGTGGTCAGCAAAATTCTCCACGTTGTTAGATATTGATACAACGATCTGAGTATCATCAGAGTACGCTACTGTGGCAAAACCAAACGAATGAATACGCTAAGCTAAAGGAGCGCATAATTATTAAATAGCGTAGGGCTGAGAGATGACCCCTGGGGGACCCAACAAGGCATGGTAAAAGATTTTGAATTAAACTCCCCAAGGGCCACCCTTTGCTCTCGGTCTCTTAAAAGTAAGGACAGAAGGTCGAAAGCTGATCCCTAATCCCAATTTCTGTCAGCCACACCAAGAGTAACATATGGCTCACTGTGTCGAAGGCTGTGGAGAGAAAAGCACCACTGCAGCCTTCCTACCATTTTCCACAATGAGCATGATCTCTTCTGAGACTGCTATCAAGGCAGTCTCAGTACTGTGCCCAGACCTGAAGCCAAAGTGTGCCTCATTCAAAGTTTTATTTTTTTCCAGTTATTCTGACAGAGTTTTATTAAGATGTTTTTCAATAACTTTAGCTCGAAATGGTAGCCGAGATATGGACCGAAAATTATTCTCTGTTATAAGATCCAGGGAAGGCTTCTTTAGAACTGAAAGGACCAAAGCTTTTATCCATTCCCTGGGAAAGCAGCCCTCCTTCATAATGATGTTAAACAAAGTCCTAAGGACAATAGCTATCTTGTATGCCACATCATGCACCAGCTTGGGCAGCAAGGATTGGACGGGGCTCCTGACTTGGTGTGCCTTATTAATTCGACCACTTGGTCTACTGTCAAAATGTGAAAGTTACAGAGCTCAGCGTTATTTGGGATCTGAGGGAAAGACTCAGCGCTTGGGCCAGGCGGAAACTTAGTGGGGTCAAATTTGCTGTAGATTGCTTCCACTTTATCTTTAAAAAAGTTTGCCAGTTTATCACAAAAGGTCTGGCCGGGGGCATTCATGGGATTAGGACTCACAAGTGTCTAAACAAAACAAATCTTCAAAGAATTTGCAGTAAGATTAATTTTCTCTGTGAATATTTCATTGTAACCTCAATATAATTCTGAATTGTACTTTTATACCTAACTTTTAAGATTCAACTATGATTAGTTCTCCAGATTTTTTCTTGTCTACAGCATTTTTGTTTAATTTCTCTCAGTTTGGGAGAAAACCATGGTACGGTTGGGTTATTTCTAAAAGTTTTCACATTTTTTACCAGCACCATATTGGAGACCGCCTCGTCTAACCACTCAGTATACATTGCTGCAGCTTCATTCTGATCTTCTTTGAGCAGGGGCAGTGGGACTTCGAGATTATCCTTCAACTCTACATTACTCACCTTATTCCAAGCACAGCTCTTTTTAACCATCCCAGTATTATTTACTATGGGATTAGAAGCTAATAAATCTAATTGGAAATGAACATCATCATGATCTGAACAAATAATCGGTAGAACTGCTTCCACCTTAAGATTGGGATGATTGGAGAAGACGCCATCCATGAAATGACCTGCTTTATGTGTATCAGTATTTACTGCCTGAGCCATGTTAAAACAACTTAAGACGTCAATTAGCAGTGCTGAGTCTCCATTACCAAAATCTTCCCAATGAAAATTGAAAAATGAAATCCCCCAAGACTGTAAAGTTAGGGCAATGAATACTTGTCTCCACAAAATTGCTTAATGAGTCTAAAAACATAGCCTTGGGACCTAGGGTCTATCGATTAACAAGCCATAAACCGTATCCTGGTCCATTATTTTACATCTAAAGGAAAGACCCTCACAATCTACTAGATTTAATGGTTCACAAATTACTTCAAGTGACTTGATGTGGACAAAATGCAATACCGCCTCCACGTTTGCTGATTTGATCAAGCCTACTAGTAGTATAGTCGCCTGGAAGTGCTGCGGCAAATTCTTGATCAGAGTCTTCATCTGCCCAGGTTTCAGTCAAAAATATGAACTAGGGATGTGTCTCTCTAAAAACCCGTACTTGTGTTTAACGAAGGAATGGGCATTAATGAAATAGCAGCTCAGTGATCTGGTTTTGAAATCAGAGCTATGTCATGGCTTGTTGGTAGGCATCTGATTCTCCTCCCTACAGCTAAAACTACAATTACTACAAATAAAGCATTTGTCCTCCTTATTTAAATTAAAAATGTTACACCCAACTCTCTTGCTAACTTGGTTCACCTGCAGCAGCACTTCCTTCGAATACCTCATTGTGGCAGAATAGCCAGGGGACCTGGCCGAAGGCGCAGTCCGGGTACGGACGGTCGCAGATGAGCTTGCCTCTGGCGCACCATCGGTGCGGTCAAGCTATCATGTGAATTAAATAGTCTAGTTGGAGGAAGACTGGTACGTCAACTCCTCAAAATGGTGGCTGCTCACTCTGACAGGTGAGTCTAATAGTCTCCCAATTCATAAAGTAACAGTGCATAAAAATGAAACGTTAAAGAGTGTGGTTAGAAATGGGGGTCTCTAGTTGGAAGTGGTATGCACCCTGTCCAAGTAGGGACCCTTCCTTCTTGTCAGGATAAGGGGATTTCACACCTAAGATAACCCCTGCTCACCCCCTTGGTAGCTTGGCACGAGCAGTCAGGCTTATCCCAGAGGCAATGTGTAAAGTATTTGTACATAAAACACAGTAACACAGTGAAAACACTACAGATGGACACCACTTCAGTTTAGCAGAATAAAGTATCTTTATCTAAACAAAACAAGACCAAAAAGACAGAAATCTAACATAGACAAGCAAAGATCTCACTTTTAAAATGTTTAAAACAGTTCAGCCCATATAAAACTATGGATACGTCACTTTTAGCACAAAGTACCTGGGATGCATCAAAATTAAAGACAATAACAGGCGTAGGGGAGGTGAGACACCGGAAAACAAAGCGATGCGTTGGTTCCTTACATGCAGGGGAGGTGATACATCGGTTCCTTTCTCCCAGGGAAGGTGATGCGTTGGTTACTTACTGCTACGCTGGGGAGGTGATGCGTCGGTTCCTTACTGTGAGAGGAGGTGATGCGACGGTTTCTTACTGCGTGGGAAGGCGATTCGTCATTTCTCGGGACACTCTGCCTCAGTTCCTTACTGAAGCCCAGCGTCGATGTAGACTTGGCGCACATGCGCGATGTGTGGAAAATCCAGGAACTGCGGGTTGCAGCACTGACAATCCAGGCGCTGCGTTGATTTCTGCAGCTGCAAACATTGGATCGATTCTTCTAACCGCAAGCAGGGCCGCCGTCGGAGTCAGCATGGTGGTCTCGGACTTCGGAGACATGGTGCGCTGAACTCAGACAGCGGCGGTTCTTTCGGTCTTGGACAGTTGCTGAGTCGCTTTTTCCAGCCGCATGGTGGAGGTGCTTGAAAATTCTTCCCGCGCGGTGGGTCTGGGTCCGAAAAACAGGCGCTGGAAGGTCCATGCATGAAATTTCAGCAACAGGAGCAGCAAAACAACCTCCAATGGCCCAGAACTGGAGTTGGCACCACAAGGCAGGTCAGAACTCCCAGCAGTGGAGTTCAGGGATGCTGCAGGGACGTCTTTGTGTCCCTGAGACTTCTTAACAGTAGGCAAGTACACACAATCCCTTCTCAAGCAGGTTACAAACAGCAAAGTCTAGTCCTTGTTCTCTCCAAGACAGAAGCAGCAACTACAGGCTAACCCAGCAAAGCAAACACAGCAAAGGGGCAGAACTCATCCTAACAGCTCTTCTCCATCCATCTAGAAGTGCTCCAAAAGTCTGGGATTTTAGGTCCAATACTTATACCCCTTTCGGCCTTTGAAGCTGGCAAACTTCAAAGAAAGTCTTTGTTGTTCAGAAGTTCTTGCTTTGCCCAGCCGTGGCTCCTGACACACTCCAGTGGCTGGAGACAGCATTGTGAGAGGACAGGCAGAGCCCTGTTTAGGTGTCAGTGACAACTTCTCCCACCACTCTAGCCCTGGAAGAACCCTCAGCCTGGTGATGGCTCATCAGGATATGCAGGACACACCACAGCTGCTTGTAAGTGACTTTCTAGAGTGAATGCCCAATCAGGCCCCTGCCAGTCTAAACCAGAGGTTGATTCCACAGGCAGGCAGAGACATAGAATGGTAAAGAACAAAAATGCCCACTTTCTAAAAGTGGCATTTTTTATCACACAATTTAAAAACCACCTTCACTAAAAGATATTGTTTTAAAGTCTGAGCTCAGGGAGCCAAAACTCCAAATCTCTCTCTCTTCCCAATTGAAAGTTACACTTGTAAAATGTTACAAAGCAGCTCCAATGATAACCTATGGGAGAGATAGCCTTTCAAGGGTGAAAAACAAAATTGGCAGTATTTCACTATAAGGACATGTAAAACACACAAGGACATATCCTACCTTAAGGCTACCTTAGGGGTGCCTTACATGTAGAAAAGGGAAGGTTAGGGCCGACAAGTGGGTGCACTTGCCAGGTCGACATAGCAGTTTAAAACTGCACTCACAGACACTGCAATGGCAGGCCTGAGACAAGTTTACAGGGCGACTCATGTGGGTACCACAACCAGTGCTGCAAGCCCACTAGCAGCATTTGATTTACAGGCCCTGGGCACCCACAGTGCACTTTACTAGGGACGTACCAATAAATCAAATCTGCCAATTATGTATAACCAATCATAATCACAATTTACATAGGGAGAACTTGCACTTTAGAACTGATTAGCAGTGGTAAAGTGCACAGAGTTCTAAAACCAGTAAAAATGAAATGCAGCACATAATCAACAGCAGGAGGTCAGAAGCAAAAAGACAGAGGAAAAACACACCAAAGATGCCAGATTTTACAAGTGTTAAGAAACAGTTAAAATGACCCTTACTAATGTGAAAATTAGCCAATCAAGCAGAGAAGCGCTCTGCAGTCACGCTATTATTTGCTTTAAATAGTCTTGTTAGGGGAAGACTGGTACATCAACTCCTCAAAATGGCAGCCTCTTGCTCTGACAGGCGGGTCTAATGGACCCCAATTGATAAAGTAACACAATGCATACAAATGAAATGTTAAAGAGCGTTAAAGAACAGTTAAAATGTCCCTTACTATTGTGCAAGATAGCCGATCAAGCGTAGTAGCGCTGCACGGTCTATTATCATGTGCTTTAAATAGTCTTGTTGGAGGAAGACTGGTACGTCAACTCCTCAATATGGCGGCCGCTCGCTCTGACATGTGAGTCTAATGGTCCCCAATTAATAAAGTAACATAGTAACACAGTGCATAAAAACAAAGTATTACAGAGGGTTAAAAAACTGTTAAAATGTCCCTAACTAGTGTGCAAATTAGCCAATCAAGCATAGGAGCGTAGAAGCGCAGCACGGTCACACTAGCATGTGCTTTAAATAGTCTCGTTGGAGGAAGACTGGTATGCCAACTCCTCAATATGGCGGCCGCTTGCTCTGACAGGCGAGTGTAACATTTCTCCAATTCATAAAGTAACACTATTTTAAATAGTGTTAAAAAACAGTTAAAATGTCCCTTACTATTCTGCAATATGTTATAGTTAGGGAAAATATAGTAAGGAAATAGAATTAAAAATAGAGTTATAGTTAACTTGGAGCACGAGTTACTTGAGATAACTATGACTGCTGGATTACTATGGTTTTGTGTGTGTAAAATCTGAACCTAACTATAATGTCCCTGTAATGTTTGGTTTTAGTGAATTTCTAAGTTCTTTTAAATTCTACTTCCCAACTATAATGTCCCTGGAACCTTTGGTTCTTTCAGTGAAAAGCAATATATATATATATATATATATATATATATATATATATATATATATATATATATATATATATATATATATATATATATATATATATATATATATATATATATATATATACAGCAATTATGTGATTCCTGGCCGAAAAAAATAATTTAAAATATATATATATATATATATATATATATATTCCAATCCGGTTCCTTTTCGCCGATTTTGCAGCGCTCAATCTGGATGCGATACCCTGCAGCAGAACCACACTGCTTAATACTTCAACACTATCCTTCTGACCAGAGGGACAAACGGGTCGCACTGCTGTAGTTTTTGCAATTTTTATTTTCTTTTCTTTACATCCTCATTTGCATGGCTGTAGGCGAGACGATCAACGCGTTTCGGTATCTACAAATACCTTGGATCGTGAGCAAGGTATTTGTAGATACCGAAACGAAAACTACGGCAGTGCGACTCCGTTTGTCCCTCTGGTCAGAAGGATTGTATTGAAATATATATATATATATATATATATATATATATATATATATATATATATATATATATATATATATTGCTTTTCACTGAAAGAACCAAAGGTTCCAGGGACATTATAGTTAGGAAGTAGAATATATATATATATATATATATATATATATATATATATATATATATATATATATGCTGCAAACCAGGCACACCTATCCGTGACCACAACGGACAGCACTCACGGAGTTCGTTGTTGAATACTTTATTTGTGCAAAAACCTCCCTCCCTCCGACAGACGCGTTTCGCCACACGGCTTCCTCAGTGTCGGTTACTTTTTCATTAACGTGATTCTTTTAAAATACATCATACATCACGTGATAATAATGAAAAACAAAATATGGACTTACACTTCATTGAATACCATTTCATGGCGGCCATCTTAGAACATGTAAATTATAAACAGTGCCTAATCCCAAAGTGCTAAGTGCTGTGCAAATTACAATATAAAACCCAAAATGTCTTTTTGTGCATTTTTCTGATGACAAATAAATACATGTTACTACATTTCAGAATTGTATTATAATCAAATTCATATATATCACAACATATATTAATGCTCTAAAACGTTATTTCATTATAAATTCATATATATACACACGTGTTCATAAGTGTCTCACCAACTCTATTAAGAGATTACATGTAATAAATAACATTTATATCAATAAAAGAGTGGGAGACTATTTACGCCTTGTGTATAATATAAGAGCCAATGTCATCAGTATGCAGACATAATTGTGCCCTGTATGGGCAATTAAAAAGTCATTCTATGGGAGCCAATAAAATACTGGATTGGAAAGCAGCTAGATTTTAAAATTACTATTCGTCTAGAGATATCTCTTCATCCTTTTTGGTTATCATTTTTATTTTTGTTTTTATATTTTATTTATTGTTTTACTCCAGATGTACCCACATCTCCTCATCATTATTCAGCCCAATCGGCATCTTGGTTTGAAGGTCAATGATATATTTAGACTCCAAGATACGTAATTGCTGCACTCTATTGCCACCTCTCTCCTTTTTATCGATCTGATCAATACAGTAAAATCTAAGGAGGTCCCTGTTGCTTCGATGGAATTTTTCAAAATGACGTGCAACAGGGTACGTAACGTCTTTATTAGTGATGGCTCGCATATGTTCCAAAACGCGTTTTTTTGTGGGATGAATAGTACTACCAATATAGCGCTTGGAACATGGGCATATTAGACAATAGACTGTGAAATCGGAGTTACAATTCAGGAATTTTTCAATCTTACGGATGGGCCTCGGGTCCCCTGGCCTACCTGGATAATTTACAACTTTACTACTCTGTTTGCAGGCTTTACATCGCTGACAAGGATAAAAACCCGCTATATTTAAGCGATTCATGGGTTTGGGGTTTGATTAAAATGACTATGAATCAGATGGTCACTCACTGATTGGCATCGTTTATATGTAATCATTGGTCGATTTGGGAGATTATTCTTTAAGATGTTATCTGTCTGCAGGATGTGCCAATTTCTTTTAAAGATCTGTAGGATATTACTTGATTTTTCATTGTAGCTTGTTATCATTCTTATTATGCCCACTTCATTTTCTTTTGCTTTTACCGTTGTGGGACATTTTGCTACTACTAGGTCCCTTCTGTTGATCTTTTCAACCCTACTTTCTGCTAAATTAAGATCTGCATTCCCATAGCCTCTTTGCCTAAAACGGTCTAAAGCCTGATCTTTGGCTTCTTTATAGCTCTGCACCGTAGTACAGTTCCGTTTAAGCCGCAACAGTTCTCCAAATGGTATGTTTTTTATGAGGCTTTTAGGATGATGGCTTCCTGCATGTAAAACTACATTACCCGCTGTAGGTTTTTGTAAGAAGGTGGGCCCGTCCGGGGTTCAAAACGTGGACAGTATGGAATGGTGGACCGTAAATCCCGCCTCTCCACCTCTTATTTCTTCCCGGCAGGACTCCTGGACTACGGGTCCCAGAATTCCCTCCGCCCTGGAGGATTCCGTGGAAGACGACGAGACAGGGTGGGGGCTCCTGGAGAACGAAACTCCGCCCCATGACGTCACACTCCCTGGACCCATAAGGACACCGGAGACCCGGGAGAGGGTGTGTGTTAACACCGGCGACAAGACGGAGTGGAAAGCGGTTCCAGCCCTGTACGGAGCGAGAAGCAGATTGCCGGGAGAGCAGGCGGAGCGAGGAGCAGAGACAGAGAGAGACGGAAAGGTGCCAGGAGGCCAACGACCCCACGGATCGCCCAGCCACGCACCAGGAGGTGCGTGGCTCTCAGAGGTACGAAAACGCTTTACGGGTTGGTACGGGAGGCGGGATAGCATACCCCCTTAGACTAGGGAGCTGCGTATCCCTTCTCCTTTGCTTCCGTTGTTTTGTGGTTATACGGTATCACCTTGCACTCGAGCACGCCCCCAGAAGTGATAATAAACACAAGTGTGTTGGTGTCCTATCACAACCCCTCCCTATCACTGCACACGAAGGGACCGATCCCTTACCCCCGTATTTCTTTCTTCTATGTTCCCGGTCCATGGCCACGACATCCCCGAGGACTCGGCGCCTGTCAAGAAGGGAATCCATACGAGTGGAGCGGAGTCCTGCCCGTACACCCACCCCGGGACCCTACGTGACCCGAACATTGGCAACTAGGAAGAAACACCTGTCAATACCCATTAAACCCTCTTTATCACACCCCGGTGTCGCCTCAGATCCTTTGCCCACGCAACAGTTTTCTATACAAACGGGTTAGCAAAGTAGAATTTTCAATATAGACTTCTACATCTAGGTAGGTAACCGACTTATCACTGATACAGCTTGTAAATTTCAAATTCAGTTCATTATTATCTAGTGAAGCAACATACTCAGCCGAGGAGCAGCTGCCCCGCCAAACAATAAAAAGGTCGTTGATATACCTAACCCATAATATCATGTTTCCCATCCAAAAGTCCTGTGTCTCCCCCCAGGCCACGTGCGTCTCCCACCAGCCCACGAATACATTCGCGTAGCTGGGGGCGAAGCACGTGCCCATCGCGGTCCCGCGTCGCTGATGGTAAATCTGGCCTGCAAAGGTAAACATATTGTTATGTAAACTGAAATGGATCATGTCCAACAGCATCTTATTATGTTTTTGAAATTTGAGCTGTCTTTTGTTAAGGAACCACTGCACAGCTTTTAAACCATCTACATGTTTGATGCATGTATATAGGCTTGTTATGTCTAGTGTAATTAACAACATATCATCATCCCATATAATTCCATCAACCAGTCTCAAAAGTCTTGGGTATCTCTGACATAGGAAGCCAGATCTCTAACTAGAGGTGCCAGGAAAGAATCAATATATATGGCAGTATTTTCTAGAAGACTGCCTATAGAGGCAACAATGGGCCTACCTGGTGGATTACATAAATCTTTGTGCACCTTTGGTAGGTGATAAAAAGTGGGCAAAATTGGCATATCACAATATAAAAACAAATATTCGTCTTGCCCCAGCATCCCATCATTTTTCCAGTCCAATAATAGTTTATGATAGGTGCTAATGCATATAAGATAGTCTTTCCGTTGTATAGAACTGTAACATTCTTTATCTCCCAGTTGCCTCATGGCTTCTTTTTGATAATCCTGTTTATTAAAAACAACCATATTCCCCCTTTGTCAGAGGGTTTTATCTCAATACTGGTATCTTCCCTCAATGTTTTCAAGGCCTCCCATTGTTTCCTTGGTAAATTATAATGTCGATCTTTCTTGATACTCTGTTTAGCCAAGTTCTTTAAGTCTGTGATGACTGCTTCATTAAAAACATCAATTGCATCAAAGGGAGTCTGTGGGATTGTTTTTGATTTTCTTTTAAAAGTACTGTGACCTCCAGTTTGAGAAATACCAATACTATCTAGATATTCATCGATGTTAATATCTGTTTCATTTATGGAGGTATCAAGACTTTGCAATGTTAATAATGTCTGAAGATCATGACCTGTCAACGATTCCAGATCTATTTTATCATGATTTTGTTCTTCGATTTGTGTCGCACTTGATCCTTTGTCAGGATGAAGAAGAAAAAATTTCCGTAATTTCAACTTCCTGATATATTTAAAAAGATCTATCCGAGTCTCGCCATAATTATATCCTGAAGTCGGACAGAAGGTGGGACCCAATTGCAAGATTTTAATCTCATCATGAGATAACACTCTATTAGAGAGATTGATCACTGTTTGTTCTTCAATTTCATTTACCATTTGCCCCTTTTGCCCCTGCTGCGTGTCATTCTTGGTGTTGGGGCATCTTCTCCCACGCCTCCTACCCCTCCTTGTTTTCCGCCTTTGATATTCTTTGTTTTTGTTTGTTGTGGGGGGTGGGTGCGTGGTGCCGGTCTTTGGCGTATCTCCCTTATTAACTGGTAATCTTGAAAAAAAGGGGATTCAAGACTCGCCTCTTCTTGGTGCGTGTTGGCCATTTGTTCCCCATCCGAAGTTTCCACTTCTGATTCTGAAGTATCCTTGTTTGTTGTAGGATTTCCTCCTAGTTGTTTCAGCGCCTTTCGTGGCGCATCATATTTACGGGCAAATGTTAAAACGCGACCTGTTAAATAGTCCTGCTCGTCCCTCTGAAATTTAGACTGTTTACGGCGTCTTATTACTGCCTCATAGTCTTTCAGACGTGTCATCATTGCACTTCTCAATTCGTCACTGCGTTTTGTATCCTTTTCTTTACTTATAAGTTCCTCTAATGTCTTGATTTCTGCTGTAACCTTCTCATGATCACTCCAGGCATATTTAATGAGTATTTTAACCATCCCCTTTGCTGACTCCGTTGTGTGATCTGCCCACTCTTTTAATAGTAGAGGGTCGGGATTCTCGTAGGACGGCATTGTAAAAATACGCAATCCTCTTGGTATGCGGTCATAATCTATATACCGCTGCAGTGAGGTAGCCTCCCACCATTTTCGTAGCTCCCTTTCATGGGCTTTCTCCAAAGATTGAAATAGAATCAGAAGATTAGATGGGGGAGACCCTCCCGTCACACCTGTCAAGGGTTGTAGTTGTTTAGTTCCTATTCCTGGTTTAAAAATGTCCTTAGCTGCTTCCTCTCTCTCCCGTAAACTTGACATACTTATTCTAAAACTTTAAATATCACAGTTCTATAAGTTTGTCTATAAGTTTGTCAATACTTGGGAGGCTTTTGCACAAAAATAATACTGCTCCTCGGGATAGAGACTCTGTTTTTGTTGTTTATTGTTAATGTTTGAATGAAAACAGCGAGGCTCACTCACCGGCAATTCGGCGTCGCAGTGCCCGGGCAACCGCTCGGAATCCACGGTGCTTCTATTCCCGGCGAAGAAATACCACGCTGTCTATGGTCCATACGGATATAATATGTAGAACCGTCATGCGTTCACAACAGTTACTTTATTGTCCATGTAGAGTCTCCGGGCTGGCGGTCAAATTGAATTTAAAACACAGGACGTCACCGCCGCCGCTCCTTTCTTCCCCGGGTGCTAAGTCCAGCGGTGGTGAACCGCTCGTTAATGCTGCAAACCAGGCACACCTATCCGTGACCACAACGGACAGCACTCACGGAGTTCGTTGTTGAATACTTTATTTGTGCAAAAACCTCCCTCCGACAGACGCGTTTCGCCACACGGCTTCCTCAATATCGATTACTTTTTCATTAACGTGATTCTTTTAAAATACATCATACATCACGTGATAATAATGAAAAACAAAAGATGGACTTACACTTCATTGAATACCATTTCATGGCGGCCATCTTAGAACATGTAAATTATAAACAGTGCCTAATCCCAAAGTGCTAAGTGCTGTGCAAATTACAATATAAAACCCAAAATGTCTTTTTGTGCATTTTTCTGATGACAAATAAATACATGTTACTACATTTCAGAATTGTATTATAATCAAATTCATATATATCACAATTTCTAAAAACATATATTAATGCTCTAAAACGTTATTTCATTATAAATTCATATATATACACACGTGTTCATAAGTGTCTCACCAACTCTATTAAGAGATTACATGTAATAAATAACATTTATATCAATAAAAAGAGTGGGAGACTATTTACGCCTTGTGTATAATATAAGAGCCAATGTCATCAGTATGCAGACATAATTGTGCCCTGTATGGGCAATTAAAAAAGTCATTCTATGGGAGCCAATAAAATACTGGATTGGAAAGCAGCTAGATTTTAAAATTACTATTCGTCTAGAGATATCTCTTCATCCTTTTTGGTTATCATTTTTATTTTTGTTTTTATATTTTATTTATTGTTTTACTCCAGATGTACCCACATCTCCTCATCATTATTCAGCCCAATCGGCATCTTGGTTTGAAGGTCAATGATATATTTAGACTCCAAGATACGTAATTGCTGCACTCTATTGCCACCTCTCTCCTTTTTATTGATCTGATCAATACAGTAAAATCTAAGGAGGTCCCTATTGCTTCGATGGAATTTTTCAAAATGACGTGCAACAGGGTACGTAACGTCTTTATTAGTGATGGCTCGCATATGTTCCAAAACGCGTTTTTTTGTGGGATGAATAGTACTACCAATATAGCGCTTGGAACATGGGCATATTAGACAATAGACTGTGAAATCGGAGTTACAATTCAGGAATTTTTCAATCTTACGGGTGGGCCTCGGGTCCCCTGGCCTACCTGGATAATTTACAACTTTACTACTCTGTTTGCAGGCTTTACATCGCTGACAAGGATAAAAACCCGCTATATTTAAGCGATTCATGGCTTTGGGGGTTTGATTAAAATGACTATGAATCAGATGGTCACTCACTGATTGGCATCGTTTATATGTAATCATTGGTCGATTTGGGAGATTATTCTTTAAGATGTTATCTGTCTGCAGGATGTGCCAATTTCTTTTAAAGATCTGTAGGATATTACTTGATTTTTCATTGTAGCTTGTTATCATTCTTATTATGCCCACTTCATTTTCTTTTGCTTTTACCGTTGTGGGACATTTTGCTACTACTAGGTCCCTTCTGTTGATCTTTTCAACCCTACTTTCTGCTAAATTAAGATCTGCATTCCCATAGCCTCTTTGCCTAAAACGGTCTAAAGCCTGATCTTTGGCTTCTTTATAGCTCTGCACCGTAGTACAGTTCCGTTTAAGCCGCAACAGTTCTCCAAATGGTATGTTTTTTATGAGGCTTTTAGGATGATGGCTTCCTGCATGTAAAACTACATTACCCGCTGTAGGTTTTCTATACAAACGGGTTAGCAAAGTAGAATTTTCAATATAGACTTCTACATCTAGGTAGGTAACCGACTTATCACTGATACAGCTTGTAAATTTCAAATTCAGTTCATTATTATCTAGTGAAGCAACATACTCAGCCGAGGAGCAGCTGCCCCGCCAAACAATAAAAAGGTCGTTGATATACCTAACCCATAATATCATGTTTCCCATCCAAAAGTCCTGTGTCTCCCCCCAGGCCACGTGCTTCTCCCACCAGCCCACGAATAAATTCGCGTAGCTGGGGGCGAAGCACGTGCCCATCGCGGGCCCGCGTCGCTGATGGTAAATCTGGCCTGCAAAGGTAAACATATTGTTATGTAAACTGAAATGGATCATGTCCAACAGCATCTTATTATGTTTTTGAAATTTGAGCTGTCTTTTGTTAAGGAACCACTCCACAGCTTTTAAACCATCTACATGTTTGATGCATGTATATAGGCTTGTTATGTCTAGTGTAATTAACAACATATCATCATCCCATATAATTCCATCAACCAGTCTCAAAAAGTCTTGGGTATCTCTGACATAGGAAGCCAGATCTCTAACTAGAGGTGCCAGGAAAGAATCAATATATATGGCAGTATTTTCTAGAAGACTGCCTATAGAGGCAACAATGGGCCTACGTGGTGGATTACATAAATCTTTGTGCACCTTTGGTAGGTGATAAAAAGTGGGCAAAATTGGCATATCACAATATAAAAACAAATATTCGTCTTGCCCCAGCATCCCATCATTTTTCCAGTCCAATAATAGTTTATGATAGGTGCTAATGCATATAAGATAGTCTTTCCGTTGTATAGAACTGTAACATTCTTTATCTCCCAGTTGCCTCATGGCTTCTTTTTGATAATCCTGTTTATTAAAAACAACCATATTCCCCCTTTGTCAGAGGGTTTTATCTCAATACTGGTATCTTCCCTCAATGTTTTCAAGGCCTCCCATTGTTTCCTTGGTAAATTATAATGTCGATCTTTCTTGATACTCTGTTTAGCCAAGTTCTTTAAGTCTGTGATGACTGCTTCATTAAAAACATCAATTGCATCAAAGGGAGTCTGTGGGATTGTTTTTGATTTTCTTTTAAAAGTACTGTGACCTCCAGTTTGAGAAATACCAATACTATCTAGATATTCATCGATGTTAATATCTGTTTCATTTATGGAGGTATCAAGACTTTGCAATGTTAATAATGTCTGAAGATCATGACCTGTCAACGATTCCAGATCTATTTTATCATGATTTTGTTCTTCGATTTGTGTCGCACTTGATTCTTTGTCAGGATGAAGAAGAAAAAATTTCCGTAATTTCAACTTCCTGATATATTTAAAAAGATCTATCCGAGTCTCGCCATAATTATATCCTGAAGTCGGACAGAAGGTGGGACCCAATTGCAAGATTTTAATCTCATCATGAGATAACACTCTATTAGAGAGATTGATCACTGTTTGTTCTTCAATTTCATTTACCATTTGCCCCTTTTGCCCCTGCTGCGTGTCATTCTTGGTGTTGGGGCATCTTCTCCCACGCCTCCTACCCCTCCTTGTTTTCCACCTTTTATATTCTTTGTTTTTGTTTGTTGTGGGGGGTGGGTGCGTGGTGCCGGTCTTTGGCGTATCTCCCTTATTAACTGGTATTCTTGAAAAAAAGGGGATTCAAGACTCGCCTCTTCTTGGTGCGTGTTGGCCATTTGTTCCCCATCCGAAGTTTCCACTTCTGATTCTGAAGTATCCTTGTTTGTTGTAGGATTTCCTCCTAGTTGTTTCAGGGCCTTTCGTGGCGCATCATATTTACGGGCAAATGTTAAAACGCGACCTGTTAAATTGTCCTGCTCGTCCCTCTGAAATTTAGACTGTTTACGGCGTCTTATTACTGCCTCATAGTCTTTCAGACGTGTCATCATTGCACTTCTCAATTCGTCACTGCGTTTTGTATCCTTTTCTTTACTTATAAGTTCCTCTAATTTCTTGATTTCTGCTGTAACCTTCTCATGATCACTCCAGGCATATTTAATGAGTATTTTAACCATCCCCTTTGCTGACTCCGTTGTGTGATCTGCCCACTCTTTTAATAGTAGAAGGTCGGGATTCTCGTAGGACGGCACTGTAAAAATACGCAATCCTCTTGGTATGCGGTCATAATCTATATACCGCTGCAGTGAGGTAGCCTCCCACCATTTTCGTAGCTCTCTTTCATGGGCTTTCTCCAAAGATTGAAATAGAATCAGAAGATTAGATGGGGGAGACCCTCCCGTCACACCTGTCAAGGTTTGTAGTTGTTTAGTTCCTATTCCTGGTTTAAAAATGTCCTTAGCTGCTTCCTCTCTCTCCCGTAAACTTGACATACTTATTCTAAAACTTTAAATATCACAGTTCTATAAGTTTGTCTATAAGTTTGTCAACACTTGGGAGGCTTTTGCACAAAAATAATACTGCTCCTCGGGATAGAGACTCTGTTTTTGTTGTTTATTGTTAATGTTTGAATGAAAACAGCGAGGCTCGCTCACCGGCAATTCGGCGTCGCAGTGCCCGGGCAACCGCTCGGAATCCACAGTGCTTCTATTCCCGGCGAAGAAATACCACGCGGTCTATGGTCCATATGGATATAATATGTAGAACCGTCATGCGTTCACAACAGTTACTTTATTGTCCATGTAGAGTCTCCGGGCTGGCGGTCAAATTGAATTTAAAACACAGGACGTCACCGCCGCCGCTCCTTTCTTCCCCGGGTGCTAAGTCCAGCGGTGGTGAACCGCTCGTTAATGCTGCAAACCAGGCACACCTATCCGTGACCACAACGGACAGCACTCACGGAGTTCGTTGTTGAATACTTTATTTGTGCAAAAACCACCCTCCCTCCGACAGACGCGTTTCGCCACACGGCTTCCTCAATGTCGATTACTTTTTCATTAACGTGATTCTTTTAAAATACATCATACATCACGTGATAATAATGAAAAACAAAAGATGGACTTACACTTCATTGAATACCATTTCATGGCGGCCATCTTAGAACATGTAAATTATAAACAGTGCCTAATCCCAAAGTGCTAAGTGCTGTGCAAATTACAATATAAAACCCAAAATGTCTTTTTGTGCATTTTTCTGATGACAAATAAATACATGTTACTACATTTCAGAATTGTATTATAATCAAATTCATATATATCACAATTTCTAAAAACATATATTAATGCTCTAAAACGTTATTTCATTATAAATTCATATATATACACACGTGTTCATAAGTGTCTCACCAACTCTATTAAGAGATTACATGTAGTAAATAACATTTATATCAATAAAAAGAGTGGGAGACTATTTACGCCTTGTGTATAATATAAGAGCCAATGTCATCAGTATGCAGACATAATTGTGCCCTGTATGGGCAATTAAAAAAGTCATTCTATGGGAGCCAATAAAATACTGGATTGGAAAGCAGCTAGATTTTAAAATTACTATTCGTCTAGAGATATCTCTTCATCCTTTTTGGTTATCATTTTTATTTTTGTTTTTATATTTTATTTATTGTTTTACTCCAGATGTACCCACATCTCCTCATCATTATTCAGCCCAATCGGCATCTTGGTTTGAAGGTCAATGATATATTTAGACTCCAAGATATGTAATTGCTGCACTCTATTGCCACCTCTCTCCATAAAAAAAAAATATATATATATATATTTTTTTTCCCGGCCAGGAATCACATAATTGCTGTTAGACACAAATCACCATAGTGCAAGCATGAGGCTCGGTGAAATCGTTTAGTACTTTGCAGAGCTCTTTAAAAGAGCCACACGCCTTCTCAATTTTACGAGATATGTAACATCTCCTGGTTTTCCTAATGTGCATGTGGTAACTCGCCAGTGCGGCTTTGTAGGCTGCACTGTCATCCTGGGTTTTTGAGTGCCACCATTGTCTTTCCAACATTTTACAGGTCGTTTTCATTAAGCTAAGGTAGAAAATTAGGGAGCCTGAGGTCTGGAAAGACAGATCTGAATTGGCCGCAGGGCCTGGCATGAAGACAGACCCTGCGGCCAACCCCTTGCTGCACATGGACACTGGCCATGCACAATAGGGGATTGGCCAATAGTGGCGGGGTTGACTGCAGGAGCCAGGCTCTGTGCCCAACCCCGCTGCGAGAGGCCATCTCCCCGTTGCACATGGTGGTGGGGGTTGGCTGCCCAGAGCTGGGTAAGGTTCAGAGCCTGCCAGCCATCCCCTTGCTTACAAGGCCAAAGGCTGTGTGCAGCTGATGAGTTGGATGAATATGAGCAAAAAAAATAGAAATTCACTGAAAAAAGTGATGGTGCAGTTAGGTTTGGTAATAAAATTTTGTTTTACATTAATAAAACAAAACAAAAAAACTGAAATTCACTAAACAACACAAAGGTTAAACTGATGTCATAGATAGTGATGGTAATAAGTTCTTAACTTGCGTTTAAAAACCCTAGGAACTCATTAAAAAACCCATAGGTTAAAGTGATGTTATAATTAGTGGCTAAAATAAGATAAGAATTAATGTTGGAAAACAAAAAAAATCACTGAATATCACCAGTTATTTATTGAGCTAACTATAACTTTTACCCCCACCATGCACTACTTATGACCTCACGCATCAGAACACTCATTACATGTAAATTACATCAATGACATCATTGATGACATTTCAAATAACAACAGTGATGATAACACTGATAACATCATACAGCCATTGTAAGACCATCCTTTGGGTATGTGGGCTTGAGATAATTCAAAACGCTACACCTGAGGACAGTTTTGAACGTATCTAAATGGGATTACTCTCTTAAAGACTTCACATGGCACGTAATTTTAAGCCAAGAGGTATACATTATCCAATGAAATGACACTTTCTATCAGGCCCTATGGAGAACTCAGGGTAATTTAGTAAAATACATTACACACTTTGTGAGATGGGCACAATGTCTTACAGTCTTAGAGCCATGCGTACAACACTAGTGTGAGAAAAACTACCTCTAAGTGAGCCACCCCTGCATTCTACGTTATTCAACAATTGGCAATGTCTCAAAATATTCAGTGAAGTTATAAAAATACACATCCCACCTTATAAACGTCCTTGCCACATAGAATTTTTCTATAGCATTTATTACAACTATTCAATATGGACACATGACCAGATATTTACTGGTGAATTATGTATTGTCAACAGAAACATTGCTTTTCTCATAGATTTTTTTGGACCGGGCTTTGGCTTTAACCCCTTGACCGCGATCGGAATTCCGCTCGTGTGCTGGACATTCCGATCGCGGGTGTGGTCGTGACGAGCTCAGCTCGTCATGCGCACAGCGCTACCGCGCATCATGACGAGCTCAGCTCGTCACGCGCATCGAAGGGGTTAAGCCTCAGCCTCTGCAACTGACATCAGGTGTGCTCAGCATTTACCTTGTTTAACATGGAGTAATACTTGCACCCTAAACTTTGGTGATCTGTAAATGGTGCACCATAGAACATTTAACACGCACAGTCACACTTGGGCTTATGCCATTTCCTTTCTATGAACGCACCTATGTACACTCAGTAACTCTATGCTATATATGACTATGATGTTGCCAGTGATGTCATTAATGGTGTCCTATGAGATGTCATCAGTGAGATCTTTTAAAATGTCATAAGTATTGTAATATGTGAGGACTTAAGCAGTGCAGGACAAATGCATACATTATAATTACTTGACTAAACTATAGCTGGTGAACTTCAATGTTTTTGTTGGTCTTTAAACATTAGTTGTTGTCTCATTCCATCACCTAATTGTAATATCACATTAACCTTTGTTTTTTTCAGTGAATATATATATTGATGCTTTACAAAGCATGCAATTTAAACAGACACGTTCCAAGACAGTAATGCACACATCAGTGGCGGCTCCTCTATAGGGGCGTCGCCCCACTGCTTTCTCGCAGTGCGAGAAGGCAGAAACATAAATGGTAAAACTATCATTTATGTTTCTGCTTCTCGCACTGCGAGAAAGCAGAAGTGCCTGGAGTGCCTGGTTGGGGGTGGGCGGTCCTGTTTGAGGGCAGGGGGGAGTGGCTTTGCCCACTGTTGTGGGTACTGACTGTTTGGTCAGCCCCAGGGCCGAACAAAGCAGTCATGCGCACTCCCCCTTTTTCTCTATGTAGGCTGCTTCATGCAGCCTACATAGAGAAAATGGCCCGCCTGGGGCGCTCTCCGCTGCGCCTCACCAATCACAACGCTGCCATTGCAGCGTTGTGATTGGCGTAGGGTAGGGAAGGGAGGCTGCCTGCTGGCTGCTTCGGTGCTTCCTCTTCCTGCAGGAACACGCTGGACCCTGCTGCAGCATTACACCGTCGAGGACTCCAGGAGCGGCGGTAAGGTAGGTAAAGTTTTTTTTTATTCCCCACCCGACACCCGCGAGCATGCCGGCCGCGGCTGGTAAATAGATAGTTGTAATATGCGCTTCCTTTACCTTCTAGAATTAGTTGTGCTAAGTTTGTTAAATCACATGCATTTACTTAAGTGCTTTGAATTGGGATCTATTAATTAAAATGGATTGGGAAAGGAATAGGGGACAGCCCTCAATTTTCCATTTCCGTGCGTCTTTTGCTCATTCAGTCAGCTTTTATCTTTTCAATCTTGTACTGATAGTACTATTTAGTAAGCATGGGTAACATTTAAATAACACCATCAAACATTGTGCAGTTCAGAAGTTTGCATTGCACAAAATGAACAAAATGTTTACAAACTGCACATTACGCACTCTTGTGTAGCTGTTGCCCACGTGTTCGCAAAGATATCGTCCCACTGAGAGATATTTTTTGCTCGAACAATCTGTTGTGTGAAAAAAGTTCAACAGTGGCGCTAGGACCCTACACTTTGATACGATCCCTTATTAAGAACGAATCCCCTCTGTTTAGTAACGCACGCTCACCTTCCAGGGTGATTTTATAAGGTGATTTTGTTGAATTGCATAACAGGGCTGTAGCGCCGTGAAGCAACCATAGATAGACAGATAAGGAAATACAAGGGCGCTTTTCCATTTTAGAAAGGGCCCCCCAGCCGGGTCTAACTTTTTATGCTAATTCCTCCCCTGTACAACACTATAGTGCCTCGAAAAAAGTGAAGTCTCACGATGTTTTCGATAGGGTTTTCAATTAATCACATAAAACAGCACACTTCGACAGTGTTCCTTGCACCTGTTGAGTTTTGCAATATACAAAATTAAAACGGAAAACCTCAGCAAACGAAAGCAAGCCAGTGCATTTCATATTACATGTGCATCGTTAAAAGGCCGAGGCTTGGTTTAAATTCATATCTGAGGGGAAAAGAATAAAACTAGTTGAATGAGGCAGACTCTCGGTTTAATGACCCGTCAGCTGTTCGGCTTTGAAATGTCCACCCCGGGTTAGTTTAAGTTTCCACCAAGGGTGCGATTGTTCACATTTTTGGAGTGTGACTGACTATGTGGCATCTACAGTGTGAGCTTCAGCAGTCGAACATTATTACCACCCTTTCAACCCACCTTTGAGAATCCAGAATGAAGGCGCTGCTTGTGCAGTGGGATTAGTGAAGCGCCTTGGGAACGGAAGAAGTTTACCCCCATAGTACCCGCCTCAGTAAACGTCATAGAGAGATAAAACTGATATCACAGAGTTGGATGGGACAAACATTTGGCTAAAGGTCACTGTTTCAACTAATAGAACATGTGAAGTGGCACCTATTTTCAAAGAATACCTAAAGTGATGGGAAATAATGCCAGAACAAAGAGAAACAAAACCAGACATTTTATTTTTTTCTGTCTGTATTGATGCAAGTTTGATTAAGTGATTAATTTTATTAGTTTTTGTTCTAAGCCTTTGCGCGAGTGCAAAATGTTTATGTACCACGATAAACATAAAAGACATACCCACATGAGATAGAATGCAATCTAGTAATGCAAGAAATGCCACACAGCTTCAAGAAAGTCATACTTTGATTCCATGGATTTAAAATAAAATTACTCAAACTTAAAGCTGATTCAGTTTGCTGTCTCTGCGTTAGGCAAAAACACCACCAGGTATCAAACCTGTGGCCTCTTCAATCATCTATTAAGGATAAGGGCAGGTCTTTGGGTGTTCTGTACTCTTGTGATTACTAATGTTATGTTAGTAATACACTTAAGGATTGTTTTGAAAGGAATGTGCGGGTAGATCTTGCATATGTTTAATTGGTATCTCACTGCTGTTGCTGTGCTGGTTATGTAGGATTCCGTTTTAATATAAGGCTGAAGAGCGAATGGTTGATTGTACTTATCCAGCAGGGCCACCTGCTGTTCTGCAGCTTGTATGTAAGACCTGTCAAGCACCAAGCCCCAGTCTTGCTGCCCAATTACAAATTTATTTGGACTATTTGCTTTGTAGGACCCTCAAAACCTGTTTGTAATGTGTGTGCACACTGTATACAGTTTGGATTTCTAAAAGGCTAATTTTATCTTGCTTCTGTGGGCTGAAATATTACATAGATTATTAAGCTGGTTGCTTATGAATTGGAGTGTATGTACAAAATGACTACTGCAGGGCAGTACTGATCTCAGAAACAACAGGAACCTACGTCATTATCATATGAAGTCTCTTTATTGATGTCATAACTACACTTTCACAATTCTTTATGAACCTTCCTGCTTTCTCACATTTGCTTGAAAATGCATCATTTGCACACTCTTTTTTTCAAAATTTTCTCGGGGGAGAGCCCCCCGAACCCTCCGTAGGTTGTTCGGGCTCGCTCGCTACGCTCGCTCGCTGCAGTGCTGTACAATAATTATTTTACGGCTCACCACTTTCAAATCTCACCAGCCGCCACTGGCACACATGCATTTGTGTGTGTGCAGTTTTATAAAACCTCAGTTATCCTTTGGTAGCTAGAGAGTGTCACTAACCTGGATTTTCATTCTGCGCTTGCCCACTGTTTGATGGCATAGTCTGGCCGTGGCCTTCTTTGGAGGTTCTACAGATGCCACATAATGTGAGAAGTTGGCCTGGCATATGCTGTCCACTAATTATAGTGGGCACCTTGCACCAGTCCAAACAACCCCTTATTGGAGATAGGTTAAAGACAACCTTATTGAAAGCTATCCTAGTGGTAGCTATGGAGAGCAGCCTTCAGGCTAAGTCTTGAAGGAATGTAAAGCAGCTTGTTTTACCAGTCTATAATCTCTTGAGTGACCAAATGAAAGAGCACCACACCAGGTATATATTCAAAATATATGTATTTATTACTAAACACACCCCTCTAGTCTCTTTATGAGGCTAGAGTTCGAAGTACATAAGTTATAAGATCTTAAATCACAGTAATAGCACAAATACACGTTTGGGCCCTAGGGGCGTACCAAACCATATACCAATAAAGTGGTATGCGAACCACGACTGAACTTTACACTAGGCCTAGAGCCTCTAGAAGTGCTTGGACCACAAGGAACCACCCAAGGTAGTGACACAGGGGACCCACGGGAGACGCGTGCAGTGTAAATACACAACCGCGATACGCCGTTAACTTCTATGGAGAAAGTCGGGATCGGGAAAATAGAGGAAAGGGACACTTAAAAGAGGACTAGGACAAAACCCTTTGAGATCTAGGACTTTGAAGAGTCTCTACCCACGGGAGCACCGGAGTACTCGTGTTACCTCACCCAGGGAAGCCGGGTGCATAGGTGCCTTTCGGGGTCGGGTTTCGTCGTCGATTCGAATGGCGATCTGCTGCAAAGTGCTGCTGGCGGCCAAGAGAAAAGTGTCCGGGTGGATCCAAGAGTGGATCGGAGTTCTGGTGAACCTGAAAGCAGAGGGGACAGAGTCTGGGTCACTAGCCAGTGACCAGGAAGGCGATGGACAGATGCCCACCGATGTCGAGTGCTTCAGGTGCGTTGACGGTCGTCTTGACTCTTCAGCCACGAGGTCCGGGAGGCGTTGTCGGCGACCAGGAGCAGGATTCGGGCTGGTACACGATGTCTGTCGAGTGCTGAGGTGTCGGCGACCGGATTGGACCCAACAAGCCTTGGCAACGGCAAGTCTCGATTAAGATGTAGATCGTCGATGGTGCAGACCAGCAAGGTCTGTGGAACTCACCCAGCAAGGGTAAGTGAGGGCAGGCCTGGAGCAACCAGGATGCCAAGTAAGAAAAGGATTGGCCTTCGTTAAGGGCTACTAGCCAACGGGCTAGCGACCGCGTAGGAGCCTCGTGACGCCGCACGTGGATCTGGCTTACAGGACACTCGTGGAGTGGGGGCCAGTGATCTTCGGTGCAGGTGGTGCTGGAGGCTAGGGCTACTCGGAGCCCAAAGCACGACTTCTTGGGAGACCCAGAAGATGATGCACTTGCAAATGTGCTCGGTGTCCAGGGGTCACGGTCTCAAGTCACCCACGATAGCCACGGGCCTCAGCTTTGCTGGGAACTCAGGGTAGCCTCGGGGAAGTCTGAGAATCCACCTCTGGTGATGCGATGACTTCGGCGTCCGACGGGAGCTTCAGAAATGCGAACCGGACAGATGCTTCTTTGGTGCCTGCCAAGCAGGGGAGTCACTCCTTGACCCCAAGGGAGATTCTTCAGTCCTCTAATCTTGTCGTAGAGCGTCGAAGGTCCAGGATTCAGTTTCAGAGTTTCGTCCAGGTATAATCTAATCTTGCTGTGGCAAGGGTTCCCCATTTTAACCAGTAAAACAGGGAGGGACTAACTCTATGACCCCACCTATGGGAGGGTCAAGGGAGGGGGTGGCTACACCCACTTCCCTTTGTCCAGTTTCGCGCCAGAGCAGGGGCAGGTAGCCCCTGAGCTGGTTTGAACTGGCATAAGCACAGAGGAGCCTTTTGCTCCCCCAGTGCAGGACCTCAAAGCACTCTAAGAGTGCACCCACCCAGCCCCAATACACATTATCCTGTCTGGGGAGGTGGTTACACCTCCCTGCAACAGGAAACCTATTGTCCAGGCCTCCCCTGCCGGAGTTTCGTCCAGCAGCAGGAGGCCAGACTTGTGTCTGTGGCAGCAGCATCCATTTTGTGATGCCAGGGCTTCAGAAAGAAGTTACCGGGTAAGCCAGAGTTAACATGTCTTTCCCTCTAGAAGGGTGGAATGCTACCCCTGCCGCCAGGATTGGCGGGGGGGTAGTATTCCAAGATGTTTGACACCAAACACGACATGTTTAGGTGCAGCCATTCCAAAGTTAGCATTTTACCGCGAGGATATAATGCGCTTAAGAGTATATGGTCAGGCTGCACTACAAACAGCATCAGAGATGGTCTCCGAACGCTGCAGAGGGGCCCTGCTCATGCAGGGGCACCCTCTCACATAGGAACCATGCACTCTGCCTTTAGGATTGATAAGGCCTGCCTTAGGAGTGACTTATAGGTTTATATGTGTGTATGTATTTAGTGATATAGGTAACCTATATCACAGTAAGGGGTGCATGCACCACCTTACAAAGGCTGCAGTAGCAGACCTGTGGTGTCAGTTTGGATGGCCTTCCAGGGGTGGCACAATACATGCTGCAGCCCCTGGTAGGCCTCTGAGGTACCTATGCCCTTGGTACATAGTATACCATATACTAGGGACTTATAAGGGCACTCCAGATTCCAATCAGAGATGTGCCTAAGGCACATGGAAACCATTTTACAGAGAAAGCAGATAGACTGGGGCCCTGAATAGCAGGATCCCAGTCCAACTAAGTCATAAACCAGCAAAACACCATAAAAAAGTGGGGGCAACCATATAGTCAGATTCCACCTTCCTACATAACCCCCCCCAAACGAAAGGAGATAAGGCTAACCTTGGCCAGTTGAGCCTTCATTGACTAAGTGGTCATATAAGGAAGCACCTGCACCAGCATGGTTGCCCCCTGTCTTATGGTCCACTAAGCAATCCCTCACCCTAAGGGTATGAGAGGGTCTCCACCATGGGGAATCACTACCTGTGGTGTGCTTAGGTAAAGTACAAGGCTGGTGAGGTGTCTGAGTAGAGAAGTGAGGCCCTAGGAATGTTGGCCTCAGCTTCCTCAGATCACTGGTCACCATGTATGCCTGTCTTTCCATGACTGAGTTGCACTTTGCTCTAAGGGTCAACCTTTGGCTGCCTACAGCTGGGGGTTGGGTCCCTTTGGATGGACTACTGGAGGGACATGGCAGGTTTGGAACCTTCTGGTCCCAGGTTTGCCCTTGCCTACCAGAGTCCTTCTGGGGGAGCTCCCTACATAAAGGTATGGGGGATCCCTAAGTGTGTAGAGGAATTTTCACCTGGCTAGGGCTACTAGACTGGGTGCCCCTAATCTGCTGATGGGGGGCTTCCTCTGGACAGGGGGCCCTGGGGGGTCCACTGACCTCCCTGACCTCTGCAGCCCTGGGCTGACTGAGGCAGGGTAGAGAGGGCAGGTTACCTGCTCCAGACTGGGTACCACCTTGGAAGGGTCCTCTGCCATCAGGGGTGTGGCCAGGCCAGGCCTGACTACCTCTGGGGCAGTTCCTTCACTAGGGGTAGGGTCAGTTCCCTGAGGAGGCTGACCCTTACCTACTGTCTGGAGGGAAGAAGACTTTTCTTCAACCCTTGTGCTCTCTTTTGGGGGAGAGTGGGCCATTCTTTCAGGCTCCATCTCTCCAAATTCTTGGGCTGGGGCTGTGGCCATTACAGCCCCACTAACCTTTACAGGGACGCCCAGCATCCTAAGATGGGTTTGGTGTTCAACTTCAGCCCAGGCTGAAATTTCCAGATCATTGCCCATCATGCAATCTACAGCTAGGGTTGGGGACACCGCCACTCTCTTTGGGCCTGTGACCCCCTCCCAGCTGAGATTGACTATGGCCATGGGGTGATCTGTTCTGACACCATCAATGTTGGTCACCTGGTATTTAAACTCAGGTAAAAGCTGATGAGGGGGGACTAGTTTCCCTGCCACCATGGTGACACTAGCCCCTGTGTCCCTAAATGCCACAGCTTTCTGACCATTAATTATTGGCTCCAATCTGTACCTGCCCAATGCTATGGGACCCATGGTAAAGGTGGCAAATCCTATACCACCATCAGAGTCAGAGGAGTCTGTTGAGGGGTCCCTGTCTAAACTAGGGCCCACCTCTGTTCCTCTTGCAAAAGCACCTAACTTTTTGGGTGCACTACTCCCAACTGGAGGATTACTACTGGTAGTACCAGGAGGGGTGGTAGTAGTTGTGGGAGGAATATTTTCTTTATTGCCAATCCTGGGGCAACTGGGATCAGTTTTCCAGTGCCCAGGCTTTTTACAGACATGGCAATAGGGTTTCTTTTCAGGAGAGGAAGGAGTTTGGGACCCACCCCCAGAAGAGGAATTTTGGGGCCCTGTAGGGGACTTATCCTTAGATTTATCCCCACCTTTCTCTTGGGACTTAGTAGAATCTTTCTTCTGGTCACCACCCTGATTTCTAGTTTTTACTCTGGTTCTGACCCATTTGTCTGCCTTCTTTCCCAATTCTTGGGGAGAGGTCAGATCAGAGTCCACCAGATACTGGTGCAAAAGCTGATTTTGACAATTATTAAGGATCTGCTCCCTCATAATCAAATTGTACAATCCTAAAAAGTCATGCACTTTGTTGCCATGTATCCAACCTTCCAGAGCCTTTGTAGCACAATCTACAAAATCAACCCAGTCTTGAGTCTGAGCTTTTGGGTGTCTCTGAACTTCAACCTATACTGTTCAGTGGTTAGGCCAAACCCATCTATCAGAGCACTCTTCAAGACTGTGTAATTGTCAGCATCCTCTTCTCTTACAGTGATGAGCTTGTCTCTACCTTTGTCTGCAAAGGAGAGCTACAAGATTGCTGCCCACTGCCTCTGGGGGACCTTCTGAACTTTGCAGGCCCTCTCCAGTGCAGTTATCCATTTGTGGATGTCATCCCCACTCTGGTAGGGAGGGACAATCTTGTTTAGGTTTCTATGGTCATAAGACCTTTCCCTATCTCTAGGGATATTGTTGCCACCATGGGACTCTAGTCCCAACTTTCTTCTCTCTCTAAGGAGATCTAGGGATTCCCTATCTAAAGCCAATTGCTTTTTTCTGATTTCCAGCTGAGTTTCCTCATACTGGACCAGTCTGGTTCTCCTCTCATGAGAGGATTCCCTCCTGTGAGATGAGACAGAGCTCCCTATAGAGGTGCCAGAGTGGTTAGACTCCTGAGAAGGAGATCTAGACTTCCTGGGCACACTCTTAATCCTTCCTGGGGGACAAAGAGGGCATCATCTTGCTCATCCTCATCATCATCCACAGGAGGGATTGGGTTTTCCAGGTTAGGGTCATTGTCACCCTCCTGGCCAGTTTCAGAGGGGGGGCTGGGGGTATTGGTACCCCTGGCCTCGTCCTCTTCGTCTGCCCCACCCTCAGCTCCTACCCCTTCAGTCCCTACAGGCTTACTAAGGTCATAAGCCACCAACAACTCCTTGAGGTGTTGGGTGGTGGGGCTTTGGCCTGTCCTTATTTTTCTCAAGTTACATAAAGCTCTCAATTCCAAGAATGGGAGTGTATCATACTTGGAGGGTGGAAGCTCAATGGCTTCCTGCAAGGATTCTTTGGATCCTGCCCTTAAAGACATTACTAGTGTGGTGTGGTGTATGCACTACCTACTCTAGTGTGGCCTACTAAACTCTCTTGAGTTGTAGAAAGGGTTGTGCTATCCCTTAACACACAACTCTAAGTTCAGTAGAACTTACTGTATTCTAAGCTTAAATTATATGTACCTTAGGTACCTTTAGTGGTTTTCAGTTGATCAATTCAATTGAGATTATCTGGTAAAACAATAGCAAGCTGGAATCCCACACGCTGCACACCAATGTGAGAAGTTGGCCTGGCATATGCTGTCCACTAATTATAGTGGGCACCTTGCACCAGTCCAAACAACCCCTTATTGGAGATAGGTTAAAGACAACCTTATTGAAAGCTATCCTAGTGGTAGCTATGGAGAGCAGCCTTCAGGCTAAGTCTTGAAGGAATGTAAAGCAGCTTGTTTTACCAGTCTATAATCTCTTGAGTGACCAAATGAAAGAGCACCACACCAGGTATATATTCAAAATATATGTATTTATTACTAAACACATATATTACTAAACACACCCCTCTAGTCTCTTTATGAGGCTAGAGTTCGAAGTACATAAGTAATAAGATCTTAAATCACAGTAATAGCACAAATACACGTTTGGGCCCTAGGGGCGTACCAAACCATATACCAATAAAGTGGTATGCGAACCACGACTGAACTTTACACTAGGCCTAGAGCCTCTAGAAGTGCTTGGACCACAAGGAACCACCCAAGGTAGTGACACAGGGGACCCACGGGAGACGCGTGCAGTGTAAATACACAACCGCGATACGCCGTTAACTTCTATGGAGAAAGTCGGGATCGGGAAAATAGAGGAAAGGGACACTTAAAAGAGGACTAGGACAAAACCCTTTGAGATCTAGGACTTTTAAGAGTCTCTACCCACGGGAGCACCGGAGTACTCGTGTTACCTCACCCAGGGAAGCCGGGTGCATAGGTGCCTTTCGGGGTCGGGTTTCGTCGTCGATTCGAATGGCGATCTGCTGCAAAGTGCTGCTGGCGGCCAAGAGAAAAGTGTCCGGGTGGATCCAAGAGTGGATCGGAGTTCTGGTGAACCTGAAAGCAGAGGGGACAGAGTCTGGGTCACTAGCCAGTGACCAGGAAGGCGATGGACAGATGCCCACCGATGTCGAGTGCTTCAGGTGCGTTGACGGTCGTCTTGACTCTTCAGCCACGAGGTCCGGGAGGCGTTGTCGGCGACCAGGAGCAGGATTCGGGCTGGTACATGATGTCTGTCGAGTGCTGAGGTGTCGGCGACCGGATTGGACCCAACAAGCCTTGGCAACGGCAAGTCTCGATTAAGATGTAGATCGTCGATGGTGCAGACCAGCAAGGTCTGTGGAACTCACCCAGCAAGGGTAAGTGAGGGCAGGCCTGGAGCAACCAGGATGCCAAGTAAGAAAAGGATTGGCCTTCGTTAAGGGCTACTAGCCAACGGGCTAGCGACCGCGAAGGAGCCTCGTGACGCCGCACGTGGATCTGGCTTACAGGACACTCGTGGAGTGGGGGCCAGTGATCTTCGGTGCAGGTGGTGCTGGAGGCTAGGGATACTTGGAGCCCAAAGCACGACTTCTTGGGAGACCCAGAAGATGATGCACTTGCAAATGTGCTCGGTGTCCAGGGGTCACGGTCTCAAGTCACCCACGATAGCCACGGGCCTCAGCTTTGCTGGGGACTCAGGGTAGCCTCGGGAAGTCTGAGAATCCACCTCTGGTGATGCGATGACTTCGGCGTCCGACGGGAGCTTCAGAAATGCGAACCGGACAGATGCTTCTTTGGTGCCTGCCAAGCAGGGGAGTCACTCCTTGACCCCAAGGGAGATTCTTCAGTCCTCTAATCTTGTCGTAGAGCGTCGAAGGTCCAGGATTCAGTTTCAGAGTTTCATCCAGGTATAATCTAATCTTGCTGTGGCAAGGGTTCCCCATTTTAACCAGTAAAACAGGGAGGGACTAACTCTATGACCCCACCTATGGGAGGGTCAAGGGAGGGGTGGCTACACCCACTTCCCTTTGTCCAGTTTCGCGCCAGAGCAGGGGCAGGTAGCCCCTGAGCTGGTTTGAACTGGCATATGCACAGAGGAGCCTTTTGCTCCCCCAGTGCAGGACCTCAAAGCACTCTAAGAGTGCACCCACCCAGCCCCAATACACATTATCCTGTCTGGGGAGGTGGTCACACCTCCCTGCAACAGGAAACCTATTGTCCAGGCCTCCCCTGCCGGAGTTTTGTCCAGCAGCAGGAGGCCAGACTTGTGTCTGTGGCAGCAGCATCCATTTTGTGATGCCAGGGCTTCAGAAAGAAGTTACCGGGTAAGCCAGAGTTAACATGTCTTTCCCTCTAGAAGGGTGGAATGCTACCCCCACCGCCAGGATTGGTGGGGGGGTAGTATTCCAAGATGTTTGACACCAAACACGAAATGTTTAGGTGAAGCCATTCCAAAGTTAGCATTTTACAGCGAGGATATAATGCGCTTAAGAGTATATGGTCAGGCTGCACTACAAACAGCATCAGAGATGGTCTCCGAACGCTGCAAAGGGGCCCTGCTCATGCAGGGGCACCCTCTCACATAGGAACCATGCACTCTGCCTTTAGGATTGATAAGGCCTGCCTTAGGAGTGACTTATAGGTTTATATGTGTGTATGTATTTAGTGATATAGGTAACCTATATCACAGTAAGGGGTGCATGCACCACCTTACCCAGGCTGCAGTAGCAGACCTGTGGTGTCAGTTTGGATGGCCTTCCAGGGGTGGCACAATACATGCTGCAGCCCCTGGTAGGCCTCTGAGGTACCTATGCCCTTGGTACATAGTATACCATATACTAGGGACTTATAAGGGCACTCCAGATTCCAATCAGAGATGTGCCTAAGGCACATGGAAACCATTTTACAGAGAAAGCAGATAGACTGGGGCCCTGAATAGCAGGATCCCAGTCCAACTAAGTCATAAACCAGCAAAACACCATAAAAAAAGTGGGGGCAACCATATAGTCAGATTCCACCTTCCTACACATAAGAAGGCTGTATGTGCACATGTAGAAACCCCGGGGAGGCAAGCAGTATTTGCACAACATGCATTGAAGTAGAGACCCATTCGCAGTTCACACCTGGCCATTTAAACATGGCTTCCACACTGCTTAGTCAGTGTAGCAAAGAGGCTATATGGCCACTGGCTGTAGACCACCAACTCGTCGTAGGTAGGTGTATTATAAGCAGAATCTGACATTTAAAAAAAAATAAACGTATCATATTTTTTATACAGTTTCGATGTTATGGCCCAATCTTCAGATAGATATTACCTTTACCAGATACAGAAGTACAAGCTTCATCGACCTTGCAATAGAGGTGGGCGAGCCAGTTAGGGAAGAGGTGTGGCGCCGCGGCCAGGGCGAGTGACGCTGGAATCTGGGGCTCACGGTTCGATCCCCGGGCACCGGCGGCAGGTCAGCCCAGCACCATGTGACTCTGGGCAATAGCTTGCTTAATCTTCCCGACGGCCCCCAGCGCCGGGATGCCTTCGGGTAGCTGTTCGCGCTTTACAAATACTGGATTTACATTTTTTTTATTTATTTTTTACAGTTAAGGATCAATCCAGAGGCATCGCTGTGGCTCAGCTCGTGGTCCTCTTGGATGCTGGAACCCAAAACGAGCTGTGCCTTAAAGTGGCTTCTGCCCTTAGCCACACTCTATCATAAAGCATTAAGAGTTAAAAACAAAGCATAAACCTTCGGTGTTAAAATAAAAAGAAAGAGGTAGCCATCTAGTGGGTGAATTTCATAATGTGAAACCTGAAACCAATCCTGGCTTCTCTGATTGACCAAATTGTGTGATCATTGACAAATATTTTATTCCACAAAGCCTTCTTCATCTTTATCACATGTCAGAGCATCTTTCAATATGCGAGTTAAGGGTGTGCGCTGTACTGAAGTAATCTAATGTATTAAGGTGATACGCTTCTGAATGTTAAAAAAAATACCGTTTTTAATTTTAAAGACACTATTATATTTTCAGGTGATGTTTGTTGCATGATTTAGATGCTATTTTCAGGACTCGGCTCCTGCACGGGCCTGTAGAGCCCAGCCCCACAATTGGCTCGACTTGCCCTGTTATTTTTTTTTCCTTGTCTACCTCTACCTTGCAAAAATGAAAGCTCTTTCCAGTCTTTAACCCCTACGCTGCCGAATCTTTACAGATTCCAGTAGTAAGCGCATTAACCAACAGAACTACATCGCCATTTGAGTGCCAGGCTATATTGGCCCTGGCACTCGAGAGGAGAGAGGCGTCTGGCTCTTGTGACAATTTAAACCTAGTGGCACAGATCAGGCCAGGCTGCGGCACTGGTATAGCTCAAGGTGCGACCTTGAAGCCTGCCCAGTAGCAAACGGCCACGTGCCTGCTGCTGGCGCCACACGGGCACACCGCGCGCCCAGAGAAATCCCCACATTTCTCTCTCCGTGAGCGAACGCTTAGCTTCACAGCCACCTATATCCCAGGAACGCATGTTTAAAAAATAGCGAGCTGGAAGAGCGATGTCTCCTCGCGCCGGTCGCTGAAAGGAGAAGCCGGGCAGGCCGTCTGCGGTAGAAAATGTATCGGCGGCCACCAGCCAGCTCCATCATTTTCAGTGTCAGAATCTGACAAATCAATAGCGCCGGTGTTTATCCAGTCCAGCCCGGCCTCGTAAACCATCGCCAGCAGTCAGCTGACCTTGTTTTATGATTACACCTGCCGGCTGGGACACACCGCCCTTCTCCCGCCTCTTCCGCTCGATGCGCAAGGCGAACCAAACGGGTTATCCAACCGGGGAAGAGAAATGGCCGCCGTGGGGCAGGCGCGCTGCTGGGGAGTGAAAGAGGCGGAACACAGGGAAATGAGAGATTTTCACAGGAAACCACCGGGAAACAGAGCCTTCCTTGGGGTGTGCATGTCTCACAGTACACCATACACCGACAGCTTCTCACAGGGTGAACCTTTGTGTACACAACACTAGAAAACCAAAACCCCACACAGAGTGAGCCGCCTTCACACAACACCAGGAAACTTTCAATTCCAAAGGCTGAGCCTCTCTTCATAGAATACTCAATAATGACAGCCTCTCCCAGGTTGGACCTGCGACCACAGAACAGTGGAGTGGGTGCACACCTTGTAGCAACTCGCCATGGAGCGTACGGTGCACAATCTTCTGTGGTGCATGGCGTGAATGCTGGGCATGAATGCAGGCTGTAGCTTTTGGCCATGAGCAGTGCCCAGTGCATGAACCCAATCCCTTTGGCTGAAGAGTCCACTGTACATGGACTTTGGTCCTGCATATTGGCCTCGGTGTAAGCCCGCAGTCTTTATCCTTTCAGAATGCTTACTCTATTTACCCCAGGTTTTACTGCACAGAGCTTCTGGTCAGATGGCATACCTTGTAGCCACGTGTCTTTGCCACAGCCTACTGCACATGGCTAATGGTCATGTGCAACATCCTTGGATGCAGCCTTTCACCTGCTGACATGACCTCTGTCCAGACCAAGGTCCCCCAGAACCTGCTGCACATGGCCTTTGGCCTGCATAGTTGTCTCTGATATCAGCGCGTCGACCTACTGGGCACCCCCTTCCTTTGGCTGCAGCGCCTGAAGCGGTCCCTGAACACAAATTCCAACCACCCAGGCTTTAAGTTCAAGCATCTTTTCATTTTTGTAAGCCCTCTCCCCAATTTAACTTTCTCAAACTTATCAAATGTGATTGATAATTGTTCTGCATCTGCAGTTCATGATTTTAACGTCTGGTTGGGTTGAGGTAGCATCTTAGCCTCCACTTGCCCTACAAAGTATTTTTTCAAGGCACAGGTTCAAGAAAGGCTCTGCTTCATGTAATGGCAGCCAACCTGATCAGGTCGGTTCACAAACTGCTCTTTAACGTTCAAGACGTCATGGTGTAGACACCTATTTCCACCTCTCAGATTTGCATTTGGAATTCTTGAACCATCCTCAAGGAGGACTTCCAAGGTATTCTTAGCCCTTTGAAGTCTGCCCAACAACTTTGTAATGCAAATGTCTCAAAAACCTTTCAACAGGTTAATACTAAACTACTTAAAGATGGTCTGTGTTAATTAAATGGTCTTTATGGTAATTTTGGGAGAATAGTTCAATACTTTGTGTTGTAGTAAAGGCACTTACAGTGATAAATATTTCTTTTTAACCCCTCGCTTGTTACATTATTCCCGTGCACAGATCTGAATGAACCGTGATACGTTAATTGCCCCAATTGTCTGTCAAATTACTTGCAGATTTGGGGAACAGGAGTGAAGTTATTCACAAATGAAAAAAGTATCTTCAATGGAAAGTGCAACTAAACTACTACTAAGTCACTGACTTGGTAATATGTATTTCAATTTATTTGGAGCCAATGCACAGCAATAAAAGCACACACATTATGTTCAATATTTTGTATATACCAATATAACTGAAAACATGAATAATTACCAGATATTTAAAATTGTGCGGCATGGCAATATATTGCAATACCCATGGATATGTTTCTTAGCACACCGACTGTCGAAAATCTACAGAGCTTCTACTGATGGAAGCCATCAACGAAGACTAGATTAGCTGGTAGTTCATAATGAAAGTCTTCGATTCTATATGTGTTGGATCAATAGGCAGCTGATGTGCAATCGACTGTTCTATTGTGTGCCTCTTCTTTTGTGAAGAGGCTGCTCACCTCAATGTCATTTGTCACAAGCTCAGTTCCACAGATGGGGCATGGCCCTGAAATGGGTTGTGTCTTACTGGTGAGTATACAATTGCATGAGTGAGGCTGAGGCCTGAATTATGCAAAAAGTCTGGTAGGTAATTTTAATTTGCGCAAATTCCCTGTGTTCATCAGAAGTGCCTTCATCGCCCGTACATTTTGGAGCAGACTGTTTTGAATATATCACTAATGTATGGTGTGATATGTACTGTCACTTACTTAAAGCACATTATCTATTGAAATGGCCATTAAAGTTGCACCTACCCCTTGACAAATGTGTGACTACAGGGGAGGTGTCTGCCCTATAGGGGATAAGCTAGTTTCGCAGGCAGCACCTACCCTTTGACGATTGTGTGACTACAGCGGAGGTGCCCACTATCATGAGGCCCACAAATAACCCTAACTAGGGTACCTATGTTAGACTACAAGAGGAAGGTTTGAGAGCCTTAAGCCTCATTTGCATGCATTGGATTTATGTATTACTTTCTCTGAGTTCTTTGGATGTGCCTTCATCGCCTTCAGGCTGGTCTTGGGCCTCTTCATCTTCATGGTGATCCAGGACCTTCTCTGAATCATCGTCCTTATTGTAGGGCAAGCAGCAATATATAATAAATAACAACTCCATACTATGTGACAACTAAAGCCAAAGGAAGCCTGATTCTCTGCAGTGAATGCCCCCAGACTTCCATTTTTCCGTCAGGCTCGCTCACTTCCGCCATATAGGGGGTGAGCAAGGTTGAGATGGCAGCATCTACCCCTTGACAAATGTGTTACTACAAGAGAAGTGTCCCCATATGGGGTGAGCTAGGATTGACAGGAAGCACCTACCCCATAATGAATGTGTGATTACAGGGGAGGTACACCCATGATGACCATGAGGCCCACAAGTATCCCTAAATATTGTACCTATGTTGGACTACAAGAGAAAGGAATGAGAGGTTTATGGCACATTTACATGCATGGGATGTATGCATTAGTTAAGCAGGGAGTTTCCGAGCCCTGAAGACGACAGTTGACCTGTATAGGCTTAGATACCAGTCAAAACATGTAAGCAGACTTATGTGATTAGGTGAATCATTGTATTTCAACAACTACCCACTCACATCAGTTTTTTAATCATATCAATGGTACCCATGAATAAAAGAGAAAATGTTTGGGTATACACTTAGTAACTTTTATGTATGTTTTATCTGGACCCCTGCTATTGTCCTGATATAGAATACCTTAAGAACTCCCTTTAAGGTTATGTCTGCCAGAATGGCACTGTCCTACTCTGGAATGGGGTGGCTGCCGAGGATGAAGCATGGCACAATAAGTTGTGGGTGAGGCGACCTCTACAATTTCTTGTTTAAACTCTTCGGGTGACCTGACATTTCTTGCAAATTGTAGTACAGGTGATTCGCTCACTCACGCAGAATTTGTGCAATATCTAGTTTGGTGGGAAGATGTGCTTGGATATTTTTCCTCTTTCTCTCCCTTTGTGATTGTACACAGTGCAGGAACACAGAATCATAAAAAGGGGGGCTTAGGCCTTTGCACCTTTGTGAGGCATACATCAGTGGAGCTGACATCCAGGTTTGACCTTGAAGATGCATTCATGACCGGTGCTGTGGGTCTACAAATTCTGGTGCTACCCCTGCTGGGGCAGACTGCCCTCTGACAAAGACCAGGAGAGAGGAGTGAGAACACACCCAGAACAGAAATTTCAAAACACCAGACTTTAAATCACATCTAGTAGCTGGAAGAACAGTATAAAAGTGGGACCCAGAAACCCACAAATTGTTCATCAATGTAGATAAGATCACCAAGGCTTTGAGCTGCTGCAAACAAGACTGAGACCACTGTCGGCTAGCTGCCAACTGGAAGAGGGGCCACAGGGCACGACACCAAGAAAGCTTTTCCTGAAACCAAGCTTTTCCTGACACCAGCCTTCTGCCTGCCTGCCAATACCAGTATGCCCTGTGAGGAGGAGGAGAATGCCTTAAGGGAGTGAGGCCCACTGAGAATCCTGAGGAGTGGATGCCAGTGAGTGAAGTGTAAGGTGCCCAGACTGTTGCTGCGAGAGAGTGCTGTCTGCCCTCTTGTAGAAGTCTGCAACCCCCATCAGGAGCACCATGATTTTTCAGACCATTGGCTGTTGAAGTTAAACAGCAAAGCCTGTCACTCTTTGCTTGTGACCCCATCTACAAGGAATATCGCACAGTTCATACTTTCACTGTAAAACTGTGCATTTGTTGGAAACATAAATGTCAAAACTGTGCAAGACTGAGTCCACGCACACCATCAAGATATGTTGGCCTTAGTCCTGGATAGCACACAGTGCACATTCTGTACCACTAACCTAGCACGTTAACAGGTGGTATGTGCAACCTCAGAACAGGACAACCCTGACTCACCAAGGAAATTGTGTAAACAGATCTAAAGCGCTTTCATTTGGTAACTCAAGCATGCCCAAGGGGAAACACAAGAAATACTCAAATTGGCATTTCAAATATTTATTGAAGCAATATGATTCTTGTGTAAAATACGTGCTCTGTAATTAATAGAAGGAAACAAAACAGAGTAATCAGCATCACAAGAATGGTAAAAAAAAAAAGAACAGTTCAACCATTGTGCTGTTGCATAGAATATATGTTTGCATATAAGTACAATTACAGTTATGCTCCTACCTAGCGCTCCCTAACTTAGTGTACCTATGGTGGGTGAATCTGCCAGAATCCCTGTGGGTGATCTAACTCCCCAGTTACCTGTGGGTATGTTTCATTTGGGAGCCTGTCTTGGTGCAGAGCTGGGCACCATCCTTCTTAGGAGGTAAACAGGATTCAGCTGGGCTTGAATTCTGGCATGGGGTGACCTCGACAGTTTCAATGGAATGCTCCTCTAACTAAACAAAGGAGTGATGACATTTATATAACAAACTTCACCCATGTTGCGATGCCGAAGTCCCAGTCAGGCCGTCATTATTGATTCTATCCTTACAAAGCTGCTGCCGAGCGAACAATAATAAACAACAACACTTTGTGCAGTGAACTTTAGCTGTCATGCAGAATGTTCAAGGCTCTGACAATATGCCTATAAAGATGCAAAGTTATTTCATGGAACATTATCCCATAAAAGCATGCAAGCAAATTTGTGTCAAGTGTCAACTTTCAAGAAAAGATGTCAACTTCAAACATAAGCATGCAAAATGGTGGTGTTCTCATCTGGGCCTAATGTGACCGCAGACCAGGAGGAGGCCATTAGGATCATTGGGGCCATCCCCAGGTACAACCAACACAGTTGGAGGCCATTGTTCATGCCCATGACACTTACCCATGCCAGGAGGGGGCCACTAAGACCAGTGGAGCCAACACCCATATTGGAGCAGTCCCCACGGCAATCAGAGGGACTTGAGATCTAGAATAAAAGCCACCCTACGTCATCGCCACTGCTCCAACATCTCACCTGCGTGAATTGCAAAGGAGGAGTCACCTTCTGCACCACAAAGCCATCGCAAACTGCAACCACCTCGGTGCACTGCTCCCTCTAACCAGAGGAAGACATGGTGAATCTCGTTCATCGCCAGAGAGTAGGAAGATGTGCTGTGACAGGTTAAGACTGAAGCAGAGCTTTTTGAGACTTTCACAAACTTGGTGTATTTGCATCATAGCCAAAATTAGACTTTGCTGTGCATAGCTAGTGCGACAGCACCTTTGGGAGGTCATCTTAATCAAATCACCAGAAACAAGTTTGTTAGCGTGAAGGAGGGAGTGGGAGGACCTGGAGACACTGCCTAGGAAAGCGCCAGAGTGCTCACCCTGAGAGACTTTAGTGTGTATTCTTTAGTGTGCTGTATTATTCTTTGTATGTATATTAAATTCGTTATTCTGTGTCAGGCTTGACAATCCGATTATTGAGGGTGACTATTTGTATTTTGAGTCTTGAACCTTTGCTTACCTTGCAACTGCCTCACCCTGAGAAGCCTTGGACTGCATGATCCGCGCTACCACTGAGAGTCAAGTGCTGAAGGAGTAGTACCTGGCCTAGCTGTTCAAGATCCATAGTAGGTCAGACCACGGGCCAGCAGGAGTAAAAGGCCTCTATCCCCACTGTTGAGACTAGTAGCACCTGCCTGTCCAATGGCTCTCTAAAAGCGGTTATGATACCACCATTTTATTCATAAATATACAAGATAACAGAGCTAGTCATATGATGGGATATCTCAGGATGCAGGTAGAGAAGCTAGCTAAATGGGGGGGACATATCAGGACTGAGGAAATTTGTATTAGAGCAATCTATATGAAGGGATATTTTGGGACACAGGTAGAGGAGCTAGCTACCTGTAGCAACATTAAAGGGGCAACTTAGCCGGTGTGAAGAGAAAATGTCTCTGCATATACCAAGGGGCAACCGCAGAACACATTTTAGTTATAGGCAGATATACCAAGAGGTCATCATGGGTGGTGTGCACAAGTACACCTACCTCCTCTGCCAGACATCCTGAGATGTTCTCATTAACAGCTAGCTCCTTTGCCTGAGTCCTGAGGTGTCCCCTCATACAACAAGCTCCTGTGCCTGTGTCCTGAGATGTCCTCTTGTATAGCTAGCACCTCAGCCTGCATCCTGAGATGTCTCCTTGTTTAGAGAGCTCCTCTGCCAGCGTTCTGAGATGTCCTTTTGTATAGATAGCTCCATTGCCTGCATACTGAGCTGTCCGCTTGTAGAGGGAGCTCCTTTGTCTTCGTTTTGAGATGTCCTCTCGCATAGCTAGTTCCATTGCCTGCATCCTGTGCTGTCCCCACATATAGAGAGCTCCTCTGCCTGCTTTCTCAGATGTCCTCTCGTATAGCTAGCTCCACTACTCTGTATCCTGAGATGTTCCCTTTTAACGAGACCTCCTCTGCGTTTGCGTTCTGAGATGCCCTCTCGTATAGCTAGCTCCACTGCCTGTATCCTGAGATGTCTCCTTGTATAGAGAGTTTGACTGCCTGTGTCCTGAGATGTCCTCTCGTATGGCTAGCTCCATTGTCTGCATCCTGAGATTTCCCCTTGTAAAAAGAGCTCCTCTGTCTTCATTTTGAGATGTCCTCTCGTATAGCCAGCTCCTTTGCCTGCGTCCTGTGCTGTCCCCACGTTTAGAGAGCTCCTCTGTCTGCGTTCTTAGATGTCCTCTCGTATAGCTAGTTTAACTGCCTGCATCCTGAGATGTTCCCTTGTATAGAGACCTCCTCTGCCTGCATCCTTAGATGTCTCTCAGATAGAGAGCTCCTCTGCCTGCGTCCTGAGATGTCCTCTCATACAACTAGTTCCTCAGCCTGTGACCTGAGATTTTCCCTTTTATTGAGAGCTCCTCTGCCTGTGTTCTAAGATGTCTCTCCATATAGCTAGCACCTTAACTTGCATCATGAAATATCCCTCACAGAGGGAGATCCTCTGCCTGCGTCCTGAGATGTTCCCTTGTATAGCTAGCACCTCTATTTGCATCCTGAGATGTCCCTCATATAGATAGCTCCGATTTCTTCGTCATGAGAGATCCCTCAAATAGAGAGCTCTGCTGCCTGCATCCTGAGCTCTCCCTCCTATAGAGAGCGCCTCTGCCTGTGTCGCGAGATGTCCCTCATATAGAAAGCTCCTCTGCCTATGTCCTGAGGTGTCCTCTCATACACCTAGCTCCTCTGCCTGCGACCTGAGGTGTCCCCTTGCAATGAGAGCTCCTCTGCCTGTGCTCTAAGATGTTCCCTCATAAAGCTAGCACCTCTACTTGCATCCTGAGATGTCCCTTATATAGAGAGCTTTTCTGCCTGCATCCTGAGAATTCCCTCCTATAGAGAGCTCCTCTGTCTGCATCCTGAGATGTCCCTTAATAGGGAGCTCCAATGTCTGCATCCTAAGATGTCCCTTATTAGAGAGCTCTGATATCTCCGAGGCTTGAGGTCGATTCGAGACTATGCGGCATGTGTTTGGGCACCTAGCATTTAATAGCGCCAGCCGCGGGCTTCTGAGCAGAGTTTTGGGCACCGGCACTCATTCTTTTACAAATTAAGCACTGGTCTATGTCCTGCGATGTCCCCTCATACAGGTAGCTCCTGAGATGGCTCCTCTACATGCCTCATGAGTGCTGCGATGTCAACTTGATACATGCGCAGATAGGTACTTCCTCTGCACGCTTCCTGAAACACCCTGTTGATAATGCTACAGGTAAACAGTGGCGGCTGGTGACATTTGAAAGTGGTGAGGCGTACAATTATTGTTGTATTGCACTGCGGCGAGCGAGTCCAAACAATCTACAAAGGGTTCGGGGGGGTTCTCCCTCCGAGAAAATTTTGAAAAAAGAGTGGACAAATGGTGCATTTTCAAGCAAATTTGAGGACGCAGGAAGGTTAATAAAGCAATACCATTAAATTATTTATCATTTAAGAAATTGCCAATTTTTATGAGCTATAGAGGACAATCTTTGCGTATGCTGATGTTATCATTTGCCTATATTAACTTTTGAACACACTGATAATGTTTTTAATGTTTTTTTAATAATGTTTTTACTTGTAATGGTTTTAACTATACAATAAATACATTCATTGACTGTGCAGTGCTGAACATCAATATAATGACACTATTTCCTTAAATTAATTTTCTGTTTTCATGCTAGAAACGCCAAGAGCTCAAGCTGCCTGGCCACCAAATTGTACCAAAAGAAAGCGTGACAAACGTTTCGCTCTTAAATCTACATGTTGAATTCAGGGGGTAACCTTCCCTCCTCCTACTCTAGGAAAGAACTGGCAAGGGTGACTTGTGGCTATTTAGCGGGAAAAGGATAGAGACGCAGGCAAAGGAAAGAGAGGAGTGAGGTAAAGTAAGGATAGGTAGAGAGAGTCAGGAGTAGAGGGACGTAGAAAGAGGTTGGGCTAAAGAGACGGGGGAAGAACCAGAGATCACTTTATCGGTGGGGGGGAGGTGGGGAGTGGGCTCTTGGAAAATGGGAGGCCGGTGCCCAGGCTTAAAAAGCCTGTGTCTACTTCTTCCGTCTAAAGGGAAAGCAGAAAAATAAACACAAAAGATATAAAAATGTACAAAGCTGAAGCCAACGCTGAAACAAGGCCCTGTCATAAAAGGGCAATAGAGAGGCCTGCAGAAATCCACTGTGGCGGATCATTGCAGCACGGCAGGGACAATGTGTGGGGCAAGCTGCAGTGGCCTCCTCACGAGAGCCCTGGCACTTATTGTTTTACAAATTAAGCACTGACGAGTGACGACTGGTGTGTCAACAGTAACAGCTTCATTAAACCACAGAATGCTGCAGCCGGGACAATGCCAAAACACAGGGTTTCAACCCAATGGTGACTGTCCAGGAAGGGATATGAGGGCTATGCAAGTATCTATTTTATTCCAGTTTGTTTTCTCGTTTTCTGTTACAAAAACATAAGAGCTCTCGCCTGGCTGATACTGACGATATGGTGACGGTACAGCCCAAGCAGGTTTTCTTTTTATGTTTTATTGCCCTGAATCATTCAACAGATTAGCCTTTTCCCAACGTGACAAAGAACCCCTTGTTTTTCTGACTTTACCAGAAGCGGTGCTGGTGTGAATTTAGTGCAAAGTTGCTTTGCTTTGCTGTGCTTTGCTTCTCTATGCTTACTACTTTTCACTTTTGAGAGCTTTGTGATATGGAGTTGATATGGAAATTGATACTCACTTCACAATGATCGTAAGCACACACACAGGCACACAGCGGGAGTATAGATCGTATGGAGATTTACCTGGTTTCACTGGCTTCACGACAGTGCTGGTGCGTTCTGGACTCTGTGCTCTAGACTCTGAGCTCTATGCTTAGGGTTCGCTTCCTGACCTCAGAAGACTCAGAAGTCTCTAAGGCTAAGGCTCTGCAGTGCTCTAGGTAGCTTTCCAGTTGATTATGGGTTGAAAGTTGGGTTCGGACCGCTATTAAGATCGCTATTGAAGCTGTTGAGGCTGTAGCTATTGGTCCCTGTTTGGCTCATCTCTTGGCAGGATTAAATCTGGGTGCATTGGAAGCAGTGGGGATCTGGGAGCACACGCGGCCGCAAGCTGACCCATCCTATTGCTGGCCACCTCCCCACCAGAACCAGAGGGTCACAGCCTTGCGCTGAATGCTTACGCCTCGTGCAGCCATGACTCCCGTCTCACCTTCGGAGTGCCTTACTCCTCGCCTCACCTGTCTTGCTCTCTGCTCCTCGTCACTCCTTGCAGCTCACTCTGCACCGGGATGCAGGAGGGGGGCAGTGGCAGTGTAGTCTGAAGGACACCGCCGCTGAGGGTACGCTTCAGTATGCTGCCAAAATATGTGGGGTATACCGGGGTGTGCCGCTGGGGCATACCGGCCTCACTCTCCAGTCACGGAGGCAGCAATACCCCCCACGGCAATACCCCCGCGATATCAGTTGGCTCAGCCTCACAATATGTACACAGTAAATTAATTGCTCTAGGCACTGTGCGAGGTGAAGAGGTGAAAATGTTTCACCTCCTGCCCCTTCGTCTCTCGCCGCTCACCCCCTCCACATCTCGTCTCTGCTAACGAGAGGTTTCCGCGCTTACCACAACTCGTGGGATCAAGCGAGATTTGTAATAAACCCTCTTGGTAATCCACTAGAACCAGGCATCCGGGGGATCGTGTAATTGGCAGCGGCCCACCTCTGCCGCTTCCCTTCCCCCACCCACTGAAGCAGGCATACTTCCAAGGCACAGCTGTGATGCCCCCATTACCGGGACTTACCGAGCAAGGAGCCAAGCTCTTTCAAGGGGAGCTTTGGCCCTGTTTGATATTATTTGATAACTGGGAATAAACGGGGCACTTCAAAGCACATGTTCCGAGCGGATTAATGAAGCGGTAATATAGCTCAGAGAGTTAAACGCCTGCTGCTGAGATCGGTCTGCAGCCTATAGTAACAGTTTCCGTTTCCAGTCGCAGCTGAGCGGACTCCTTTAGAAGTCGAGAAGTATTACTGGATTGGATAATGCTGTCATCGCCCATGAGTTATTACAAATGCGAAGAATCCCGGACAACACATGATATAAAAGGAAAAGTCGTATTATTACCACAAATATGGGCGTATGAACTAATTTATACATTTAAAAACTGGATAAATTCACTATCCCTGTGCCTAAGCAAAGACATCAAGGACTCAAGCAGTCGCGGCCGGCATGACAGGCGGGTGGGGAGAAGCGGGACGGTAATAACAATTTAAAAAAAGTTATCTTCCCCCGGGTCACGCACCGCTGCCTCAGCTCCTGCTGCTCCGGGTCTGCGTTTTCCACAGGCAGCCTCCCTCCCCTCCTCTAAGCCAATCACAACGCTGCAATGGCAGCGTTGTGATTGGTGCGGACGGCGCCCAGCCGGGCTTCTGTAGGGAGGCCATTTTCTCTATGCCTACAAAGAGAAAAAGGGAGAGTGCGCACAACTGCTATAGTCGGCCCCAGAGGACCGACCAAACAGTCAGGGCCCACAACAGTAGGCAAGCCACTCCCCCCTGCCCTCGAGCAGGACCGCCCACTCGCCCAGCCACAACTAGGCACTTCTGCTTTCTTGCAGTGCGAGAAGCAGAAACATAAAATGCTTCTCGCACTGCGAGAAAGCAGTGGGACGACGCCCCTCCGCCCTAATGGAGGGGCCGCCCTTGAAAGACCGCGACCCTGGTAGGTGCCCTTTGAAGATGCGCTCAGCAGGTGCAGCTGGACACGTGGGGATCTCTGCTTTATGACAGAAGTAACTGGAGAGATGCAAGCATCAGATAGAGTGGGGAAAAAGTACCGATGGAAATGAACGAGTGAAGGGCGCGGGGCGCGGCACTGCTTTTTACCCGAAATGAGTAATACGAAGGCTGAACGAGCCATTCCACTTCCGGCAGCGCACAGTCTGGGAGCAGAAGCACCAGAGGCGCCCTCGCCATAAATCTTTCATCTCAACCTGAGCTCCTCCCGGCGAAGGGAAAGGGCGCCAGGTTTTCATATTGCGGCAGCCGGCAATCAGTCCTGGGCCCTGCACTGACATATCTGGCGGAAGTCCGACTGCACCCTACGATCTTCCTGTTTACAAGCAATGGGGCTTGTAAGAGACGTCGCGGCTTTCACCGAAGGGCCACGCGGAACCAATTAGAAAACCGCACTCCAGCTTGCTGCAAAATGACTCCTACGTCAGGAGTGTTTCCGGCCACGTGCTCTTTGCCGCCTGTTTCATCTCTTACTCTCCGAGCCTCGTACTAAAGATAACGGTGAGCGCAAGGCAGGCTTACATGTGCAAAAAGCTTTATTTGTGTGTGTTAAACCATCTTTTTTGCTATACAGGAATCTTGTTTTCTAACATTGAGGTTTATGGGTGGGTATATCTACTCTTTGTTGGTGGCTTTTCTGTGGGGGGAATGCCCAGGAAGTTTGTGCACAGCCATAAACTTACAAAGTTGTGGGTATTTATAAACACATTTCCGACCCCTTTCCACTTATATTTGATTGTAAATATACTCCTGTTAGAGGCAGACATGAAGCATTTTACAGGGTTGTAACAGGAAGGAAATAGCCCCGAACTTGGTGATGGTACAAGGAATGTTTTTTCTCCTGTGGAAAAATAAGTAACAAATACATTTGCACTTGTTTTTTTTTGCATGCACGCATGATTATATATATCTATTCTCTCAAGTGCAAACGAAACGAAATGCACTAATCCTTTGCAGGAATATGCGTCCAGGCGTAACCTGAAAAGTGTAGGGAATTCTTGAAAAACCATATGAATTGTACACTTCACGTTGCAGACATACTCATTTCTTTCAGAACAAGGCCTTTTGCCTCCTGTATCGCCCTACCTTCATTGCTTCTATACCCTGTTGAAATTGATCATTCCAGCACCTTCTCCATCCCTGGTACCATGTCTGCATCTCACCAGACCAAAACCACCCTGTCTTGTGGGCTGAGCACGTTGGAAAGTGTGTGTACCTGAAGTGTGCATGATCCACAAAAAGGAATAAACAACACTACCCTTGAGTGTGTTCTATGCACGCGATGCCCAGGGCCGGACTGGCTACCGGGCGTTTTGGTGTGCTGCCAAGCTGGGGGCTGATTTCACTGCGGTGGGTCTGATTTCGTTGATGGGGACCTGCGTGTGCTTTTAAATAAACATTGCAAAAGGAATGGTTTTCAGCACACGCAGGTCCCCATCAACGAAATCAGACCCCAGCTTGGCAGCACACCAAAACGCCTGGTAGCCAGTCCAGCCCTGGCGATGCCTACATACATAATACACACATAAGGCCTAATTTATGGGGAATTGACGTAGGGCAGTGCCGCAAGTCTTCTTGCAGCACTGCCCTATGCCAATGTGCGAGGGCAGGAATGCACCGCATTTATAAAATATGGTGCATTCCTGTCCTTTCCCTGTGTGCTGGTGTACAATTTGCTGCCTAGCGCCAATGCAGGCCCTCTTGAATAGTGGTGCAAGGGTGTCTGTGCTGCATACAGGATTGTTTTGTGCAGTAAGGGGCATCTTCCTGCACAAAAACAATCCTGAGAGGCATTTTCCTCTTTCTATGTGTGCTGCAGAATGTAGCATGCATGGAAAGTGGAAAAACAACGAGAAATAAAGATATTTCTCCTCGCTACGCCTGCTCTGGGGAGGCGTAAGGCTTTGGCGCTGCCACAGGTTTACGTGAATAAGTAAATCTGGGCATCATCAAAATTCATGGGTGTTGCATGGGAAAACCCACCACAGCGCCCATGGAACACCTCCCTGGTGCAGAGTAAGGCAATGCAGCGTCTTTCACTGCCTTGCCTTACTCCATATCTATAAAGCCACGCAAAGTGGCTTTGCGTGGCCTCAAAGATATGGTTGAGAGGTTTGCACTGCAGGAGAGTCAGAAAAAGTGGTGCTCCGGCACCGCAAGACTCTCATAAATAAGCCCCATAATTTCTAAGTGGTTGTGCAAAAGTGCACATCCCCCTACCAACTCGTAAAGAAATGAACAAGTCCACACTTGTAGGTTTATGGCCTCATGTGGGTGTAAATGTAGTAATTTTTGGAGTTACACCTTGAAAGGTGTGGCAAGTGAAGTCTTCCAGACAGAATCCCAGACCATTTTATGAATATCTTTTTTATGCTTTGTATGAATTGCACAATTACGCTTGGTGAAATGGCAGCAGCTTTGGCAATGGCAGCTTTTTCTTTTTTTTTTTTCCTCGTTGAGCAAATATGTTTGCGTTGAAGGAACCCCCTTCTTATGCAACACAAGGAGGTCTAGAGGTCTTTTGAGCCCCTTGCCACTAAGTAAAGGGGTGTACTCTTACACAGGGCAGGAGTAAACCTCCAACCATTTCCAGGTCGAGAAGAAATCATAGACAAATGTGTGCTTTTACAACCACAGGTCAAACAAAATGTTCTACAAGGTCTGAATTGTGAGTTAAGAGACCCAGGACCTGCAGGAGGTGTCTAACAATGTCACCTTCCCGCAAACACGTGGATCCTCACCAATGCAGAGACATGTGGGAAGCTGGATAGTCCTGCAGCAAAATCCAACCAGGTTCCCTGCAGGGTGGAATTCCTTGCTCAATGGTTCTGCTTGCAAAGTGCATGCAAACCTGACAGGCTCCTTCAGCAAGCTGTCCAAGAACTGAAAATCTCTGTTTGCAAAGCGTAGACCAAGCTCCTCCAAGGCGCTGTCCTTGTGCCCTAGCAGAGCACATCTCAGTGTGAACAACGACTGTGATGTACACACCATTCAGACTTCTGCAGTGAGCTATGCAGGTGCTGAAAGACTCTGTCTGCAAAGTACAGACCAAGCTCCTTCAAGGCGCTGTCTTTGTGCTCCAGGAGAGCTCATCTCAATGCTGAAGATCCTGACTGTAGTGCACACAACAACATTCAGGCTCCTGCAGTGAGCTGTCCTCGTGCTGAATAACCCCGCGTGCACACTAAACACACCAGGCTCTTGCAAGGAGCTGTCATCCTGCTGAATAACCCTGCGTGCAAAGTAGACACCAGGCTCATGCAAGTAGCTGGCCTCGTGCTAACTAACCTTGCGTGCAAAATACACACACCAGGCTCCTGCAAGGAGCTGGCCCCGTGCTGAATAACCTTGCATACAAATTACCTACACCAGGTTCTTTCTAGGAACTGTCCTAATGGTGAACAGGGTGTTCAGAACAGCCCTATGTGCAAAGTACACACCAGGCTCATGCAAGGAGCTGTCCGAATAACCCTGCGTGCAAAGTACACACACCAGGCCCCTGCAAGGAGCTGTCCGCGTGCTGAATAACCCTGCGTGCAAATTACAGGCTCATGCAAGGAGCTGTCCGCGTGCTGAATAGCCCTGCGTGCACAGTACACACCAGGCTCATGAAAGGATCTGTCCTCGTGCTGGATAATCCTGCGTGCAAAGCACATACCGAGCTCAGGCAAGGAGCTTTCCTCGTGCTGAATAACCCTGCGTGCAAAATACACACTCTAGGCTCTTTCAAGGAGCTGTCCTCCTGCCGAATATCCCTGCGTGCAAAAATCCACACTCTAGGCTCTTGCAAGGAGCTGTCCTTGTGCTGAACAGCCCTGAGTGCAATGTACACACCAGGCTCCTGCAAGGAGCTGTCCTCGTGCTGAAAAACCCTGCGTGCAAAATACACACTCTAGGCTCTTTCAAGGAGCTGTCCTCCTGCCGAATAACCCTGCATGCAAAGTACACACCCGGCTCATTCAAGGAGCTGTACGTGTGCTGAACAGCCCTTCGTGCAAAGTGCACACCAGGCTCCTGCAAGGAGTTGTACTCGTGGTGAACAGCCTTGCGTGGTGCAAAGTACATACCAGGCTCCTGCAAGGAACTACCCTCATGCTGAATAACCCTGAGTGCTAAGTACACACCAGGCTCCTACAAGGAGCTGGCCCAGTGCTGAATAACCTTGCATGCAAAATACCTACACCAGGCTCCTTCTAGGAACTGTCCTCATGGTGAACAGGCTGTTCAGAACAGCCTTGCGTGCAAAGTACACACCAGGCTCCTGCAAGGAGCTGTACGTGTGCTGAATAAACCAGCGTGCAAAGTACACACACCAGGCCCATGCAAGGAACTACCCTCGTGCTGAATAGCCCTGCGTGCAAAGTACATACCAGGGCACGCACGGACTAGGGTCCAATCCCTGTGCTGAATAGCCACGCCTCCAAAGTTCACCGCAGGCGCCTGCTGGCAGCTGTCCAAGCGCTGATATTACCCCGCTGCAGAGCTCACTGTTGGGCTTCTGCAGGGACATTTTGCTAAATGTAATCACAGGCTGCTGCTGAAGGCTGTCCAGGCTCTGGTGCGGATGTACGGCCCGTTCCCTCGAGGGAGCTCTGCACGTATTCCTAGGAGTAAGAGCTCGATAGTAACAGCCTCATCACCTGCAGGAGGTGTATACAAATAATTCACCTACATCTCCAAGCTGAGCGCGAGACAGTGAAAGATGCCGACCCGTGGTTTGGGATTCAGTGTCATTTCCTACAGGGAAATTCACAGGTGCAGAAGTGCTGAGATCACATTTAAATATTCAACGTTTTTCATGAAAATAATAATTAGAGATTTATTTTCCCTAAAGAAGTAGAAGTCCCTTCCCCGCAGTGCAGGATCGTAGTCATTCAGCTGTTATAACCGGCTCTAAAATCCACGTCTTTAGGCAAGTGTTTCACTCATTAGCAGCACCACAGAGGTTTATATGCTATTTTTACAACTGTGAGGAAATGTGCGCCTTGAAAATGCCTCCTGCGGTTCGCGGTGTTATAAAAACATGGACAAATTAGCCTCCGCCCAATCATGATGCAGAGATATCCCCAGTGCACAAGGCACGAGCTGTGTGGCAGGAATAAGCACTGTGTGGACTGTTCTTAGCATTGCCCAAAATAGGGGGCTGTGGCAAAGCAAGGGTGCCTGGGCTCAAATGCAAGCAAGGAAAATGCTGGCATCTCCTAGGTAGGGTGGGAGTCTAGCAATAGTTGGGGTGCAATGGGCCCCTCATGCCCCAGGATTCAGCCTACCAACACCTACTGCACTAGCATTGGTTACAGCGTTATAGACAGGGATTGCCATTGGTCCAACAGCACTCCGGGTAGCACAAATTGGCACCGCTGTGAACCCAAGCTCCACCTCCAATCTTACGCTCGTTTGCTTTGTGTTTGGTAAGTTACTATTTAGGGCCCATCCACGCAGCTGAAGATTCAGCTTCAGGCTATAAGCTGTACAATCACTTAAAGTTAGTTATTGCTGTCATACTTTTTATAGTGTACAATATTTGCTATCCATTTTAAATTCACTAATTTCCTTTAAAGCAATACATGATTTAAATGTTTCTGTTGCCAAGACAATTCTTCAGAAAAACAGAAAAGGCCAATAGAGCTAGCTTTTTTCTTTTTACAAGGCTTTGGTGGGTTGAAGATTGTTGCAAATGGGTTTCGCCCATTTAGTATGTCAAGTTTTTTGCTTTTGATCACCCATCTTTTGAACCATTACTGTGGGTGAGTCTCTCTCACAGTAATTGGACTGCGTGTGTTAACCACCAGTGTCCACCTTTTAAGATAACACTGCTGCAGTGCAGCTAGGGGAAGGGGCACTGAGCTGGTTACACATGAACCTGTGTGAACACTCGTGTGCAGGCTGCACATAAGAAACTACATCATGCGCAGCCTGGTAGCTGCACATAGGTAACAGGCATGTGGCAGTTTTAAATTGCAGTTTTCACATGTCAAAATAACCCCTTTGACAGGCCTAAACTTTCCTTTCAAATATTAGAAAGTCATCCCTAAGTAGGTCTTATTACCCTTAAAGGCAGGGGGTATGATATTTAAAAGAATAACATGGAGAAATCAATGTTGAGCATGTCCTTACAGTAAAATAACCCTAAATGCTATTTTCACTTTAGCAAGGCTGGCTGCTACCATTGGTCTACATTGTTACATTTAATAAATGCTAAATTTGAATTGGTAGCAGCCAGAGAAATAATTCAAGGACTCATTTTAATAGTTGTCCAAAATCCAATTTAATGTAGTTTATGTCGACATGCTGAGTAAAATACACTTTAAAAAAGTTAAACTTTTTCTGACAGAAGCTTGTAAGCATTCAGCTGTCACCTGACAGCTGGATGGCTGGCATGTGGTAAGATGTGGATTACTCCCAGACGGAGAATAAAGGGTGTGGGCCGGTGCCGGCCTTCCCTTGACAGGATGGCCCGGGGGAAGAGGGGCGGGGGTGGTGCCCAAGTACTAGTTACATTTCAAAGGGACCTACACTGTCAGAAGCAGACGAATCTGACACCAAGCTTGCCCACGTCCTTTGTCGATCTAGCCAACGTGCTCGAAAACCAGTGGGAGTGGGAACTGCCCCAGAAATGGTTTGGAGTGACCATAAGGGATGGTTTGGCCATTATCATAGCCAGATGTAAGTATTCCTGGGGCTCTCCTTGGTGCTCTACAGCTTAGGAGTCTCGTTACCCCTAGTCATCGGTTCTATGACTGCATTATGTGGCCTGAAGTGGTAAAAAAATACTCCAACACATGTTAAATGTTGCTTTGAATACAAAGCTTTAGTGACTTTTTTGAGAAACAATGCAATGCTTATTGTTAGTGAATGCATTTAAACATGAATACTGATTCCATTGGTTTTAATGGTGAATCCTAGTATGCAATTATATGCCTTATATTTTAATGTGGTGACTCCTTGACAAAGCCAATAGGCTTGCCTTATATTTTAATGTGGTAATGCTTTGACAAAGCCTATAGGCCTGTTTTATTTAAAATGACACCCCCTTATAATGTGTCATGATATCTGGTATATGTGGGGGTAATGTGATTATGGGGGTCATGACCCACCAGGGGTCAAATGTGATTTCAGAATGACACCAAAGGTATTTCCATCTACCTTATGTATATGTTTGCAAATTAGTGCATAGTAGTTAGTGGTGTGTGTGTAATAAATGTACTTTTCCTTTTTAATGATTTATTGAGTGTTATTGCCTGTCAGTGGATGGAGATTACTAGCCCACACCAACTCCCCTGAGTCGGCTTTGGACTACTCTGCTTTATTTCCCTAAGAGAGTAAAGTCCTACAATGGGGTACTTGGTTCCCAGCAAGGAGACAGTTGTGGACCTGTTACATGTTTAGGACTCTCATTCATCAAGACTAATCACACAATGTCTTACAAATATGAAGATGTGTTCTATGTCAGGCTCAGGTGATATGAAGATGGCACTTTAACCAAGTGGTAGTTTCAACAATTAAGGCATGGGGTTCAACACAATTTTCACTGCCTGCACATTGGTAGAAAGTATGAGAGGCTACAGCCTTTACTTGGAAGATTCATATACCTATCACCCTTTCAATGCCAGGGCTTCTATGGCTTGCTATGGTTTTTACTATTTGTTGTATATTAGGAGAGTAGTGAAGGGCTAATTTTACTCATAAAACTACTCACCATGACTCCCTTACACTGAATCCCACAGGACAATTACTTCTCTGCAATGCTTCTGTGTCACATGAGAGCCCTGTTCTTGGTATCCCTTGAGTACTGTGACACCATGTCTGATAGGATTACAAAGAAACTCACTGACCACCACCTATTGCTACAAAACTAAGCTTTCAAGGATACCTCACCCTACACAAACAGGACCTCACTAAACCTGCACAAAGTGGTACTTTAGTTCCTGGTGGATGTAGGATCACATCTGATCTCTGTATCACTTATTATATCATTTAATGATACCTAATTTATGAAACTCAGAAGGATGAAAAGATGAGTTGGCTTTGTTGGGATTACACCTCAGCACTAACATGTGACAAGAAATGTTAGCAGTAAACGTTAAATGGCTGATCCACCTTTAAACTTTCAGACTATGTGAGAAGATGCCCACACTCCCATCAACAGCCTGAAATATTGGAGGTCCAAAGGGTGCAGGCATCGAAAAGATAAGACCACAGTTCTCTCTCCCAATCCTGCATTTCCAACATGCCCTGGCATAAGTAGTTCAGAAAGTGTCTGTGTGTGAGGATGTATGTTTGCTATTTTATTGTCCTCAGTTAATCCAATCCTCAGCTTTCGGTTCACCTGAATTGTGGGGCAGAATGATGTTTTCCAAACTCTCAAACATGTATATGGTTGAAGTTTTTGGTGGATCAACCTCTACACCTGCCACTCTTATGTGCACACTCTTTGCTACATCCACTGTTGGGGAGCAGATTTAGGCCATACCAGCTTGGATTTAGCAATATAGTGCATTACTATACAAATACATCAGAGGTGGCAAAATCCAGGGCAGACTAGTCCTTCTGCTGCTCTGGAATTTTCTGGGCGGGGTTCAGAAAAGAGGGCTGCTTTAACAAATGCATGGGCTGCAATGACCCAACCATGAAAGCCCATAAGGCTGCAATCTAGTAGCAGCTACTTGCAGAGTCGGGCTGTTTCAAACATTGTTTTCTATTTTTAGTTTCCAGTCCAGCCCTGACACAATCTATTGGTGACTTGGATCATGGGACACATTGAATCACTTTACTCGCAGCAAAACATTCAAAAGATCACACCAATGAATAAAAACCGATTCGACTCACACCTATTTTTCAGAGACATTATAGAATGCTGGGCCTGTTCTGGCTCTGACATTATTCATTCTTTGTGTATCTTAGAGTGTTAAGCCTGGGTGGCGGGTGATGATCTCATTCCTCCTTGCTGTAGACGAGAAGAAAGATAGGGTTTGTGAGTGTTGGTTCCAGGATCACCCGCTGTGTGGTTTGGCTCAAATACAGTGACACGGATTGCAATTGTTGAACAGGGCCATTGGCATTGAACTCAGCAGGAACCCAAGAGATCAGGGTGAAACAGGTACCTGCCGCCCTAATCCCCAACGACCGCCACCGCCATGCTGCAGGAAGTGGGGAGAGGTAAATGATGGCAGAATCTGTGGGGAAGAATGGCCTCCTGAACCCTAATGGGTGAAGATCGACCACTGCTGAGTGAGAGGTGAGGGTGTGGAGAGCAGGCCCATTTGAGCACCATAAAGCTCCCTAAGGAGGGAAGCACATAGTGGGCAGCTCAAGAACAATGTCTATACTTCAAGCCCCCTTTCTCAGGGATAAATCACTGAGACAATAGTGACCAAGTAGAGAAAGAGGAGGCCAGAGTGACGGACGGTGAGACTATGATCCTGCAGATACTGACTGACATATGAAGTGATGCAAAACTCACAGAGACCAAGATATCCTCTATGTAGATGGAGCAGGACGAGGGCTGTCTGGACCGTACGCTGGAGGACCTGGAGCACAATTTGAACACTGCACTGTGGCTATAATTTCTCACCTGTAAGTGTAATACCTTAAATGAGGAAAGAACTGTGAAAATCAGAGATTTGGGCTTACCAACTCTCACAGTTAGTGAAGATGGTATATAATATTGTGGGTACCACCTTGCTGTAATTGAGTGACTCACAAAAGAGAGAATGTGTCTTCAAGACAACGTCTAAGAAAAGTGACGTGTTGAGCACTACTCTAGCACAAAGGCAAGAGTGAGTTTTGTTTTTGTTTTTGCAACCAAGTCCATATACGTCCAGTACAGCATTTACTTCTTTGACATGACCTCAAAACCAGTAGCTTGTAAACTCATAAACACACACTCCATCATTGAGACCCGGTGCCATATCTTTAACTTCATAAACAACTTCACCCTGAATCTAATCACAGAGCCCTGTCTGGGAGACGACTATCCTCATCCTTTAGGAGTTCATCCCAAATAGCTATAAGTTTCGCTTACAAGAAACCTGGAGGAAGGGTGAGCACCATCTATGAAAACTCCATTCTGAATGCTTGTGTCAATCACTTAAATGAAGCTGAATGCAAATCAGCACCAGTTCAGGTCATGACTATCACACACTGCTATCTGCTACTAATCTTCTCACCTGGTGTACAGACCTCCTCCTTCCAATCAAGTCTTTACAGAGACCTTTCTGGACTCCACTGCCACCATTACTGTCGAACACCACACCCTCTGCATTCATAGGACTTCATCACATGATTCAGGAAACATTACCTGCTAGGTAAATGCAACCTGAAAGCACTTATCCTCTACCAACTTGTCTCAGGACTCACACAAACGACCGAAATCATCATGGATACCATCTTTGCTGCACCCAAGATGATGCCAACCACTGGTAAATGAAATGGTTATTTGAAAAGATGCTTAACCATCAGCTAAATACTACCTGACAAATCAGAGTCCTCACTGAGGACCATACGCAGGGTAATTAGCAGAGCCGGAAGTAAAATGTGCTGGGCACAGTTAATACCATTTTCACTGAAACAACCTGGATGAAAGATCATGCTTCGGTGCGCGCTCTGAAATTCGGGTGACCTTACCCTCAATACACGCATACCCTTGAAGAACCTCTATTTTCAGGAAAATGCCCAAACTCTGAGATGGTTCACCAAGGAACTCGGGTCTCCCAGAAACAGTGATTATGGCACCATACAAAAGATGGAAGAAAGGTCAGGATGAAGGAGGTGAATTAACCTCTTGCAGCACCCCAAGTTCTCCAAGATTTCTCAACCAGAAAATGAAACAGAAAGGACGCAATGCTTGAGCACATCACAAACATAAAATCTGCCTTCCTATCAAGATGATCTGAGAGTTCAGAGATGCCACAGCTACTTCCATGAACTTCACTCACTCTCTGCTGCACTGTGACTCCCCGGAGGTAAGAATCTACTCTGCCTTTACTACCAGGATGCCAACAGCTTCTCTTTCTCATCTTTTCATCATTCCCTGAGGGAGATTTTTCTGATTTCAACATATTTGTGCATTTTTGGCTCTATGGCTCTAGCACGGACCACTGCCAATCAAGAATAGCCTCTGAAGTGCCATCTGCTAGAACAATGGTTCCATAATTAGCATTAACTTCCCTCCTGCTCTCAAGACAACCTACCAGCCGCGGCTCCTCCACTATGGCGGAAGAGCGTTGCCCCCCCCCCCCGTCAGCTGCCTCAAAACAGCATGAAAGAAAAAATAAAACGATAATAAACATGTTTTATTATCGTTTTATTTTTCCTTTCCTGTTGAGTCTTTGGGGGCGGGGCAATGGGGGACGACAGGCAGAGGAAGAGTGGTAGTGCATTGTGATCCGTGCGCATGACGGTTTGGCCGGTCGTCTCAGGCCGGCCACACCATCATGCGCACTTAAGCTCTCTCCAACCCAGCTGCGTTGCTGGGTTGGCGACAGGAGGCACAGGCTCCCCGTCTCCCTGGGAGTGCATATCCTCTGCGCTAAGGCCAATCCTGATGCTGCTCTCATGACAGGAGAGCAGCATCAGGATTGGCCACTGTGGAGTCTGGGAGCCTGTGTCTCCCTGCAGTGGAGGAGAAAAGCGCAATGCGGCCAGCTGCAGGTAAGTTGTTTTTTTTATAACATTTTTTATTTTCTCCCCCGACCCCTTCCCACCCCACCACTCTTCCACAGCATGAGCCGCTACTGCAACCTACCCCAAACAACTTGTAAAGATACCCATCACCGGTGGATTGTTCTTAATCAAACTGATTGAGATAGATGCATTCAAGCAAATATCATAATTCTTTACACATAAGGGCACTCTGTTAGACATCCAAAGTTGCTTTTGCCCTGGTTCTTCCTGATCACAAGTGGAATGACCTAGTTCTAAAGTGTACCAGAATTTGTAGCTCTCCTGCTACTGAACCTTATAATACAATGTCCCAGAGCACACTTGCCCACCCTACTGAAGTTGATCAAGAAACCTGGAATCAAATCCAAGGATTCGCCCTGGACTGAGTTGTATAATTACTTTAAAGGAATTGGGTGAAGGACAGAGCTGGATAATTAGATTATCTTGTTTGTTGTATTTTCGAAATGGAAAAGTAGGTCCAAAGTAACCAAGGATTGTTTATTTCATTTATTTTTCTAGTTGTCCAGAACAATTGTACAAGAGCAAAACAGGAAAGACAGCCAACATGTTTCGTCCTTCTCGACGGGCAGGCGTGGACTTTCTCAAGGGGCAAAGGATTGTCGCAAAGGATTGTAATACTGACCATATATGGTCCTGAGGTCAGATTTAAACACTCAAAAGGCGGGGCAGCGTATCCACTGTGCCATCCTGCCTGCGTAACCTCCTACGGTCTGCAAGAGTTCTGCATCTCGAATATGTGAAAAAGAAGTTGCTTCAGGTTAAGGGTCCGGTCAGCTTTAGTATTAATGCGGTCAACCAAAACACGTGTTGGCTGTCTTTCCTGTTTTGCTCTGGTAAAATTGTTCTGGACTACTAGAAAAATAAATCATATAAACAATCCTTGGTTACTTTGGACCTACTTATCCATTTCGGAAATACATTAAGCAAGATGATCTTATTATCCAGCTCTGTCCTTCATCCAATTCATGTACTTTGCTTTAATGGGTTAGGGGTTTCCCATTTGAACATATGGGTTCATTCAAATATTAGTCAAATACAACAAAAAATCCTTGGGTCTATGTTATCTGAACAAAACAAACAAACATACACACAGGCCCTAACAAAACCTGACTAAGGGAAAGATCCCTTTAGGAAGAAATCCCTCACCCACCTATGGTGGCATGCTTCATCATTTGGGATTCTCCTCCCAGAGGAAAAACCTAGTTCCTCTGAGGGCTACAACCCCCTCGCTGAGAGGGAGGAGCTCAGGGATGTTTTTCAACTACTCTAGCTGGATCAGCTAGATCCTCCAAATGAGACTGCTAGTGTGAGTGAGAACGCAGCGCAAAAGAATTAAAGTAAGTGAGATGATTGTTAAAACTGGCTAGAGAGAACCAAACATAAGCTTTATTCAGGAGTTCTCACTGTCAGGATTAAAAAACAGTGCACGTGTGGTATAAATTTAAACCGCACGTGTCAAGTGATGGATTATGATCAACATGTTTCAGCCATAAGGCTCCAACTCGGACCAGGCTTTCTTCAGGACCACTAAGATGCTGCTGCTAAGTGAATTATGTGAAAAAAAGAAAAGTTTAAGAAAAGTTTAAAAACTTTTAGTTGAACACCTTGAACCAGAAATACTTGCGATTCATGTTCTACAGAAGGTACCCGTACCTAATGAAAATGAATGGAAAAATTATATATAGGCCTTACACAAGAAAACGCGAAAACAACAGATAACACAGCAGTGAGAAAGGATCAAAGTACCTCCTCCTGCATATTGTACAACAAAAGTGTCTGCACACAGAAACAATGTCATGCTTACCCGTAACAACTGGGTATGTTGTAGACCTCAACCTGGCGACAACTCAGAGGGGAGGCACCGCTCTAAGGAGGAACAGTATGTACAGTGTGCTATTGTCAGCTAAGAGCATACAAAAGATCAAACACACTGACACGGTTAAAGCATATGCGCACCAAAGGCTATTCACAAGAGCACCAGACTCAATAAATAGCAACAAGTATATAACATACCCCCTTGCGTGATTCATACGGGGTATTCTAATGAGTCTTATAATCTCTGGTGTGTTTAAAAACAAGGACGAAACCTAAACAGTATCTGTCAAAGATGAGGATAGAACTATCTAAGTCAAAGAGATCTTATTGTCCAGGGAAGACCAGCAACCCCAGTCATAACTCACAAATAAAATAAAATAAACTAAACAACCTAAGATAAATCCAGGTTGCAAATTGACCTCTAACATCGCTTACGCGTGTTGCATGAATACCGAGATAGAAGGTTTTTAACAAATGGCTAACTTCGACAACAATAGAAAGAGCTATGATGTCAGTGGAAAGCTGCATAGTTGTAAAACAACGAGAATACAGTTCATTAGAACCTCTGTGGCACTAGTATCTATCGCATGGAGTCTAAACGACATACAGGGGCACTGACTCCAAACGCAGAGAGACGCGAGCACGTACATTAAATAAACGCATCAAGAAGCACCTCATCCAGTAATGGAACAGCAAGACACTTACCTCTCCGTCGGTACCCCGGTCGGGTGGAAACTGTCGCGGGAGGTAAGTGCGCCGACAACTGAGTGCTGGTTAAATACTGAAATTTATGCTCGCTACGAACAGCAAACAGCAAACACTAATCGACTACCCTTCGCACATGCGCAATGTCATCAGACGCTATTCATACGCGCCTGTGTGTTATTAATCAGAATACCTGGGAAATGTAGTTTAGGGCAGTGCGGGTTTATTATGCAAGCATACAACTATCTGAAAGCGTCCTTGTTATTATGGCGCGCTGGATAGCTATACTCTATGATTTCATTATTAAGATATTTATATAAACATTTTGTCAGTATTATGTTTATTAATATTTTGTACAACTCCAGACATCGTGCCATCTTTGTCAGGAAGCAGCGCTAGGGGAAGAAACCCTAGCGCTTGCATCATGAATTGATCATAAGGTAGTCCCTGAGGCATAGTTCACATAGATACCATGAACCACCAATTATATGAATAGTATTCTAACCATTTGATGATAAATGACTCTAACCCATGCTTAACTCATACTGCATTTAGAGAGCAACCCACGGGATATCATCATTCAGTCCCCCCTCAGCTGTGTTGAGCCTGTGTACCCAACGTTGTTCACGCCTAAAGAGATATGTAGAGATGTCAGTTACATGTGCAGGAATGGCCGGTTTCTCCAAAACAATCCACTTAAGGTCTTCGGAAGAATGATTCTTTTCCAAAAAATGGTTTGTGAGTTTTGTGGCAGTTTTCTTACAACGGATGGTGCTTCTGTGCTCTAAGATACGGATTTTCACCTTCCGAGTAGTCATGCCCACGTATCGTAAGGCACATGGACAAGTGATCAAGTATATAAGCCTGTCACTATTACAGTTCGTGTGTTTAGAAAGAATCCACGGTAATGCAGTACCAATGTCAACAGATGTTGTATGTTCTGTAAATGGACAGGCCGCACACATCCCACACGGAAAATGACCCCTGACCTCAGGTAGGTGCCAGAGAGTGTTCTGCTTGCTAGATTTCATGATGTGTGGTCGCGTATGCACCAATTGATCTTTGATGTTAGTGCTGCGTTTGAAAGCGAAAAGTGGTCGGGGTAGAGCAGTGTCGCCAATATTCAAAATCTTCCAATTGGAAAGGATACTCTTCTTGACTTTATTGGAGAAACTGCAAAAGGTATTCACACATGTAAGTCTTAAATTGGCTTCCTTAGGTTCGCTTTGAGCAATAAGAGCTTCCCGGTTGTTATTAGCTGCACGTTTCATCGACCTCTTGATCAGTTGCTTCGGATAATCCCTGGCTCTAAGCTGGCGGGCCAAATCATGGGCATGTACCTGATATTTAGAGGTGGTCGAGCAATTCCTTTTGATTCGTAAGAAATGCCCAAAAGGGAGATTGTCCCTCAAGGCTTTGGGATGGTAGCTCCTGTATGATAAGAGCGAGTTCCTGGAAATGGGCTTCCTGTACAGTTCAGTGCATAAGCCCCCATCAATGGGGGAAATCAAAACGTCTAGAAATGGTAACTTGCTGTTACTGTATTCACAGGTAAACCTCAAAAAATGATTGCGGGTGTTGAGCCACCCTTTGAATTCCATTCAAATATTACCCGCTAAACTAGGACGGATCACCCCCAGGACATTTCATCCCTCTTTGCCGCCCAAGTTGTACAATTTCTTGTTGGACGGCGTGAGGTCATTACCTGTCAATACAGACACTAGCATTCCTCAAGGCTATATTGTGGCACTCCAGCTCTTCGACACCTACTTTAGCCTACCCTAGATCATCATCAAAACTTACAACCTTTTGTATTACAAATACACTGGCTACGCCCAGATCATTCTCAAATTAGAAAAATAAATCTGATCTTTACTAATGCACCCTCAGACCCAGGGTACTGGCAGCCGAAATTTGGTTGAACAGCATGCACCTCCAATCTACACAGCAAAAAACGGAAATGGAAGGGAACTTTAAAAATTTCTAACCTTCTGCCCAACGGCCTATAAGGCTGAAGTCGCAGCCACTATCACTACCAAGGTCAGGAGTCTTGCAGTCTTTGTGGTGTACAGTCCGAGTGACCCTGACACTTCCGTTCCTACTGCACCCATGGCTACAATACAGCGTGGGCACAGAGTCAAAGTGTTTACCCATGCAAATAAGAGAACACCCACTTGATATCGTGCCGGCTATGCATGTACACCAGCACAATCTGTATTGCTAAAAGGGCTTCAAAATCATGTGGGTCACATTCTGTAATATCAAAGTGCCCCAGGGGTGCAAAGAGTGGGCCCACATGCCTGGCGCATCAACAGGGCACCTTTGATACTATGACATCAGGTATTTAATGGTACTAGCCCTCCAACACAAAGTTTGGGAAATGCTGGATATGTGGTGTTGTCGTGTAGTTCCTACTAATCCATAGGATATGTGCATTGTTTGGACAACATAAACTAAGGGCTTGGTGCATAGACTGGTTCCATACACCCCCACAGGATATGTTGGCCTATAGACCAGCTAGCTCTCAGTGCCACTGTAAGCCCCCCCCTAACCTACCAGGGAGGGAGCAGTTTCTGGCAATCACTGAATATGACAACCCTGATCACTCAGGGATCATGGAAACAGTACAGAATCTTTCGTTCAATCGCTCGTGCTTACTTTCTCCCAGAGAAGTATACAGAATGCACAGTGGGACATTTATATTATATTTATTGAACCAATGTTATTCTTGTATAAAATACATGTGCTGCAATGATTAGGAGATAGAAGCAAATAAAGGAGATTACAGGTACCAAGAGAGTGAATAGTAGATACATTTCTACCATGGTGCTATAGCAATGAATATATGCAGGCATATATGCAGTATGGTAATCTAACATACTCCTATGATACAGACCCTACACTAAGTGTACCTAGAGTGTTTATGGGTGTAGAGCCAAGAATCCCCCGAAGGGATGATCTAACCCCATTACCTGATAGGAGAGAGTAAAGGACTCCGTCTTGGTCTCGAGTTGGACACCCCTCACGGAATGTCAGATTGGTGCGTGTTGATTTCTCAGCATGCAGGGACCTTCAGTGTCAGCAGAAGTGCCTCCTGTTATTTATATTAAACAGTAGCCTTTGCGATGTGCACGCTAGATTAGTGATGTTATAGATATGTAGATAGCTCTGTCACCCCATAAATGAAGATAGGATGACTTTTGTACCTAGTGTGTAGAGAGGCCTAGTACATGATGTTCAAGGAATCATTATGATTTTGTGTGAAGCTGGATGTGTAAACAAAGTAGTTTCAGAGAAACAAATCCAACATTGTCGTGCATGCAAATGTGTGCAAAGGTTCACTGCTGAAATGTTATTTTCTAGGACAATGTAAGGAATAAGCTGCTTCGCTACATGGGCCTAACTCGGGAATATAACAGTGTTGTCATTTAATTGCAGACTGTCCAGCTCTGGAAGACAACTTTCATATGAGGAAATTGACAGATGACATCTCTTTCTGGAAATCAATAAAAATGTGTTAGCTCCTTTCACCAGCTTGACCTTCTGTGAATCACTACTCATGGCTAGTCATGCTCTACACATATTAATACTAACGGATTTTACCAGGTATACAACAGTGTGCCAACACACTGGGCAGGCAGAGGCAAATTAATAATCTAGACTCACTCCTCTTCACGACCCAAGTTTGCATAGGTGTTGCATCATTTGCAGCAGCAATTTAAGAGCACCTTTCTGTCACTCACTCACAACACTAGGGTTTCCAAAATAGCCTACATTCCAGCTATCCTACCGTCCAGCCACACATGTAAACTAAGGCTTGAACATATTCGGACAAGACAACCACACATGCAGGCTATGATGGTGATGATGCCCGTAGAGGTTGTTAATGCTTTATTGTGAATCTTTTTCAAGAAGGGTCATTTAAGAAAGTCTCAGGCTAGTGTCTGGGTGTACAAAGTCTCTAAGGGCCTGATATGCAAAGTGATTTACTGGTCACAAACCCTGAATAATAGGGTTTGCAATCACTTGGAAAACACTTTCGCAATTGCAAAATGGGTTTAGAAACCCATACCAAATTGCAATGTGGTTATAGGAGTTATCTGCAAATTGGGAGTTGAGGTGGTAACTGATTTGCAACGGGGAAGCAGTCCCCCTTTTGACAACTTAACCCTTGGAAATCAGCATGGTATCTTGGCACTGAACAGGTGTGAGTCTGGGCACACTTGGGGCCTAGTGGGACTACTCAAAAAGCCAGGTCTTCAGCCTCTAACTTACGACCTATCTAATTAATATTAATTATGCGGATCAGTCTGTAAACCACTGCAGTTCGATATTTGTTATTTGTACAGAGGTTGGTTCGCAATTTCAGATTGCCTTCACAAACAGTCAGTGCACAATTTACGATCAATTTATACAAATTTAATATTTATACATCAGGCCCCACGTTCCATTAGTTATTTTTGAGAGCCTGCAATGTTGAATGCATTTCTACTCTTCTGAGAGATCTGTGTCTGGTGTGGTGTGCTATTCAAAGATGGGGAATCGTTTTAGGATGAGAAGAGATGACACTGCATATCTGAGTTTACAAGACGGGAAACACTGCCATCTCTTACATCCAGCAGGGCAGTAAAATCTGAGTGTTATGACTTTTGGCTGGAAGAGTCATCTGGCTGCGTGCCCGGCACAGCAGACTACAGGCTCCGGAAAAGTCAATATCCGCCAAACCACTGTCTGTGTCCCAGGCCTCACACAGAACAGGCTTGCTATGACCGTCACAGTACCTGGTCTTGCCAGCTCCGAGTGTGAGCTATCCAGACCGCTGTGCACTAAAAACAGTCTGTCCCTAGGAAAGGATTCAGCTCGTCCTCTGGGAACATCACCCTAAGCTTGATAGAAATGGTATCAATAAGCTGATGACTAGGAGTATGCAAAGTTGCAAAGTCACCCTAATAATAATGTGTGTGATAGAACAACATATGCGATTACCACGCATGCCGGTTCCACGCGGTCTTAACCACACATATTCCTTTACCACGCATGCATTTACAACCAAATATGCATAGTTAAAGCATATATGGCAAAGACATATGCGTGGTTAAGACTTATCAGGTAAGCGTAACTCCCCCGTCACCTGCCCCCCACCTTGAGCCCTTAAACTACCCCCCTCCCTCCTGAAAACCAACCCCTTCTCCCCAAGCAGTAAAAACATCCCTGCTCCCCCAAGCCTTAAAAAGTACCCCGATCCCTGCCCCCGCCTTGAGCCCTAAAATGGCTCACCAAGCCCCTGCCCTGCGACCTAAAACTACCCCCTCTCTCCTGAAAACCAACCCCCTCCCCCTCTAAGCCATAAAAACTACCCAACACTTCCCTTAATCTCTAAAAACTACCCGAAGCTCCCCCTGAGCCCTAAAAACTACCACAAGCCCCCCTCCCAAGCCCTGAAAACTACCCCAACCCCCCATAAGCCCTATAAACTACCCAACCCCCTCAAGCCCTAAAATCTACCCGACCCCCCCTGATCCCTAAAAACTAGCCTGACGCCCTACATATACATTTTTTTTCTGCAAACTTCACACAGTGTGAAGCTTGAGATGTTAAACAAACAGTGGCAGCTTCAGTGGCCTTTCATTGTGCAGAAGATCACCCCATGCTGCTGCAATGGGATACTGGTGTTTGTTGGCAGCTAACCTCAGGGCCTTCATCCCAAATCTGCTACCCCACACCTAAAAAAATCCCCTACACCTTGTCAACCACTCCCTTATAGAACAATCCTTGTTGTTTGAGCCCTTACTCCCTATCCCAAGAGCTCATATCTACCCCTCCCAGCCACCAGTAACCTACACCCCGTCCACCACCATATCACTGTGATGCTTCTACTGGGCGCATCCATCGGACAGATAAGCTTCACCTAGGCAAAGCCAGAATAGTTCTTTTGATTTCGGCAAGCAACTGTTTCCAGACCTCACAGACAGGATACCCTTTCCCACCCCTCTGGGTAGGCTTTGTAGAACCTCTTTGGGGATCACATTTTGCTTCAGCCAATACGAAAAAGGGAACATTTCGGCAATTGCTGGACTTGTAAATCAATAATGGAGGTTAGCCGCCATAATAACGCATTTGTTTAACTGTTCAATTGTTTGCATCGCTGAGCTAGACGAAACAAATCGATTAATTACAAAGTAAAGAGAATCATTTGGAGACTAAATCTAATCCGAATCCTGTAAAAAAACGAAACAAGCCTGGTTCCTGAAATGTAGTGCGGTGAGTAAGTGGCTTTTTAGAATTTTACCTTAATTACCTTAAAATAAAATAACATTGCCATGCTTCAAAGGAATTGGGGTCTTCTTCCGCCCGTCCATCCTCCCATACCCCTGTCACTCTCAGGTTCTTCTTATACCTACTGTTTAACTCTGATGCTGTGCTGTATTTTTGGAAACTTGTGCAAACACCGTTTGTGACAGGAAGTACAGCCTTTGCTGAGATCTGGAGTGACCTGCCACTTTCCGCATGCCCCTAGTAAATCTGAAAGGGCTAGTAAGAGAAGGTACTGGCCAAATCTGCTTTATGAGATGTATTTCATCTGGAGATTTCGGCTGCTGAAAACAGTCAAAAGCCCCTAGTGAAGCACCAGGCTAAAACATGCAGGAATCTCATTCCAGAGACAACGGTCTCCGCATGTTATTCACCGAAATCCCATAATCTGGAGTACTTCCACCCCAGAGTCACCCACGCCTCTGGGTAGGAGAATAAGGGGACGAATTTCACCCAATTTGTCATCCCTCAATAAATTAGGAAATAGTAGTACCCGTTATTTACCCCAGAAATTAAAAGACATTAATTGCTATGTGGTAAAAAATAGTCACTATTTTTAAAACATTAGTGTCACTGGGCTGGGACACTAAGAAATAAAACCATATTATAAAACTAAGAGAAAATTGGGATTACTGAATAACAAACTTTAAAATAGTGCTATGATAATGCACAATTTATAGCTTCATTTGCATCTGCTGTGCAATCAAGTTGTCTATTTTCTTCCCTAGGCAAGGTCTCCAAATTGAGATTCCAAAGGATAGTCTTTTCTTTACTTCTAAGGAAAAGTAAGTGGGACGTGTGCAGCAGAGGAAAGATTCTTTTCATTGAGAAGTTTTTCGAAACCTGAAACCTACCATCTAGGAGGCCTACTTAAGCTATTGACACAGGTGATAGCTGTCCTTTTTTTCTGACCAGAAGGACTGCATTTGGAATAACACCTACTCAGAATACTATACATACTTTCATTCTTCCTTGAGGAGGGAATGAGCCTTGAGTTTTATTTTATCAGGTGTGATAAATGCCTCCTATTCTGATACAAAGAAAACAAATGTATAGTCTCTCGGGGTTGGGGAGGGGCTGGAGGGGGTGGGGGTGAATTTAAATCATTCAGGGGGGTCCTAAAGGGATGTCCTAGTAATTCAAAGATCATTTAGGATTCACTCTATATAGAAACTAATTTCCATTCCCCTTTAGCATCATCCAAATTAATAGGCATAGTCATTAAAAATGGCAATCCTCACTATTAACCTTCTTTCTCAAATTCTTTTACTCAAATATTCTTTTTGCATATGATGTATGTACACTTATGTTGATTGCAAAAATCCTTACACATATAACATTTAACAAAAACATCAAATCAATACATACATATATAATACTTAACCACAAGACTCCATATATTAAAGAAAAATATAAAATGAATTGGTTGATATGTACAACGTCCTTGTCAAAATGTAAATTGATAGAGACCAGTATATTGATTCCTGCTGGTTCAGAGTGAAGCTTGTAACTTATTCTGATGGACTGAATTTCTATCAGTCCTTAATTCTTGAGCACCCCGTAGCCGCATTTATTAGTGCATCCCTTGTTTTGGCCTCCTCAATTTCCTTGTAAGAGCCTCATCAGGACAAAGCAAGGACCTATAGTAAGGGTGTCAATGAATGAAAATCACCATATGGAAAATATATCACGGGGGATAAAAAAGGCGGTCATTATTACCAATTAATCCATCTTAAACAGAAAATGCCAGGGATTAGCGGAATTTTTTATAGGTGAACAGAGCAAGTCGTTACTCAGATGTATGACCAAACACATGTTCACCAAAGGGAAGATATGGGATATAGAAAATTCATCAACCTATGTCCTTAGCTACGGTCAACCACCATGCATCTGGTATATATACTTGTTCACCCAAGGTGATAAAGGATATAAGAGCTGCCTCAATCCATATCCTTACTCACAACAAAATCCCCTTGCATGTACAGGAATGTGAGATCTCCCATAGTCAAATCCAAAAACATGAACTATTAATCCACTTACAAGTAATACTGTTCAACGCGCGTCTCATTCTGCAAATAACACCTGTGCAACACATCTATGTGAAACTCAAGGGAAACTTGTCAGCTAACCTGTGTGCATCATAGCATCTATAGTACCAGGTATTATGGCACACAACAAGTGACGTAACAGGGTTACCCTCTCAAATGCCGAGCAAAACTCGATCTTGCTGTCTATTAAGAAGAACTCTGTTCCTTCCTTCCAGTCTCCATCTGGTGTAGCAACTTGAAAATTGGAATCCTGCACTGGATGGGACTAATGCAGTCGGGTCCTCTGAGTTCCACCAAGATGCCCGGCATGGAGGCACGATGCAAATGAGCGCCATTTTGGACTACCTCTAAATAAAATATGTCTGGGAGTAAATCTGCCATCTTGTAGTGGTATGATAGTGTGAATTAGACAATGTTCTGACTCACTGCAATATCAGTTCAATGACCTTGCCAGCATATGGGTGGGTCTAGATCAAAAGAGGTTATCAAACTGGTAGTCCCAGCCTGGGACGTAAATGTGCTGCCCCCAGTTTCGCCCCTCTCTGTGTTCCCTATGTTTGTACATGGGGAGGGACTTGATGTGTGTGTAACATCTTGTAGTCAGCCACAATACTACTACCAACCAAATGCATTGTGCAGGCCTCCGAACGGAAGCCTCTCACCAAAACAAGCATGCCTAATCACCTTTTCCTCCATCTTGGAATGGTGTGTGTCACTGCTGTGTCTGTTGAAAATCCCATATGAAGAAAAATAGAGGAGGGTTTCCTTTGGTCCTCAACATTCTATAAATATATAAACATAGGTCAAATCTGGTATGCAAAGCCAACATACAGTCTGGGGCCATCACACTTAGTTCCACCATATTTACGTCATATGTATATGTTTGACAGTACTTGCTGCCGCCAGAAATTGGAACAATGCAATTTCAAGGCAAAAGTAAGACACACATCTTCAGCAGACGCCTATTCTGAGCCCCAGGCCCCACCTTGTAAGTGAATGTGGCACAGTTCAAGGCCAATGACAAACCCCAAAGTGAGGCGCTAAAATGATGGGAGCTGTTCTATACCAATGCCATGTTAATATCTACAGTCACATTTTTTAAAAGCATCCTTGGTCCACAGGTATTATTAATTCTGATTTTATTTTTGTTTAGGTGTTTGATTCAGCACACACTCGGCAATGCGAAGTCACATAGTGCTTAAAAAAGAACATTTAATCATCTAAAATGTAAGTGTTGGGTGAGGGTGAGACCCAATGACACCATATTAAAAAAATCAAGACTGTGATACGGAGGACAGGTGGGTACACATGTTTTTATTTGCACCTACCTTTGCAAAGGGTGACATTTCCTTATTTCATGGGCAAAGTTAAAAGTTTGCACATTCCTATTTTTAGCTATTTCTTTTCTTTCAGGGGACTGGGATAAGCAACTAGCGACAGCCTGTAGATAACAGAGCTCCGCTCCGCTCCAGGAGCCGCTTCCCAGCTGTACATATTAAAGACTCAGGGAGTTTTTTGTCCACAACGCACAGGAACAAGGCAGGAAGTAAATCTTTCTAGAGTGCAATATGCACATTTGGCACGTAAAAGGTGGTGTATTTGCACAGTGGGTTTTCACCATTGGCGTAGGTTTGCACCTTTCAAATTCCCCTTCCAGTATCATTGTACTTTTAACCTTGGATGCTGGAAGGAGGTTCCTAGAAAAGGACTCACAGAGTTGTAATAGAGAACCTTCTGCTGGACTCCCAAAGATGAAGGAGTCTCCCAGCCTGCTGAAAGCTGTGACCTGCTGAAGACACCTTCTGCATGAAAGTATCCTATGGGGTTTCTGGTGCAGACCGACCCTGAGATCCTGTTTACCACAAGTGACCCTTTACCTCTAGACCTTATGACTGTGGAAAACCTGAAGACTTTGTATGCTGGGATGGCCACTTGAACTATTGGCCAGTGCCTGTGAGATGGGCCAAAAGATATTCTACAACTTTAAAAAAGTATGAACATTTTTTGTCATGTTTACAAATTCTTTAGGACACATAAGATCTATGCATTAAGCTTTAGACACATCGCAGCTACAGACATAGGCTCAACTTGACCTCCCAGGCATTTTAACATTTCCAACCAGCTCAATCCACTTGTCCTAACACCTCTCATCAACTGCCAGTGTTCTTCCTCAACAGAGATCTGCCCCTTTAGAACCAGGCTCCAAAATAACCTGCAACTGAAATTACCAATCTGAATATGGGTTTGACTCAACTTAAGAGGACTTTCTTCTTTCAAGTGTCGATTCCTATTTTCACACTTCACTAGAGCGACTCTATTTCTTTTGAGTCAAAACTATTGATTACAAGTTCTTGACCCCCCCCATTTCATTTTGTTAATATTTGATTCTGAATAACCATTAAATATATATAATTATTAGGGCTCACGATTATTTTATGGTATTTCTTTTTTTAACATTTCTGCCTGTATTTATCCATATTTATCTTTTGCCCATTTTATCTGTATTTATCCATATTTATTTTGTGTTTTGGTATAAATGAAGTTGTAAAACTGTACATTTCCATATTTATTCAAATGATAGATACGTACTCATCCTTTGATCTCTGTCGTGATTTAGCTTTTTAGCTGCCAAATATTATGTAACAATACATCCACTAAATATTAGCATTATACCATAAATGTATGTTGACATAAGCCATTATTTTAATAAATTTCATCCTGCTTTTTAATTTCCCATGCTGCCCATCTGCTCAGCTGTTGGACTACAATTCATGAAAGATAGTACAGAAAGTCACTTAAAAGAAGCACAATTTTCTATATTTATCCACTTTTAAAAATAGATGCAGACAGAAAACACATTGTTTTCTGTCTGTATTTATCTGTAAAAAGCCGTAAAAACGGAAAACAGGGACCCTTTATTATTATCTAAGCTTGGTTTCACACAAAAGTTAATTATTTATTTTTGACAAATTTGATACATTCTTGGTCATACCCTCGTCTCTCTCTTCTCTCCAACCAAGCTGTCAGGAATTTTCTACACACCTTGCGGTTTGTATGAAACACCAAAGAGTACAAGGATAGGGACAGGCCTATCCTACAAACCTCGAAGGAGGCTAATTTGAGTTTTTCCGAGTTATTCTGAGTTAGTAAGAACTTGTATAAGGACTTTAAGTCACTAACCGATTTGTGAATGATAGGTTTTATATGAATGTATGGGGCAACACATATGTAAATCAAAAGACCATACAGTGGCACTTTAGTCTGATCTTTTTATTCCACTAGCAATCGTTTCAGGCTCGTCTTGCCCTCCACCTCAAGCCCTCTAAGACCAGCAGATCCACCAAGAAAGCCAACTGGTAAACACCAGAACTCAGGATCATGAAACGCAGCTGCAAATGTCTAGAGACAATGGCGCACCAGCAAAGATCCCACTAACTGAGCCACCTTCAAATCAGCCCCCAACAAATACAATCAAAAAATAAAAGACACCAAAAAAGCACCCTTGGCAGACCGCATCAAAGCATCCTCCAACCACATCAAGGAGCTCTTCAACATCATCAGAGAATTCTCCTGCCCGTCAGCCACAGAGAACACAGTCTCCCCATCCTAGGAACTCTGCAACACCCTGGCGGACTACTTCCACAACCAGATATCCACAATCTGCAGTAACTTTGAACCCTAACCTATCAACTTCCACAGCCTCCTCACACCACTCACCACATGGGAACAGCTCACCACAAAGAACAACATGGCCATCATTAACTCCATCCACTCCGGAGCACCCATGGACCCCTGCTCCCACCACTTCTTCAACCTCAGAAGCAAGAGAATCAGCGGCAAACTTACCTCCATCCTCAACGCAGTCATCACCACTTCCACCTTCCCTAATCAGTGGAAACACGCAGAGGTCAAACCACCTCCTCAAGAAACCCGACCCTAGCAAACTCAAGAACTACTGTCCCATCTCTCTGCTCCCTTTCCCCTCCAAAGTCCTCAAGAAAGCTATCAACTGACAACTCACTGAACACCTGGAGAACAACAACCTGCTGGATACCTCCCAGACCGGCTTCCGCACCAACCACCGCACCTACACCGCCTTGATCGCTGCCACTGATGACATCAAAACTTTCCTCAACCAGGGAGACACAGCAGCCCTGATCCACATCGACTTCTCAGCTGCACTTGACACCATATCCCACCGACTCCCTCGCCCTCGCTCTCACTCTCCACATTCGCCGAAACACAGTGGTGGATGCTCCTTCTCTTATCTCACTGCCAAGCCCTGGTACCTCTGAACAGTATCCGCTCCCACAGAATTCAGAAAGGGATTCAAGATCTGGCTCATCGACTGATTGCCGCAGGACCCCAGCGCCTGGATACCCTCTTGGGTGATTAGCCGCGCTCTACAAATCCTTGTTGTAGAGACTTGTTGTCAAATGAGCAAGGTGTTCTATAGCCTGTTGACAGATGGATTTTAAATTTGTATAGGCCCATAAACAGGGCATTCCCATAGTCCATTTGGGTGTTAACCATGGCACCCCACGAGGATGGACCCCAAGAGGATGATCAAAACTAGGTCTGGGCAGGAAATTTCATTCCGCTTCCAGAATTGGCAGAATTTGGTGACTCTGCGTTACTCATGTAAGTTCCCCCCAATTCCGCCAATCGGCATGTGGCAGACTTTTTTCTCCCGCGAGGCTCCAGAAATACAAACTAGCAAACATGAGAGAGATTTGGGTCGTTAGGAGGACTTCCAGTGAGATTTTCTAACGCCGACGGTCGCAGGCGCTTTCGTAGTCAGAGAGCTGCTTCTCGAGTAGATGTTCTACTCAAGCTGCAGCAAAATCAAATGAATGGCTGCGCGCTCTTGTGCACTGCGTGGTGATGGTTGAGGGGATTTTTCAGCACGGAATGCGCTACCAGCGATATATTGCAGTGCGAGCAGCACGACGTGCAAATTTCTGCAGGTGGGCTTAACTCGCTGGAATCTCACTGAGTTTGTTTGTAATTCTATGGAATTCCATGGAGTAAATTTCCTTGAGTTCCGTCCACCCCTATTCAAACCTCCATGGAATTTTGCGGAGTGAATTTTTGCGAGCTCCGCCTTCCGCTGTTCAAAATGAGGAGGAACATAGCTATTGATCCTTATCAGCTGTGGAATGCCAAACCAGGTGCTGCTAGTAATTTTTGGCTTGTTTTTCCATTGATAGTACGTAGTCAAAGATGAGACCCCTATTTTTCACTTTGGGCTTCAACGTAATGATCTCCTTGAACAACAGGAAGGGAGAAGATTTTAAATGTGGCTAATTTGGTACATGATACAAATAGCTTCAGTTTTTTCCTCTTTATTTTGTTTATCAGTGAAAGTAGAACCTTCTGGTAGTGATCGATCTATTTTTTTTTTTAAATATCTTTATTTGGTTTTTTCCAACAATTTAAACTCCCCAAAACCCGCCCCCACCCTCCCAGGTCAGACAAGCTAAAAATACAATTTCATCATTTCATAATCTCATAATTTCATAACTTCATAATTTCATAATCAAGTTACATTATCCTCAACATTGAATAATCTTTCAACATACCATATGATTAAATAGACTACATAATAATATACCACTAGATATTACTTTGGGATTGGCACCATTCTATTAGAGGAGACCAGACTCTCAACCCCCTTTTACGCAGTTTCCTGCCTTTCCGTTTATAAATAGCAGCTTCCAAATTAGAGATTGCCAGTAACCTAGCTAGCCACTGATGAAAGGACGGTGCAATAGGATCCAGCCAAGCCGAGGCTATACACAATCTTAACACTGCCATGGCGATAAAAATAAGTTCATGACCAATTCTGGGATTACTCGGATCTGTGACACCCAATAGAATAACATCACTAGACAGAGCTACATCACTTTGCAATACGGCAGACAGGAATTTCTCAATGTTTTGCTTTAACGAAGTCAGGCCATCACAAGTAGAGTAAATATGTACACAATCAGCGTTAAATAGCATGCATCTAGGGCAGCAAGTCCCCTTGCCACTCCCCCATTTGGCGATTTTATCTGGAGTATAGTATAAAAAAAAAACATGTTTTATAAAATTGTGCTTGAAGTTTTGTAGACATAAGAATCGAGACATTGAATAGGCATAGTTAAATTCATCCATAGTTATACCAATTTTCCCCTGCCACTTTTGTGACGTTTTCTCCAGATCATCCGGAAACAGTGCATTTAAAAGGGAATATATTCCCCAATAGTGCTTTTTTTAATGTGAATTAATGTTTCCACTAAGGTTATTTTTTCGGGCAGAGCCCGTACCCCCCACCCGTCGGAATAAAAAGTCTCTAATTTTAAGATATTTAAAAAAAATCCCGCCAGTCCAGTTGAAAGTTTTCTTTTAATTCTTCAAAGGATTGTATCCCTGCAGGGGAAAAGAGGCACCCTATATGAGTTATTCCTGCTGCATTCCATTTGTTAATGCAGTTATCTTTAAAAATATCCGGCAAAGCTGGGTTATCCCTTAGGGGAGTATAAAATGATACACGCCCTATACCCACCATTCTTCTTACAGCCTTCCAAACCTTAAACCCATTAATCAGTGTTTTAAATTTCACTTTTTTATGGTAGCTATCATGTAAATGTCGCCAGAGATATCCGCTGCTTTTACTGCCCAAAATTAGCTGAAAGATAGATGGCGAGCCACCCCCGGGTGTCATCTCTATCCCAATAGGTAGTGATCGATCTAAATAAGGATATATAAGTCCACAGGATGTGATTGGAACCCCAGATGATAGCTATGGATGATGTCTAGGAAAGGTCAGATAGAACTATTAATGAGGCAAGATAAGAGTGGACTGTGAATGTTTGTAATGTAGGACAACTCAAAACGTTATCCTTTTTTACACTTTGAAAACTTTGTGAAATAAGAAACTTTTATTTTTTTAACAGAGCAGCTTCTACAGCCCTTCACAGCCCCACACACTTTCCCCATGATGTCAGAGCCACCCATGCCCCTGCTACCAGCACCAGCCCCACCATATTGTACTCTCATTCTGTCCCCAGCCTCAGATTGCCATACCGATTATGGAAGTGAGGAATTCTGAGGTTAGGAATCAGCCAAGTGTGCATCCATGGGTTAAATTAGTCCTCACTGAAATTAATTTTTCTTCACCTGACATCATGGGCAAATGGAAAACTCTTACCCACCCCTATCCCAAGTAACTAAGGTGCTTTCCGAAAGGAATGCCCATGTTGAGAAATAAATTACCTGCAATGTCTACGTACACCTGCCCATGCTGAGAAAGAAATGAACTGAAATCTCTATATGCAACTTATTCAGAATTAGCTGTGTCTTCAAACCAGTGATTCAAAAGTTCAATATTGACCATGTCAAGGGCTGAAAAGCAGTTCAGGGCAACTAGAAATTTAACCACACCCCTCGCCCATTCCCTCCCCCCCTCCCACCAATTTCTCCAGGTTTTTTCTTAAAACTGGAAGCACTGCGATGGGTATAAAATTCACCAACTTGGCGGCATTAAGATTTGTTTTTTTATCCAACATGGTCGTATTGAAATCCCGCTTTAAGGAGTCCAGCACTGCTCCCTCTCCCAGCATGCAAATATGGGTAGAAATGCAGTTCGGGATTTTTTTTGCAGGATCCATCAAGGGGTTGGTGCAAAGGGTAAACCTTCCCCACATTGGTCTTTTTCAGAATACTCTCCACCAACACATGCCGACCAAATGGTTATGGCAGTTTATTTGCGCTTAGGATCCAAGACGGACCGGGAAGATGTTGGTAGGATGACATTCATTCTTCACTGATTAGCAGTCATGTAAGTATAGTTCTTAAGACTGCTAGCTTTAGTATAAAAATTCCTGGTGACAGAATTATATATAGTCGAAGTTTGTAACTTTGTGAATGATGAGCCTCGGTGGTTGACCAATTTATACAGTTCCCTAGTCAAGTTCTTGGCTTTAAAAATACGGACCAGAACGCCTCTTTACAAATGAGAATGGACTGATAGTAGAAGTGAAGATGTTTTGTGTAAACAGCCCTTTCTTCGGCCAGATATGTCGCCATTTCCCTTTTGCATTGCTGTATTTTGTGTCTTATGGCCTTCAATTCATCTCCCCTTTCTTGTCTGAAGATCACTATTCCATGCCAGGCCAATTATCTATTGTTGTAGCAGCTTAATGCTAGCATCACATTTATCCTGGGGCAGGTTGGATCTGTTGCTCTTATTGCAGAACCTGGGAAAGATGATAGCTTTCAGAAAGAATAAGACTGATCAAACCAGATTATTAACAGGGGCAATTTTGATAAGGATTAGGTCCAAAATATGGCCTTCTACTTGCGTTAGCTTGTTGACAGTCTGGCTAATTCCTAAAGAAGGCACAGTTTCCAGAAAATCATTTTCCTTTCTTGTTCAACCAAAAATGGTTGTTACAGTCGGGTAATGCCAACACTTTCTGATAACCCAATAAGAAGCACATGATAACATCTTCAAAGTCATCCTAGAAGAATATGCCAATGTCTGACGAGCAACATACTTTCATCAAATAAAATTAATCTTGTCACAGGATTTCCACACTGGAGCTCCACTGATGTTGCTGGATGTTGGTCATTCTGGCTTTCCATTCCATAGTATGTGCCTCTGCCATTTCCTCTGTCTGTCTTTCGGATCTGAAGAGGCTTAACTCAAAGGCTGCACAGCAACATGGCAGCTAGAGCCCTGAGGTATCCATATCATGTGCAAATGGTTCAATGTGAAACCAAGGATCAATGGCAGCTTCTCTGCTTGAGAAACTGTGGGATCCTAGCATTTACTTTATTTCATTGTGCCTCCGTTTCCTTCATCATCACATTTGAGAGCACCTTGATATACATCAGTTCAGGATGTGCGCTACACAAAAACCTCTTGTGTTTGGTTTAATAAACCATAGTGTTGTTCCATCTATAATAGTAACCTAGGCACCATATAGGGGGAGCATGACAGCCGACTTACCTCCTCCCACACTAATTGCATAATCCTCAGGACATTTGAGACATGAATTTTCTTAAGTGAATGTTTGGTAGCTCTCACTTCGAATAATGCTACTTAGTGCAGTGATATAATCTAATGCACTAAGGTGTAAGGCTTCTGCATTATTAAAGAAGTACATCTTTGGAATGTTGAATAGTCTTTATCATATTGTAATATGACTTTTGTTGCAAGATTTACATGCCAAATATTTTGATTGCCAGGGCTGTGCACTGGCTGGTAGGTCAAAGCCCAACCCTTAGCTCTGCTGGCCTGCCCCTCTCTATTCCAAGCAGGTCACTCCAACATCACTACAGTGAGGGACACTTGGGATGTCCTTCCGGCCAGAGCCTAGAGGTCAGGTTGCAAACACCTCTGGGCACTTTTCAAGGGATATAGTTATGAACAAAGGGTTTGACAGCAGCCTTACAATTATCCTCTTGTTCACACAGCTCTCCTCTCTCTTACTCTGCATCTCTTTTTTTTTGCTCACAGCTCTCTCTTCTCCATATTTCTGTTAATTCTCCTTCCCCTTTGCTCACATAGCGTCTTAAATTGTTCTTCCTACCTTTTATCCCTCTTTTCAGGTCACCCGCCTCTTCTTTTCAGCCTCTCTCCATCTTTCTTCCCTCCTCTGTCTCCTATTCATATCCCCACATTTCTCCTCTCCCTACGTCTTTCTACGTTCTCTTCTTTTGCCTCTCTGTTTCAATCTTTCTTCCTCTTCTCTCGCCCATACCTCTCTTAGCCCCGCCTGCCTTCACTCTACTTCCTTGCACACACCATTCAGCCCCCCCCCTTGTTCTTCTCCTCCTCTCGTTGAGAAACACGCGCAACCCCACCCCCACCTCCACGTTTCCTATCTACATGGATACGTAAATTGGGCTTTGTGTCCCTTCGCTCACAATCAGACGAGCCGCAGCACTTACGCATGTTCCCGCAGCCATGTCAGGCCTCGGCTGCCAGGGACGCTCGCCGGAGCTGTCAGCGAGATTAGCTCTGTCTGCAGGTGAGATGATTTATTCATTGCTGGCGATGTGCTGGTCTGGGGACCGAGGGGCTGGAGAGGGGTGGGGTGCGGGGCCCTTGTATGCATGCAGAGCAGCCTTTTACCTGGGGCATCCGGGCGGTAGGCAAGTGTGGGACACGAGGGTGAACGCGGCCCTAATATTACACTGCAAACGGTCTGGCTTTGGCAAGCTGGTGCAACACTCAGTTTCATTTTTATTTTTTATTTTTATGACAAGCATATGCCATAATAATAAGAAAAAAAGTTTCTTCTTAAACTTGGTCGCCATATGGTTGCAATCAAAATTAGAAATTTAAAAAAGAGCACTCATTGGTGTGGCTATTTTACGAGTAAGCTTTTTAAAATAACAGAGATTTCAGTTGCACAAAGCATTTTATCATTATTAGTATTATGTTTGAGTGTTCAAGAAAAAAGACATAAAAAGCACTCAGCTCACAGGCAGCAACAATGTTAAAATGTCACCTATACTCTATATAAAAGCAACTTTAAAAAGAAGGTGGAAAGTGAGTCAGCACGTAACTGGGTACTAAATGTGCAAAATAAATAGCTGTTATTTAAAGGTAAGGTGAAAAATACATTACAAATGCACATTTTTAACAAGCTTTCTCACTGCAGAGAAAGGAACTATTTTCAGGTGAATGTGAACAATGAGCGCAATCTTTGTGCAGTCACTCAAAGTGAAGAAATGCCATGGGTAAAGTGGCTGACCGCTGTCCCATGCTGTGGTGGGAGGAAGCAAACTGTGAATGACAATTTAACAGAGCAGTAGATGAAACTCACTGAGAAAAAGCCCCTATATATGTATAATACATAATTTTTCTGGAAAAGCAGTAGCCAGGCAAGACAGTTAAAGCTGTCGAAAAGACTAGACCTAAAATGGATTAGATTACACGGAAAAATCATGCTAAAAAACTCAGGAAGTGTGAAGTTGAGTGGCATAGATCTTCACAAAAAAATGTTTTTGCAAAGACCACAAAGTTTAATTTTTTTTAAACAAAGGCAAAGATTTCTATGGTTCTTTGTGGAAGCCTGAAATTGTTCCTTCTGCCGCAGGCGGATTGGTGCCACTTAGTCATTCCCTTTAAAAAACCTCCGACTCTGACGCAAATACTTCCCCACCACCGATCTCACACACTATCACCTGCAAATGTACCCTTATATACAAATGAGGTTTATGTCGGTGATTCCTTGCCCACCTCACAACAGCCCCAGAGCTGGAATAGCAGTGGAGACTCCTCCACAATGGTGGAGGAGCGTCGCCCCGCTTGCCAGCTGCCTCAAAATGGCAGGAAAGGAAAAATAAAACAATCAAACACGTTTTATTATCGTTTTATTTTTGCTTGCCTGCTGAGTCTTTGGGGGCGAGGCCATTGGGATGACAGGCTGCAGGAGGAGTGGTTTCAGGCCGTCTCAGGCCGGCCAAACCGTCGTGCGCACTGAAGATGTCTCCAACCCGAGCTGTGTTGCCCAGTTGGAGACAGCAGGCACAGGGTACCAGTCTAACTGGGAGCACAAATTCAGAGCGCTCACGCCAATCCTGGTGCTGCCTCCAGCAGCATTAGAGCCGAGTCAGGACTGGCCGCAATGGATACGGGAGTCTGTGCCTGCGGAGGAGAGGAACAAAAGAGAGCGGCGCGGCCGGCTGCAATACGTTTTATTGACCCCCCCATCCCCACCACTCTTCGACAACACCAGACGCTACAGTGGAATCTTCCAAATTCCCAGGGGGCACAATGTCCCCGCAATATTTGTCTCTCGGTTTGTCAGTCACAGGACTTCCCACAGTTCTTGGGCAGGAAATTCTCTGGCTTATAAACAGCCCAGTAGTGCTGGCCATAGGCAGGAAAACTTTGCTTTGGTAAAATCTGGCACAGTCAGATCACTATTTGCAGCTTCACTGGTGCAAAGTTTCCAAATTTGTCAGACTTCACGGGGAAAGGTTTGAGAACCTAAAGTGGCCAGGTCTTATGAGGGCTGCAATAAGATCACTAAAGCCATTGTTATCATCCGGGCCAAAACCAAACAAATCCAAAAATGTTGAAATCTTTTCCTTTTTTGCTCAAAACGTGTTATTGGATTGTCAAAAGGTATAGAGAGCAGGGCCGGACTGGCCGTAGCGGGTACCAGGTGTTTCCCCGGTGGGCCGCTAGGGTGGGGGCCGGTTTTGGGTCCCAGGGGGCCTCTTTTTGTTACAGGGGGTCGGCAATATCGGCCCCTGTAACAAAATCGGCCGAAACCGGCCCTCGCAGACAGCTCGGCTGCACCCCCCCAGCCCCCGGCCGAGCAGTTTGCCAGGGCCGGTTTCAGTTCCCAGTCCGGCCCTGATAGAGAGTATGCCTCTCATACATGTTCCTAGCGTTTACAAACTTCAAAACTCCTTTTCTCCAACATCCCTTCTCCACATCCCCTTCCCTTGCCCTCCCTCCTCCCCATTCAATCGAGTGCACCATTACTTCGCCACTGGTTCAATGTCTTAAGACCTTAGTTCATATATGGAGACAAGGCTTTAGGCTTTATGTTGATTTTGTTCACCCCCCTGCAATCATTAATAATCGAATAATTGTAACTAGCTGATGCCTAACTTAGGTATTTTGTTTAGCTTAAGAAGGTGATTAGTTGCTTCCATTGCTTCTCGAAAAAGCCCCTCCTTCTGTCTAGGCCTGTAAGACAGTTTTCATAGGTTTTCTGTCATAGCTTGTAGAACCACTGTGCTATGGGTGGGGGATGACTCTTTCCAGTTGAGGTCTGCGATTTTGCCGCTCTGTAAATTGGGAAACTAGGACTCTTTAGGAGCTGCATGGATATAATTCCCAGTTTACCCCAGAGGTCCAAGAATATCAGTGCTGATTCCTCAAGGATTTGATACCCCAATAGTTCTTGCATATAATCGAGAATATCTTTCCAATAAAGTGTATTTGGCATTACCTCCAAGCGTGAGGCATAGACCCGGTCTCCCTTCTGCACCCCAGCACTTGTTGCTCACCTCTGGGTGAACATTCCTGATGACCTCAGGTATTATAAATCAACGACGGAAACCTTTTCATACAGTTTCCCTGGATGCTAAAGTGCCCTGTATTTGGGGGATTTCCAGATATAATTTACCCCATTTCCTATTTGGAATTTCTTTCTGTAGGGCTGCCTCCCATTTAAATTGATAGCGGGATTATGTAAGATATTGAGGCTCCTAATATTTTATAAATGCCTGAAATTAGACTTTTCATCCCTATATGTTTCCTAACAAATTTCTCTTTGAGGTTACTTGTCTGATACCTGCAATTTTTATGAGGAAGAAGAGCAAGGTGTCTAAGTTGAAGACATTCTATCTTTTGCTTGGAGACTGAACTCCTTTTTACATTGCTCGAAGGGCTTAACCTGTTGTTGCTAAAACATATCCGACAGGGCTCTGCATTCATCCTCCCTCCACCTCTTGAACATTTCCTCATGGAATCCTGGGATGAACTGAGGATTAGCATGTAGTAGCATATTGAGGGAGGGAAAAGTGGTTAGCCCCTCTCACTTGGTTAACTTCTCACCTGGTCAACCTATTCATGATGTCTAATACCAATCTGGTGAGTGTGGAAGGTAAACATACCTTGGTCTCTGTGATTTATAGAGCCAAAGCTCGATCCGTTGGTGATCTGCCTTGTCAGCCTCAACGATAAGTCTTATGTGCTTGGCATGCTGGTACTGCATAATATTAGGGAAAGATTAGCCTTCACTTTTTACTAGAGGCCATGAGAGATTTCTTGTTGATATGGGTCCTACCACCAGCCCTAACAAAGTGTATTATTATCCTTTGTAGGTGCTTCAGTTCTTTAGTCGTGAGGGGAGTTGAAATAGTCTGGAAAATGTTTAATAACCTAGGCATGATATTAATTTTAATAATGTTCTTACCACCTACCCATGAGACAAATTACTGTCCCCATTTCCTAAGGTCTTCCAGTATTTGTGCTTTGCTTTTAGGCCAATTTGCGGGTTGCCTATTGAAAGGGGTATATGATGTTTGGCCTCTTTTGCTATTGCTACCCCCAGAATTTCAGATTTTAACATATTGATCCTAAAGCCTGAGACATTTTCAATTTCCACTCGTTCAGTAAATATTGCAGGGAGAGAATTTAGGAAGGCCAGTTAACGTAAGCATCACATTGTTATAAAGAGAAATACTTTGTGCTCTTTATCACCAACCCAGATGTCCTCAATTTTGCAGTTCCTCCTGATTTTTTAGACAACCGTTCTACTATCCTGACAAAAATGAGGGGAGAGAGGGCATCCCACCTGGTGCCTCTCTGCAGATGAAACCTCTCTGATTTCTTACTATTGACCCCAACTCTCACAACTGGTTCTTGATAACCTGTTGGAATCTATGGCCTCTTCTTGAGACCTAGGCCAGAGAGTTCCAAAAACATTTTCAGATATTCCCAGCAGACCTGGTTAAATACCTTCTCAGCATTGAGGCTCAATAGACTGTGGCAATTTTCTTTTCTCTATGAAAATTTTATGGAAAATTCAACACAAATTATTGGATCCTTGTCTGGCTCTTTTAAATCCAGCTCGGGCAAAGATAATTAGGGAGTGCATCCATTTATTTAGCTGATTTACGATGATGTTTGTAAAAATGTTAGCATCTAAATGAGTCTATATGATGCTATGTCAATTAAATCTTTCCCTGATTTTGTAAACAGTGACATTTCTGAGTCACACATTGTGGGTGTGTCTCCTCTGTTCAGTAAAAAATGGTAAAATAAATGTACCATACATTTACCAATTTAAAGGAAGTTTTTTTTTAATAAAATTGGACCAGAATGCCATTTGCCCTGATGCTTAATTGGGCTGCATTCCCTTTACTGCCCTGAGAATTTACCCTCTCACTAGGGGCTGCTTCAGTTCTTCTTGGGGGACTGCATGGCAGGTGTAGGGAATCAAGGAATGCTCCAATCTCTTTTCTGGAATCTTTCCCCTGTGTGTATAAGTTTTGATGAAAATCTTTGAATGCTTTGCTTTTGTCCAACTCTTTTAAAATCCATTCACTATTTGGTCCTTTGAATTTCATTATAAAGGATTTGTTGTTTGAGTGTGTATCTATTTAGCCAGCAAGGTACCAACCGTGTTCCCCATTTTGTAAAAGGTCTGACCTATCATTAGCAAGGTAAATTCAGCCTCATTTGTCCTCAACAAATTAAGTGCCCCTTTATATCTGCAGTCTTTCATCTAGACATTCTAGTGGAGTTTGCTTTGTCTCTTGCCTTTTGTATTTTGAGTTCTTCCTCTAGTTTCTTCCCTTCTAGTGCAGCAAATCTTGCGTTACTGCATGCAGTCATTAATGTTGCCTCCAAGCATCCCAATTCATTTCTAGGCAGCTATCTTCAGGATTATTGTTTTCGAAGAATTCTACTAATACCTTAACCATATATGCTTTGTTCACTAGGTCTTTAAATAACACGTTCCCCATTATCCGTTTACCTTTACTGTGCGCGACCCTGCATTATTCAATATGAATATATATAAAATGTTTGCTGTCTGCACTTGTTGAACTAGACCATAGGCATTAAAGAGATAGTCAATACAGGAATATGGTCTGTGGATGTAAGAAATAAAAACCGTAGTCTTTTTCTTCTTGATGGAGGAAGATCCATCAGTCTACCAGTCACTAATCCCAGAGGTTCTACTTTAGAATAGCCAATACTACTCCTGATCCCGGTCTTTCCCTAAGATCTATCCAGTCATATGGACCACACAAAGTTGAAGTCTCCTCCTAAGACTGGTTTTCCTTGCATTCCCTCCATTGGCTTGTCCACTGTATTATTCAGGAAAGTATTTTGCGAAGCATTTCTTGCATATATGTTGATAAATGTAATTCTATTGAGGTTTATCAGAATCTAACACCTCACATAGTTTCCGTCACTATCTTTATGTTAGTTCCAGCTCCTTTATGCAATGCTCGAAGAGAATATCCACTCCAGCTGTCTTAGGTCATGTGAATGCCTAGATCTGGGTAGGTTATGCATTTTGTCTTATTCTGCATTGGGTTGTCTCCCTGAGCTGTTTCCCCTGAATAAAAATGACATCAGAGTCTTGTATGAGATCTCTATACCTTCTGCCTTTCATTTGTCACATTTAGCCATTCAAAGTTTAAGGATATTAACATGAATGTACTTAGGCTCAAGAAAAGCAAACGTTTTTTAAATCCTTGTTCTAATTTAGTGCCTGTTTGATCCAAGTTGGGCTGTACCTGTTCCTTGAAAAACTAACCATAGCAACAACTTAACTTTGGATCTACAGCAGTCACACATTTACCAGTTATCCACTGAAGAATTACTACTGTTGGAGAGAATGCCCTTCACACAAACTCGTGTGGATCCACCCCAGCCCCATTACCAGGTCCCCTTTCTCACATGGTTCTTTGTGTCCATCCCCCAGTGGGGAATAAAAAGCCTGGCTTTTCCATAAGTTCTTTGCTTGAGTTTTTTTAACTTTTTGTTTAGATTTCTTTCTTACACCTGTAATGTCTTGATAGAGTTTTAGAGTGTTGGCAAGGAAGGTGAAATGGTTTACTTTCCAGGCTCGGAGAAGAATGTCCTCTTTCTGGCAGCTGTCTGCCATCTTGGCACTACATCTCTGGCTTATGTGCTGGGGTCTCTAGAGCATCTCTCCTCTCAATGTGCTCTCGTTATACCTATAGGAGTAGTATGATCAGCTTGTAGTTATGCTTGGAACATTTCAGCCAGGAAGGTTTACAGATCAGTTGCCAGTGCTTTTTCTTTTTTTCAGAAGTTCTCTTTACTCAACCTGTTTTCAGGATCTTCTCACCTTTGTTTGAGAGACTGTGGTTAGGATTTGAGAGCAGCTTTAGAGGTGAGTATCAGTTGGCCTTATGATTCTGCAGTGGGCAGCTTTCTACATATTCTAATCACTGATGGAGGGTTTGTAGCTCATTTTTGATGTTAGTTATGTCCTGTTTTATTTCTGCCCACAGAGTCTTTTTTAATTTCTATTTATTGATTTTCTTCAATACAATACTCAACAGAACCGCTACGCAGGGCAGTATATACTAAATCAATAATAACAAAGAAAAAACAACAAAAAAGTTAAAGATAAACTGTGTGATCAGATTTGCAGTACATTCGGTGTTACCGTCCTACTACAGCAAGTCGCTTCTTACACTCAGCGTAATATGACAATACAATATTACAAATGAACACTCCGGTCACACATTTTCATTGTGGGCTGGGAGCAATAGGTAGTGTGTTAGCGGTTCCCAGATGTCGTTAGGCCGAGATGTCACAGGCAGTTCCTCAGCATACAAAACCAACTGTTCACGACAGTACACCAGATCTGTGATCCATTCACCAATTTTCGGAGCAAGTTTACTGTCCCAAGTGAACATAATCCGCCTCTTGGCGAGCAAAAGGGCCACTCTAACAAACCTACCCAGAGTGGCTTTCAGCTGGGGAACGTAACCAAGCAAGCACTCCAGGGGTGTGCATTGGAAAACGCTACCTGTCATAACTTGTATGCGTTCCGCTACCTCCTCCCAATATTTCAAAACCAGTCGACATTGCCATGCGAGATGGAGAAAACCAGCGTTAGATTGCCCACAACGTTTACATTGGTCGGTTTCTCTAAGGCCCATTTTGAATAGTTTGACAGGGGTGTGATACGTTTGATGGAGGAATTTAAAGTGAATAATGCGTAGATTGCCATTAGGTGTGAGGCGACCCGCTAACATACAAATTTGCTCCCATTCTTTCAAAGTGATCTGGGGATCTAATATAGTATTCCAGCGCGCAAGACTTTTATCCGGCCCTCGCACCGTCTCCTCCTGCACAGATCTATATAACTTAGTAATCAGCTTTTTCCTGGTTGGGGCTACTAGTAGAAGTTGCAATGAGTGAAGTGCGGCGGGCTCCGCAGGGAAGTCGGGGTAGTGATCTTTAATCGCACGTTTCAGACGGTAACATGAATACTGAAAAAGGAACATGGGATTTTGAACATATTCCAGATCGCTCCCCGTGATGTAGCTGCCCTTGGGATAGAGATCGCGCATATGTGTAATACCAGCGTTTTTTAAAGAGTTCACGGGCCCTATTTCCTGAGTGACGGATAGGGCCGCGTGGTAGGCCAAGGGCAAGGCAGGTGCATATAAGGGGAGTTTGCGTGCTCGTTTACCAATCGCCTGCCAGGCAGCAATAGTAGTGTCAATGGTATTTATTTCTGGTTTTGGCGTGTGTCTGTGAGTATGAGTTAGGACGCTCGCAAGTGGTCTGGGATGTGCATCACCATCCTCTACTGCCACGTGTGGTATGAAGTCATGTGTCCTGCACCAATAGTAGGCGTAGTGGGCCTGCGCGCAGAGATAGTACACATAGAAATCCGGTGCGGCAAAGCCTCCTTTGTCATAGGAGAGCGTCAGTGTGTCCCAGCTGATTCTGGGCTGTCCGGCGCCCCACACCAATCTCAAGAGTTGAGTCTTCACTTGCGTAAAAAAATGTTTGGTGAGTTTGATCGGGATGGTACAAAAAAAGATATAAAAATCGGGGGAGGATGACCATTTTAATTACTGCAATGCGATCCGCCAGGGAGAGCGGGAGATGTAACCACTTATCCACCTGTTGTACTAAAGTGCTGTAAGCTCGGCCATAGTTCTCCTTGACGACGACGTCGGGGTCGCGATGCACCCAGACGCCTAGATATTTAACCGGGTCAGCCGTCCACACCAGTGGGTATTCCAATTGGGGCGGAGATGTGACTGTCGTCAGTGGGATAATAACCGATTTCGCCCAGTTAATCAGGAGTCCAGAAAAGAGGCCAAATCTAACATATTCTCGGAGAACTGGGGACAAATATTGCTGAGGGTCACGAATAAAAAGAACCATATCATCTGCATACATTGAAATGCCGACAGGTCTGTGATTAAAATTGAGAGCCGACTTTCTATTCTGTTGGCGGATTTTACAAGCTAATGGTTCCAACACAAGGGCGAATAGGAGGGGGGACAAGGGGCATCCCTGTCTGGTGCCACGTTCGATTTTAAAAGGCTCCGAGGTGAGTCCGCCCACTCGTCACTCCTTGCTGAAGTGTCCGTGTATAAGATCTGTATCCACCTCGGTCAGAACGTTCGGGATCCCTATTCTTTGCAATATGCGAAGCATATAACTCCACTCAATAGAGTCAAACGCTTTGGCCGCGTCGAGCATGACAGCCGCCACTGGCAGTTCGGGATTAAGAACATGGAACATAGCAAATATGGTACGTAAATTGTGGGAGGTGGAGCGCTCTGGGATAAACCCGGACTGGTTAGGGAGCACAAGCAGGGGCATCAAGGGTTGAATTTTGTGGCCAGGATCTTCGCTAATATTTTGGCATCCAGATTTATCAATGATAGGGGCGATAAGACTCGCAGAGCTCAGGTGGTTTATCTTTTTTAAGAAGAGTGATAATCAAGGCTTGTCTAAGAGAGGGGGGTAAAATCCCGGATTCATGAGCCTCAGCATACATTTCTAAGAGATGAGGAACAAGGAGATCTGCATAAGTTTTATAGAATTCGGCTGTGAGGCCATCTGGCCCAGGGGCCTTGTTGTTTGGAAGAGAGAGAATAGCGTCTCTAACATCAGTGTCATCTATAGGCTGGCTCAGATACTCACGGTGGGCATCCTATAGCCAAGCGCAGGCTATGTCTGATAAATAGTCGTCTAGCGCCGCGTCATCCATCCCCCCCATGTGGTGTACATTTCCGCATAACAGTTTCGAAATTGACCAACTATTGCTTGAGGAGTGAAATGTTCTTCCCCGTGGTCATCAGCTATTTTAACAATCTGATGGTACTCGGATCGGGATCGCAACTTAGAGGCCAGGTTCCTACCAGGTCGGCCGCCTTCCCCATACGCTCGGGCCACGTGGCGACGTGCGATATAACGTGCCCTCTGATTCGGCCAACTTATCGTATTCTGCCAGAAGTTCGTGGACGCGAGCTAGCGACTTTGCAGATGGTGTGGTCAACACCGCGTCTCAAGCTTCGCCTAAAGCCTTCTCTATTTTTAGATAGTTGACCCCTAATGTCTTTCAGAATCCCAGACGTGGTACTGATACACACCCCGTATTGTCACTTTAAATGCCTCCCAAAGTGTGGCCTGACTTTCCACTGAGCCCACATTCAATTTGAAATATTGGATAATAGCTGTTCTGACGGCCTCATTGTAGATAGGATCAAGTAGTGCCTCGGCACGGAATCGCCAGGTGAAGGGGCGGTGTGGGTTCGCGGGGATCCGAATACTTAAGCAGACGGGGTTATGATCCGAGATAGTGCGCGGTAGATTGTGTACGTGTGTGACCCACCCGTTAGCTTCCTCATTCAGTACCCAGTAATCCAGGCGGGACCAGCTATTGTACGCAGGGGTGACATGTGTACCCTCCTGAACCTCTGCATTGCGCAAGCGCCAAACATCGACCAAACCCATTTCTGCCATGACCTCACGAACACATTGAGCGACCTTGACAGTACGTGCGCCTGATGGATTAGATTTATCAACGTGGGGGTTAAGGTGGGTATTGAAATTGCCTCCCCATAGGACTGCGGATTCAGGCCAAGATCGTAGTACATTAAGCATGTGTATGAAAGGTGTTGGGTCATCCACCACCGGCCCATATATGTTAATAAGTGTTAGCATTGTCATACCTAATTTGCCCTGCACCATGGCCCAGCGACCCTCCGTATCTATGCGAGTATGTATAGGCAGGAACGATACACCCTTCTTGATTAGAATGAGCACCCCTCTGGAATAGTTAGAGTAGGATGATGCCAATCGGAAACCTGCCCACTTGCGAGCTATTTTAGCTTCTGTGACTTTGCTCAAATGTGATTCTTGCAGTAAGGCGATTTGGACCACGTGTCTATCTAGATAGGACAGCACCTGACGAACTTTCTTGGGGGTGTTAAGACCGCGGATGTTCCCCGTTAGGCATTTATACGCTTCACCCATTGTCAGCCCTGGAAATGTTCAACATTCTCTGAGTGTTCGACTGTTGATAGGCAATGCGGACAGTAATGAAGACTCTGACTATGGCATGTAATCCGATCACAGTATCTACAACTACATAAAACAATGAACCTTCCCCTCCCCCCACCCACTTTAGCAACCCCAATTTGCCAAAGACATATCCAACTAACTCAAACAATCCAAAAAAGAAAAAAATACAATAGAACTCAGTGAGGGGTACACCCATTCGGGGGACGTAGCGGCACAAACCACTCCCAGGTGAAGGCGGGAGGGGGCCGCCGTCTTAATTTGGAAATCTCCTGTATATGATCTATCTATTCAGGCCTAAAAAAGGGGGGAGAAACATGGCTATCGGCAGAGAGAGCAGGGGCATTAATGAAATGTCCAACAACTTAGTGAAAACAGGAGCTACGATGAACAAAAGATACCAATCTCAGCCAGACCTACAAACATAAAGGAGTCCCACCCTACGTGTCTTCGGTGGGAAGGCCTGAATATGCGGATTCGTTGTAGAGATCATCATTAAAACAACAGATCACAGACATTCATTTCGTTATATGAATTGATAGGAGTCCAGGTCAGACTCAAGAACCAACAAGCTGTGCAACAGTATACCATAAAAACATTAACTAGTGATATGCCCTCGTCTACGGAGTAGGTCATCAAGGGTCCAGAGTGCGACTTTTAATCAATCATCCACATCGGAGGTGTGGGCTGGGGAGTGTCGGTTGCGTCGTAGAGATTTGGCATAGTCCATAGCCAGTTTCGGGTTCGTAAAAGTCTTGGCATTGTCCCCTGCACCTATGCGTAGGCGCGCCGGGTAGAGCATGGCGTAGTGAATTTGCTCTTGCATTAGCAATTTTTTGACCCCCTGAAACTCCTTCCGCGCAGCCTGGACCGTGGTCGTGAAGTCGGGATAAAATGATAAGACATTGCCTTGATAGTCGATGGTGCCCTTCTGACGACTGATGCGCAATACTGTATCGCAGTCCCTGAAGTTCAATAGTCGTATGATGATCGGCCGCTGGGGGGCACCGGGCGGCGGGCGCGCCGACAATGATCTATGAGCCCACTCAACGGCAAACATATTGGAGAGATTGTCGGCCCCACAAATATCTCGGAGCATGGTCTCGACGTAGTCCTCCAGGCGTCCAACATTCGTGGATTCCGGCAGGCCTAAAATACGCACATTGTTGCGCCTAGAGCGCGCTTCAATGTCCTCATTTTTTGCTCGTATTATCGCCAGTAATTTTTCAATGTCCGTGGTCTTGGCGGCAACTTGTTGCAGGCCATCTTCGGTATCCGAAATACGCTGTTCAGCCTCACCAAGCATCGCCGCCTGCTTGTCTAGCTTTGAGGAGAAGTGGTCCATACGGCCGTTAAGAGCCTCGATTTTGCCGTCAATGGACTGCAGACTGGCCTGGATTGCGGACAGAGTTTTTTCCAGAGCTGTAGGGGCCTGGGTAGCGGACTCCAGCTCCGAGTCCGAAGCAGCTGACTGTGAAGGCTTACCGCCCTTACGTAGGTCGAAGGTCAGCCTGGGCTGATTTTTCTCTGTTTTGCCCATGATGTCGAGGGGAGAGAGGCACGTTACCGCAGTCTCGGCTGCAGTTCCAAAGGGCTGTAGGGCCGAGTGGCGTTCCGACACGTGGTGCAAAGCAGCAAAGGCCCCTCAGACTGTGGCCAGCGGGGGCTCCGGTATGCAGAGCAAGCAGCACGATGACCCAGCTCAGAGTGTACAGTAACCCTGCAGCAGCACCAGTAGCGACCAAAGCAGCACAATCAGTTGTTCAAGCACACCTCTCAAGTCTTGGAGTGAGGAGCTCTGGAAATGCACCCTTCACCACCCGCTCACTGCAGCAGTCAGCTCAGTCCGGCCTGATCCCCATCGCAGTTGTCAGCTATAGTGCGCCGCAGAAGACCATAGCAATGGCAGAAATGCCAGTAGGCGACTCAGGGCCGAGAGACAGTACGCCGATACAGCAACAGCAGGCCACGATCACCCAGAGCGCCGCAAGGTCGGGGCAGGTCTATAGAACTCCCTGGTTTAGCGCCCTTGCAATAGGAAAAAAGCGGAACACTCTCACCAATGCAGGCTGGTCCGGGATGACAAACTGTCGGAGCTATGATGTTGGAGCAGGTCAAGTAGCTCACTGTATCACCTCGGTTTGCGGTGCCCCCCACCGCAGCAGCTGATGTCGTGGGCACTATTATGCGCAGGACCCAGCCGTCCGTCACTCAGGTCCGAGATTTCTCATGGGCATACAGGTCGACCTCCGCCTCCCCACATAGGCCCAGCCCGGAGCCGGACCCTCGCGTGCCAGCGTCCACGAACTCTCTCCGGCTGCAGCGCGCATGCGTCCGCCCCCAGGTCCGCCGGCTCGCGGAGACGGGAACACTCCCCGGATGGGGCAGCACTCGGCTCACCGTGTCAGCGGCGGTTGCCGCAGGTCGCAGCACGTCTCAGGGCGTTGTTATAGGCTCCGCACCTCGGACCCAGCATTCAGCTAGATTCACTCGCCTGCAGCCGTTTAGCCGACATCATGGCCGCTGGCGGAGCGTCCAATGAGTGTTTCATGGGCTCTGTGGTCGAGTCCGCAGCCACCAACCTCACCGCTGGGTCGCCCCTGGCACCAGCATGCACAGCCGCTCTAAAAGCACTGTCGATCGGTAAGTTAGGAGCAGGATAAATGCAGGATTATTGCGGCGGCCAGCAGAGCTACACTACAGTGCGGCCATCTTGCCGCGCGCCAAGCCATGCCCCCAATTTCTGCCCACAGAGTCTAGATCTCGTTTGTTAGTTTTTTCAGTGCCTAACTAGAACTTTGTCAGGCAGTCCCACAGGTCATCTTTGTGAGGGTCACTGCCTCACTTGCAGTCATCTCCACCACAGCCGTGGTATAATCAGAGCCACTGGAATGATGCAATTCTTCAGCTGTGACATTTTTCACATAATTATGGATTTGCCCATTTGCCATATAATCCATCATCTGCTGCATAATTTGCAGATTTAACAAAAAAAATTGTTTCTAGCTCAAACTGATCAATTATTACTAATGCATGCAGCGACGCATGTTGTTGTGCAATGGAAGGCACTACGCAAAAGTTGAATGTTCATCTTTCAGTCGCATATTGCTCTATTTGGTTGTTAAACTAGTACCAATAAAGTGTAACCTTTGTCCAGACAGTGTAAACGTGTAAAAATGTCAAAATAATGAACTGAAACAATCAATAAATGTGCCACATTATGCTGCATAATTTGCATTTTCTTGCTGCATAATTTAGTAAACCCTGGTGAATAATCTGGTCCTCTCTTGCCACATTATTCCAGTGGCCCTGAGTATAATGTGCTACAGATCTGTTGCAAAGGCGATTGTTGTTTGCACCCCTACTCTTATGTTTTGCTGTTTTGGGCATGTGACTTTTTTCTTTGAACAGTGCCCTCACGGGAGATCCGTCTGGAACCTTTGCTATCCCTTGGGTGCTACCTCTGTAGATTTCACTGATTGGTATCAACTTACAGATTCAACCCAGTAACTCTAAGAACCAGAGTAATTATATAGATCAAATGACTATGGTTCACTTGGGATACCATTAACCACCAGGAGTGAATCTATAGAAATGAATTAAAGCACAAGTATAATAAAACAGTAAGCCCAGCACACAAACAGACACAACTCAGGAAAGAACAATTAAATAAACACCCAAAACAATAATATTACCCAATAAACACCTACTGTGATATTATTGACCACTGACATTTATATACACATTATAAGATATTGGTCAAAAAAGAATGTAATCAAAGGGAACAATTTTAATGCAACACAAGAAATGCTTATATAAAATACATAGAGTAATAAACTGCCATTGATTCAACAACAGAACAATAAAAATAACTGAATCTGATAGCTGGTCAGATTAGAGTGCAAAATCAAAGAAACATTAAGCAGTCCATATTACATGAGTACAGGTCAACATTTCAGCCGAAAGGTAAAATTGACCAGGGCCATTATCAGGACATAGTGTCGCAAATACAAAAGGTATCTGTACAAATAGTAACCTAAAAAAAAAAGAAAAGGGAAATGAGACAATTATAAAGATTGCTTTATATTTATATATCAAAAACACAAGTAAAGTGATAATAGTGGTGATAAAAAAAAGAACAAAAGAAAAAAGTGATAAAAAGGACGAAATGCAAAAGTTTACCATCTGCAAATGTGTAGGATCACTGAAGGAGTTAAAACCAAATTGAATAGATAGTATAGGCCTCAAAGTAGTCCTAGAAAGCATATGTTTTGTTGAAGTCTAAAGCCACAGGCAAAATCTAACCACTGCACACAAGCACAAGGAGACAAAAATGTTCACTTACAAATTGGAATTGATTTTTCAGGACCCTACAAGGACTGTAACATAATTTGCAGAAGAAAAGATGGAGCAAATTCAGTAGAGGCACATCTATATGATTACAAATATATTGCAATAAGATTGGTGTTAGACCTGTCATCCTTAAGGTGGTCTTCCCCCAACGTTTTGCCTGCTTCCCTCCACTTTTTACTGTATCTCTTTGTTGGCCTTAGGACTCTGAGCACTTTACCACAGCTGACCTGTGCTAAAGTGCATGGTGGCATTGGTGTACACCTGATTGCCATATTAGGTTTACCTGTTAGTCCCTTGTAGAGTGGTATAACAAATACCCAGGGAATTTACTTTAAACTGCTACTAGTGGGCCTGCAGCACTGGTTGTGCCACCCACACAAGCAGCCTTTCAAACCTCTCTCAGGCCTGCCATTGCAGAGCCTGTGTGTGCATTCTACTGTCACCTTGACTTGATATTTGAAACCACTTGCCAAGTCTTAAATATCCCTTTTATTACACATAGGTCACCCCTAGGTTACATTATGGGCAGGGTGCTGTGTAAGTAAAAGGCAGGACATGTGCTTTCAAGTTTTACATGTTCTGTTAGTGACAAACAACTAAATTTGTTTTTCACTGTTGTGACACCTACTCCTCTCATAGGCTAGCATTGGGAATTCCTTAAACCATTTTAAACTGTAATTCCTGATAAGAAAGGAGTAGTTGCTTCATGTTTCATATCTTTGGAAAGGTGGTGACAAATCCTCTTTCGTGGTAAAATGGATTTGATATTACAATTTTAGAAATGCCACTTTTAGAAAGTGGACATTTCTCTGCTCTTAACTTTGCTCTGTGTACCTGCAGCCTATCTCTAATACACATCTGGGCTGGGGTACAGCTATGCTTTGTGCATTCCCTCTAGACAGCCACAAACACAGGAAGGGCTGGGTGTGACAGAGGACTCATCTGCATTCATCTGCATTGTGACACCCCTTCCTGGGTAGGAAGGGGGAGAGGGGAACTCACACTTGCACATGAATAGGCTGTGTCAGACAGGACTGGGTTGAAAGGGATCCTTGTGCACTTCAGATTCAGATTACATGAATGCTTGGAAGGTTACATTGTATCATCTTTATTATTATCAATTTTTACTGTACAGCTCAAGAGTCATGCTGTTTGTTTTGTCATATGTTGACAATATTCTATGATTCCAGGTGTATTTTGTCGATTTGGATAACTGGCATTTTACGATGTCTTTCGCAACCATCTAAATACTTCGTTATGAAGCGTTTATTCTCATTTGGTTAATCCTTTTTTGTTTTTCTGCATAGCGCAAATGGCACGTTTATTTCTTCTGGTTTTTGTTTGCATATATGTTAATAATATAATCATGCGGGACAGCATATCCCATAATTCTCCACATGTTTTGTGTGAGCCATTTCAATTGGATATTCGGCCTCCTCCTCAATTCATGTTTGTTATTATTTAAATGCTTTGATGGTAATTGCACACTGTTTGGATTCTTCAGTTGGCATCCGTGATTAATACCGTCAGGCCATTAGTTCGAGCTTACTCCAAGTAAGGGCTGTTTTCCTATTAAAGTGGTCTAAAGACTTTATGTGCCTTACTGATATAGTGTTATGATTGACTCTTCAACAGAATACACAGGGCTCTGTATCCTCCGTTTCAGGCATTCTACGCCATACAGTGCTTTGTTTTGCCTCTGCTTAATTTAAAACTCAGGTTTGGTCACTTCCCTACAGGTTTTTTTTTTTAAGTAAGTTGCATTTATTAAATAGATTTAGAGCATGGTTATTACATCTGAATTTTATCTAATACAATACTCTTGTGAGCTTCCATAGGATTAAGTTCCTGATATACCATTACAGCAACTGATTCCATTGCCTGTCGAATCTATATTCTTCTGAATTTAGTGCCGTTCTTTGTCGGCCCAACGAAGTAAGTTCGAGTTGAGTAGTGCCTTGCTGACGCATCTTGAGTGCGCTTTAATAATACGCAAATATAATGCAATATATTTCTAATCATATAGTTTTATCTCTACTGTATTGGCTCCTGTCTTTTCTTCTGTAAATTATTTCACAGTCCTTGCGGGGCCCTGAAAAATCAATTCCAATTTGTAAGTTAACACTTTTGACTCTTTGGGCTTCTGTGCACCTGGTTAGGTTTTGCCTGTGGCTTTAAACTTCAACAAAACACATGCTTTCTTGGACTACTTTGTGGCCTATAATATCTATTCAATTTGTTTTTAACTCCTTCCGTAAGCCTACAGATTTGGTGACGGTAAACTTTTGGATTCCATCCTTTATAATACTTTTTTGTTTTGTTCTTTTTTTTTAATCACCACTGTTATTAGTTTACTTGCTTTTTTATATATAAATATGAAACAATCTTTATAATTGCCTCATTTCCCTTTTCTTTTGTTTAGGTTACTAATTGTACAGATACTTTTGTGTTTTGAAACACTATGTCCTGATGATGGCCCTGGTCAATTTTACCTTTGGGCTGAAACCTCGACCTGTACTCATGTCATATGGACTGCTGAATGTTTCTTTGATTTTGTAATCTAATCTGACTTGCTATCAGATTCAACTATTTTTATTGTGCTGTTGTTGAATAAATGGCAGCTTATTATATTGTATATTTTATATCAGCTTTTCTTATGTTGCTTTAAAATTATTCCCTTTGAGTAAATTCTTTTTTGACCAATATCTTATCATGTGTTTGTAAATATCAGTGGTCAATAGTATTACTGTAGGGATTTATTGAGTAATGTTATTGTTTTGAGTGTTTATTTAATTGTTCTTTCCTGGATTGTGTGTCTGTGTGCTAGGCTTACAGTTGTATAATACTTGTTCTTTAATTGATTTATATACCATCACTCCTGGTGATTAATGCTATTCCTAGTGAACCATATTCATTTGATCTATATCTGTAGATTTCACTGTCTTGAGTCTGGTTATTTGTAGTTTAGGAGAGTTTCCCCACCACCATCCCCGGGTGCTTTGGCTTAACCGCCTCAGACTTCCTGGGGTTTCTAGAAGCATTCCCAGCCAAAGTAGCCCTGGACCCCATTGGGGTTCCTTGTCACCATGGATCTTTTCACCTCCCTCAGGTACTTGTCACCCCCATGCGGTCCATTTAAGTTATTTAGTAGTGGCGGGCAACCTCCCCCGGTGCCCAGTGCCAAACACACTCTTGCTGTGAAAGTAAAAAAGATTAGCATCTTTACTCTTGGACATAAATAGTTTTTCCAGCAACACCAGTACCACATTTTAACCTAACTTCTTTTCCAATATTCCCTTTTAAAGTTAAATGTCCAATTGTTGAATCTGCGGATTTAGAATATGTATTCTTATGAGTTTTGATCACGGCAAGACAGTGTAGTGAAAGACTAGCGCAAAAATTGTAGATCTAGTTTTGACACTAGCCTTTAGCTGCAACTACTTGCCCAAGCTCCAGTTTTTCTCTTATAGCTTTTATCATTCCGCTGTTCAGAAAGCTAGTAGACTCTTTAAAATCACATTTTTTAGAACCCAATAATCAATTTTACTTAAAAGGCTATAATTTCACCTCCATATAAACCACTGGAATATTTTTGCCGGCAATTGATTTTAACACTGGGCCTCTAGATTATCCCGCACGACATTGATTAAGTCTTACCACGGCTGTCAAGGCAACAAAGACTTATTTTATTCTTTGAGGGTGCAAGGTCCAGGACAGTGATTTTGTAAAAGGCCTGCGTAAATAGTGGTAATTATCAACGACTTACAGTATTCTATTGTCCAGCGAACATTGAAAAGTCAATTTTTACTCACCACTTATATTGATTTTATCTATATTTATAATTATCAATATTATAACATCACTAGCCAGACAATGGTTTAACCGTGGCACAATTTTTTTTTTTTTTTTTAAATAGAATAGACGCTGTTTTACATGTTTGCTTACATTTGTTTTCAGGAGGTGAGGCTGTGTATCCTGCGGACAGTTTCCCTTTAGCAATCCCACGGCTCCACACAGAGACCTTGAGAAAGAGACAAAGGCATTTGTTTATTTAGGAGTCCACTTTCTTTCAACAGTAGATCACTCAATCAAGGCCATTTATTCTGCTTTTCATTTGTTAAACAACTACAGCAGTTTTAGTACAATTCTGTAAAAGTACAGTTAAAGATAAACTCGGTCGAGCCCTTGGTTCTAAAAATATTTAAGAAAACATTAATATCTGACCTTAGGTTTAATCTCCAAGTGTAGGAATTGATCCTTATAAGCACAAATGTAATTACATATAATACTGCATCAATTTCGAGGGTATCCCCACGTCAAGGAACTTTATTTCAAAAATAGCTTCTGACCACACCTAGGGTCCGATTATGATGGTGGTCAGAAGAGCGTCCGACCGCCATCCTGTCGGGAACAGGAACGGCTGACAGGAAGTCGGCAGTCCCGCTAGACAGATTACGATCCAACCACCATGGAGGCAGTAGGAAACATGCCTAGTAGCATTGAGGCTTGTGCTGCAGCCTGAAAAAGGGCTGCAGCATAAGCCTCAATGCAACGACGCATGTTTGTAAACATCCCTGCACTATGTGGCAGGCACCTTGCGGTGCCACATGGTGCAGGGTTGTTTAGGGGGGAACCAGGGCCCATGGCAGAGGGCCAGGTGGGAAGGGGGGCATGCTAGGGACACCCAAAGTCACTTTCCACCAGCCTTTTCATGGAGGGTTAACCGCCATGAAACGGCCATTGGAAAGGGACATTGTAATCCCTACGGCGGTGCCTGAGCAAGCACCGCCACCACTGTAGTGTTGCAGACCCCCGTCGGATGCGTGGCGGATGGTCTCTCCGCCCGCCCACCATCCGCCCGCCATCCTAATGCGGTGGGCGGTCCTGCATGGGCCAATGGCAGTGGGACTGTGACGAAATGAATACATTTTGCTACCTTGCTTGTGTTTTGTTCTTATGTTAAGTTAGCATTCACGGCACCATTTTATGTTTAGTCGCAATTTTGAATCATGTTGTCAGCTGCGTATTCTCTGCTCAAGAAGCAGGCTGTGGAAAATCCCATTTACCCAAGGTTAGGCCTTGCTCTGCTAATGAATACACTGTTCTTATTAATGCATTCTTTTCCCATGGATAGAGGCTTTCTCTCACTAGCCTAGCGGTAGACACGAACAGAACCACCTTGGCATAAAGATAATGTGTGCCCGGCCTCAGAGTCGAAACTCATCTTACTGTGCCTCTTTGTTTTAGCTGCACCTGCTAGTAGAATTCCATTATGGACGGGACTTTCGTGGTTCAGAAATTTACATAATGTATCTCTATGTTTGCTGAAGCCAGTTCCTCTGCAGCAATCCTAGGAGGCTGGTCAGACTGGACTCCACTCGAGTGTACCTGAATAAAATATACTTGGTTTGTAGTCTCTACTGTCTGACCGACTCTTCATTTGTATGGAAGGCTGAGAGGTGGTCGCGAGTGACCCGGGTAGCCCTTGTCGGGTCACTTCCTTCAGTTGGCACCCGAACAGGGACCCCATCGGGTGACCCATCCTCGCCTGCGGACGGGTGTGGAGGTCGGGGCCATCGCCGGGTCGGACGGGCGGACCAGGGATCCCTGCATGAGAGAGTCCTGAACTCGCAGCTGCCCCGTCTGTCTGACTGGTCGGTGCCTCGCCCAGCGGTCATCCCGACTGGGGTCCTGAATGGCAAAACCCTTGGATCTTACCGTTTGGTCCGAAGAGTCGGCAGTGGAGAATAAATACGTTTGGCCTGTGTGCACCATGCAAGTTTGTTTTGGTTCCTTGTGGATATGGTACCATTTTGGTTTGTTTTTGGTACGGTCTGAGGACCGATTTTGGTTTGTTTTTGGAACGGTCTGAGGACCGACTTTGGTTTGCATTTGGTACGGCCTGGGGACCGATTTGGATACAAAGTGTTTGTGAGCACTTTGCCAGGCAAAATAACGAATTTTGCTTACTTTTGAAAATGCCTGTGTTCAGTCGTTTTTTGGTTTCTTGTTGTTGTTCTGCTGATGCTCAATTGAAAGAAAGTCAGCCAGCGCCTCCGGAAGGCACTCCTAATTTTGATATGTATCTGAAGCATGGCCTTGGCCCTATTATGTTTAGTACATTTTGGCACAAATATACGAGGGACAATGCCGAGTAGTAGCCGTTGACGGGCACTTTTGATGAACAGAAAATTGCCTTTATACAGGAGTAGCTGTTTGCAAGAAGAAGTAGGCAGTCTATGTTTGATTCCCTCAGAACATGGCAAAAGGAGGTTAAGCAGAGACGAATGAAAGCAGACAAAGAGGCCCAGAAAGGGAGAATGCAGACATTGACTCAGAAGGCTGTAGCACATGATAGAGAGAAACAAGAGATAGGCAATGAACGTGAAGATAGGAGATTCCAATTTCAGATTGACAAATCTTATGTAGCCCAAGAAGAAAGTGATACGTTCGTGGAACAATTGTTGGATACTCGACCCCCACCCCCTTATGCCCCGCAGAGGATATATCCCGTTCTTCCCTCCCAGGCCCAGCTGCCTGGTTCTTCTGTCTCCGCTGCTTCTGCCTCTGCTATTGCTGATCAGACTGCCTTGGCCACGGCACCTCCTGTCCTTTCTTTCCCTTCGCTGTCTGTGGCAACTGTGACTGTTAGTACTCCTGCAATGCCGATTGCTTCGGTTTCTCTCTCTCCAGCTCTTACCCCCACGACTCAGCCAACAATGACGTTAGTGCCCACTCCCTCTATTGTCACCCCCACTGTGTTCCTCCATTCCCCGACATCACTGAGTAGTGGGACACAAGTACGTGGCCCTGAGGATAGAGATTTGACGAAATTTAAGGAAAGTATGGGGCGGACGTTGGTCCGATCTGATGTGGGAGATGCAGAGAGACATGTGGTGGCTAATCAGGCTGCGCAGTGGGCTCGTAACCCCATTTATGGTGTGGAAGATGTGTGGAGTGTCATGAAAGATTATGAGCCTTTTGTACAACAACATGCCCTTAAGCATATGTCGGCTACTTTGATCAGTCTTTGGGAGCAGCGTTTCAAGGATGCAGCGCCACAGATTATATACGATATTAGTAATCATGTGTATGTTACTGATATGGAACCTGCCCATGTCTTTGGTAATGTTGTGACGTTGGTTGCTTATCGGGAGAGACTGCTCGAGAAGAGCTCCATCCCGGTAACTCAGTTTCTGATGCGGGAGGTTCATCCCATCTACCATCCAGAGATACCGGAGCTAAGGGATCAACATGATCATGTTACTTGGTCAAGGGTAGAGGCACGTTTCCAAGAACAAGGGGTTTATACAACATGGAAAAGGAGTGAAGTCTTGTCCCTTAAGACTCAGTTACCTGATCCTAGGAAACATCCCACCGCTTATTATAAGGAGCTGACTGAAGCTGCCTCTTCGACAGTGATGACGCTCGCTGATATTGAAATGTTCTTTGGTTTACTAGTTCCGGTTGATATTTGGAGACAAGTACACACACAGGATCATGTTTCAGAATTGGGTGGTACATGGGACCAAATTAAAGCATGGGATCAGGAACGAAAGCCAGGTGATAAGCCTAGGACGGAGATACTTGCTTTGCCAGGCCGCATTATCATGTATATGCATTCTATTATCCCTCCGAGGAAGGTTGATTGGGACAAGCTATCAGCTTGCCACCAGAAGAAGGATGAGAGTGTGTCAGATTTCTTTACTCGGTTTGAAGGTGTGTTCTTAGACTATAGTGGATAGGATTTGCCGATTGAAGGTGGTGTGTGGCTGTTTGTTAATAGATTTGTTTCCAATTTGCTTCCTGAGATTTCGACCCTATTGCAGGCTTCTGAGAGCACTTGGTCCACCTCTTCCCCTTCCGTTATCTTGAATATGGCACAGCATTATGAGCACAGGGAAAATGAGGAGAAGGAGAAGACGGAAAGGAAGCACAAAGATTTGAAGACGATGGTGTTGTTACAGCAGGCTTCCAGAGGGAACGGTAGAGGATGAGGTGGTATGGCTCGACAGCTTCCACGCACTAGCAAGCCCGGTAATACAGCGCCTTTGGGGGCAAATCAGTGTGCATATTGTAAAGAGGAGGGGCACTGGCATAGCGAGTGTCCGGTGCTTTTGCAGAAGGTAGCGACTCCTACAGGACGTGGGTCTCTTGGACGGGGTCGTGGTGATGGTGGCCAGGACAGGGCTCAGAATGCTGTGGCATCTCAGGGTCATACTGATCAAAACTACTTTGACGACCCTCGGGGCAAACAGTATTATCATGATGACTATGATACGGATGAGGTGACCAGGTTGTCTTACAGCTAGGACAGCCGGGGACAGGGCGAGGGAACAGTTTTGATACCTGTAGACCAACGAGGCCTGTACGTTAGTGCGGATGTCCATGGTTCGACTAAGGAGTTCTTGGTGGATACAGGTGCAACAAACAGCTGTATTTCTCGTTCCTTGGTCCCTGGGGCGGATCTGTCTGGCCATAAAAATGTTTCGGTAGGGTTTTCTGGTGTACCGGTTGTAAGCCCCATTTAAAAACCTCCTGCGTTGACTATTGGTCCTTTCACTGTGGATTCGCAATTCTTGTTGACGTCCAATTGTGGAGAGAATTTGATGGGTTTGGACTTGTTGAAGAAATTGCATGCTACGATTTACTTCTCCCCGGCCGGCGTCTATATGACGATGGGTCCTGATGTGGGGTGCGCTAAGCTGTGTCTGTCCAAAGATGCGCCCCTCCCTGCTGAATTTAAAGATGTGCCACCCACACTGTGGGCAACGGGCGACACAGATGTGGGTTTGTTGCAGATATCGCCTGTTTCGATACGTGTCAAGGAAGGTGCTATCTTACCCCGTATTCCTCAGTATAAGATACCGCAGGCAAGTGAGCAAGCTTTGATAAAGAGTGTGCAGGATTTGATTGAGAAAGGAGTGGTTGAGGAGACGACTGCTAATATTTGTAATAGCTCTATTCTTCCCATTCTTAAAAGGACACCTTCGGGTCCCTCTGAGTATCACGAAGATGTTTATCGCTTTGTGATTGATTTGCGTGAAGTTAACAAAATAGTGATTCCTCAGTTCCCAGTGGTGCCTGACATTACGACTCTTTTGACGATGATTCCTACTCCTGCTAAATTCTTCTCTGTCATTGACTTGAAAAATGCATTCTTCAGTATTCCCATCCATCCTGATAGCAGGTATCTGTTCGGGTTCACCCTCGCCGGTAGAAGTTTTAGATTCTGTCGCACTCCTCAAGGCTATGCAGAAAGTCTGAGCATCTATAGTCAGGCATTGAAAGGTCAGTTGGATTCCTTATCCCTCCCTACAGGTAATGTATTGCTTCAATATGTCGATGACTTACTCATCGCTTCAGACACAGAACAAGGTTGCAGAGACAGTACAGTTAAATTGCTGCTACATTACTCTCAACACGGCCATAAATTATCTCTTTCCAAATTTCAGTATTGTCGACAGGAGGTCACCTACTTAGGTCACCTACTGTCGAAGGAGGGTATGAGATTGACCCCTGAGCGCAACAGTACCATTGTTAAAATGCCTGTTCCGCAAACTCGGAAAGATGTGCGTGCTTTCATGAGTATCACTTCCTATTGCAGACAGTGGATACCTGGCTACTCACTGCTTGTTAAGCCCCTGCTTGCACTAACACTAAAAGATGTGCATGAACCCCTGCCTTGGACGCCAGAGTGTCAGCAGTCTTTTGAGCAATTAAAAACTGCGCTTTGCTCGGCTCCAGTGCTTGGTACCCCTAATTATGCTAAATGCTTTGTGTTGTATGTCCATGAGCTGGGGGGTTGTGTGCTTTCTGTTTTAACACAACAATTTGGGGACAAGCAACAACAGTGTGCTTATTTCTCTGTTGTGCTTGACCCTGTCGCGCGAGCCCTCCCGAGCTGTCCAAGAGCAGTCGTGGCTGTGGCTGTCTCAATAAGACAATCGGCGGGACTCGTTCTCGATACTGCCCTCACAGTTATGGTACCGCATGCTGTGGATACACTTTTGAATAAGACAAGGACACAGTACCTCACCAGTGCACGTCTGACAGGTTACGAGCTAACGCGCTTTCAAAAGCACATTACGATTAAACGCTGTGCTACTCTGAATCCAGCCACGTTACTACCCCTCCCTTCTGAGAATGAGGACATTGACATACATGATTGTATCTTCCGGACGGAAGAAGAGACGAAAGGACGGGTTGACTTGACTGATGTTCCCTTATCTGACCCCCAAGGAGAACTATATGTCGATGGCTCTTGTTTTAAATTACCAGACGGCACCACAACAGCTGCGTATGCGATTACTACGCTGCGCACGTTAGTTGAGACATCACGAGTTCCCTATCAGTCCGCCCTGGCAGCTGAGTTAGTTGCCCTTATTCGAGCCTGTGAATTGAGTGAGGGACTGGTTGTTAATAATTATACTGACAGCCAGTACGCATTCGGAGTCGCTCATAATTTCGGGGGGCTCTGGGCAGAGAGAGGGTTCCTTATTTCCCACGGGACAAGAATACAGCATGGTCCTCTCATATATAGGCTTTTGTCTGCTTTGGCCCTCCCTACGAAACTGGCGATAGTGAAGTGCAGCGCCCATAAGAGAGTTACTGACGATGTGGGTAAGGGGAACGCTTTTGCAGATCAGACTGCTAAGGAAACAGCCCGAACAAAGATGAAAAGAATGTTTGTAGCAGGTCCCGCTAGGTGGGTTCCCGAGGTCACAATGTTCGAGGATACACTGGAAAATGTGAAGGAGATACAGAGTGAGGCCACGATAGAGGAGTTAGCAGTGTGGCAAGAAAGTACAGCAAACTTGAATGATGAGAGATGTTGGATTGACAAGTCAGGGAAGCAGAGATGGATGTTGCCAGATGCCTATATTCTTTCTGTAGTTACTATGGCCCATGGCCCAGCTCACATCAGTGCTAAGGGTATTTGCAAACTATTACACCCCGTATTGTAAAATGATAATATTCCAAAGACGGCTGCACACCTAGTAAAGTCTTGTATGGTGTGCATCATGCACAATCCTGGCAAAGGCACACCTACGCCATCCGGCAATTTTGCACCTCCCATCTTTCCTTTCGAGGTCCTTCAGATCGATTATATTTTAATGGACAGGGTCAACAATTTGAAGTATGTGCTAGTGGTTGTTTGTGCATTCAGTAAATGGGTTGAGGCTTACCCTACTAAAGAGAACACGGCCATTGCGACTCCAAAGCACTCCTGAAGGAGTTCTTTCCTCGCTTTGGCTTGTCCCGCTTGATCTGGAGTGATAACGGAAGCCCAAGGTTATCCAGTTAGTTTGTGAGGAACTGCACATCAGGCAGAAGTTTCATGCTGCGAATCACCCCCAGTCAGCAGGTTTGGTTGAGAACTACAATGGTACTCTCAAACTGAAATTGGCAAAGATTCAGGAGACCACAGGGTTGCAGTGGCCAGATGCTTTACCCCTAGCTCTTTTGTCCACAAGAACTACAGCACATTCTAGGACAGGATTGTCACCTTACGAGGTCGTGTTCGGACGCCCGGCGAATGTCTAGTGCGTCCGCGTAGATTTTCAGAGATTGAGTACCCTTTATTGATAGATTATCTGTACCAGTTAACTGAAAATTTGTGCTCCATTCACCGACAGATACGTGAAAGCCTTCTGCCAATACCAGAGGGGCCCGGTCACAACATCCAGCTGGGGGACTGGGTGTTGCTCCGAAAGTTTCAGCGGAAAAAGAGCTTGGAGCCCCGTTGGAAGGGGCCCGAGCTGGTCCTCCTCGCTACCAGGACAGCTGTGAAGGTCGCAGGCCGAAAGAATTGGATACATTGCAGTCACTGCCGCAGAGTACCCTTGCCCTTACCCTATGACGAGTGGGTGAGGGATGGTATAGGGGACACTGAGGAGGAGAAGATACCTCAGTTCGTCCCCTTCAGTGACGCGCGGCTAATATGGAACCAAACGGATGCAGAGAACAATGATGTACTAAATGCAGCAGTCCCACCCGAAATCAGAGCCATTAAAGAGCCCCTTTTCGCTGACCCCTCTGTGTCTGGAGTCACCAGGTACAATTTGCGCCCTCGGTTGAAGAACGGTGCACCAAAGGAGAAGTCAGATTAGTTAGGGATGGACTTTCCAAACCAGGGTGTACTTTGTCATAGTACCAACGGTGTTAGTTTAGGGTGAGGCGAGCTTGGTGCATTGTTCTGACATTGGACAGGATAGGTCGAACGTGCTCCCTTGGATGGGGGTACATTATCCTGTGTGACGTGGGATTAGGACTGGACAGCTTCACCGCCGGTGCTCAAGAGCGCAAACGTTGATGAACAATAGGAGTCTACCAGTGAGGCTTTGACGGACACTGGGAACACTTGCCCTTGCCATCAGTTTAATTGCATTCCCTTTTCCTTGTTTCGCAATGTATCCGTTTGGTCGGCCTATTAATGAGGAGGAACAGCCATTTGCACCAATGCGTCCAGCACGGGGTTGGTCTACAAAGAGTAAAATAGTCTTTGCATTAATAGTTGTGATTGCCCTGGTAGCAATACTTGGAAAATCCTGGTTTCTGGAGGAAAAGTATCCTGTGCATTCTCTGGTTGGTACAACGCCCATTCCCCCTCAACACATTTTTGTTACTTTGGCCCCTCAGAAAGGAGAGCACCGAAAGACTTACACAGATAATGTCTTTATACAAATGTTGCATCAAGCTCATGATGTGTCCAATACAACAAATTGTTGGGGTTGTGGATTGCTCCCCTCAGTTACTCATAAAGGTGATAATTTGTTGTCCATGCCTTTGTCATACCTTGGTAGTTGTGAGGGCTGGCTTGAATTGTTTGTCATGGTACACTATCATTTCCACTACTCCACTCAGGTTATGCCACCTGCTGATTCCCGCACAGTGATTGATTCTATACGCTTTCATCATGGGTTTACTACTATAGGTAAGGCAGGACTAAATATCTCTGGTACTGTGTCCCCTAATTCCTGTATGAGCAAATATGATAAGGGGAGGAACATCACTTGGCTTTGAATGGAAATGGCCGATTTCCAGAAGTTTAACACATCTGAGTATTTCCAATCTTTTCAAGATCGTAATGTCACTAAGGACAAACCAATACCGGTGTCTGTGGTCAGTTCAGCAGCAACTTTCTGTGTCCAGGGGAGGGGGGAGATAGAGGTGGGGTAAAGCGAATGCAATTTCACATACCCACTCAGCCCGATTAATAGTCCTCCTCTGATCTTACCCCCTAATGTCTATTTTGTCTGTGGGTCCCAAGCTTACGTCTGGCTTCTAGGGGATGGTCAGGCATATGTTACCTCTCCTTTCTTCTTCCCCCAGTGTATGTTGCTCCGCCCTTGTCCCATAGAGATCATCGACTGCAGCGTAGGAGTGTGTACTTGCCCCAAATCAGAAGGGTCGTTGACGCAAAGGATATAGATCGGACAGATACAACACTACAACAGTTCGAGGATGCCATGAAGGGTATCATACCCTTTTGGGGCCCCATGTCCAATAGCCTTACAATTCGTCGGTTAACAAGAGTTATTGAAGGGGTTATTAATACAACAGCTGATATACTGACAAACATCACTGCAGAACTTCAGGCTACAAGGTTAGTCACCTTACAAAACAGGATGGTGTTGGACGTCATACTTTCAAATAGGGGTGGAGCTTGCCGCGTCACTGGCAGTAGCTGTTGTGTGCACATACCTGACCATGACCCCAATGTGTATGCTGCCATACAGAAATTGCATAGAATCTCATCTGACATACACCAAGAAAATGGTACGTGGACCTTATCTGGGTGGTTCTGGAGTATGTTCACATCCTGGGGTTGGAAAATTCTTATTTTTCTAGCTGTGATTGCTGGTATTTTCTTCACATGTTGCCTTTGCATACACTGTCTCCCAACCTGCTGCACTTATTGTATACATGCTCTCACCCCTAAACAGAAGAAGTCAGTTTATGACACTAGTACTGCGATCATATTGCAGAAGGACATCAACGACATGATGCAGATTGACGAGGGCATTTTTGGTTCCACAACGTCCCTTGCCACTTCTATTCCTGATACTGAGTATATGTCTCGTTCTGAGTGTTGATGCCTTTTGTTCTTAAGAGTATTCCATCTTTTCCACCCATAATCTAAAATGAGTTTAGCGAATGCTAAAAGGAGGGTCTGATGAAATGAATACGTTTTGCTACCTTGCTTGTGTTTTGTTCTTATGTTAAGTTAGCATTTGCGGCACCATTTTATGTTTAGTCGCCATTTTGAATCAAGTCGTCAGCTGCGTATTCTCTCCTCAAGAAGCAGGCTGTGGAAAATCCCATTTATCCAAGTTAAGGCCTTGCTCTGCTAATGAATACACTGTTCTTATTAATGCATTCCTTTCCCATAGATAGAGGCTTTCTCCCACTAGCCTAGCGGTAGACACGAACAGAACGACCTTGGCATAAATATAATGTGTGCCCGGCCTCAGAGTCGAAACTCATCTTACTGTGCCTCTTTAATTTAGCTGCACCTGCTAGTAGAATTCCATTATGGGCGGGACTTTCATGGTTCAGAAATGTACATAATGTATCTCTATGTTTGCTGAAGCCAGTCCCTCTGCAGCAATCCTAGGAGGCTGGTCAGACTGGACTCCACTCGAGTGTACCTGAATAAAATATACTTGGTTTGTATTCTCTGCTGTCTGATCGACTCTTCATTTGTATGGAAGACTGAGAGGTGGTCGCGAGAGACCCGGGTGGCCCTAGTCGGGTCACTTCCTTCAACTGCCCCTGATGGTGGCGGTCCTACCGCCATCGTAATCGGGCCAATAGTTATGTCTGGCTACATAGTTACCTCTTCTCTCAAAAAACATAGACGACGATCTGCAAGCACTTATATGTCAAATCACTATAAGTACAAATTAGGTCGTGTTAATACCTGCACAGCTGCCTGTATGGATAAGTGGGACCTATGCCTATCAGACCCCATTCATTGATCTTGTGACCCTACTTGGGGCATTTACGATTTATTTTTACTGTGCATTAAAGTCTTATTGCCAAAGCTAGCCACCTTTGTTTTTTTACACATAAATATTTTATGCACAGGTGATGTGTCAGTGTTTCATGCACTTGACTTGGAGGAGTAAAGAGAGACAATGGAAGTCTAGTGCTCGTTATGGCCATTAGAAGGTACATTTGTCAAAACGTGTAGGCCCTGAGATCTACCAGTGGGGCTATGACATTTTATCCTATCAATGAAATAAAGGCTTCTTGCACAGGTAAGCAGTATACCGCTGCCTCTTTACTATCGAAGGCTGTTGAAGGGAAGAATTGTAGTATAGATATATATATTGATGCTACATATGACATCACTCATAACATGTTAATTGACTTCTTTGATGACAGCACTGGTGACATCTAAAATAACAATTGATGACATTACTGATGATCTCACTGTTGACATCGATGATAGTGCTGTTGACATGAAATTGCGTACGGTAAAACATATTGAAAAAAAACAGTTAAAAGGGGCCCTACATTCGAATGGAGTAGGAGTTCACTGTCTGTGGAGGAGCGGATGCAGGGCCAGACCTACAGTAATACCCTGCAGCCAACCCCTGCAGGGACTTGCTGAAGGCTGCATGTAGTGCGGGTTGGCTGCCCTCAAAGGGTTGTGTGTAAGACCTAGAGCTGTCACAGCAGTGCTAGGCTGGCAGCCAATCAGCATTGGGGGTGGCCACTCACAAACCTTTCAATGCAGGTCCTGGCTAAGGGTCAGGCCCTGTGGAAAACCACCAGTGCACGCAGCCCAAGGTCAAGCCCAGTGTGGGTTGCCCATGCTTGGATGGTTAGGTGCATTGCCTGGCCCTACGTGAGACCCAATTACAACAATAATTGGATCAGTCAATAAAAAATGTAATAGCTTCTTAAACTGACAGTTCCATGCCAAATTACTTCTTCATTGTGCATGGACAGTCATTAAAACTTCCTGTGCAATACTCACAAGTGGCCACTAGAGATTGATCCCTCCGATCAAACAATACGACTCCCAGATTCTGGCTGCCTCTAGCCTTCAGTCAGGCCTGAGGGGGCTGGATAAGAGTCAGTTGTCTTTGGCAGGCAAGCACAGTTCACAGCCTCTAAACTTCACCGAGTTCCTGAAGGGATGGCTCTGGCTTGGGTCCCCTCAGCACACAGCGTCTCTCTGGTCTTTCCAAGTCTGCCTAAGTCAATAGGTGGCACACCCTACCCTTGTTATCTGCTCCCAGCCCACTCCAATGTATTGACTCCAAAGTCCTTGCCTTCCTTTGGGGAGTACCCTTTCCAGATAGCAGCTCAGAGTGAGTGTAAGTTAGCTCTTCCACTCACTTTCAAGTTTCAAAAACGAACCTTCACCAAGTCATGTGCCAGACCAATTACAGTGGGCTAACTGGTCTACTCCACAAAACGTGGGTGCTCTTTGTTGGTCATCTGGTTGGGCCAACCAGGGGACCAGTGTTGGCATTGAAACTTTTGTAGAATAAAACACACAATTTTTGGTAAGTGGTGGCCACACTCCCACCCACATTATAAACAGATTCGATCCCCTCCCAAGTCCTGCACCACGCAGACCTGCATTAGTCTGCCTGCCTGTCTCCTCAGACTTCCAGCTATGTCCTAATCTGGTCTCAGTAGCTACCCAGCCCGACTCAACTTTAAGCCCCCCCCCCTTGAAAAAGTATGTACTTCAGAGCCTCTCGACCAAACGACAGACCTCAGCAGCACGCATGTCTCCAGTCCATTTTAATCCAATGCTTAGCACTGAAACACCAACAGATGAAGTACCTAGCAGAGGAATACCCTATTGTAATTTCCCACACCTAAAATGTCCTTTCCAACAAAGACCTCGCTATATGAGGGGTTAGTTCAAGAGTTTTAAGTTTACACTACTAACATTCAAAACTGGACTGCTCTTGTTTAGCCCATTTACATTGGCTCCCTTCCATTGAATACCAAGGCTGGTCACACCTAAACAAGTTTGGTAACCACTGATCTTAGGCTTCAATGGCGGACAGTCTGACCATGCATCTTTTTCCCTCTCCTATCACATCTCTCCCTGAAGGTCATGTTTCTCCTATCTCCACCAAGCCACCGAGGGAGGTAGCTATCCTCTCCCTTCAGTTCCTCCTCTGCAGAACCCTCTGAGGTCATGCAAAGGGACACCAGCCTATTTGGAGTTTTCTCCAGCAAATACCAGGCAGGTTGTGCGCCTGCGGATGAGAAACTAAATAAAGGAATAAAGGCAACACATGTACTCAAAACCAATCTGTAGTATCTCAATGTGCAGAGTCAAAATACCAGCAATGTCTGGTAGAGAAAATGGTAGTTACCAGGCGAAAAAGTGTAGTTTCTATAATGCGTTTTCAAATTTTAGCTCTTATATACAATTTTGCTCAACGCATACTTGCCATTAAAGTAGAACTTCACTCAGAAAGTGTGCTTTTACTGGTTTTATGTAAATCCATTCAGTAGTTTTTTTTTAGTATTAGTGTTTGAAAAAGGTGCTGAATCGGCTTGAAAGAGTGAACACTTCTGTAGATCTTGTCAGCTGGAAAGCCATTTGTTAATTTGCTTGACTTTTACACCCTTTGACAAATGTGTTGAGAGTACTCTTGATATTTCAAAGTGTGCAGATCCATCACTGTGAGATAAATCTGCACAAAATGTGGCCGAAGCTTTGTAGGGTAAGTTTTCTATTGCTATGTCAGGCTCTGTGTCAATCCATCAAGGTGGGGCAGAGTTATGGTCTATGTATTAACAGGAGGATGGATCTGTCACTGTTCAGTGTATTAACAATGGGAGGAATCTGCCACTAGTGAGTGTTTGTTTATTCAAGCGAATGTGGACCTGCCACCGGCCACTGAAGTGTTTGTCACTGGTCAGCGTTGTGAGTGTCATAGAATGTGCGTTTGGACATATGTGAATCTGTCCCTGTCCATTGTTTGTGGGTGGGACACAATCACTATATTTAAAGGTGTGTGGTTCTGTTGCTATGCATTGTTTGCCTCTGGTCACTGTATTCAGAGGTCTACACATATGACCCTATCCAGTGCTTGCCTATTTGGTCACTGTATCCAAATGTGTTTCGATTTGCCCCTGTCTAGTGTTTGCATGTTTGGATACTGGTGTCCCGCTCTAACCCTCCTTTGCATCACACGCCATTCATCGAGCGCACAGGAAGACAGCACCGAGCAGGTCAGAAACAAACGTGTCCGTAATTCTTATGTAAACGCTTTTATTATTTTTAAAGGTTTTTAAGTTTCAGCAAAGTGCATGTGCAAAAATTGGGATACAGACCAACGCGTTTCGGCCTGGGGCCTTCGTCGGGGTCATGTTTGCATGTTTGTTCACTTTATTCAGAAGTGTTTGAATCTGCCCCTGTCCAGTGATTGTCATTTTGATCTTTATAAACAGAGGTCTGTAGACCTGTCTCTGCCCAGTGTTTGCTTCTTTGCTCATCATATTCAGAGATGGGTGGCTCTGCCCCTGTGCAGTGTTTGCTTCTGTGGTCACTGGATTCAGAGTTAGGTCAGTCTGTCCCTGTTCAGTGTTTGTCTCTTTGGTCACCGTATTCAGACATGTGTGTATATCTCCCCGTCCAGTGTATGCTTGTTATGTCACTGTATTCACAGCTGTTTGGGTCTGTCCCTATCGAGTGATTATTTTTGGTCACTGTACATACCATGCGTGGATCAGCCCACGGTCAATGTTTTCTTCTTTGGTCACTATATTCAGAGATGTGTATACTTCTGTCCCTGTCAAGCGATTGCCTCTTTGCTGAGGGTATTCAGGGTTGGGTGAATAATTAATAATAATGAGATTTACATAGCCCGTAGTTACTTCAAACAAAGTGTCCCAACGCTGAAACGTCTAGCTCCAATGGTCCAGAGACACATACAGCCTAAAAGAGTAGATATTACAGCCTACCTAAATAACCAGGTTTTAAAGTTTTTACGGAACCCTGATTCTGTCCTTGCCGGTCTTAAATGATGGGGAAGGGAGTTCCGCAGCTTGGGTTCTAAAAAGTTAAAAGAACTACCCCCCAACCAAACTTTCTTTATGGCAGAGAAATAGGACAGCCAAGCCCTTGAAGACCTAAGGTGCCTCGAGGGGAAGTAAGGCTTGATGAGGGTATGCAGGTAATGGGCAGCTGTATTCATAAATGTCCTGTAACAATAGCACAGGGCTTTTAAGGAGAGATGCTTCTTCAGAGGCAGCCAATACAGCCTACAAAGTGCAGAGGCCATGGAGGCCCATCTCTGGAGGTTCAACAACAGCCGAGCTGCAGAGTTCTGCACACGCTAAAGTCTCATCAAGCGAGATTGAGAAACTCCCAGATATAAAATGGTGCAGTAATCCAGCATGGAGATAACCTGGAGAATCTCTTCTTGTCATATTTGCTTCTTTGGTCACTGTATTAAGAGCTGTGGATCTGTTCCTATACAGAGTTTTCCTCTTTGGTCGCTGTTTTCAGAGACGTTTGTAATACCTCTCGCTGTCCATTGTTTGGCTCTTTGTTGAATATATTCGGGGTTGGGTGTGGATCTGTCCTTGTCACATGTCTGCTTCTTTGGTCACTGTATTCAATGGTCTGTAGATCTATGTCCAGTGTTTGCCTCTTTGGTCACTATGTTCAGAGGTCTGTGGATCGATTGCTGTCCAATGTTTGCTTCTTCGATCACTGCATTCAAGAGAGTACAGATCTCTCCACACCCACGGTTTATGGCTCGGTCACCGGTCACTACATTCCAAAGTGAGTCATTTCACTCACAGATGCTGTAAGACTGCTACTTACAGTGTTAGTGAGCCCTTCCTCTAAGCCACCCTTCACAGATGAGAAGTTCTGTAATTGATAAATGTAGTGACAAGTGTGAGGCTGACGTGTTGGAAAGACGTCCAAAAGTGTGATGGCGACATCGATATTAAGTAGCACCAATATCTGACTTCGCCATCAGCCTGGAAGTCCTTTCTTTCCCTCAGAGGAGAAGCCGAGCCATTGTCATGAGGTGGAGCAGGCTGACTCTAAACGTCTTCCTACTATTTGTAAAATGCCTCCTGAGAAAATTCTCTGCAGCATTCAAAAGCTTTCTGTATCTAAATTGTGCCTATTTAACTGGAAATATCGCACAGTGGAATGCGAAACGGGGCCACGAGAGGGTTGCCTCGGCATTACTCGCTCTGCTCAGCCCTCATTTCACCAGAGTCTCGCTCTGATGAAATAACATCTCCCCTCTGTGCTGTTCCCCCTGTCAAAAGAATTCAGATTAAAAGATCATTCCCTGACATCAGCATCAGCGGTATTCAGCACTCAATGGTGATATGTGAATCCAAATGAAATAAATAATTCGCAAAACCATTAAAAGCTATCCTCTTCAACACCAAAGTATCCCTCCACATGGAAGAAATTCCATTAATGCAATCCTAGCCCTGATGAAAAATGCCCCCCTCCATCCAAACATGCCAACCACTTGAGAGAGAGTCCACTCACAAGATGCTTCTACTGAGAATACCGCTTTCCATCAGTTCCAAAACATGCTCCCACAGGGTAGAAATTCCATTTATGAGACCTTACCCTTAATAAAAGAGGTTCTTCTCAGCCCCAACACATTTCCCTGTGTGAAAGGGATTCCAGTCATTAAACACTGCTCTTGGCAATACCCCCTTCCATCAGAGACACGGCATACCCCACAAGGTAGAAATTCCATTCATGAGACGGCGAGACTCTTCAATTAATATAAGCTGTTCTTCTCAACCTCAACATAGCCCCTTACATCAGTCCCAACACATCCCCCCACATGGCATACATTCCACGTACAGGACACTTCCCATGACAAATCCCACTTTCCTCATTTTCAACAAACCCCTCTCCTGAAGAAATAAAAAACATCAACCCATCAACTGGGGCGTGTTCTCTCAGTCCCTTTCTTCTGGAGAGCTTCTATGTAGAAGCCAACTCTCCCCTCCTCCTAAGAAGGACTCATTGACCTTCTCCAGCCCCAACCTCACAGTCGCACATACTGGAGGAATTCTATTTATAAGATAATTTCCTTGGCAAGAGCATCTCTTCGGACATTGCACCTATCCCTGGGGCTCTGATCACCACTGAAACAAAATGCCTCTCCTCAGCTCCGGGAGAATCCATCACTATGGCAACCAAGAGTGCAAGAAAAATACTGTTGAGCGTATCTTCTGCCAGTCTCAGGTGTCCTCCCTGCCATAAAGTAATTATCATTCTCATGGCCACTTTCATGCACCTTCAGCACCAGCTTGAGTCAAAACTAAGGTGAAGTAGATGCCATTTGCTTCAATCTGAGATCTACCAATATAGAAGCATCTTTGTCCCCCGCCCCGGGAGCGCCAGATTGCTCAACCCTATTTGATAGTAACCAGGCTACACAGCTTCACCAGGGCCTAAAGATATTGTGGGCTCCCCTATTGACCCCATCATCACTAGTATCGCAATCAAGAATTCCTCACACTCGCCAAAAAAGTTTAGGATTCTTTATTGCAGCACAGGTACAGGCTGCTTCATTGAGGGGGGACCTGCATCAAATGCCACCAAGTAAAATCCTGCCATAGGACACTATTTAAGTTCAGGATTCTATTAGATTGCCACAAGCTGGATGGAGGTGTCTTAAGATTGCAGTAGCATGGCCGTATACTACATTCGGATTGAGGTGCATTGAGAGAGCTGAGTGGATTTTCAGTATTGAAGAGCAAGGGGGTTCTGGTGTAAAAGATAAGGTGCACTCTCCCATTGCGGGTCACTGTAATGGGATTTTGTGAGGATTGTGGGGCATTTGCAGAGCTGCAAGGGGTACTAATAATAGAAAGAGCAAGGAGCCCTGCTGGTCAGAAGTGAGGTACACAGGAATAATCAGCATGGTCTCAGTACATCTACTTGTAAGGGATAGGGTGCACAGACAGTGGTCTTGGTCTGCTACGATGGGTAGCAGAGCACTTCAAAACTGTACAGGGTCTCAGAAACAGGACCAAAGGGCCTAAAATAGGGTCACTGATGGAGTATTTCAATTGGAGTGCACCACTTAGTGTCTACTGAAGCTCTCCTGCTGATGCATGTGAGAAGGTTTTAGGACTGGGCCCGCATTGGCACCTTTAGGCAGGAATGAATTGCAGTGAATTCATTCATTTGATATCAGTGTTGTGTTTTGGGCGTGGCAGAGTGCCTGCAGTTGAGGGTCGAGCTGGAGTGAAGGGTTTCTCCCACTCTCTTTACTGTTCACTGATTTTTGTTATTTGGAAGTTTCCATTTTTCTGAAGCACATCCAATGCTTTTTGTCGGTTTGTACATCACAAACAGTTGCAGAAAAGGAAAATAAAATTGCCAGCTGTTTCAGGAAAATTATCTTGCTAAGTGTGAATATTATCTCGCAATGTGAGAAAACACTCTGCAAAGGCAACAGTCAATTGGTCAATGTTAGAAATGGGGTCTCTAGTTGGTAGAGGTATGCTGCACCCTGTCCAGGTACGGACCACAATTCTAATCAGCGTAAGCTAGATACACACTAAAAGATAACCTGTGCTCACCCTCTGGTAGCTTGACACAGAGCAGCCAGGCTTATCTAAAGAGGCAATGTGTAAAGTATTTGCACAACACACACACCTAATAATACAATGAATACACCAGAAAAATACCCCACACAGGGTTAGAAAAATAGATTATATGTTTATGAGTTAAACAATTGCAAAACAACAAAAATCCAATAAGTAGAACCGGAGATATGATTTTTTAAAGATTATTAAAAAATATAGCGCTTAGAGTCATAAAGTGCCAATGAGGGACATTTGGTCGGGCTAAATCGGGGCTTTCTCCAACCACCTGGCCCTCATGCACATTGGGTTTGCTTACCACATTCCTTATGAGATCACTGTGCATAATCTAGATTCTCTAAACTGCGAAGGAATGTCAGCACAGGAAACTTTTGATTTCAGCAGGTGGCATTTGTGGTACCGTGACAAGGGGGAAGTGTAACCAAAATACACAATTTTGAACATTTTTAGGAAATGTCTGTAAAATTCAGCAAAGTGTGCAAAAGATTTTTAGCTGGTATCTCACGTCAATTTTCTAGGTGAAGACAATCCTGGCATAAAAAGTGTCTCATCATACTCAAAGAGACATTTTTGCTTCAACCAGTCTTAGTGTTGCACATGAAATTTGATATATGCGAAAGAGCAAATATTTGACACATTTCACATAACTCGCAGGGTTAAAGCTGCACTGTGGGAAATGTGCATGGGTCTGATGGACTGTTTAATAATTTAAGGGGACTAACTCTGAAGGGTCTGGGGCGTGTCCTCTGCTGGGTAAAGGTCGCTTCTCGGCAGATGATCAATTTCCCCCTTATTAGAATTACAAAAGGCGATTCTACGTCTTTTTAAGTCTGTTGTTTAGCATGTCTGAGTCTTGACCTGATCTGAGTACAAAAGCAGTATATAAACGCTAAGATACAGTCACTTATATTCAGAGGTAGAGACCTTAAACGACCCTTGGAAGGATAATGGCTCGAGGCGGCCGTAACCTCACTGGGCCGGAGGGCCTGATGTGTGAGAGGATGAAAGGCCCTGCATTCCTGCTGCTCTGTCTGCAGTGATGCAGGGTACAGGGGCCAGGCAGGCGTGCAGAGAATCAGCAATCCTAGCCAAGGAGATCAACAATGCTAGCCAGGGGTGAGGAGGCAGAAAAGTGGTAATGAGGTAGTCTGTCGTCCATGTCAGCTACATCTGCAGTCCGTCAACAATGTCTATTTCACTTCTGGTGTGCCTCGCGCTCACTGCAGTGGCGTAACAAAGGCCCCGCAGTCCCCGCAGTGCAAGATACCCGAGCTCCAGGCACCCCCTCAGCTCAGTACCCTGGCCTGAGAGCTCCTAAGTCCGGAAGGGTGACCCTCCATGTACTTTGCAAGGGGGGGCCCTCAAGTTTCGTTACGCTGCTGGCTTACTGTGCCTCACCTCCGCTGACCTTCACAGCTTATGCTCACAACTTCTGAACTTTCTGCGCTGAGACTCAATCCTGCTGATAGTCATCCTTCTCCAGCTCATCCCTGCCAACCTTAATCTCCAGCGACCCTCGTCCCCACGCCGTTTTAGCGTCCCCGTTCTGCTCCTTTCTCAAATTAACCCTAGCGACGGTCACCCCAATGAGTGTCACTGGTGATCTTCACCTGCAGGCAGAGGCGCAACTCGAGCAAAAGTTCGGTGGGGGGGGGGCACAGTGGAGATGCAGGGGCTCTAAGAAGGGGTGAAAAAAGAACAAAGCCTTGTTAACAAGTAAATGGTCTTTTTAAGGCCTGTGAATTACTCGGATGTGGCTGCATTGAGACGGACGCCAGACCAGCCAGCCCACAGGAGCTCAAAAACTGTCTGTGGGTGTGCCTGGGAAGCGGTCTCAGCCAGGCTGACACACTCGACGGGGGGGGGGAGGGGGCTGAAGCCCTTTGAGCCCTATGGGTGTTGCGCGCCTGCCTGCAGGCACTCTTTGTATATTTACCCCCTACTCTTGCTCACCCTGATGCCCCAAACAAAACTACTGCTGACCACGTGACTCTTTCCCTCATGTCTGTTGCTCTTCACATCTGCTTTCACTTGTCACAGTTGACCCCTTGCCCTTCTGAACCCTACTCTTGCACACTCTTATCCATGGTAACCTTCGGCTCTCTCACATTCATGGTCTCTTACCCTCATCACGGCTGATCATATGAGCTGCAGAATAGGCCTTGGGAAAAAATGTATAATTTCCATTGCGAAAATTAAGTGAAATGCAGAAAAAATAAGGCATTTTTATGCAAAATGTCTCTCTGGCATTTTGAAACAATTTTTAAGCATGACATGCGTAGTCGCGCACATTTTAGACATGAAGATGTGTTTTGTGGAACAAAAAAAAAAATGGCGCACAATTGCATGACACACGCTCTGTTCATTTGCGTTATTCCCTTGCTCCCGCTACAAGATTTTTAACTAAATGAAATCTCAATTTTGCGACATGGTGTAAAGGCATAATCTCAGGCATTTCACGTAACAAGCATAATGTAAAAAAAAGTCATAAATAATGCAAGATTGCACCATCATAAACAAAATACCACCCGGGCCTACTGCACACCTCACCCCTAGTGATTCCCATTTCTCTTCACTCACGCAGACCTCTCGTCCTTACTGAAACTCGTTCCTACTGACCCTCAGCCTGGCTAGCCCGCACACCTTTTGACTCTCAACCTGCTAACAGTGTGGGCTGACCTCCACCCAGCTAACGCCTACACAACTTTATCCCCGCTGCGCTTCAGTGCTACGGACCCTGTTTAATGCTGACCCTCACAAGCACCATTTTTTTGTATTTTTGTTGCTGCATTTTCAACACCCCTCTCCCCAGGGTCTTTATCTCACCCAGGGGCGTAACGCAGGATCCCGCAGCCCCCGCGGTACAGGGGGCCCCCGCTCTCCAGGGGCCACCTCCGCGCAGCCAGCAACCACTTAGCGGTCCACACATCCGATCCGTCTCGGATGCTGGGAGTTACGCTCGCCGTAGTTGCACGCGCGGCCACCTCATCATAAATTAAATGATGCGCGGTCTTCACCCTTAGGGTGGAGCATACTATGGTGGGGCTGGTCATTCTCATGTGCATGCCACTTTGCGCAATTAAAAGTGCGCGTGAGGTGAGGTGGCAGAGAGGGACCGTGCGGCCCAGGACGGACTGGTGCGGTTTTAATTTAATTATTGCCAATGCTAACATTGCCCGGTCTTCTGCCGCCCGCTCGTGCCTGCCACTGATGCTGCAGGCCAGGCCTCAGGTGAGTCAGTCTGTTGCCTACACATTCTCAAGTTTGAAAAGTTGATTGTCTCACAAGGCATCATTTTCAACCTCCATGTCTTCAATGGAACCCATTTCCTCCACCGCCATCAGCATGGGCTGGGACACTTGACCGCCATAGCCCCGACCATGCAGTGTTTAACAGATGAATCTTTTCTGAATTAAATTATTACTGGCAGTTTCAAAAGTCAACCCTGGAGAGTAACATTTTTATCTACAACATCCGACCTCATAACAAATCTCTATCTCATTATAAAGTTCGTACAGAAGCTAATGCTTCACCAATCGCTACACCATCTTGAGGTCCCGCCCACTTCCCCTCCACTCATTCCTGGATCCACCTCTAGACATGGCACACACAGCACACGCTTCTGTGATAACACCTTGCCGATAGTTTATTGGGACAGTTTCAAAGTTAGCCTCTCAGACTATTTGCAGCCTCTAACATAACACAACTGCAGCTAGCATTTTAATATTTAATGATTAGTCAATTTGATCAAAAGTTATGTATTTTTGTATTCATTTAAAATCGTTAGACATTTTGTATTAAAAGATTACAAGTTTAATTGAATTACTTTTTTTAATTGGTTAAATATTCATTTTAAAAATTATAAAATATTTTATGTTGAATTTAATATAACTTTTACACCAAAACACGTTTATATATATTTAATTTAAAAGTCAAAATAATTTAATTTATTTAATATGATTTCCTATGAGGTGCTAAGTCCCTCATCCGATACTTTCCTTGGGAGTGGGTGTCTGTACCAGTGAGTGGCCATGTGTGGTGCTATACTCACTGCAAGACTGGGCTGGAGTGCATTTACAAGTGATTTGTGACCTTTTGAGTTATAGTAACTTTAGAAGTATAGTTTGTGAATAGCAATGGGTGTGTTTGTGTTAGCAGACCCCACCCTAAGCCCATCCTTACACCCATAAACTTCTCTTTACTGCTCCTTGAACCCCTCCCATTTAATAGTAACTGTTGCTCATTTACCAGCAGCATTCCATTGTCCCTCCGACATTTACAGCTAAATCGTAGGTTTATGTGTGTGGAGACCTCCGACACTTTTACAGAAATCTCAACATAGAAAAGAAAGGAGATATGGAGGGCTCTGCTTGCAGGTTTGTGAATAGCGTTTTATAGTACATGAGAAGTACTACCTAGTACTACTTTATGTACTTCAAAATGCAGTTTGTGGATAGACCCCTTTTTGATCTGTTTCAAAATCTTAACCACACCCCATGCTAAATACCTACAACAGGCAGTGTGTTGTTTTATAGTCACTTATGCAGGTGCCAAAACGGCGCCTCCTCTGTAGCCTGTAAAGAGGTCCAACCAGCTGTGCACAGCCTCCACTGAGGCATGGACATGGATTCTGCCGGCTCTGCTCACAGCCTCCTCTGAGGCCTGTAGTGGTCCCTGCTAGATGTGTTCACAGCCTCCTCTAAGGTCTTAACGGGCCTTGCCAGCTGTACATAGTGTCCTCTGAGGGCTGCAAATGGATCCTGCCAGCTGTGTACACCGGCTGTTCAGAGGTCATAGTGGGTCCTGTCAGCCAGCTGTGCACAGTCCACTCTGAGGCATGTAAATGGATCCTGCCAGCTGTGTACACTGGCTGTTCAGAGGTCATAGTGGGTCCTGTCAGCCAGCTGTGCACAGTCCACTCCGAGGCATGTAAATGGATCCTGCCAGCTGTGTACACTGGCTGTTCAGAGGTCATAGTGGGTCCTGCCAGCTAACTGTGCACAGTCTCGTCTGAAGCATGTAATTGGGCCCTGCTAGCTGTAGTCAGCCTCTTCTGAGACCAGTAAATGGATGCTGACGGCTGTGTGCACAGCCTCCTCTGAGGTCCTAATGGGCCCTACCAGCTGCGTACGCAGGTTCCTTTCAGGCCTTTACATGAATGCTGCCAGATGTGTGCACAGCCTCCTCTAAGGGAGTAAATGGATCCTGCCAGGTGTTTAAGCAGCCTCATTTGAGGCTTGTAAATGGATTCTGCCAGATGTGTGCACAGCCTCCTCTAAGGCTGTAAAGGGATCCTGCCAGCTGTTTATGCAGCTTGCTTTGAGACTTGTAAACAGATGCAATCGGATGTGTGCACAGCCTCCTCTGAGACTGTAAATAGAGCCTGCCAGTTGGTTGCTCAGCCTGCTTTGAGGCCTGTAAATGGATGCAGTTGGATGTGTGCACAGCCTTCTCTGAGGCTGTAAATGGAGCCTGCCAGTTGTTTACTCAGTGTGCTTTGAGGCCTGTAAATGGATGCTGAGAGATATGTGCACAGCCTCCAACTGAGCAGGAAGACTTGCACGGACGTCTTTGTTAGTTTGGGCTCATTTCCAGCAATCCCTTGGGTCTTGTGTTGTGGAGGAGCCCTAGTGTGCCTGACCCCTGACGCAAGCACAGGGCCAGCAGAGGGCAAGCACCCAAGGTATGGTGGGGGAGTCTCAGCTTTGCAGAGCACTCTGGGATATGTTTAGAGTGGGCCTTGGACACTTGCACTCTGGGGATGATCCCTGTGCTCAGCGTCTAGTTGGCCACTCTCCCAGCATGTGTCTGGCCAGTAGGACAGCCCCCTTCTGCAATTCTAGTACAGAGATCCACTCAGAGTTGCATATGTGCACAATCATTTCTGATCTACAGCTGGCACTTCTAGCCCAGTACTGGGGCACCTCACTCACTGGTGCACCTCAACCCAAAATGCTGTAGCATCACCTCGGGTTGGTTCAGTGCAGAGCCCAGCTTACAGCTCTGCCAATGTACAGAAATCCTGACATGACATTCACTTCTGTTACAGTGCGACACCTTGCTCTTCCAATGTACCTCATTCTCAACCTGTACCATCATCAATTCCAAAAATGTCTTGAAAGGCAAGGTTCGGAAAGCTAAGACAATTATTTTTGGTAAAGTAAAGAACAAACGGTCATATGCACAAAACTTGTTTGGAGGTCGCAAACGGCCCAATTCGCAGAATAAGGCCATGTGCGACTGCAACAAAGCATTTTCATATGTACAAAAATCACATTTCTATTAATTAACTTGTTACAGAATCGCAGTGGTATGTATTAATGTTTTGCGACTGAATTACGGTTACAAAGCTTAAATTTTTTACTGACACTTCGAAGGAGGTGGTAACCATTCACAAATAGGAAGGGGGCCGCGAAGGACCACTTGGACCCCTTTCCATTTGAAAATGTTTAACAAAATATTTTTGGGGAACAGAACAGGCAGTGGTACCACGTACCACTGCTTACTCTTAAACTAGCATTGGCAAAGCCAATAGGTCTCGGCAATGCAAGAGCTATTGGTTTTGCCAGTATGTTTTAGCTCTGTTGTACACCAGCTTGGCAGCTGTTCAGCATGGCTAAAAGATAGTTAGTGGTGTAAAGGAGACTGACGTGGTGGGAGTGTCATAAAGCAGAGTGTCGTGGAGTAGAGTGGGCCGTTATGGAGTGGCATAGAGTGGTGTAGAGTAGAGTTGAGTGGAGTGTCATGGAGTTGCATAGGGTGGACTGGCATAGTGTTGTGGAGTGTAATGGAGGTAGTAGAGTGTCGTAGATTGGTAGATTGGAAGGGTGTAGAGTGTATTAGAGTGTCATATAGTTGAGTATTGTAGAGTGAAGCAGAGTGTCATAGAGTGGAGTGGCAGAGTGTTGTGGAGTGGTGTAGAACAGAGTAAAGTGGCATAGAGTGTGTTGCGTAGAGTGGAGTACAGTGTTATAGAGTAAAGTGGTGTAGAGCGGAGTAGATTGTTGTAGAGTAGAGTGGCATAGAGAGGAGTAGTGTAGTAGAATGAAATGGCATAGAGTGGAGTAATGTCGTAGAGTGGAGTGGCATAGAGTGTCAGAGTGGAGTGGCATGGAGTGTAGTGGCGTAGAGTGGCGTAGAGTGGAGTAGACTGGAGTGTACTGTAGAATATAGTGGAGTAAAATGGCATGAAGTGGCGTAGAGGGAGTAGCATAGAGTGTCGTAGAGTGGCGTAGTGTTGCAGAGTGGCATAGAGTGGATTAGAGCATCAGAGTGGAGTGTTGTAGAGTGGATTAGAGTGGCATAAAGTACAGTGGTAAAGAGTAGACTGGCATAGAGTGCAGTGGCTTAGAGTGCATTGGTTTTGAGTAAAGTGGCGTACAGTGCATTGGCGTAGAGTTGTGTGGAGTGGTGCAGTGTATAGTGGTGCAGAATAGAGTAGAGCGGAGTGGTGCAGAGTAGACTGCAGTGCGTAGAGTGCAATGGCGCAGGTAGTGTCATAGAGTGACATAGAGTGGAGAAGAGCGTCAAAGAGTGGAGTGTTGCAGATTGGAGTAAAGTGGCCTAGAGTAAAGTGGCATTAAGTACAGTGGTGCAGAGTAGATTGGCATAGAGTGGATTGGTTTTGAGTAAAGTGGTATAGACTGCATTGACGCAGAGTGCATTGGTGCAGTGGCGTAGAGTAGAGTGACGCAGATTAGAGTGGTGCAGAGTGGAGCGGAGTGGTGCAGAGTAGACTGCAGCGGAGTAGAGTGCAGTGGCATAGAGTAGAGTGGCGTAGAGTTCGGGCTATCAGCGCAGTAGTTGTAGCGCGCAGCTGCAGCATGGGTGCACCAGTTGCCTCATATCAGTCCTGCGGCCAGGCGGCCTGCCTCATAAATTAAATGGTGCGCTTCTGAGCCTCTCAATAGTGAAGATGGATTGGCCCTCTCTCCTGTTTACCAGCCCAGCATCATCGTCTTTGTTGTAGCACATTCTGATGACCAAGTTATAGATAGAGCTACACAACTATAGGGGCAGCAATTACATGTTATGTTACGTTATTTATGTTTATATACTGCATTTTATGGAAAATATGGCCCACGGTCCAACTGCCATGTCTGTGCTTAGTTAGATGTAAGCAAAATGTTCTATTTAATGTGTTGTGTTGGAAGTTTGTGTGTGTTCCATGCTATTGAAAAGTGCTCTTCGGGCCCACATTACAGCCAGCTGTATAGTATATCTGCGCTATGTGGGGTGTATACAAGGTCTGTCCAGTGCGTTCTGTTCGACGCTTCCATGTGTTTTAAACTACTTACAATGCTCTTGGGAGCTGCGTGCCATCCAGCTATATGGAATTTCTGAGCTATGTGCTATATAAGCTCTACAAAGTGAGCGCTATTACATGTCTGCGTGTGATGTACATTATTGAAAAGTGTTGTTAGGTGCTACAGTGCACCACAACAGTCAGCTGTACGCTCTGAGGTGCACAGTCAACATACCTTTTAACTAGGCTTAGTTTTTTTCTGATTCCAGTACCGCCCGGGCACCCACTCTGCCTAGACCTTGCATTTGAAATTTACATTTACTGCTGTAGTGTGAGAATGCATTTCATGAAAAGGAATATAAAGTAGGGTTGCCTAAAGAAAAATGCCAGCCATGTGTTTAAAGAGCCTGGAAGACCTCGTCTTGGCACTAAATAGGGTTATAAATAAAAAAGTATGTATTCATTTGTAATGTGACTTTTATGTCTTTGTTCCGTTTAATTATCAGTCATGGATCTCATCATTCAGGCAGCCCAGGAACACAATTAAAGTGCATTCGATTTATATTTGCTGTTCGAAGTATGCACAGATAAGTGCTGAAAATACGGCTTTAGGTGACTGCTTATTTTTGTCGGTGGGGCAAAGTGGTAGGTGGTGGGCCGGGCTGCTGGGGGGGCCTTCATGTGCTTTGCGAGGGGGGCCCCTAAAGTTTCGTTACACCACTGATCTCACCCCTTCCTCACGAACGACATGATGGGCCTGACTGTGACTTACTCTTGTAGTACTCCTGGCAAATGCATGGATGCCAGGAGCACTCCTGCAATTCAGGAGTAAACCAGAAGTACTTCAACAGAAATGTACACCTGCTCATAGGATGCCAGGAGCACTCCTGCCTCGCTCCTGCAATTCAGGAGTAAACCAGAAGTACTACAACAGAAACGTACACCTACTCATAGCAAAATGTTTGTGAATCGTCCCAGTGTCTGTCCCTTTTCAATGAGATGATTTCTCTCTAGCCCCCTTTCTCTCTCCTAGGCCCCAGGTTTTAGCCATCACCTCCTTTCTTCCTTGCCCTTAGTTTACCAGACAGAGGGCACTCTCACCACTTCTCTCTAGGCTCTAACAACCCCACGATATGTAATGTGCCACCAGACTCGGTTTCAGGAGTTAAATTCCATGTGAATATGGGTGTTCCGGTCTTAAACTAGTTTGTGACACTTCTGTATCTTGTTTCTTTAAAAGCTTACTGAAGCTGTCAGTCGCTCAGGCCTTTCCCTAAATGCTTTTTTTTTTGCTATGCTGTGATAAGGGCCTTTAAAAGCTGCAGTTCCCTGTCTGTTTTAACAAGTCACTGTTAATATTTAACTCGAGGGAGCATATTACAGAAACTTTGTTGTGGTACAAAAACACACCAATCTAGGTGCACAATTTGTCACCTGTAGTAGGCACTGGGGCCAATACTATCTTCAAAGGACAAAACATTGATGAAGCAAAATTGCATTATTTTGCTACTGGCTTTACATAACAAGAAATGAAGAGGGTGCATTAACTGCACCTCTCTGTAGCAAAAATGCTAAAAACGCAATAAGCTTTTTTGTACGAGCGCACATGGACTAATACTTCTTTACTAAAACTTTAATTCACACACACAAAAGTTTTTAAAAGCAAAAACATGATGTTATCTATAGTTGCACATGGGGAAAGATGTAATTAATGCTTCAAAAGCTGTGTAACTTCCAAAATTGATTATGCAGACTTTTGTGAAATTACTTGAAATGTCCTGTTCTGCATTTTTTTTTGTGGGGGGTGCAGAAGGCTTGTTTGGCAAACAATATCTCACTGACTGACATTTTCTACTTGAGGCAGTCTCCTGTTGGTATCTCACAACGCTTTTATGTTAACTGCACGCTCATGAGAAATATGCCAAATGAGATGCCCTCAACCCACACGTCTCTACAAAAGCATAGATTTGCAATTTGTTTTATACAATTACGTGAGCAATTGCTCAGAAAAAAATATTTGATTTTTGCACAGACATAACATAATAAGCAATAGTTAACACACTTATTTTTCAATTAGGGAAAATATGCCCCTCCCAGCAGCTGAAAGCTGCAAAATTAATTTTCCCTGTTTTTGTCTCCTAGTAAGATTCTTATGTAGAGGTAGACTGACAACTAAGCAAATCAAAATATTTTCCAAATAGCTAGTGCTTCTGAAAGACCAGGAGGGCTGGGAGCTGGTTGCAATTATGAGGAGCTCCTTACAAAGCAGGAACCATTAGAGGTCAAGCTGGGTCAATAACGTGAAATGGGGGTCTCTAGTTGGCAGAGGTAGGTACCTTTGTCCAAATAGGGACCCTTGCTTCTAGTCAGGGTAAGGGGATACACACTTTAGATAACACCTGCTCACCACCTTGGTAGCTTGGTACGAGCAGACAGGCTTATCCCAAAGGCAATGTGTAAAGTATTTGTACCAACACTTACAGTAACACAGTGATAACACCACAAATGGATACCACACAGGTTTAGAAAATAAAGTATCTTTATCTAAACTTAACAAGACCAAAACGACAAAAATCCAACATACAAGTATTAAGAAAAATGACTTTCAAAAGGTTTTAGCAACTGAGTCCATAGAAAACTATGGATGCGTGATTTCTTGCAAAGTACCTGTTGTTGCGACAAAGTTCACCAAGCCAAACAGCCGCAGCGATGAGAAGCGTCGAAAAACAAAGAGATGCGTCGTTCCTGAGACCTTCGTGGATTCGGTGCGACAGTTCCGCTGTACACAGGGGAGCGATGCGTCGGGTCCAGTCTGTAGGGGAATCGATGCGTCGGTTCCGAGACGACTCCGATCCGTGGGTGATGCGTCGGGGAAAACTTGCGGCACAGGGACGATGCGTGGAAATCCGGGATGGGTCGGTGAATGATGCGGCGGTGGTGAGCGGCGCTGCGTCGACCTTTTCAGCCATGATCCCTCGATGCGTTGATTCTTGCAGCGGCGACAGGCACTGCGTCGATTTCAGCAGCAGCATGGCGGTGCGGGAAGATTCTTCTCACACCGCGGCGTTGCGTCGGAAAACTGTTGCCAGAAGAGCGATGCGTCGACTTCCTTGTTGTTGCATTGCTGTCCAGCTCCCAGTAGCAGAAACAACCTCCAGAGGCCACACACAGCCACAGGCACTCCTGGCTGGTCAGAACTCCCAGCAAGGAAGTTCAGGGGAGCTTGGGGTGAAGTCTTTGTGTTCCTGAAACTTCAAAACAGGAGGCAAGCTCTACTCAAGCCCTTGGAGACTTTCCTCAAGCAGGGGACACAGCACACAACAAAGTCCTTCTCCTTTACTTGGCAGAAACAGCAACTGCAGACACACAGCAAGGGCAGTCCTTCTCAGTTTCTCCAGCTCTTCTCCTTGGCAAAGGTTCCTCTTGATTCCAGAAGTAGTCTAAAAGTCTGGGGTTTTGGGTCTGATACTTATACCCCAAAATGTCTTTGTTCTCTTTGTGCAAGGGGCTCTGAGCCCAGTTCAAACCAGTTTTGGGGGGCACTCTGCAAGTGCACAACAACATTCATTGTCAGTATGAGCCTTGGCTCCAGACACACCACAGGGGGGCGGAGCCAGCATTGTGGAAGACAGGCACAGCCCTATTCAGGTGCAGGTGCTACTCCTCCCACCACTCCAAATGCAGATGAGGCCCATTCAACCTAGTGCTGACTCATCCAGACTTCTGGAGCCACTGCACCTCCCCTGCCCCTGTCACTCCAAAGCCAGACAGTCAATCCACAAACAGGCAGAGGCACACAGGATGGTTGAACAAGAAAACAGACACTTTCTAAAAGTGGTATTTTCAAACTCAGAATGTAAAAATCACCTTTCCTAAAAGATGCATCTTTAGATTCTGAGTTCAGGCATACTAAACTATATTTTCCTATCTGGTCCCAATGGTAAGTTATATTTATAAGATGTTATAAATTAACTCCCATGCTTTCCTATGGGGACAGATAGCCTTACATTAGTGAAAAACTAAATTGGCAGTATTTCAGGACATGCCACACACATCAGGGCATGTCCTACCTTTCACATACACCGCACCCTGCTACAGGGGTACCTTGGGCCTACCTTAGGGGTGACTGACATGTAAGAAAAGGGAAGGTTAGGGCCTGACAAGTGGGTGCACTTGCCAAGTCAACATGGCAGTTATCAACTGCGCACAGACACTGCGGTGGCAAGTCTGAGTTACCGTTTCAGGACTACTCGTGTGGGTGGCACAATCAATGCTGCAGGCCCACTAGTAGTATTTGATTTACCAGCCCTAGCACACTCAGTGCACTCTACTAGGGACTGACCAGTAAATCAAATATGCCAATCAGGGAGAACCAATCATAATAACAATTTACACAGGGAGCACTTGCACTTTGACACTGATCAGAGGTGGCAAAGTGCCCAAAGCATCTAAGCCAGCAAAAACGAAATCCAGCACAGCATAAAAAATACTGGAGGTAGAGGCAAAAAGTCAGGGGAAACCACGCCAAAGATGCCAAGTCTAACACGTGTCATCTGTTGCTGAGTCATTTCCAAGTCAGACGAGAATGCTGGTGCAGTCTGCTCCATATGAGTGGCCACCCTTAGGGTAAAATGGGATAAAAACAGGCCTAAGCTATAGAGAGAAACGTGGCCCACATTCTTAAGTTGTAATTTGTGTTGGTAGTCCCTAGCTGTTGTAGTCTTGGATAGATCTGTAGTGTCAGTGTCTCCCCTGTTCCATGCCTACATACATTTGTTCTTGGCACAACAGCTACAGAAAATGTTCTGCTGCTTTCCTTCAGTACATTCCAGTAGTAAAGGACTAACCATGAATAAGCCAGCCAACCTTGGCCACACTAGGCACATAAATCTAGCCTAGAATGGCCTTCTGCCAGATGGGCTAGTTTGAGCCTATGGGTTGGGGTAAAAATCATCCATTTATTAGTACATGGTTGGCCTTGGTAACAGCCAGTCACATGTAAGGAGCCAGTAGCGCTATGCACAGTTAGCTAGAAACATTGCGGTCATTGGTGAAGCAGGTACAGTGGCACCATGGCCTAGTGGTCTGTGGGATTGATTGTACCCGTTACTCATCTCATAGTTGGGATTGTCTTTTAACTTCCGAGCCAGAGTAAAGAGGGGGTGACTTTCGTGCTTACATTAGGTTTGTTACGCCACTGCAGTCAGGCGCATGTCATGAGCTAAAAGTGCTGAGAAACAGCCAATCTCATGTCAAGCAGCTGTAGTGCTTTGGCACAGACATATCCGGTATCGGAAGGGCTGGTGTAAAGCCAGGCACATCAGGCGGGCTTTTCCTTCCAAGACACACAGCCTTTTGAGACACTTACCACTCAAGAAATCTTTGGAATTTTTTTCCTGTGGTCCAGCATGCTTCCTTCTATTTTTCTCTTTTTCCTAAACTTGGGTGTGGATATTTATCAGGACTTGATACTTTTTTTCTCAGGAACAAACAATTGATGTTGGATTGATATATTTAGCAAACTCGATAGCCTGATTGTCTTTGAGAGGTGGGACTCAGGACTACTTTGACATGACACCACAACTACTTTTCGTCTCTTGGAAACAAAATTGATGCTGGCTTGATATGCATGGGGTATCCAGAAGAAAAATAGAATATAACGGTTGAATAAGGGATGTCAATGCTTGTTAGCAGTGGAGAGGTGTGGTGCAGCGGCCAGGGCAGCTGACTTCGGAGCACAGGGTTCATGGTTCGATCCCCGGCTCCAGCGGCAGCTCAGCTCAGCACCATGTGACTCTGGGCAATAGCTCACTTAATTTCCATGACGGCCCCCAGCGCCTTGAGACCCGTAAGGGTGAGTAGTTCGCGCTTTACAAATACAGATTTAGATTTTTTTTTTGATTTTTTTTTCTTGTTATCGTTTCCTATCCTAATTGTACTCATTTCGTGGACCTTGGGGAAAGTAAGGACGGAGTAAGGTCGGTGGGATTCATCACATGACATGAAAGCTGCACATATCACAGTACCGGGTGTAAACCCTGCAGTGCTAACTTACAGGTCGGTGGTTTGTTGTTGAGGTCATTGGTGTGCTCTAGTGCTGGCACTCTGCATTACCCCCTGCTCCCGTCTATTTACAGAGAGAGTTCTCTCGCACAGCCCTACAGGCTGTTGCCAGACTACAGCATCCCAACTCTCTGTGGTATGGTACCAGAATATCGTACCCAAAACATCGTCTCAGAGGAATATCATGTCCTATATGAGGTTTACGAACCACTGGACTTAGTAACAGAAACTCTACACCGAATGGGACCTATTTTTGTAAATAATATTTAGAACACAATCTTTCTGTCAGGCCATATATTTGGTAACAATTTTCTGCCCTACACTATTTCGGAATAGGTGTCTGCTGCATTTTGAAAATATCTTCAATTTGATCAAAATGTGAAAACACTGCTGCATCTGGGCATCCGTCAGACAACACGTGAAGTGAGAGCATACGCCTCCCCCAGCCCTGCTTTACTTCTCTGGGATGAGAGGTTCTACATAGACAATCTCTGGTACTCGGCTCAACATGGCGCAGGCAGGCGAATGGTTGAGCATGAATTCTTGTATTGATGAAACCTCTTGCTTGTAAGGGAGGAGAATACTCTATATTGACAAGTACTGGAGAAGGCATGCCGGAGAAGTCCCTGTGCATCTCACTACTCCTTTGGTACCGAACAAGTCTGGGATGTGCGGAATGCTCAGCTCCACTGAAAAACACAGTAAGTGCAAGGGCCTACAGCTTTTCTTACAAAACTGTTGCCAGCACAGCCAAATGCCAAGGTTGCTGAACACCAAAGATGCCTTATTTTGATTCCATCGCCCTATGCCTCCTGTCTCTTTCTCTCACTCTTGCAGGGTCTTTTTCATCTGTGCTTTCTCCCTTTCTCTCTGCTTTCTTATGTTTCTCTTCCTCCCTCGTTCTCCCTTTTCCTCATTCCCCTCTCTTTCTCTAGGTCACAGTATGATGATGGAAAATAAGTACTGGCCCTCAGAAATTAGTGCTGGCATGCACCACATGCATTCAATTTTGAATTGGGGCTTAGATGCTTGAGAGGGCCTGAGCCAGCTACTTTGGAATTGCCTTCAAGTCAGTGGGGTTTGTGTATGAGGGAGAGCTCTACTGAAGGGTTCTTTTGTGCTACTTAGCTTCCAGATGACAATGTACTGTTCAGTCGCTGCTGCTTCCTGGGGCGGGTAGGGGGGAAGCGGCGGGGGGATCGGATTAATAAAAAAATACTTACCTCCCGGCTGGCCGGCCACGCCTCCGCCTTTCCTGCGTCCTCTTCCTGGCTTCTTAGGAGAAACAGGCAGCAGAACGCACCGGGGCTCCCACGCTCCCCGCAGTTAATCGCAATGCTGCAATGCAGCATTGTGATTGGTCTGAGCGCCGTCACACGGCGCCCAGCCGGGGGCTGGAGGGGTAGCATGTTCTCCATGCAGGATGTAATGCAGCCTGCATGGAGAACAGGGAAAGTGCGCATGACTGTTTTGGGCGGGCCGAGATGGCCTGCCAAACAGCCATTGCGCACTTAGCAGTGTTCTACCACTCCTCCCCTGCTCTGCAGCCCCGCCCGCCCCCTAACGCAAGCTGCTGCAGCAGGTGGACAGAATAAAATGATAATAACATTACGTTATTATCATTTTATTTTTTCCTTTCTTTTGCTGCTTCAAGGCAGTGGGGCGATGCTCCTGCGCCTTAGCGGAGGAACCGCCACTGCTACTGTTTGACTGCATGGTGAGGCCCTCTGTCCCTTCATCACGTTTGCCTGGAGAGAGTTTGAGTGAGGAAGGAGTTATGTGAAGAGAGATGGAATTAGGGAATGAGTGCAATTGTGTGGATTAGGATGGGTGGATGCATCTTAGGCTGTGCTAATAAGGAGACTGATACCCACCTGGGAGGATATGAAAGACATGAGCTTGACAGCTTCCCTGCACAGTGGCATCCCTTCCTCTCTTAAATCTCTTTCACGCTGTGTAGGTCACGGTGAGCCATCACCAACACAATCCAAGCTAAGGATAGGCTACATTGCTCACAAGTTTAAATATTTTAATTTGGTAAAGCTTCTAAACTTTACCAAGTCTGATTTGAAGCATTGGTGGGCGGCTTGGCAGGACGTGTAGCAGGACTTGGAAAGGGTGATTTAGAAGGCCACTGGTACTCTCCACGTCAAGCGGACTGGATTTCCTCGAACATCAACCCATCCATGCTCTCCTCTGTCTCTTCGCTCTTTGATCAACGCCTAGAGCTTAATGTCCCATGTTTAGGCTCGTGACCAGAAGAAAAATGATGATCCTTAAAGGGTCATTCCAATATCCAGTATCAGCACTGGACCATCATTTTTTAACTTTGAATTTCCCTTAGAAGCTGCTTTTGAGAGGTTGCCAACATGCACATATCACAACCTAGGACACCCCTGTAGTACTTTGAGAGCAGGCTGAGACTGCCTCCAGTCTGCCCCCTGAGTGACTCCTGAATGTGAGGTTATGCATCAAAGGAGAACTTCGCGAAAGGGGCAGATGGCATGATGTGAAATCTTGTCCTGCAGAGGTGAATAGGTGATGGGAACTTCACAGATAGGGCATTGGACTGTCAGAGCAGCTGACATGCCCTTTAACCCGCATGATCTGACCACAGCACCTTCTTCCAAAATGTTTATCATCTGTCATTAATCCCGTTGAGAACCATACATCTTCCCCTACAAACTCTTGCCACATGGAATAGAAGCCCCATAGTTTCATGCCATTAAGCCAACACCACATAGGAATTCTCCAAATTATAGTAAAATCCGGGAGCCAGAGCTGGTTACCTAGTGGTGGACTCATTCTTTGCTAGGTGTATTCCTTTACATTCATCTCTACTCTTGAGTGTGTTTCCATAAAATAAAGTGACATATTTTGTTTGTCTCTTATACTTTCCAGCACAGGTTTCCCACTAGAGTCCACAGAATATAGAGACCCTTTGGGTGTATATCTGAACATCTCTCTTCGCTGTGCAGACGTTCTTTACTTCTCTGGCATGGACCGTTTTCAGCCCCAGGTGCACTGGGTGCTGGTGGACTGATAAACAGATGGAAAACGAAACCGGTACCTAACATGAACCAAGCAAATGACCATAGCAAGCAAGTCGAACCTGCGCATGGCGTTTCTGTTTCTCTAAACTTATTCTGATTAAAATGGGGCCAAATAGTGCATTTCCCTACACACTTTTCCAAAAGAGCTAGTTTACAGCACAATTTCAGGGAGAAATTGGCGGAGGCAATTTAAAACATATGGCTATGCAAATTGAAACTACCGGCTAACCTTTTTCAAAAGTAGAACGCATTTTCTTTTACCTTCTGCCTTCCGTTTCCGTTACTTTTCCCACCCTGTCGGTTCTAAGTAGATTATATATCATAATATATGACTGAGGACCCACTTGGAAGGTGAAGGAATGAAAAATGAAAAATAAACCGCTCTCACCATCTCCAGTGATAGACATCAGAGCTATCTCTCAGGTTACACAGATTTTGTAGGTTTTGAGCAGAGGTAGGTTGCCACACTCTTCCAGATTTATGCCTCAGACAGTAGTTATACATAAAGGTAATTAGATCATAAAACATTATCAATATATATAATAACATTCCACACGCGTTACAGCATCAAGAAAGTGCGCAACGTGACCCAGGACATGGTGCCACTTCCGTAGTAATTGTTCCCAAATCAGCTTGAATTGTCACTCAAATTTCAGCATGCAAAACGTTGTAAACTTACTGAGTATGTATTAAAATATAATCTCCTCGTGTTTCCAAAAATATATACTACCCCTCAAACAGCAGCTTTAATTTTAAATTTAAAAAAGACTCCATTTGCCATCAAACATTAGTTTGTCATTAGCCATGCCCTGATGTGCCCCAGTTCCACGACAACACAGCTATGGCATTACAGGCTCTTTTCTCCTTTAACTTGCCCCTTCCTCTTATGGGTCAGCAATGCCAGGATCCGCGGTGCCCCATCTGCTGTTCTGGTTAGAGCAGTGTAGAGTTTGTGCTTCAAGGCGCTCTTGATAACAGGGAGAGATCATCCCGTTTGACCGTATCTGACTCGACAAGAATCCAATGAAAAGTTGATCTAAAACAGACATCTGGATCTATCTGGTTCCTTTTTCACATTATTTAACTTTACATAAAACAGCAGTTCGCGGTAGTAAGGAGCCAGCCTGTGCAGAAATACGAGGGAAGTAAAATCAAGTTGAATATTTGTCGATCCACATCAAACTTGGTTGCAGAAAATTCAGATTTCTATTGAGCCTTCAAGTCTTCTCAATAGTGGATATGGGTTTAAGCCCACAGTCCAACCTAGAATGCTGGCGGTCAGGTTGCATCAAGTGGAGAAGAATAAAAGCCAGCAGTTGAGTACTGGAAGTTTGCACCCATTAAAATGCTTTGAATAAGGTTAGAAAGTTGAAGTCTATGGTTCAATCCTGTTGCGTGCCATGGTGAGACAGGATCCTGTGTTGGCACAGCGGCTGGGGATGAAGAAAAGTTCTCAAGTCTGTCTCTGTGCCTTCTGAAATCTGCTGACTCATGTGTTCTTGAGAGTTAGAACCAGGAAATTGGCTGCTTCAGACCCGGTCATCACTTCTTGATGCGTAGAGATACTGTCTTCCTCTTACCAATTTCAAGATGCTTCAAAGGAATAGTGACCTTGCAGGGGTATTTGTATGGTGCAGACCTGTACTCATAATGGATAGCTATAATTAAATCACCTCAAAAGGGTAACACAACAATACCCATTCTATACCACACCCGTCTTAAATATAGAAGGATGCAGTAAGCTTTGGGAAAGCAGCTTGTAGCTGAAATCTCCTTGAGGCCTTTACACGGAGAAAGTCCACCATGGTTGCAGAGTGTCTCTCTAAGTCACAGTTCATGCCAGGCCTCAAACCCACCATCTATTTGTCTCTCTATCCTCCTTGGAGAAGGCTTCATGCTACCCGTCCAACAACTGAATGCATCCATGGGGACGCTTGATGTCTGGGTAGTGACTTCAGTATGGATGAAGCAGGCAGGAACAGCAGCAGTTAATGTGCAGAGTTAAAAAGAACACTTGTTGGGCCTCTTCTCCTTTATCCTGATAGGTTTTTACCCTCATGGTTCTCCAAGGCGGGAGAAAATGGTCCTCTTGTGGCAATTGCATTCTTCAGTTGAATTTCCTTTCACATACAGACATGTAAATTCTATTGGGAATATTATTATGGTACATTTGTCTTTCTGATATCAAACAGTAACTGATATTCAAAATCTGTCTATTAATTTGGTGTCCTCGTGTAAATCTTCATATCTGTAAGTGATCCAAATGTCATCAGTTGTACCCATCACAGAAAGAATAGTTTTATGAAATAATTACATGTCAAATCGTTAGGATTTAGGTAGCTGCATTTGAGCTGTCCAACTTGTCACATAGAACTCTTATAATGTTCCATGTTCATAGGGAACACAACTCGCCTCGCTTGCATCCTTCTTTTATACTATGGCACTGTGGTTAGTTTGCAATTGTAAAGATAATCAGTCTATTATGCAGTCAATGCGATGACGGCCCTGTGAGCTATTTCAGCAGAGAGGGTTGGAGTCTCTAAATTGGGAGGGAAAGAATATACACAAGCCTGGCTTCACCTAAATGCAATTATCGCTTCATTGGAAAATAATGGGACTGAAGCTTAGCTGCTCATTCACTGAATTCGTTGTTTGCAGAGCTGAAGCAATTGTCTGCCTTGGAGAAGGGTCCTCATGGTGTCCTCTAGAACAAATGTATGCAGCTTTGTACTAACTTCTTAAGAGTCAACATTTCTGAACATCTAGGGAAAAAGACTTTTCTATGTGTGCTTAACTTCCACTGCATATATTTATTGGTATGCTAAGTAGATACTTCGACCAGACCTTTAAGTTTATTGACTTTTACAATACTGTACCTGATACCAAAGTTTAATCCAACTGCCATACACATAGGCCTTGATAAATCAAACTCAGTACAATTGGTTAGCCATTGAAACTACAGCAATTCACAACCAAGATCTGGCAAAAGATCTGATACATGTTCTATCTAAGCCCCCATGGCTCAGAGAGCACACCCCCAAAATCAACGCTTAGTGGAACGATTTCAAAACCTTTTTTTCCGTAGTTTTATATAGCGCAAACTTGATCCGAAGGTATCAGAGCGCTTTATATGAGCACCAGTTGCGTTACACAGGGACGCATTCATTTTTTGTTGTTGTTAGGCACAGGGAAATTAAGTGATTTGCCCAGAATCACAGGATGTTGACCGTCATTGACGAGACTCTAACCCGGTTCCCCAAATTTGAGGTCGACCGCCCAGGCCATTAGGCCACATCCTCTCCCCTTTGATGAAAGTGCCATTCTGAAAATTCTAACACCACTGAAACCCTCTTTCCACCTCAGTGACCCTCTGCCACTGAATCTCTTCAGTGAGATCAAATCGTTTATGGACCAAAATAGTAAATGCCTCATTAATTCAAGGCACTATCCCTGACAGCCAAAAACCTTGGCAAGTAACCCATATTCTGAAAAAACCTGTGGCAGATCACGCGGACCTAAATAACTTCCACCCTATTTCCAACATTATGACTCTGGCAAAGCTCCCAGAAAAATGTGTCCATGTTCAAATATGCAACCACATTGAACAATTCTGACTCTTAGACCAATTCCAATCCGGCTTCCGACAGGGCCACAGCTCTGAATCAGCTCTCAAGCACATAGTGGACGATGCGCAAAAAATGCTAGATAAGAACAATTCTTGCCTTCTAATCCTCCTCAACTTATCGTCAGCTTTCGATAGGGTTAAACATGAAAGCCTCCTAGATTTACCGAAACGCAGGATGGGGCCATCAGAGTCTCTCCTAAACTGGTTCACCTCTTTTCTCCACAACAGAGCTCAAAGAATCAAGGTCAAGTAGTCCCTGTCCAATTCTACACCAGTCACATTGGGGGTAGAACAGGGGTCCGTGCTCTAACCCACTCTCTTTAATTTGACCATGGAGCCTTTAACCAAAGTTCTGAAACTATCCAACATCCACTATCACTTGTACGCTGACGACACCCAACTGTACTTGATCATTTCTACCTCCGAAGACATCAGGTCCCTCGACACAACTGTACAAAACCCCCAAAACTGTATGACCTGCAACCAACTCACACTGAACGCTCTCAAAACGGAATTCCTCTTAATCGCCCCCCCAAACAGTCACCCGCTATTGAAGAATGGATGCGCAAGTTTCTAACAGCTCTCAGCTGCTTACCACACATTATTGATTCCACAAGATCACTGGGGATACCGCTAGACAGGAACTTGAATATGCAGGAGCACATGAGTACTGCCACCAAAGGAGCCAACTTCCAGGTGAACATTTTAAGAAAAATAAAACTCTTCCCCCCCCTTGACGACTTCAAGTCTGCTGTTGAAGCTGTTGTGATTGACAGGTTAGACTATGGAAGTGCAACCCCCTGTGGCCTGCCTAGATCTAAGCTGGCTCTATTAAGGGCCTCTCTTAGCTCTGCTGTAAGGCTCATCACAGGATCTAAAGGAAACAGCCCCATCAATCCCGATCTTAAAGCGCTAAACTGGCTCCCATATGAGGCAAGAATACATTTAAAAATCGCCTGCATGACCCATAAAGCCCTACACTTCAACAACTGAGGTACCTTGCACAAAAAGCAAGCTATCTGGTGGTGGCAGATTGAAGCAGGGTCCCGTTTTACCATATGAAAGTATTCAGGCCTATCTAGCCTTGATAAGGCCCCACCAGCCCGCATACAGAAATCTGTTCAGTTGCCCATACTGTCTCAAGTTATTCTCTTAAAATAGTAGGCCCAATATCTTTCTGTTGAGATGTTTTTCTCTGTGACACACAGGAAGCTCCGGCTCTGTCTTTTCGTAAACAAGTCACCCAAGCCCCCAGTACCTGCACTCGGGATGCCCTTCTCTTAGCTCACCTACCAGGAGGTGGCTAAAACCGCAAGAGCCGCAAGAACAGGGAACTTCGAGGAACAGCACACGATACCTGATGGTGGGGGCTGCTGCTCTCTTTCAATTTCATATATTTTTGCTTGCATTAAAGTAATAATGACATGCACATGGCGTGAGACGATCACCTGTAACCCTTTACTGTTCCGTTTATTTTTATTAATAGTCCGCGAAGTGACGTATATTGGTTTTGAGTTGTGGTCAAGCAGTTCTTCATTTACCGATATAAAAGAGTTGCCCAACTGGCCATTCCTCGGACCACCCCTCCACTGTGTTCTTGATTCACGGCTGTTTGGGTGCTCCCCAGTTAACTGAATTGAGCTCATTCTAGAATTCTTGTTTTAAGGTTGTGATATTTTAAAGTGTATCTTAAATAGTGTTTCTCTTAGTATCTGTTGTCATTGACCATGAAATGCATTTTTGTCCTTGCATCATTATAACGCATATCCTTCTCATTGCATTTATTAAGAAATATATTTTTCTCATATCATCCATCAAGAAAAGTATTTTGCTTCTTGCATGTATTATGACAATTGTTTCTCTGCGTATATTATCATGAAAGGTGTTTCTCTAAGATTTTAAACTTAATTTTAAGTCTCATTGCAATTGCGTATCATCTGCTCTCTAAGACAATCTTGACACTGTCGCAGATGTTTGATATATTCACAGATGTTTATTCTCTTGTTCCTGCATTTTTATTATTATAAAAGCATTCCATTATATGCCTTTGTTATATTTCTAACTTGTGTCCTCTGCCATTTAGTCTTTGCAAAGACTCAGCGTCTTATTATTGTATTATAAAGTGTTTTCTTTACGCTTCTTGTTGAAGTGGTTTCAGTGTAATAAAGTACAACATTCCCTGATTCAATTCCTGTCACTCACACGTGTGTTTTCTCATATTATTTAGAGGCACCCCCTCAAATTAAGCCGCCCTGGTCCAGTGCCCTGAGACCATAAAATTTCACCCTCCAACAAGATCCTCTAGAAGCACCAGCACCTGATTGCTGCTCTAGAACCCACAAATATTACCCTCTGGCTTTAATATACCACAATGTTTACACCAATGTGTATTACTCACCTTTTAAAATCTTGTCTACTGATTTATCAGTTTGGTCCTAGAGGTGGTATCTTCCTTCATCTTGGGAGCTTCTACTTCCTGTACCGTTCTTGACTATGTTGTTGTTTACTCTACTTGTTTCCTCTTTCCTGACCATTTGTAGAGCGCTCTGATAACCTCACCAGTCAGTTCGCCCTATATAAAACTTTTTAAATAAAATAAAAATAAATCTGTTCCTCTACCTCCCCATCTTTAGCTGCTGGATGTCTTTTTAATCTCTGCAGACTATTTTGCTCCTTGTTCTTTGCCCCTTCACCACCCCAACTCATAGCCTCTCATTATTTCTTTCTTGCCATTTCTTTATGCCTTAATTCTATGAATTCACTACCTGCATCCATGAATATTTCATTCCCTTATGTCAGTGGGTATTTAATACCCCTATTCCCACCCAGGGTTATTTATTACCCAGATCTATTTCATTCAGTTGCCACATCTCAGTCTATCATATCTGTCCAGAGATACTTCTCTTCCCTAATCTTTGTCTAAGAATATTGCACTCCCTCTGCCTCTGTTCATAGCTATCTTGTTCAACTGTCTCTGTCCAGGGATATTTGATTCCCTAGCCAAATTTATGGTCATCTCAATCTCCAGTCTCTGTCCATGAATATCCCATTCACCTACTGGGATATTTACTGGGAGGTTTACCTCATTCCCATATAGCTCTAGTGGTGTCTCATTCTCATCTCTTTTGCCTATCTCTATCCAAGGATCATCACTGACCATGGCCATCTCTTTCCAAGGATATGAATTTACACTACATTTGTCTAGGTGTAGCTCGTTCCTCTATCGTGGGCAAAAGATATCTCAGTCACCGGTTTCTGACCAGTGACATCACATTCCCCTGAACCTGTTCATGACATCCTATACTCCAATCTTTCCAGTCTATCTCAAAAGCTATTTCACTCTCATCTCTGTACACAGTGTCATTATTCCATTATCTTTAACAAGGGAAATCTTGTTCTTCTAATGCTCTATGGTGATATCTCATTATCCATTCTCTGTCCAGAGACATCTCACTCCTCTACCTCTGGTCAGAGATTTCTTATTCATCTTCCCAATCTTGTTTCTAACTACGGTAATCTCTTTCACCTTTACTTTGTAAGGGCCTCTCATTCCCTTATCATTGAGAGACATATCTCATTCCTCAGTCCCTTCCAGAGATTTCTCATTGTCCTACTTCTGGACTGGTATATTTCACTCTCTTTTTCAAAGCCAGACAAATCTGAGTTCCCTCTATCTGTCCATGGATACCTATTTTCTATCTCTTTATCAAGGGATCTATAATTCTCAACTCTCTCTCTCGAGAAGTGTCTCATTCCCTCATCACTGTTGATGGATACCTAACTCCAATCTCTCTGTCCAGGGACACCTTACTTACTATCTCTGCCCATTGATATCTCATTACCGTGTACCCTCTAATGGATAGCTCATTCATTTATTCCTGACAGAGATCTTTCATTCCATCTCTCTCCAGGGATATCTCACATCCTTCTCCTTACAAAATGTAAAACCCACACCACTCAACCTTCTATGCCTCTGTCTCTGTCCAGGGATATGTAATCTCCTTCCTTTGTAAATCATTATTTAATTAGTCTCTTCCGGTCCAATTAATTTCATCATTTCCATCCATGTGGCTCTAAGGAGGATAACCTAATAGCACTTTTCCTGCAACCCACTTCCGTCTCTCCCCAAGTGCCACAGTTTGATATTTAAAGCTCTACAATGAAACAGGCCGGCCCATCGCAGGTGCCACCCTGCCCCTGGCAGATCTCGCCTTTTTCCAATTAATGAGACATCTTGAATCATGGTCTCCACTTAAGCTGGCATTGCATATGCTGCTTAAATAAGTAACGAGGACTGTGTTAGTATGTGCAGGGCGACTGTGTGTGAGAGGCCGCAGACAATGGGGAGACGGGGGAAAGGCTGATTGAACGGTAGCAGGACAGCAAGAATGAGCAAAACAGGTAGTGTGAAATGGAATAAAGAGAAATTTAAAAAAAGAAAGAATGAGAGAGTGAAGAAGAGTAGAAAAATGGGCCTCATTTATGGAACTCTAATTTTTTTTCATCATCAGACTTTTACCCATAGTTAGAGAGAGAATAGCAGCAAATGGAGAAAGGAGGTGGACCAGGAAAAAAGAAGATCAAAGACAAAGAGAGAAAAAAGGAATGGAAAATAACCCACCAGAGTAAGATTAAGAGACAGGAAGTGCAGGGTGGTGGAAGGACGAGGCATGAAGAGGGATCGAAACTAGGCTGCCTGTGTATTTACCAACCCTACCATGAGTAGCACTGGCAGTAGGCTTACAAACGTAGAAACCCGTCACTTATATTAATTGTTTTATTAAGGAAGTACTGAAAGTGAGGAACAGTTGAAAGAACCAATGAATAGGAAGGAAGAGAGAATGCAGGGAAAAAAAAGAAATGCGTGGGAAAGGAAGTGGAAGAGAACAAGAGAGAGCGTGGAAGATAGTCATGAAGAATGCGTAAGAGACAACAACATAAAAAAGGCAGAGGAATAATGAGAGAAAAGAAAGATAGCGACAGATAGACCAGAAAATAAAAAATAAAGAATCATAGAAAGAAGATCATAACAGAGGAGAGAACCGAGGGAGAGGAAGTAAGCCACTTCTAGTCATCAATGATATCACTGATAGAGGTAACAGGAGGTGTCATAAGGAAAAAGCTTCTCCAGAGTGACTGATGAGGGGCGGGTGAAGTTCTGATTTGTCAGAGGCTAAAAAGGGTAAACAGAGAGGCCATGTCAGAGGTTGAAAAAAACAAGTTCTAAAATTTAGGAGGTGGTCAATCACTCATGCATGTCAGAAGTTAGTCGCAAATTTCCCCACCCAGTGCATTTGTCTGGGTGTGTGATGGTGATCCCCCTATAGTGTGCACAGTTTTGCCAGATTTTGGTGCATTATTGGGGGCATCCCCGTGCTTCCTATACCGGCTTTACTCTGTTTAGGCACCTTCCACTTTGCAAGTGAGGGATGGGTGGTGGCTTTCCAATGGCATGCAATGTCTCTTTTAGCCACTGTTGAGCCCAACCGTACCTAAGGGGTCACATATAGGTCTCCCTCAAACAGAGATATGTAAAAGGATCCATTTGGGATCCTGCAGTATGGGTGCCCCAGTACATGGTCTAGACATGTGAGGATCTGTCTCTAGTATGTTTATATGTCAGAACACCCCCATGCTGTGTGTAGGAAGGTGACATCTGATGCCCTACACCAAAGGCAGGAGAAGGAGTCAATGGTTCCCGTTATACAGATCTTATGCCACGTGAGGTTTACTCTATGGAGGTATTTCAGTTGTTTGAGCCGCAATAGGGATGCAATTGCTGAGTTTCTTCGGGATGCTCTGGCCTCTGTCCAGTCCTCATCTGCCAGTATCCACACATCTCGCTCCCAGGCTGCACACAGTATATCAAAGGAGTTGGGCATATAGCGTATTAGTCATCTTATGTGCTTCTAATTTCCCCAGGAGCAGTTAAGCCTCAAGGGGATTATACTCAGGAGGTTCTTCTGGACCCAGTATGTGTGGTGTCCAGGCGTGGCGTAATTGAAGATATCGATAGAAATGGCAGTGGTGCACGTGAAATTCCTCCTGGAGGATGGAGTATGATTTTAGCATGCTGCCCTCCATTACGTCTCCCAAGTTTTGAGCTACCTATGGTATTCCATTTAGAAAAGCCTTTCAGTGCTGCCACCTGGCCAAACGCTGTTCCCACCCACAGCGGTGTCTGCGCCATGATCCTTTGCTTCCAACCTATTTTTGCCAATGTATCCTCCCAGCTCCACAGCACCGCCCTCGTTGCTGGGGGAAGTGGGGACTGTGCTCTTCCCCCATGGGAAACAGCGTTTACATCGCATACGCTACAACGCATGCGATTACAACGCAGTCGTTACAACGACCATGTTGTTACAACGCAAGCCATTACATCGCAAGTCGTTTCTACGACTTTCTGTAGGGGGCGCGCTAAACTAAAGAATAGTATAATTTACCATTCCAACACCTTCCCTACTGTTGCACACGCTGGAGTTGTAATAGTAAATTATACTATTCCTAAGTCCAGCGCACCCCCGACAGCAAGTCGTAGGAACGACTTGCGATGTAATGGTTTGCGTTGTAACAACGCAGTCGTTGTAACGACTGCGTTGTAATCGCATGCGATGTAATATTGATATTCTTCAACCATACATTAAATGTTGGATCGGGGTGCTGTGGTGCGCTCATTTCTCCAAGACACATGCAGGGCCCCTTTGGGTGCCATACCACCATTCACTAATAATTATTAAATGGGAAACTCAATAATATGATTCAATGTCTGCCGTTGCGATCCCGCCGTCATATGTGGACTTGAAGCATTTAGAGAGGGCTATGCGGGGGATCCTTGATTCCATAAAAGCTTTGAAGCATGGAATGCACTGTTTGAAAAAAAGAATGTGGTAGAGGGTAGGGGTAGTTTTTCTATCGATATAAGAATCAGGGGAGGGAGATCATTTTGAATATGGTTGAGCTCCCCTTGAGGTACACGAGGGCGGACCGACCAAGCCTTAGCTTCCACTGCCAGCGCATCCAGGAGGGGTTGAATATTCAGTTCCCATGCAACAGAGGGGTCAGATTCTGGACAAAAGTTGAGTGTTCCATGTATGTGATTGCAAAGTCATTCTGGACCCACAAGATCATCAGTTTCCATCTTGATTGTGGCTCAGTAGAGAAAGTTGTGTCCCAAGGTCATGCCTTTCTTTATGGCCTTTTACTACCCTATGATGGTTGATATTTTGACTGAATCGTGAAGAGTCATTGGCTATATCTAGGAAAGCGCTGCTCTGAAAAGCCACAGGTCGTGGGTGCTCATTCAGAATCCACTGTTTTGGCGCAATAGGGACATTGCATGATTACCAAGCATCATTGAAGTGGGATTACATTGGTAGGAAGTGTACAGAAAAGAAGATCAGGTTTTTCGTACATGTTGACCTACCAAGGAGTTGGAGCAAAAAAGAGGAACTCTATGGAAAAAGTGAAAGATTGCATGTTTCTTGGGGTCTTTCTTAAGATCCGTCTCATGAAACAGAGAACGGCGCCTCGACTGTGAATGCGCTGTAGCATTTCAATAAGAGCTCTGACCGTCTAGATCTTTTTCCACTAAAGACGCCTGACCTGCCAATGTTGCTCCAGACAATACATATAGAGCCGCAACATTGATGCAATACAATGGAGGGTCACTTGTGGAAACATACTGTTTTCCTATGAGCTGTCAGCTGGAGTTCTAAGTAACAAAAGTGTCTGATACCTTTGCAAAATTTAGTCGCCATTGCAATCTATCTAAAGACTTTAAAGTTTCCTTATTGGCTAGGTTGTGGTTAAAGCTGGTGGGGATTGAAGCACTTGAGTTGCTTGCATGTATCAAGAGTTTAACAACACATCACAAAACAGGTTAACAAGATTCTCGATTGTAAGCATAACTGGGCATACAAAGGTGCCATTAATATGCTAATATTCATGCTCGACAGTATAAGAAAGTGCACAGTGATGAACTGATGACTTATAGTTATTCTTGCAAACTGCGTAGCTCAGGCTTACAAAAAACCCATACCCACACATTTACCCATATAAGTGGAATTTTACAGAAATTAAGGGAATTTTACCACCTGAAAGTGCATGTGCCATTTTTATGTGAGCGTTTTCTGTAAAGACATAAACCATTGCTTAAGTGGGATTCATGTTGAGGGCTTGGCTAGCTGCCGACCAAGATGGCAGTGCACTGAGACAGCTCCGTAGCTGCCTCAGTTGAATCACACTTCATCCGTTCAAAATCTGGACTGTCCAAGCCGCAAAGCGACTTACTGCTCAATGCCACATGAGGGAAGCCCGAGAGTGCCTCGTATTTACGACGAGGGGTATCTTTGAGGGCTGAAATTACACTTCCCCCGTGGGCCTCGAGGAGGGGGTAAGATGGCGGACAGCGAGGCAGAGGACCCGTCAGAGATGGAGTAAGCTGCCTCCGATAGAAAACTACCACGCCCACTCCGGACACTACGAGGAGCACATAGCTGGAGAAGGAGCCGTGAACGGGCTGAAACTGTACTGGACCCGGTGTGAGGGACAGCGAGAGCAGACCTGGCTGAGGAGGTGAGGGAAAGAGGATAGCACCAAAGCAAGGCTTATGGGGACTACTTGTGGGGCAGAGATCCGAGCACTGGCCATCCTGGTGCACTGAGTGCAGTGTCAAAGGACTTCAAGTAAGTGCTCGTGGGTGAGTGTTGGCAGCACGGGCAGGCCGGAATAGCGACTCCGGTCCAGTGCTTCTATGCCTGGTTGGCGGGGAGCCCACCCGCTCGGACCGAGGTAAGTGAATCAAGCGGTGGCCAAAGGTGAGCGGAGACTGTAGAGAGCTCTCCCGACTGTCGCCCCTTTTGCTCCTAAAAGCTAGAGCCTACAGTGGGAGGAGCAGTGCCACGCCGGAACTGATGGGCGCAGAGAAGGTTTGAGTGGCGAGGCAGGAATGGGCCCGGGGGGAGTCGTGGCAAAGTCCCAACTCGAGTAGGCCTGTGAATCGCCCCACCACCCCATCAAGATTGAGGCTGCAGCAGCTTAGAGAGGGGCCTCCCCTCCCCTTGCTCGGAGATGGAGGAGGAGGGTGGCCGATCGAAGGGCCAGTAATGCTCGGCCCCTGAGAGACTGCTATGGGGCGAGCAGAGCCAAGGGTGGCCTTGAAAGAGTGCGGCGTGGTGCGAGGCTGCTGGTGGATATCGCTATACACAACACACCAATCAGAACTGTTGTCAGTGAGACAGGGCGTTGAAAGCCACAGCAGACGACCCACGTGCAGGGGCGGCCCCGCGGGCCCACGAGTGGACTGGAGGGCCTTGGGGGTCCCACATGAGACCTGCAGAGAAATCCATGTAAAATCTCAGCTAACACACCAAACAGAAAAACACAGCCCTGGGATGTGCAAGCACGTGCTAGATAATATAGAGTCTGCCGCTGGGCGACAACACGATTTTGAGTACAGAGGGGAAAAGGTCAGAAACCGAGGAACCAAACCGGTTCAGACAAATACACTGTGGTGATGGTCACTCCTGTAGCGACCACTCGGAGTGTCGATGGCAGCGGATGACCAGATTCTCAACCTATGGAGGAACCCTTCCTAAGGGAAATAATGGCAACAATTCAAGCTCTGCAAAGTACGCTGGAACTAAAACTTGATGCAGTCAAAATTGATGTAAATCTCCTACAGGCAGACATACACAACATGTCAGATAAAGTTAAAACAGCGGAGTCACAAATCACTGGGTTGCAATCTACTACGAAAAGACAGGCGGAACATGTCTGTACCCTGACTAAGCAAAATGCAATCATCATGGCGAAACAGGAGGACCAAGAGGGATGATCCAGGTGAAATAATATTAGAGTAGTTGAAGTCCCAGATGGGGTGGAAGGGCCTAGCCTCGACCTCTATCTGGAAGACTTGATACTGAACTCCCTCCGCCCCATGAGATTATCCAATTTAAATTTCAATTGAGAGGGCCCAGAGGGCATTGGGCCTCCCACTGGAACAGGGTGCTCAACCACGACCGATCATAGCCAGGATTTTTAATTATAGAGACCTCGATGCAGTCCTCAAGCGACTTGAGTTCACTGAGTCCTCCGAATTGATAACGCAACTATAAGATTTTTTCCTGACTTCACTCTCCAATTACAGAGGCAATGGCGGAGCTCTGAGGTGGTTAAGGGAGCCCTCCGGGACAAACAGATAAAGTACATGATGATGTACCCAATTGTGTGCAATTGCAGATGGTAAGACTGGGCACTTTGCACCCCAGAGGAAGAATCGTCATGGATGGATGGATGGCTGGCGAGTGGTGAAATGATGAGGGGCAAGAGATGGAAAAAGAGAACCTCCAGGAACTGGTCAGGAACTCAACGAACTAGCCCCAGCCAGATCAACAGGACCTGACCACATCTCAAAGGGACACGTGAGCATACGACTGCATGAGGCCTGAGGCTTTGGGACTTATACAGGTTTTGATGAGGGCGGCGACGATAGTATTGCATCTAGGGAGGGGGGAGTGATTTCAGCCTAAATTGTTATGATGTAAGGTTGGATAGGTGGGCCTGTTATTGCTGATGGCACCAAGACATGGAAATGTAGATACTGGACATACAGACACTCATGATGGGATGAATGTTTTAGAATGGAAACAACTATCCACACATGTTGTGGACAGAGCAGCCTACCCATGTTATCAAATGTTATCAATGCAGCGACAGGCACTCTGCAAGTTGGGGGGGGATGGGCGGCTTTAGGCTCACGACCCAGGGCTGCAGGGAGGGGGGAGTTAATGTGTTCTGGGGATGTGTTCCTATCCTCTAGGAAGTCCCACTGATGAATAATAGCCCAGAAATTGGGACTAGAGGAGATTTATGATGCTGGGGAGGAGGTGGGGGGGGGGAACTGTGGGGTTTATTCCTTATGTTGTTGTTCATTGTTATATTGTCTAGTTTACAACATTGCTCATCGATAGAAAGGTCGCAACATTTGAGATATCTTCCGGATACATTGAGCGGGACCGGGCATGGGAGGCAGAGGAGGGGGGTCTTGACCCGATTCTGAGACAACCGCAATTCAATGGGGTGCCCAGTTAAGAAGGAGCTGAATATTTGGTCTGGGTAGCAAGATAAAGAGGACATTGGTTCTCCAACATTTACGCAGACATGCCCCAGACTTGGTGTTACTTCAAGAGGCTCACCTTCAGGGTAACCACTATAAAGCGCCCTTGATAGATTTGGCTATAAATTTGTGGTGCATGCATGGTATACCACAGACTCTTGAGGGGTAAGAATCCTGCTCAAGCGGTCCATACCACTTACAGTAAGGCGCACATGGCACGACCCCCAGGGTAGCTATGTCCCAATGTCATGGACATGGAAAGGTGAGATAATTAATATTTGCTCTATGTACGTTACTCCGTGCCTACAGGCGGGAACCCTCCTGCTGGTGAGCACCATGCTGTTAGATATGCCAGACGAGATCCTGGTGCTGGGTGGAGATATGAATGCAGTGGTGGAGCTGGGGCTCGGCAGGGAACCTAGTTTTCACCCACAGACTGACCGTGGGCCGTTGGGGCCCTTTGTGGAGGCACTGGGGATGGTAGACCTCTGGAGGCTACAACACCCACAAACGAAACAATATACATACTATTTGGCACCACATTGAACCTTCTACAGCCTAGACTACATATACATGCACCACTTGCATGCTGGCAAATTAAAAATACCAATACACTATACGAGGGGTATTTCTGATCACTCAGCGGTGGGGGTAACACTAGACGGGCCCACAAGGGAATTCGTGCTGCCTCCCAAGATTAATCCTTGTGTTCTGAAAGACAGGGGCCTCAAAGGGAAGATTAGGAAGAGTGCAGAGCTATACTTTGCGGAGAATCTCGGGATCGCAGACTCGGTGTGTGTCCTGTGGAGGCATTCAAGACAGTTGAGACAGGCACAGGCATTGATGGGGGGGGGGGGGCTAACAATGCCGGCAATACGATGTGGAAGACAAGGCCAACAAGTTATTGGCCTAGCTTGACAAAAGAGACAGAGACAGGTTCTGGGTCCTAGAGGTAAGATGAGATGGGAGCAGTCAAGACAACAAGCCTCTCCATTGCAGATAGAGTCACCACCTATTATGATGGATTGTATAAATCCACAACGACTAGAACGGCGGCCGACTGCACCGACTTCTTGAGGGACCTATCACTACGTACACTTTCCACTGAAGACAGAGAGGGATTAGATGCCGACCTAACTGAAGAAGAACTTACTGCTGCATTGCAAGCCATACAATCAGGGAAAGCTGCTGGGCCTTATAGCTTACCAGTGAAATTATATAAACAGATGGTGGACAAGGTGAACACACACACATGCTCACCATGTCCCAAGAAGCGCGAGACAAGGAACTACTGCCAAGAGACCAACGAATAGCCACGGTGGTCATAATACACATGAAAGACAAGCCACGATGGACTGTAGCTCCTATAAGCTCTACTGAATGTGGAGGCTAAGGTACTTGCCAAAATCTAGGCGACTAGACTACGCACAGTCATTACGTCTATAATCCACCCTTATTAGTCGGGTTTTATGCCCCAACGGGGCAGGAATTTACATACAAAAATCTTAGCCCACAACTAGAAAGACTGAGAGGTGTTGCCATGCACTGGGGTACTTTGCTGCTGTCCTTGATGGGAATGGCAGCGTTGTATAAAATGATAACTCTCCTATGTCTTATATACGAGTTTTAGAATACGCCATACCGGTTTCCGCAGGAGTTCTTTAAAAAAGTAGAACACGTAGTGCAGACACTACTATGGAGGGGGGAGGGGTACACCACGTACTGCGCTTTCGAAACTCCAGAGGGGGGTATACGATGGGGGGATTGTGGTGCCAGACATAACTAAATACTACTGGGTCACCCAGCTGCTTGTAATTAATGAATGGTCTTCAGAGACCGACAGGAATCTGCCTGTAGAGTAGATTGGAAGGCAAAGGGATGAAGAGGCCATGTGGCTATCCTGTATCGGAGAAAGAAAGAGCGAGAATTAACGCCATATACCCAAATAGTGGTTCAAATATGGAGAGAGGCCACGAGGATCCTGGGATGGAAAGGCAGGGTAATCAACATGACCCCGCTCTGGGATCGCGAATTGCTACATGAGGTGGGGGGGGGGGCAGGAAGGGGTTCTCAGGATGGAAACTCATAGGAATAGAACATCTGGGTGGATGTTTGGCGGGATCAAGTTCATGTAACTTTTGAGACTCTGAGTAGAGAATTTAAGTTGAGAGAAACAGAGAGAAATAAACACCTACAGCTGGGGCATGACCTACAGAGACACATACTGGAGGGGGAACAGCTCCCAGAGGCCTTGCCTCTGGAAGATTGTCTCCCCACTGAGGGTATCCCCGAATGGGTGATTTCAGTTATATACCCTAAGTTGGTTAACAACTCCCCCGATCTGCTGGTGACGTTGAGGGAGGCTTTGAGAGGAGATCTTGAAGACTCAAATGATGAAGATTGGGTGGAAGCAATGCAAAGTCTGCATGAGATTTGAGCTAGGTTCCATGTCCTGTGTGCTTTCGATTATCATTCCATTAAATGCTATATGGTTATTGCTGGCAGTGACGGAGGAGAAATTCTGGCCAACATATCGTAAACTTTGACTACTTCTAGACACAGGGTTTGCAAGAAGGAATATAGCCAAGATATGAAGGAATGGAAGTCTGACTTAGATTGGTGTCAGAAAGGCAGAAAATGTGGTTTACCAGAGTAGGGGCTGCCCGAGAAAATGGGAGAAGGTGTGGGGCGCCTGGCAGGAATATTGGGGATTTTGAGAAGCACTGTATATATATTATGTGACCAACCGCTGGATTGTTCCTGGGAATAATTGTTGAATGACAGGTACACTGAAGATGGGCCGTAAAAGCGCCCCTGTCAATTGTATTCAAGAAATGGCAAGCTGAGATGTGCGCTTTGTAACTACCATGTATGTATCATGAGACAAGAGATGTTTCGATCGTATGTACTATTTGATGTGCATGGTTTCAAGTGAGTTACAAAAAAAAGTAGGTATTTTGTTTGTTGGGCTGTAGTCCGCAAAATAAATCAACAGCCTTTCATATATGACATATTGGTATGTGGAAGATGAGAACAAGTTTGATACTCTGGTTCCAAATGCTTAAATGTGTATCAGTTGTATGGTGCCCACGGACGTCACTGACCATAAAGAACCAATCCTGAATTACACTGCAGCAAGGACTTATCTGTGGCCGGATACTCAAGGTCCTTCCAGGTGGGACTGCCCGCTTGGAGCATTTTAGGCAGACCCATAAAAATGTCTGCAGGATAGGGCTCACTTCAAAACCCAGTGGAAGCATGCCAGGTGCACAAGAGTGACACAGTAGCAACAGGTGGAAAAGCCTCATCAGTTCCCAGTAAACAGATGGCATATGCCAGCAGAGCTCCATGGTGGCAGCCTAAACGCCTGTGGAAATAATTTAATAAAATAATTGTATGGTATGGAGACCTTGCAGTGTTCGTGCATAGGTAATCAACGTTTGAAGGTACACAGAACCTGCTAGTCATCACATTCATTTTAATCACTTTTATGTCTCTATGGACTGAATATCTATCTCTGCTCCTCCTGTAGTAGGATCTGGGTACTTATGGTTTCCTGACAGAATAGGAGAGCCCACTGTAAATCATTTGCAGAGTGTCTTACACTCCTAAAGTGAAGGAAAGCTTGGTTGTTACTCAGCCCAACCACATGCTACCTTTGTCTTCCATAATGCATGCTTTGGCTTGTCTAGAGTTCATGCAGTGGCTACACTGACAATGTATGATATAGATGATGTCATTGGTGCAGCAAGGGGGTGGGGGGGGTCGGTACACGCCCCAGGTGGCACGAGTTTTGGGGGTGGCAGCACTTTTACCCGCTACCACCCCACCCCCGCTCTTACCTGCTGCCATCACGGGGCGGAAAACGCAGGGACCGCCAGGGGCTGCAAATGGCCTAGCTACGCCACTAGATGATGTTGCTCATGTTGCAGTTGGATTTTGACCAGTGCTGCTGTGGATCGAGTGGGTAGCCTTAAATCAAGAGTTTTAATGTGACTAGTGTTTGCCATAATTAACATGGCCCACAATGGTATTGTCAATAATAGATGGAAGGCTCCAAAGCGCCATCGAATGCCATGTCATCTTTTTGCTGTAGATCTCCAAGAGTCAGTATTGACCAGCTGGTGTCTGAGGTTGGTACGGTGCTTAAATGCAAAGATCAGTGGGAATCTCGGTTTGCCCACATGCAGGATCTTCCACTGTGAGAGAATGATGTGCTTTTCTTGGTTTGACAGAGGGCTAAAAGTCTGTTTTAACGGTTCCCACACACTGTCCCTCTTACATCAAACACCCTATAACATCAGAAGCACCTGCGCTAACACACTAAGATCAGACGTTTGTGTTGTAACAGACTAGGTCATGCAATAAGAAGGAACTACACCAGTGAGCACTTAAGTGTGATTTAACAAGTTATGTTGTCGGCCTAACCTGATACTCAACTTCGCTCCACGTAACTGCCAGTGACAGTAGCAGTCCATCGATAACAAGAAGTGTTGATGGGTATCAGTCTAGCCCCTGCTTGCCATGAGGGCTCTTTTAAAAGTCCTGTTGAAACTCTTCGGCTTCATTACAACATCCCTTGATGTTGGGGTGTTAATTCTGCAGCGTGGACTTAGATACCACTGCCCTGTTTACTCCTGCTAAGAGAAATTACAAGAGATGGTGGGTTGAATCCTAAAAATCCCTTGAGCAATGAACAATAACTTGGTAAATCGTAATGAGGGTCTCAGTTGGGTGAAAACTATGCGAGTACCACTGTCGGATTGTTACCAGTGTGTATTCTTTATCATGGAAGGCATCTGGGTACAGTGCTTGAAATGGAAAAATAGAAGTGCAGGTATTCTCTACCAGAATGCCTGCTTGTTTCTGAGAAGTGCCGGTACTCTCCAATTAAAAGTATTACGTCTCTATTGAGAAGTGCAGGTCCTCTCCCTCTCAAAATAAAAAAGTGCCGATACTCAGTACCAGAGAGTACCGCCCCATTTAAAGCACTGTCTGGGTAGTGTTTTTCCTTCTCTTGTGGCAGATACTATATCTTACTAGTGATGTGGTGCCGAGGTATCTGCGATACCAAGTAGGTTTCGAGGAATATCATCATTTATGTCATTTACATTTAATCATATTGTTTTGATGTCCATGAGCTAGGCTCGGGTTCACCAAATGAGAAAGAATAGGTACAGGTAATGGCTTTGTCTGAACAAGAGTGGCTCGGGTATTGATTGCATGCCAGCAATTGACCCGCATGACTGTACTGAAACACTGATCACTAGCAAAGATGCAATAAATTATTGCTATTAAACAGATTATTGTATCTGTCCTATTGATACGAAGACTTGTGCATCAATGAATGATTTGGTCAGGAATTGTGTGATATTGTTTGAAAGACTGTAAATATCACCCATTTACATTTTGCAAGGGCATCCGACATGTTTTTACTTCATAGACAATACATAAAACATTTAAAACGATAGAAAGGAGCTCGGAGGTTGTGAAGAAGAAAATGAGAGAGAAAGAAGGAGGGAGTGACAGAACAACCAAAAACAAAGAGAGGGGGAAAAATAAAGAGGAAGACAGAGACCAAGCAGAAATATTTAGAGAAAACGAGATACAGAACAAAGCAAAAGCAAGAGAAAATGGTAACAAAAGAATGATTGGACATAAAGAGAAAATGCAATAGTAAACAATGAACGAAAGAAAAAGTACTTAAAAAGACACACAGTCGCCTGTGATGGAAATAAGTAGAAAGAAAGAAGGCAAGAAAGAAGAAATGAAAAAGAAAGATAAAAGGAAAGAAAGAGAGAAAGAAGGGGGGAAAGAGAGAAAGAAGGGGGAAAAGGAAGGACAGAGAACAAGGAATATAAAAAGGCAGAAGGTGACCTGTAAAAAGAACACAATGAAAGAGTTGGGATAAGATGGCAAAAGAAAACAGAGCAAGAAAGTGGGATTTAACAGTGAGGATGTAGGACATATGAGTGGGGACGAATTTGAGTCAATTAAATTGAGACCTAAAATTGAGAGATGTGATAAAATGGTGGGAAATTAAGTCATATAGAAAGAAATATGTATGCACAGGAGTATACAGAAAGCAAAGGAAAGCCGAGGATAGAAACCATGAGAATATGAGAATGAAAATCAAGGATAGTGGAAGAGAATGTAGGAGGATGAAAAAGGGGAACTGGAGATACCAAGGTTTAAAGAACAGTTAATGAGATAACAGTGGCAAATATTTATAGAAAAAAATAAGAAAGCTAGAGCATGGGAAAGAACCAGAAAAAATACAGAACAAGAAGCAGCAGTAACGTGATATTTGATTTTAGAGTGATTACATGAAATACATGAAAGGGGAAGTTGAAGTAGGAGACTGAGTAAAACGTGCAAGAGAATAACAGGTAGGACAGACTTGAGACAGAAAAAGAAAAGGGGAGAAGCTGAATGCAAGAGAAATCAGAACAAAGAAACAATGATCGTGAGAAAGAACAGAAAGGCCTAGCTGTGATGGAGAGAGTATATGGCTGGATTTCCAACCTGAAGCGATGAGCTGCCCTACCTGATTTTGTTTTTTTAAACTTTCCTCTAAAATATTGCTTGGTTCTGTCTTACCACCCGCAATCACTGAAGACCCTCTTCCTACCAGTGCAGCCATTTCTGCTTCTGGCCAAAAGGCACCATGGAAGGATCCCACCCCCTGCTCTGTTGGGTAAGTGACCACATCCAGCCCTGTTTGGGAAGACTACGTGGTTGGTGGTCTTTGCAGTTAGGAAGTACATCCAGCTATATGTACCCAAGTGCAACCACTCAGAAAATCCTGCGTTGTCTTCAAAGAAATGACCCTGCCTTTCTTACCACAAGCTTGGTGTGATACGATCAGCAGTGAGCGACCAAGGTAAATATTATGGGCCAGATGTACGACCATTCAATTTTGTGAGTCGTAAATTGCGTCTCGCAATTTGCAACTCGCAAAATGGAAGGTACAACAGTGTCTGAGACACTGTTTGCGATTCCCAATGGGGTCCCAAATGACCTGCCTCATCAATATTCACAAGGCAGGTCGCAATGTGTGACCCATTGGGAATGGCTAGCACATCCAGGGATGTTGACCTGCTGGGGTCAGCAGACTACCATGTCTGTGACTGCTTTTTAGATAAAGCAGATTTGTATTTTTTAAATGCAGCCCATTTTCCTTAAAGGAAAACGGGCTCGATTTAAAAAACAAAAATGAAAAGTTTCTGTTTCATTTTTTAAGAGTAGCCAGCGGTCCGTGGGACCACTGCCTGCTCTTAAAAAATATTTTTGCTGCCCAACACAAAGGGGAAGAGGTTCCCTGGGGACCCTTTCCCATTTGCGACTAGCTTACCACCTACTTGTAGTAGGTGGTAACCCCGATTGTTTTATGACCGCATTTGCGGTTGCAAAACAATTGTACATACCAGTGCGACTTGCTATTAGAAAGGGAGACGCCCTTGGCACGCCCCTTCCTAATAGCGACTTGCAAACCCTATTTTGTGAGTTGGTAATAGGTTACTGACACGCGAAATAGGGTTTGTACATACCACAAACCTTTTAGCGGTCGCAAATGGGACAAACTCACGTTTGCGACCGCTAAAAGGGTCGTACATCTGGCCCTATATGCCTTCACAACATTATTCTCTTTCTCTGGAGACTCTTTCCAAGAGCACCTCCAGACCAAGTATGTTACGTATGGGCTGCTGAGTTCCATCTAATGTCATATTCCAAAGAATTCTAGATAGCCTTGTAGATTTCTATTGTCCCTCAAACCCTTATAGATTCCTGTGGCTTACTGAATGGAGAAAATATACTGCTGTCTCACAGCCTCCCTTGCACATCACCCACACAAGGTCAGTGTAGATATTGCAGCAAACCTGCCAGAGACTCAGTAGGCATTTGCAAATGGGGCCTTCCAATAGGTTCAAAGAAAGCAGTAAAGAACACATAGCGAAACATTATATATCTGTATTACATTCTATCCCAATATATAGCAAATGCATATCAGTTATGGCAATGAACATGACTACATTGATAAAGTTGAACAAAAGGAGAAGAAAACTAAACAAGAATTACATTTCTAACACAGTGGATAAGTATCTTCACAAACTTTGTCCCACAGTGAGGAATGTATCTAAGGATGCGGTCTGTGCATTCTCTGCAGTTGAAAGGCAGTGGTCATGTGTCTATCATTACAATATCCTTCTGTTCCGAACCTACTATATTATAGGCTCATTGTGCTGTTCTACAATACACATTTTGGGAAACGGAGGCCCTTACGTCCTAAAGTACGGTCATGAATTCGTTGTGGGAATTGCATATGCATAAAAAGATACAATGGTCTCATAGAAATAATAGCTATTCCAAATACTATAGCGACGTCCAAGGGCAGGACCTTAGCGTTATAGGTCACGTCGGTGGGTAAACACCACAATTGGAATTTTTAGGTGCCAATCCAGCCTACCATCCCCACCACCCAATCACAACGGGAGAACGGTTGATCAGAATCTTCACTCACTGAACAATAGTCTTATTCAGTGCTGGACCAGTGTTGATATCTGGCCTTTAATCAGCAAGTAAGCATGGAAGGAATGAGAAATCAAAGCTCCAAACGTTCAAGTGCTCAAAACACCACCAAACATATGTTGATGACCCCAGTGCCTTCTCTATGACTCCCAATATAAAAAGTGAGTGTCAACACCAATAATAAACCCAGAACTAGTCTCTGTGTTCAAAATCAAATTATAAGACTGGCCCTTCAGATAACATTGGCCAATTTCAAGTTTTGTATGTGAGAGGCAGATAGAATCATGACTATCGCTCAGAGACTATTCCATAAAATAATAATAGGATATTCCATGTGGAGTAGTACAAATTCTAGGTGTCACACACCTGTTGATACTCCAACTCAGTTAACATTAAGGAGGGTCAATTTGGGGGAATAGAAGAATCCTATGCTCAAATAATCAGCCAAGACCATTTCTGAAAAATATGCACAACTAGACTTCTTGCAGTTCTCAGTTTATAGATGTATTCAAATGTCAAATTAATCTTTACAAAAAGTAAAAGTTAGTTAGAATCAGAAGCCAATTCATTTACAAATAAAATAAACCAATGTGGTTTTATGAAATTAAGTTGCCACACCGCATTGGCAAACAATCAAATTAATAATAACAAGCCTTAATACATGACCTGAGCCATGCAGCATCTAGCCCTCTCTAGCACAACAGCAAAATTAGTGAATGAGTAATAATCATGTGAGCAATGCCTCTCTAAAACAAAACGATACAAAAGGGGATGATGGACGGAGCGCTTGAGCAAATCAAACACTCACCCCCAGTCAACTGATCTGGGTTTAATCCATCATCATTCTTTAGCTGCCAAGCCATGTCTTCCCTGGACCGGAAACAAGCATCCTGGGACCGGTTTCTGGCTATTCAGCCGTCATCAGCCAGGCTAGCTTGAATCCAGTGGCAAAGTGAGCAAGGGACCCACGTCTGGGCATACCCTGCCAACTTAGGGCGAACAAAGCGATACAAAAGGGGATGATGTTCTGCATTCTGTCCATCAACTGTTGTTTTTGCATTTGTCACCCCGAGTGGGACGGGTCTGCCCAGACCTGGGTCCCGTGCTCTCCATGCCACTGGAATCAAGCTATCCTGGCTGAAGAGGGGTGTTACCCCGAAACCGGTCCTAGGATGCTTGTTTCCAGTCCAGGGAGGACCTGGCTTGGCAGTTCGGGCTGGACTGTTCCCATGAGGCACAGGGTCAAGACTGATTTGCATATGGCTGGGTTCAAACTGGAATGGCATGGTGAGCAAAAAAACGATGGATTTAGGCCCAGATCTCTGTACTGGGGTGAATGTATGACATTGTTCTGCATTCTGTCCATCAACTGTTGTTTTTGCATTTGTCACCCCGAGTGGGACGGGTTTGCCCAGACGTGGGTCCCGTGCTCTCCATGCCACTGGAATCAAGCTATCCTGGCTGAAGAGGGGTGAAACCCCGAAACCGGTCCTAGGATGCTTGTTTCCAGTCCAGGGAGGACCTGGCTTGGCAGTTCGGGCTGGACTGTTCCCATGAGGCACAGGGTCAAGACTGATTTGCATATGGCTGGGTTCAAACTGGAATGGCATGGCGAGCAAAAAAACGATGGATTTAGGCCCAGATCTCTGTACTGGGGTGAATGTATGACATTGTTCTGCATTCTGTCCATCAACTGTTGTTTTTGCATTTGTCACCCCGAGTGGGACGGGTATGCCCAGATGTGGGTCCCGTGCTCTCCATGCCACTGGAATCAAGCTATCCTGGCTGAAGAGGGGTGAAACCCCGAAACCGGTCCTAGGATGCTTGTTTCCAGTCCAGGGAGGACCTGGCTTGGCAGTTCGGGCTGGACTGTTCCCATGAGGCACAGGGTCAAGACTGATTTGCATATGGCTGGGTTCAAACTGGAATGGCATGGTGAGCAAAAAACGATGGATTTAGGCCCAGATCTCTGTACTGGGGTGAATGTATGACATTGTTCTGCATTCTGTCCATCAACTGTTGTTTTTGCATTTGTCACCCCGAGTGGGACGGGTATGCCCAGACGTGGGTCCCGCGCTCTCCATGCCACTGGAATCAAGCTATCCTGGCTGAAGAGGGGTGAAACCCCGAAGCCGGTCCTAGGATGCTTGTTTCCAGTCCAGGGAGGACCTGGCTTGGCAGTTCGGGCTGGACTGTTCCCATGAGGCACAGGGTCAAGACTGATTTGCATATGGCTGGGTTCAAACTGGAATGGCATGGTGAGCAAAAACGATGGATTTAGGCCCAGATCTCTGTACTGGGGTGAATGTATGACATTGTTCTGCATTCTGTCCATCAACTGTTGTTTTTGCATTTGTCACCCCGAGTGGGACGGGTATGCCCAGACGTGGGTCCCGTGCTCTCCATGCCACTGGAATCAAGCTATCCTGGCTGAAGAGGGGTGAAACCCCGAAACCGGTCCTAGGATGCTTGTTTCCAGTCCAGGGAGGACCTGGCTTGGCAGTTCGGGCTGGACTGTTCCCATGAGGCACAGGGTCAAGACTGATTTGCATATGGCTGGGTTCAAACTGGAATGGCATGGTGAGCAAAAAACGATGGATTTAGGCCCAGATCTCTGTACTGGGGTGAATGTATGACATTGTTCTGCATTCTGTCCATCAACTGTTGTTTTTGCATTTGTCACCCCGAGTGGGACGGGTATGCCCAGACGTGGGTCCCGTGCTCTCCATGCCACTGGAATCAAGCTATCCTGGCTGAAGAGGGGTGAAACCCCGAAACCGGTCCTAGGATGCTTGTTTCCAGTCCAGGGAGGACCTGGCTTGGCAGTTCGGGCTGGACTGTTCCCATGAGGCACAGGGTCAAGACTGATTTGCATATGGCTGGGTTCAAACTGGAATGGCATGGTGAGCAAAAAAACGATGGATTTAGGCCCAGATCTCTGTACTGGGGTGAATGTATGACATTGTTCTGCATTCTGTCCATCAACTGTTGTTTTTGCATTTGTCACCCCGAGTGGGACGGGTATGCCCAGACGTGGGTCCCGTGCTCTCCATGCCACTGGAATCAAGCTATCCTGGCTGAAGAGGGGTGAAACCCCGAAACCGGTCCTAGGATGCTTGTTTCCAGTCCAGGGAGGACCTGGCTTGGCAGTTCGGGCTGGACTGTTCCCATGAGGCACAGGGTCAAGACTGATTTGCATATGGCTGGGTTCAAACTGGAATGGCATGGTGAGCAAAAAACGATGGATTTAGGCCCAGATCTCTGTACTGGGGTGAATGTATGACATTGTTCTGCATTCTGTCCATCAACTGTTGTTTTTGCATTTGTCACCCCGAGTGGGACGGGTATGCCCAGACGTGGGTCCCGTGCTCTCCATGCCACTGGAATCAAGCTATCCTGGCTGAAGAGGGGTGAAACCCCGAAACCGGTCCTAGGATGCTTGTTTCCAGTCCAGGGAGGACCTGGCTTGGCAGTTCGGGCTGGACTGTTCCCATGAGGCACAGGGTCAAGACTGATTTGCATATGGCTGGGTTCAAACTGGAATGGCATGGTGAGCAAAAAAACGATGGATTTAGGCCCAGATCTCTGTACTGGGGTGAATGTATGACATTGTTCTGCATTCTGTCCATCAACTGTTGTTTTTGCATTTCTCTAAAACAAAACAGCACGTTTAAACTGCAATGGTGCAATGCAAAAATGTCTAAAGCCTAAAGCAAATTGATCTAATGACATAATGGTTGCAGATGCTTTATAATGTTTTAAACAAAGAGAGTTTCATAGCATACTTTTATACAGAAAGGCCGTATTAAAATGTTACTTACCCAGTAAATCAATAAGACTGTAATTTCCCAAAAAAGTACTTGCAAATGATTTTCATTGGACAGAAACATGAAAAATGCAACTTAATACAATGGTCTGTTCTGTACTGCGAACATATCAACGGACGTTTAGCTTATAATCTGGTAATGTTGCAAAACACGTCCCTTCAGCCATGGAAGCTAGTAAAATGTTTCTCTTGTTGCACAGAGACAGAGTGTAGGTTGACTTTCAATGATTTGCTAACTAGCTAAATGAAAACAATGCTGTTGTCCAACATTTAAACATGCACTTTTCATTATTTGGCCTAGCACAAAGTTATCTGAATAATTACTTTCCTTACTAACATTCATTTTTCACACACCAATAGCAACAAATGAGCATTGCCGCTCTCACTGCAATAAGTTGTAGCCCCCACCTTTGTGTACAACATGATGTGCTGAGGCTACTTGTTAGCTGTTTGAACTAGAGACTTTTAGTTTCCACTATAGGGACTAGTTTTATCTGTTCTATAACTCTAAGAGTGTTTTAAAGCCAGTATAGTTTTCAAGGTACAACATTTGACTGGGCTTTTATCTTTATTAATTGTGACAATTGTTAAATGTTTTGTATCACGTACCAACTTTTTACCTACCTGTCACGATGTAGGCTTTAAATGCTCGACCACAGCTAGGACAGGAAAGACAAGAAGCCTATCGAGTCCTGTGCAGCCTTTGCAGTCCTTGCATCCAGAACTGTGGGCCATCAGAAAGACCATGCAGCATTCTCCCGAAAACCACTGAGTTTGTCATGTATTGAGGATCTGGAGAAAAACTGCTCTCACAGCCTGAGAGCAGCGCCAGGATGCATGCAGTTCATTGGAAGAGGTCCGGAGCAGAGGACGGCAGCAGTGGCGTAACGAAATTTGAGGTGGCCCCCCTGCAAAGTACATGCAGAGGGCACCAGGCTCTGGACCGAGTCCGGAGCTCTCAGGCCAGGGACCTGCCAGTGCCGGAGAGGGCCCCCGGAGCTCGGGCCGCCCCCGCACTGCAGGGGTTGCGGGGCTTTTGTTACACCACTGGACGTCGGTTAAGGTAAGTTTTATTTTTTAAGATTTGCACGTGCCCCCCTGCCCCGGTAGATGCAAGATGCCACTGACTTTATCTTTTTTTTTTACTTCAGTCAAGTCATTTTTGGTCATTTGAACATGGTCAAAGAAACACGACATTAGTTACCGTGATGTCACCATAGTCATAGGTCATATGATGTCACTTCCTGTGATGTGGGAACCAAATGGCACATGATGTTGCTTTTGCATTTTGGTGATATCCATGGATGGACAGCTCGTTGTGCACCACCGGCTCTCATTACTGAAGGAGGTCTCAGTTGCCCGAAGACAGGCCCTGTCTGAGTTCCGCCCACTTCCGCAGGTGAGCCCGCCTTCACCAACACTGCACAGCGCAGACTAATGAAGGTGACACTGTCTTTCACTCAGGCTAGCACTCCCGTTACCAGGCAGGGAAAGAAACCAACGGAACAAAGGGACTAATTAAAGATTCATGTTTAAGTTGGGACAAATAGCTCTTTTTGAAAGTTCAAAGCCATAAAAATGGCAGTTTTGAGGCTGCGATGCAAATGACACGCTCTGTGAAATATAGCAGACGAAAGTGACAGAGTCCCTCAGAATTAGGTGTCTGACATTAACGAGAGAGCCGCCTCGTTTCTGACATAGAAGGTGGCAGGAGGGTTTGACGGGAGGGAGGAGGGGGCGCAGTGACACCGAGATAATGACCCGCCGTCTTGATCAGTATAGTTACCTGTGAGCTGCGAATAGTTAAAGAGACGCGCAGGCATTCATAAAACAACCACCGATGTCTTTATGACTCCACGAGACGGGATGTTGCTCATTGCTTTGGCAGGGAAACGACATTTAAAGCCCCCCACAGCCTGGGAGGCTGGAGTGATGCTCGCAGCAGCCACCTGGGAGTTGGTCCAATTTCCACGACATTGCAACTAGAGGGATTTTAGTTATTTTCTTTTCCTCAAACCAGTTTAATAAAGGTGCACAATTACAATTTAAGATGAATACGGTAGTGTTTATTGCAATAACAGGACGTATGCGACAGAAAAAAATGCAACTTCATACAACCCAATACAATGAATGGCTAATTGGTCTTTGGGCCCGAGCTTCTCCAATGAAAGCACTGGCTGACTATGGACACTGCATTTATGCGGCAGGGGAGGGCCAAAATATGCAGCAGAGTTGACTTAGTTATGCGACAACAAAAGGGAAATTATGCAGCTTAATCTAGTACTTTTTGATATAGTATTACTTCATTATTTTGTCATTTGTTTCACATGTTAACACTGCCTGGGCAAAGGTTCACCTCATTAGTACCAGTTTAACATTCAAATGCAGTAATAAGCAACAAAAAGATGACCGGTCAGCCTTTGCAAACAGCCCTCCACTGCACAGCAACACATGTGCTGCTGCGTTTTATTAACTTTTGATCCATTTAAGTTAGAAACAATGTTTGTTTGTTAAAATCTGCAGATTATACACCGGATGATGGATTATGTGGTAAGTGCGCCAAACGCTGTGGCCGCAAAATCGCATAATTTCAGTGGCCCTAACATTGGAGCAGGGGCAAAAGTGATTACAAGAAGAGGGGGAGGGTGGAGACAATTTACTTTGATTGCGAATGCCATAACATCCATACAAGGAAGCGTGTTTGACTCTGACACTATATAGATAAAATAGCTCATTAATTATTTCTGGTGTGCAAAAAACGATTCAAAGATGGAAGGAATCGTGAAACTCAAACCCATTATTATTATTATTTTGTATTCTTTTTAAAATTCTGAACAGAAGCGCGCCAGGGCAGATGTGCACCCTTTTATCTTTTAAGAGGGAAGACCATAGAAGGGCATAAATGGCTCTGCTTCTGGTAGGTGCACTGTCCTGTCCGCTTTTTCCATCAATACACAACTAAGAGCAACATGGTTGAAAGAAGAGGCCTGATTTAGAATGCCAACAGACTTGGACACCATCAACGAAAACAAATAATTGTGTGGTAAAATATAATAGGTCATAACTTGTTCTGCTAATATTCACACTACAGATTGAAAAAGAATGAGACAGAATCTATTGGCTTTGCCAATGCTTATTAGTCTTGCACATGACCAGAAATAAGGATATTTCATCCAAAGGAAGCTGTGATAGCTGCTCAGTCATAACTCAGCGAGTACTACTGGGTCACTAGGATGAGCCCTGCTTAAGCAGTGTAATTATGCCCTGCTTATGCTGGCTGTAATTACACTGCTTCAGCTAATTAACACTGGAAATCCCTGGCAACAGACCTCATTCCAGCACCACAGTGGAACTAGAGGACCCTACTAGAGTTATTTTACTTCACACCCAATGCATTCTTGACCCTATGTTTCGGGTTCTGGGATTAGGACTGAGGAACAGAGTGCTCTATCCACAGTTTCGAAGATCCCCCCGGCACAAGTGTGCACTGTGCATGTGTGAGACTGTAGGTGTGTGCAGATCCACTGACATTTTACCAGTGCAAAGGGGAGTTTGGTTGCCTCAAGCCTTGACAAACACATTTGTGCATTGCATGCTCTCTTTAGCCCTTCCTTTGGCTATAGCGAGAACAGTGGCAGGAAAGTCCTCAATAATCAGCCGACTTAGCTTCAGCACCTCCCTACTCCAAATCTTTATCCAGCACAGTAACAGACTTACAGTGATTAAGTCTGAGACATAGTCGAGGCCTAATTCAGCATGCATAGAAAATGTCGGGGTGGACTGGGGGACCTGGAACAGCTTCCACAGAAAGTTGTTCTCCATAGTCTGAATCCGATCCACCTTAGTGTACCCCCAAACCTCGCTGCCATATCGCAGCTGTGCAATGCACTTAGCTTGATAGATTTTTAGAAGGTCCATTTGGTACCCTAGACCCAAGCCTATGTGCATAACTAAAAACCGTCCCCATAGTTTTTACGGCCTCTGACCTTTGTCCTCCACCAGGGGTTTCCTGCAATCTGTGGCATCAAATAAAACTTCTATATGAGGGAAAGCATTGACTTTGGACTGAGTAAAATTAGATACCCCAAAGGTCTTACTGCGGGTAGATTTGGGGCCCACTACCATTACACAGGACTTCGAAAAATTGACTGAGAGGTCCAGAAGTCCCATAAAAGACATGTAGTTGGCCAACAATAAGTCCAGCCCCTGTGCGGTCCGAGCCATCAGGACCGCATCATCCGCGTATAGCAGAACGGGGAGAAATCTATTCCTAATTTTAGGGCAGTCGGCCGTCACCAATAGGAGCACAGACTCTAACCCGTTCACATACACAGTGAACAAAAAAAGTGCAAGTATGCACCCCTGGCTGACCCCACAGCTTGTGGAAAATGAACGAGTGCATGCTGCTCTCTGAGAAAAGCACACCGAAGCTGAGGTCGTTGAATGCAGATCAGATAATAATGCCACAATACTAGAATCAATCCCGAACTCGCTAAGCAGTGCCCACAGTTTAGCTCAGTTAACCTTGTCAAAAGCAGAAGTCAAATCCATAAATGCAAGATGTAGGGATTCAGACCGAGCCACCGTATATTTATTGATAATTAGATGGTGGTTGAGGCATTGGTCTGCTGTCAACCTCCCCGCCCTAAATCCATACTGGATGTCGCTCAAGATGTTATTCTCTTCTGCCCAGTCAGACAGCCTATTTAGAACCGCCCTCCCAAGGACCTTAACCGTAGCATCCAATAATGAGATTGGCCGGTAGCATTGTGGGTTCTCTTTGTCCCCCTTCTTAAATATGGGGACAATCACGGCGGTGGACCAGGAGGGTAGCAACCCCTCCTGTGCAGTCGCATTTAAGACCTGGGTTAAAAGCGGGATCCAAACATCAATATTAGCTTTAAACATATCTGGAGGTATATTATCTGGGCCCGGGGCCTTATTTCTAGACAAGGCAAGAATTCCTTGATGGGTTTCATCTAATGTGAACACCACCCGGTCGCCGTTATTTACAGATGCGCCCAGGACTGTATCTCCCATCCCATCCCCATGATTATAAATTCTCTCAAAATGAGCCACCCACTGTTGCTCCGGGATATGATGACATAAAAGCAAGCCAGAACCTTCAGAGAAACAAGGCCTGTTTACAACACTCCAGAAAAGACAACTATCTCCCGTTTCAAAGGCTTGACATAGCTCCTCCCAGGTTGACTCCTGTAAATTATATCTACACTCCTTTTGAGCCAACTTGTAGGCCCTCATGCAATTTCCGATCAGTTGCCCATCCCTCGGGGCCTGCTTCAAGGCTGCCTTCAGATGGCACAGAGTTTTTGAGCAGTTTTTGAGCAATCCATGTCAAACCATTTTGGGATTTGCGTCTCCTGAGTGCTAGTGGTAATGACTTCATATGCTTCCAATATCCCCCCACCTCGTCACTATCCAAACAAATATTAAAATCATGCAAACAGGAAGTGAGACATTTGTAGATGCTGAGAGTCCATCAGAGCCCAATTCAGTCTTCTCCCTTTGTCCACAACTGACAAACTCATGAGGGCACCCCTTGACTGTGGTTTTGGACCCATGGCAATATCCAGGGTTAAGGATAATGGATTGTGATCGCTGAAAGGGCTGAAAAAGATTTTAAAATGAGAGATGAGGAGATATAGTGGTGCTGAAACAAATATGAAATCAATAAGTGAACCACTGCCCCTCCCTTTAAATGATGGACAAATTGGAGAATTCAGGGAGTACGCCACTTTCTCCATTGTGAAGACCAGATTGTAAGTGTCTAAAAGCTCATTTAACTCCCGCCCATCCTGTGATAGAACAAAATGTAAGCCGTTATTCAACCAACAGCTGTCATTGGTAGCACCTCCCTCTGGAGAAAAATTGCAAGGATGACTATTAAAATCGCCGGCAAGGACGATTAACGGTTGACCATCACCCGTCGCTAGTATAGAACTCAAGGCATGGTCCAGACATGGGGTTCCGGGTAGGCTCAGATCGTCTACCATTATTATTGTAATAATTAAGACCATTGGAGAGTAGCCAGGCAATGTAAGTCATACACTCTGCAGTGTGTGAACTTGCCACTTAAGATCTGGGGTAAATCCGCTCAACTCAATTTTAACAAACATAATTAAACCTCCCTTGGCCCTACTAGCCATTGAAGGCACTGTGGGTACAAAAATAAGTAGTAAATCCCTCCAGGCAAAAACTATTGCCAGCTGCCCAAGTTTCTTGAAGACAAATTATGTGGAAGGGTTTGACATAAGCGACCCACCTAGGGTTGCTAAGCTTGGAAGCAAGACTTGCAATATTCCAGGACAACACCAGGAGTCCATTGGGTTGCTGGGGGGGGACTATCTGGGGGTCTTCCAAGGTTCTATGAGACTGGGAAGGTTCAGTTAAATCCAGTCAATCACAGGACTCCAATCCACTCAGGGGAAAAAATCTATTGACCGTAGGTATTGGGGAGGGGGGCAGGAGGCCTAAAGGCAAAATGATTGTTGACTAAACCAGGACTTCTACCAGAGGAGTGAGAGTGTGAAGTAGTGAGTGTACTGCCTGGTCTATAGAAGAATCCAAGTAGCAAGGCGACAATCCCTGGTGGACCTAGTGTCAGTCATGAGGAGGAGGCAAAAAGTTAGCCAACTATCCAGGGATTATTAAAATTAACCACCACACAGTCTGCAGGTCACGGTTTCCTATCCTTGCTTATCCAGCTTGTTCTTCGTACCATAATGATAGCATCCGCAAGGTCCCTCCTGTGAAAAAGGTGTGAGCTAATCCAATGCATCACCTTATTTTTCAGTTCTTGGTATGATTCCCCATTGGGGCTTTAACCGGGGGGGAACATTCCCCAGGACCATAACATATGGTGCTGCTGCTGGGGCCAAATTTAGCACACGTCCCCAGTTTGTGGGAGATGCAGAGCGCCCTCTCACCCCTGATTCATCCCGAGGTCATGGCTAGGAATCAATACTATGGGAACTAAGGGTTGCTTTCACAGGCCCTTGCTTTAGACCTGGTTGGGAGAACCCCGGCGCTGCACCACCAGCAGCAAGGGCTGCTGTGGGGCTACTCTGAGGGGTAAGTTCACCTGTCCCCTGTAGCTCTTCTTCAATGCTCTGTCCCTGGGCCAACCCAGTTCTCCCCTTAATCATCAAAGAAAATAATTCTGAGACCCTGTCTTCAATATGAGCAAGTCTCTGCATGATTGGGTCCAGCTTGCTATTTAGTAATGTCTCAAAGTCCCTAATCAAAGCAGTCCAGTGAAGAGAGTCAGTCTCCTCTCCCAGAGAAGTAGGGATAGGAGCAGCTGTCAGCGAAACCTCTACGATGGGCTGGATAGATGTACAGGCCTTCCTTTTTTGTTTCCGCCTTGGACTAATGGCTGGCGTGGTCAAGGATAGAAAACTAACCATTCCAGGGGTGACCCCCATGTAATCTTTCTCGTGCTCCCCCATTGGGCCCCTGTCCTGGGAGGGCCGTGCCAAACTGCTAGAGGTGGGTCGCCGAGGTGTTGGGGCATGAGGGGTGTCACTGTCCAGGGAGAGTCTCCTCTCAACCAATTCTATTTCTTTGGACACAGCACCCACAGCCTGGGAAAGGAAACCCTCTATGGACGACACCCAGGGTGCGGCGGGCAGAGTTTTGGTGGGAGGACCTTTCTTTCTGCCCATGGTCGCAACACACTTCAACATCATTTTAGGCCACTGAACCAATTCATGAAATAAATAGCAGAAAATAAAGCCAGTCAGGGACCTCAATAGGGCATGAGGTAATAAGGAAAACAATCACTAATTCCCAAAAGAACAAGAGAAGTACCTCCTTTTAGGTGAAATGTCTCCATGCCGCCAGTAGCAGAGCCAATACTACAGGACTGCCCAGTTATATAGTAGCCAAGGCCCCACCCTGCCCCCTCCTGCCACTGACAGGCGCAGAAGGGCCCGCCCCTGGCTTGAAGGTGCCTCCGGGTGCAAGAGGTGGCTTAAGCTATGTGCGGCAGTTGCCACTGGCGTTGCTGAGGCCTGAAGTCTCCTGCCCCCACCTCCTTGCTCCTTTATCTTTGTCTTGATCTGGGTGTTAGGCTCCCACAATTATAGGTAGCAAAGTAGGCGCGTCCGGGCGCGGCGATGACGTGTGGCGAGCGCGGCGGTTGCCTGCCCCCTCAACACAGCAATACAGGCGTCCCAAAGTTACTTCTAACGTTTGTTGGAAGGTGTTGGGGTGGGGGCACGTACCGGCCTCTTCTGGGCAATGAAGGGCAAGGACGGACATGCCCTTGGCCCGGGCTTTGCCCGGGTGCAGCCTGTAAGCGTCCCACACAGCGGTACACCCGACACTGCTTTAAGCACCTCCGGGCAGCGAGAAGATCCGGGAGCAGCAAAATAGCCTGAGAGCTATGGTCTGCTCCCCCTGATGGCCTGAAACGCGTCCCGCCCAGTGGGACACCCAACACTGCTTTAAGTGCCTCTGGGCACGAGTAGATCCAGGAGTCTGAAACGCGGCACCAGGGACCAGATGTAGGATGCATTCTACCAGTCGCCAATGGCCCATCGCCAACGGCAACCGGTAAAATGCATTTTCAAATGTACCAGCCCTATTTTGCGAGTCGGTAACCTATTACTGACTCGCAAAATAGGGTTTGCGAGTTGCTATTAGGAAGGAGCATGCTAAGGACATCCTTCCTAATAGTGAGTCGCACTGGTATGTAGGAATGTTTTGCGACCATGAATGCAGTCACAAAACATTTGTAGTTTACCACGTAAGCCATTCACAAACGGGGAGGGGTCTAAAAGGGACCCCTTCAACTTTATGAGTGGGCGCGCCAACATTTTTTCAGAGCAGGACCACTGCCCACACTGAAAAAATCAAAATAAAACTTTTCATTTTTATTTTTTGAAAAGCATCGTATTTTACTGTAAGGAAAACGGGCTGCATTTAAAAAAAACTGCTTTATTTAAAAGCAGTCACTGACATGGCGGTCTGCTAACCCCAGGAGGTCACCATCCCTGTGAGTGCCTGTCATTCCCAATGGGTCTTAAATTGCGACCTGCCTCATGAATATTAATGAGACAGGTCCCCTGCGACCCATTTGGGAATGGCAAACAGCGTCTCAGATGCTGTTGGACATTAGGTTTTGCGAATCGCAAATTGCGAGTCGCTAAAAACTGCAATTTGTGAGTCGCAATCCCTGATGGTCGTACATCTGGCCTCTGGTATCAATCTGATCTGTGTTTGCATAATCTGTAAGACCTGATCCTGGGTTCTGTGTTTATTCTGAAGAAGGCCTAAAGGTACTGATGGTGTCCGCTCAATGCTTGAGTCAATAATAACATTGAAATTCCCTCCCCAGCTTGCAATGCTGTTAAAAAGAGGGTGCTTTATGTGTACGGTAACCAAAGTCTTTCAACTTTGAAAATTGGTGCATAGGCAAATAGTTGTTTTAGATTTTTTTTGAAAGAGGTAAAGCAGGCAATTGTGTCGATGGGGAAGGGATGGAATTCCAAACTTTGGCTGCTCAACTAGGTAATTATTTATATACTATACCTTTATAGCTACCACACAAAGGTGGACTTTCTAATTATTCTTTCCCAAGAGCCTAAAAATCAAAAGAAGGTACTGCCTGTGCCCCCTCCCCCACTACCCCACCCCGAAGCCCAAAATCGCCATATGAGGTACCCTGGAGGATTTAGAACTTGCATTGTTTACACTAAATTTTTTCACCTGATATGTGCGGATCACTTGAACAAGCATCCTCAGAAAAGACTACAGGCAAATTAACATGAACAAACAAATGTAATTCCTTTTGTTTCTATCTTTTCATGGTCTTGATCTCTGAATCTGCTGGGTATACGTGTCCAGCATTTGGCTATGACGTTTGACCTTCAATATATTTAGCAGTGTTTGTTTATTGAATGCACAACCAAGTGGGCAGCTTGTCTGGGGCAAGAGGGAGGACTGACAAAATGTTTACCAAGTCTGGCTAAACATCACATAGAAGTCAGACTAGTTGTCAGACGTGTTCCCAGATCCTGGGAGCCAGCAACAAACACCCCACAGGGGCAGCAGCGACAATGCACAGATGGCCTAAGAGCTCTAGGAGCTCGTGAAATTGTTGCTACTTCATGCAGTACAGCACAAATATTGCTAATGTTGATAAATGTTAATAAAATGAAATATCCAGCCGGGGGTATTACGTTTTTCAAAATTAAAGGAGACTTGGAAGAAAATAAAAATGTATGAGCCCTTAATGTTTTAAAGTTATAACCCCAAAGAGGCTGGTACTTCAAACAAGCCAACTACAACCACAGAAAACAAAGTAGCATACATAATCCTATGGCAGACCATAGTTAAGTCATTGGCACAATGTTATCCTAGAAACGGAGGTAAGTCAACAGCTATATGTTGCATTTTTTAAATCTGATTCCACCAAAGATCATGTACCCTTGTTAGAATCGCAGACCTGGTGTCAGGTCCACCAACCACTCAATAGGTCCAACAAGGGTCCACAAGCCCTTACCGGGAGCTCAAAGATCCTTGACCTGACTTCACCAACATTGGCAGGCTATGCTAACCCAGTCTTGTGGCAGTCAAGTAAATATATAGGGGTTTTGTAATAATTTTCTCTATTGTTTATTCTCACTGCTCACTATTTTTCATTATGCACGGCGATGGTTAGCCGCAGGGCCTGGCATACAGCCATGCCCTCCAACCAACTTGGTGCAGGCTGTCAACCCCTTCAGCCGTGCACAGCAAGGTTTTGTCACTGTGCCTGGCCTTTGGCTATATCCAGTGCCCAACCAGCTGTGAACACACAATTCATGTTGTGGATGGCCTTAGACCATGCGCAGCAAGGGTTGGCCTCATTGGCCTGCCCTACGTCCAGGCCTTGCAGCTATTCTACTGCAAGGAGAGAAAACTTGCCGCTGGTTCCCTAAGTGGGCAGTCAGCCCCTGATATGCATGTCCTTTCTCAGTGCACAGTGGGTTTGCTGTCCATATTTCTTTTTAAATGGAACATTATTTTTCCAAGTATTTTCATTTTTTGTATTTTTTGTAAAAAATCGTGATTTTAGTGAGAATCTTGATTTTAACACAAAAAGGAGTCCTTTTTTTGCTGGTCACTGAATGGCAGCCACAAGGTCACTATTTTCATTAAAATCTAATTTTTATTACAGTGAGCCTGTTTTATCCTTCGTTTGTTTATTGGACTATTTATTCACATCTGGGTGCCCACTAGCAGTCCTCTGGGAATGGGCACTTCTCATTGTGCCCTCCCACCACAATAGCGGGGGAATCCCCCCGTGTGAAAATTGCAATTTTATTAAAAAACACTATTTTCAAGATAGAAAAAATAAATCTCCTTCATCAGACAATCACATTTAAAAAACAAACCTCAAATGTGATTTTTTTAATCGTTATTTTAAACAGCATAAATATCAAAAAGTGTTTATACTTTATAGCCCGCTTTGAAATCAAACCAATGAGAGAACACTTTCTGAGTAAATATGTACTTTAATGCCAAGTTTGATGTAAATCTGTTCGGGGGTGGGTAGCTGCCTGTGGGGAGTTAGGCCAGGCCCTGCATTTAGGCACTGTGTCCAATCCACAGTCAAAGATATGCTCAAGTGAGGGAGTTGGTTAAATATGATCATAAAAAACACCAGAAATTCACTGAAAAAAAATAAAGGTTAAAGTGACGTTATAATTCAGTAAGGTAATGAGATCTTAGTTTATGTTTAAAAAAAACCAGAAATTTACAACAACAAAAAAAAGGTAAAGTGATGTTATAGTTAGTCCTGGTAATAACATCTTACTTTATATTTAAAAAAACTTAAGAGATTCAATGAAAAAAAGATTAGAGTGACATTATGGTTGGGTAAGTTATCTAGACTTCAGCTTACATAAAATAAAAAAAAACTAGAAATTCACTACAAAACCAAAGGTTTAGGACTTGTCATGATATAAAAACTATTTTTAAAAAAACACATTCAACAGGTAAGTTTGACCTCACATATTACATCACTAATAACATTCAGTGCTTAATTTGAGCCAGTGAGAGCCACAGCCACTTATTTTGGGGACCAGCACTTATTTTCTGTATTAAATACTTCCCGACAGCAAAAGAGGAAAAAACACACAAATCAGAAAGACGAAGGAAGAGTAGGATGGAATAACCATCACAAAGAGAGAAAGCAGGGACCAGCAAGAATGAGATAAAGGAACGGGCAGGGAGTGTCTGACCGTTGATTAGAGAGGCATGAGGTGGATTTAAGACTACCTGCCTTGGTATTCGGTGCGTCGATGTTTAATTGCACGGGCCGCAAGCTTCTGAGCAGAGTTTCGGGTACCAGACCGCTTTCTTTTATAAATTAAGCACTGTTAACCTTTTCAATGGCATCATTGATGACACCAACCAACCAACTGCTATTCAAATTATTCCATAACCAGTATTGCATTTCAGATATGAACGCAAGTCCTAAAGGCACAGAATCATGTACAGCATAAATTACCCTTCAGACACAGAGGCCCTCTTAGGTGAACCAAGCTCCTCCTGGGTACACCGTTCACCCTGAACCAAACACCTTGCAGATAGTCCTTCTCAAGTGCACAATCACGCACACATGGGTGGACAAATACCTGGTGCGTACAGTGTTCGCTCTTGCGCACAACTTCTCATGCACTCAACACTCAATCCCCTTAGGAGTAGGCACCTACTATATATAACCTTTGCCTTGTCACAAAACTTTTACAGAGAGCCAACCACTTGTGGGTAATCAATGAGACACTAACCAGCAAGACTCTGTTGCGCATGTTCTTCATCCTGTGCACAACCAATCATGGAGAGCTAACTCCCTTCACAAACACAAGACCCATTAGGAGGTCAAGCATGTTGCTAAAGTCTTTTCCCATTAGCACTAAAGAGGCAGTATAAACTTAGTCTAGGTGTATCTTAAGTGGATAATGTCATCTCTGATGCTATCAATTTTTTGTGTTTTTTAATAGCTCTTTATTTATTTTTTAATGTATCAAAGAAACAGTAGGTGCACACAGTGTACCATAAAGTTGAAAGTATGTTCAGATCATCATCGCCCCTACATCATACATCTGTGCATAAAGGTACATATTTGAGCCATTAGTTGCAATAACATTTGGGAAACACCCCAGGAAACTAACATTATAACTCTGTGATACTCACCAGTGTAATGGTATACCTGTTCCCAGGAAAATATTTTATTTTATTTTCCAATCGGGCTAGCTCATTCCGTTTAACTGATGTTTCTACAGCAAGTAATCCATGTCATTCTCCACATTACAGCAAGCAGTTCAATAAATCCTGGAGATATGGCCTCTTACCCGCCCGGCCTCACAACCGGCTACAGTCAGTAGTGGGCAGAATGTTCCATACACTGCAATGTGGTCTGTCGGCATTAGCACGACTATTAACAGCCCTAGTTCTGTAATTTCTTACCATCTGTTTATGGTAGTCTATCATCCAACTTGGCCTGTAGTGCCAGCAATAACGTGCCCCATGCTGTAACAGGTGTCCCCTTGCCTAATTGTTTGTGGATGCGGGTCTTGACATTAATTTCGGCAATACATCACTTTATCAGGTCTTGGCGCCACCTTAACATCGGGGGGACGTGGTTGCCTACCAGTTCATTGCTATGTTTCTTTTTCCCCAAGATTAGGGCCACGTCTATGAACCTGGCGGTGTGCTTGGCTTTTGTGGGTCTCATGAATCTCCCCAGTAAGCACTCTGTCATCATCATAGACAAGTGGTGGCAAGTCAGGTCCATTAAAAGGTCCAGCAAGATTTTCCAATAAGTCTGTATGTGTGGGCAGCCCCAGACCATATGAAAGAAGTCGGCCTACACCGTGTGGCATCTAGGGCACTCCGCGGGGAGCCCCAAGTAGATTCTGGCCATGTCATGAGTGATGTAATATGTGCGGTCATAAGCAGTGCATTGCGGGGGCGCAAGTTATACTTAGCTCAGCTGACCACAACTGCTGAATTTCTCTGGTTTTGTACGAGTGAAATGTCAGCCTGACTATAACGTCCCTGTAACCTTTGTTTTTTTCAGTGAATATATATATATATATATATATATATATCTAACAAACAAAGTTGCCCCCATGGAAGAGCCGCCAGGTAGGTTTTAGTTGCACGTATTTTAATGAGATGCTGCAGAGACATTCAGTCAGGGAACAGGCTTTAAAATCATCAACAACTATGCCAGACGTGTTTCAGGTTTCCCTTTAATCATTGGCATTCGGTGCAGCGATACTTCAAGGCAAAAAGGTGCTGTTAATTATGTCCTTGAACCGCCCCCTGTGGGCGTGGCCGCTCCTGCAGCCTTCTGGTTCCTGTAGTAGCACTCAGTATTACTTCAGTGAGTTTTGCTCAAAGTTCGCTTTAAACACTGGGTAAAAGCAACAGTTCTGTTGAAACGCTCTGCATTTCTTATGCATCTCATTAGGCACCACCTCCTGTAACCTCCGAAGTCACCACGGGGCGCCAGTAGGTAGTTATAGTTAGGACCTAGTTTCCATAGGAAAAGTGTTTTTTCTTTTGCCAATATCTTTGGCGCCGTTTGACGAATCTTCGCAAAATTTTCAAAACTAATGGGACGCTCAGGTCAGCTCCTGTCTTGAAAGTTTCGGGGTGGTTTGTCAAGTGGGGGCCGAGAAAAAAGGGGGGTCCCAAAACGCGTTTACTCCATGTTAATTTCCATAGGAAAGTTTAGACAAAGCTACAGCCCGAACTGCTGAACGGAATTACACCGAATTTGGCAAAAAAGTAGCTCTTGGTTCAGAAAGCGACCTTTTTTTTAAATGGTGTAAATCCGTTCATTAGTTCCTGAGAAATTCAAAAATAAACAATATCGATATCTGGTGACCGAGGAGGATCCACGAACCCTCCCGAGCACGAGCTTGATTCTGATTGGCTGCCAACGCTTCAAAGCAACAAGTGTTGGCAGCCATATTGTGACTCGGTAGAACTGAGTCACAAGAAAAAAGGTTAACAAAAAGAAAAGGGGCAGGGTAGAAACCCCCTGACCCCCTAGGCGTGCTCAGGGGGACCCCCAGGGCCCAATAAAGATTTTTTTTTTTTTTTAAATTGGCGGGATTCGCGCTGGAGCCCAAGACCCTGGGGACCGCCACCCCCCCCCACCCAGGGCCGGCTCCAGCATTGTCCCGGGGTCCCCACCCCCTGGACATTGCAGTTTGCAATGAAAGGGGTCATTGCAAACTCTGCTTCGCTTCATGGAAGCGAGAGCAGGAAACCTGCTCTCGCTTCCAGGAAGCGAAGCAGATTGCTTTTGGACAAGGGGAGCTGCATGTCAGCAGCTCCCCTTGTCCAAAAGCAATGCCGACTCCCGCAGGAGGCGGGGAGCCGGCAGGGACCGCGGGGGCATTGGGGCACCCCCGTGGTCCCCAACTTTAGGGCCGGCCCCGAGGGATGGGGTCCCCGGGGCCAGAAGTGGCCCGGGAGTCTAAAATTAAAAATAAAGGCTGGCCAGGATCCGGGGGATGGGGTCCCCGGGGTCAGAAGTGGCCCAGGGAAGGGGGGGCCATGTGGCCCCCCTCCCGTAATAAAAAAAAAAAAAAAACGAGGCCAGGCCCCGGGGGATGGGGTCCCCAGGGTCCACAAAATATTAAGAGAAGGGGGGCCACACAGCCCCCCTTCTAACAAAAAAAAAAAAAGCCGGCATCTCGCCGGAGGCCCTGCCCCCTCCCTGCACCACTCTGCAAACACGCCTCCTGGCACATTCTAAGTTGGGGGATTAAGTCCACTTGAATCCTGAGAGTCCCTGCGGGCCAACTAGCCCACCAGGTACCTCCAGTAAGCTCCACACAGTGGGATTGCTGAGAGGTGGTCCAAGGCCACCCCCCTTTTTACACCACTCTGCAAACGCGCCTCTTGGCGCATTGCTGATGGGGCAAAGAGGTCCTCTTGTGTCCTGCGGACCTCAGGACTAAAGTGGACTTCATCCCCCGGGCAGCAGTGTTATCAGTGATGTCATCAGTGATGTAATTTGAGATGTCATCAGTGATGTCACTGACCATGTCATGAGTGATGTAATATGTGACGTCATCAGCAGTGCATTGCGGGGGCGCGAGTTATAGTTAGCTCAACTAACTATAACGGCCGAATTTCTCTGGTTTTGTACGAGTGAAATGTCCAACTAACTATAACATCCTTGAAACCTGTTGTTTTTTCAATGAATAGATATAGATATATAGATATATAGATAGATATATATATATATATATACATATATATATACATATATCAAAACAATACCCTTGCAGGCATAGAGTGACGCGTAAATTATGCAAAAAAGAATCAGAGAATTCTGGGTAGTTCCCAAGTTTAGGTGGAAGGCAGCTCCTGTATAGAGCACCCTCAACACCAGCAACACTCTAAAATTGCTCACCTCAAATGTCTGTTTTTCTATCAAAGCCTTTAAGCATAGGATTAGCACAGTGCTATCCATGCCGAGATGTAAAATGCCAATGCCATATATATATGATTAGGATATATGAGCACAAGTGGAAAGATTTATAAAGACTGCAGTGTCCCCGTGATAAATAAATACAAAAGGGAAAATGTATTGCAGAATTAAAGAAATTGACAATGTGCAACAGTGCATTCTGGGGATTGTAGTATGGTGAGACCACGTTGGAATCTGGTAGTCTCCAATGAGCGTATATAACAACGTAATGAACGCCGCAATCCATTGATCAGCTTACCTGTGAACAAGGCTGTATGATCAGCTGAAACGCGTCAGGACAATATGTTTTTAAGCAAGCTCCCCCTTCGTCATGCATTGAATAAAGACGCCTCTGCACGGAGGTCTGGTGTGTGGCACTCTTCTTTACTAATTGGAAAGGAAGATTGTGTTTAAATATATATATATATATATATATATATATATATATATATATATATATATATATATATATATATATATATATATGTAAAAGTTCCTACAATATACATATTCGTATGGATAAATTATGTCACTGAAAGTGTGAATCTATACATATGTTGTACTTACAATGACATATGCCCCTTGTGTGATTAGTGAGGTTAGACTTGTTCCTTTAACACAATTTTAGGGAGTTAGGGGACTTGTGGTTACTGCATTTGCCTTCTCAGAAACCAAATCTACTTGTGTTGATCTCAGCCTGCAGAAACCAAAAGCCTCAGAATATATTACAGAGGCCACTCATCGAAGGCTCTGAAAGTCAACTCTTGTGGTCACAGCTATGATGGCTTCATATTCTATGCATCCGCTGCACCACCCTTCGCAGCAGCCTTAGTCTCATCCACATCTCCTCTATTATCGTTGGCCGCCGCTGTTTCCACCGCCGAGGCCTCTGGTGGGTCTCCACTTGCATACACATCTTGTTAGCTCCAAGCTTTGCAGCTGCTAATGAGGCCCTGCTGACAGAGCAAGGAGGCTTGGCATCTTCTATCATCTCCTTGCCTCTTGCCCCCTGCAGTGGACTAGGTGACAAAGGGCCAATTACAGGCTGTTCTTCAGAAAAAAAGAAAACAAAGCAGAGAAGGTGGATGGGATGCAGCCAAGCTGAAGATCATCTTTGAAGTCTACTCTTTGTTCAGATTCTAGAGTTCTACCATCATGGCACTGGGAAGCCATGGAAGTGTTTGTTCATGATGGGTAGATGGAGGGCTGAAAAGGGGTTGAATCTCCTCCCCTGGTTGTTGACATGTTAAAAGCAATGAAACTTGAAACCTTTTGTGCAGCAGTTTACAATTCTGAATAACCAAAAGATAGAGCAGAGGTCCCAGGCCTGGCATAGAAGAATAGAACAGTGTCCAGTAGGCCGGGATAAATGGTGTTAATAGACATGTGGGATGAAAAGAAATGCTGAGCTGAACACAAAGGGGCTGCTGTGAGAATGACTATAGTTCCCTGGCAGAGCTGTGGGAATGAAACACCATAAAACATGAAAGCTGTGCATCAGGAGGAGCAGCTCCAATACACAACAAGAATTGGCAAAGTCAACAGGTCTGGCACTGGCTGCAGCCTTTTGTCTTTAAAAAAAAAAAAAAATTAGCAATTCTTGTTTTGTTTCGTACAAAACTTTATTGTTAGAGAAGCCGACAGGCTCTCATCAACATTGAAAAAGGCAAATATGTTTTTTGGTCTCAAAATAGCACACATTTCCATAGTAGCCCCCAACACTGAAGGGAACTATTTTGTGTTTGAATGTGCTCCTTGTGAAAGGGCAATGTGCCATAACTCACAGTAAACTCGCCAATGACTGAAGTGGGTTGACACATTGCCTCATGATGCATGCTGGAGTGGATTGAAGAAAAATGACATAACCACAGACTATTGGTTGAAATCTAGCTCAAAACCACTATAAGAAACTATGTTATACATATAATATTAGTAAAACCAAAAGGTCTTGGCTAATGCCAGATCCAAAAGATTCAATTGGCCTGGTTCTGGCCACCAGCCTCTTGCCTTTGCTAAGGGTTTTTTGTACAGTTTTGGTAAATCGTTATTACAAATATATAGTGAGGGTTGAAAAGATGGATAAATAGAGAGGGTTGAAAACATAGACAACTAGAGAGGTTTGCAAAGGCACATAGATAGATGGATAGGCAGATAGAATAAACAGCAGAGCTTCCATTAGTAATCTAATAGCAAAATATCTATATAAACACAACATACAAGAGCACTGAAAGCAATCTAGAAAGCCGGACAAGCAGGACATACAGACTAAATTGGTTTACAAGTATAACTGTATTCCTCAATCAAAATACATACCAGCATGACATACAAGAGTGCGATTATAAATGTACTTCATTGTGTGCATACTAAAAGAGGATAACTTTATAAAGAACAGTTTCAAATGGACACAATCTGGTATGCTATAAAAAGGTAGCAGTCAGGTAAACAAAGGTCACTCCAAGAGGAATTTGCAACAGCATTAGCAGGACACATGAACTGATAAAGATGGAATATACCCTATGCTCAAATCTGGTAGAATGTGCACTGCTATCACAGCAGGCATTACACACAATGGATAAACTAAAGTAATAATAAAATGAAAACAAAAACCCTGAACTGAGGGGAAGTACCTTGTGTGTGGATGTGTTTTTTGTAAAACGGCTCTACACAGTCATTCAAAGTGAAGTTAGCAGTATGCTATAGTGAGTGAAAGTAAAATATGAATGACACAAGAACAGACCAATGGATAAAGAGACCTGGCTGGAAGCCCCTTTATGGAAGTATATTATCCATATAATTTTAATAAAAGCAAAAGGTCGTGGCTAACTCCAGACCAAAAGAGTAGATCTCTTGCTGTTAAACACTTATGTGTGTTAGCAGAGATAAATGTGGGGATACCAGCCCTAAAATAGTCAAAAGTACAGGGTTTGGTTGATAGTGAATTGCAAAAAATTGACTATTACTATATCTGAGGTTAGGATTAAGGGTTATTTCAAGATGTGTAAAGAGGGTCATTGGGCTAGTTTCAGGATGAATGCTATCTCGAGATGTGCAAAGATAACCAATAGATGCTAACATCTATATCCAGTTTGGGAAGTCTTTTTAAGCATTTACCAAAAGGGATGAACTGGTCTGTAGAACAAACAAGCAACGCCAGAACAGTTAGTCTGATACGTCAGGTTGTAGGCCGTTTTTTACTGTTTCGGGACCTGTTTTATGGCTTAGTGGGTTGATTTTTACCCTCGATTTCCCTGATGTTACCACTAATATTGCCTGAAGCAAGCACAAATGCATGCAGTCTCCCATACCTTGCAAAATATCTATACAGTATGCCTTTACAAATGTAAAACTGCCTGATTTGCAAAAGTGGGCCACTTTTATAGCTATCTGATCTGCTAAGATAGGCCATTTTTAGGTCGAGACTGGGAAGTGCATGCGCTGCTCTGACAGGCATGCTGTATTCAGCTATAGACTTGAAGCTCTGCCCACTCTCCACCTATTTTTTTCATTGGCTTGTGTCATTGTCCTTTGTAAATGTTGGCTTCTGATTTGTTGATAGGCTTATTAGTCCCTCCCTGCCTTCTGTTGTTACCTCCCATGAGAACTGGCCCTTTTACATGTGTCCTAACTCAGGGAGCTTTCATTAGAATTTTGAAAAATATTTCCTTAACGTACACAGGACTTGTGGGACGCCAGCAATGGCGGCCGCTTCTATGTGTTAGCAGTGCGCCTTCATTGAGGCTGGTCAGAAGGGCTGCTGCAATGTGGTATCACCATAAAACTGCAGACCCCGGAACGACGCTCAGTATTTCAGGCACTGCGACACCTATCAGGCAGGTCCGGTCATTACTTAAGACCTGCACCTGGTCACGCATCAACCGATCATCCTGCATAGAGCCTCAACCAGCAGCATCGAACCCCGTATGGAGCCGTGACAGGCAGCATCACACCACTGCATGGAGCCGTGACAGACTGCAGCACCCCCTGCAGTCCGCAGTGGTTTAGGGTGCCACAGCCCTGCTGCCTAAATGCCCTGCATGGTAGTGACCATCCCATGCAGTGAGATACCGTTGTCGCCTGCATACCAGTGCCGCCACAGGTCACCTGATGACCGGCCACCCCAGTCTGCACAAGAGCGGACACAGCTCACGGTACCACCAACTCGTGGAATTACCACCAGAGGCATCACCAAAACCAGCCCCAGCACCAACAGCCTGTGTGTAACTATACTGGAGCCACGCTACCACGGGCACCAGGGAACCGAACAGCAAAGTCGCCAGACCAGCGCGAGCTTCCCCACAGCTGACCACCTCATCACCGATGGTTATTGGGACCACATAGTAGTTGCCAAGTTCGGGCTGCTAGCCCGTGTGCAGCCTGATCAGCCAAACGGTCCCCTAGAACATCAGAGAACCACTGACAAAGCCAATAGCCCTGGCTTGTTGTAGGTGTAACATTACGTGTAGTATATCTCGATGCAGTGTCAGAAGCAGCAAAATACCAGTCTGGCGGCGCACTATGCTAAGCACAGATTTTCAGTTTACGCATTAAGTGAAAGCACGGAATGGGGCACTTTAACCCGAAAAAAAACCATTTGTTTGTGAACAAATTTTTGGGGGGGAGGTAAAAGTGCCGGATTCCATGCTTTCACTTTAATGGTAGCCATGCCCCTTTCTTTAGAAGCGGCTCGCTGTAACCTGAATACTGCAAGCAGCGTCTAAAGAAAGGGGCACGGCCATTATGAAAGTGGTCTCGCATTTGCAAGAGTTTGAGCTATTAGCATTAGAAAGGACAATGCCTTTTATCTATGTGTTAGTTTGCAAAACACATAGATAAAAGGCATTGTCATTTACAATGCCAATAGCTTAAATTCTCCCAAATGCGAGACTTATTGCATTGCAAATGCTTGTTAATTTGTTGCCTGGGCCCATTTTCTGTCTCAGTCCGACTCTGTTCACCAACTTCAATATTCTAATTGATTTGGCGTACTTTTCATAAAACGGAAGAGAAACAACTAGAGATGTATGAAGTTTTAACTTCGGCCTTGAAGTCAAGCAAAGTCAGTCAATGTAGCCCTAAATGAAGAAAAGCAAAGATTCCCAACTTCAACTGACTTCAATGAGGTGAAATAGAACTTATTTTCCCTGCCAGTCAGATACCCCGCCGGAGAAGGATGGGACATCAGGCTGCAGTAATATAGCTTCTATTACCTACCTTATCACATCCACCAGCTTCAAACTTTCCTACACTGGAGGTATTTGAAAAAAATTATGTGAAGTTGCTAAGCATTTAACTTCACAACTTCCTACACTGCTAGAAACAAGTCACAAAGAAAGTGTTGCAGGAGAAAATGCCTCTAAACTCTGATTTTAGCAGAACTTCTGCTGTACAAAATAAATCCTTTTGAGAATGTAATGCAAAGTCTGCTAACAAAGCTACTTCACTAAGTTGCAAATTCTGCACAACTCCAACTGAAGAATATACATTTCACACAGTCCTATAGCCAGTTAGGAGTGAGGTGCATTTTCAGATGTTCTTGTGGGTGGCCACACTAATCTAATGGCAGGGGATGCTTGTAAGAAACCCCAGAGGAGGTGGGAATGTCAGTGGTTAAACGCACCATGGATGAGCCTAGGAACACCAAAATCCAAAGATGTACAGGATGGTTGGGAAAAGTGTTTTTTTTGTGCTTTTTTTTAACAGCATGCATAATTCTCACAAAACCTGTGCGACTGATTAACAAAGGGCTTCCGCACTCATGGCGGAGGCCCCGCAGTTGTGGGGGAGTCTAAGCACTTGGGCGGATCTCCGCAATGGGATGACGGAGATTCCGCCCGAGTGACGTCGCTACGAGTGCGAGGCCCTTTGTGAATCAGGCCCTAGTGTTGTAGCATGTTGCACTAAAAGGGCCACTGTGCTAAAATTAGGACGTTCGCTATATTTTTCATTGCGGTACACCCACTTTCACGGTCTGTTTGTAAGAATGAATTCTCTTGGGTACCTTTGTTTCATGACCGTACATTCTCAAGAGTAATTTCTGCTCAAACCAACAAAGCTGTGAGGAAAAGCAACATAGTAGACATAAACGCAAGGGAACAGGAAGTTACATGAGCTATTGGTAGAGAAGAATTATGATATTTTGTGAGACGAAGCTTGCGTAATAAAAATAACGTGAAATACCTAATTTACAGGTAGGAGTGAGGTAAAAGGCCTATTTGGCTGACCAATGGTAGTGCAGACCAAACACAAAGACTTACCTCCTCCGGTGGCGTGGGGAGGGAAGCACACTCACTAGAAAGTTTAAAGACAAATTAAAGAAAAGCGTAGGAAAAAAGATTTATAAAATATTAATTAAAATACACACAGTTGTAAAAGTAGAACATGGATAAAGGTAAGTGCAACCATTAATAAACAATCAAAAGGGTGACCATTTGACAATAAGGCCCATGTTGTCCCATCAACTTCTAATGGAGTAGTATAAAATGACAACATTAATTTACAGGTTTCTTTAAAAAGGTCGTGATTCAGAGGTATTTGTGAGTGAACCTTGATGGTGTTAAGCAGGAGGTTGAACGAGTTGGAAAAGTTCCTCTCACACTCCGTTCCTTTTTAGGAGCTCTCTATCTTTGAATGGCTGTTGTCTCCAAGCGTGGTTGGAACAGGACATCATCAAGCAGGGTGCAACAAGTAGAAGCGTGTGGTCAGAATGAGAAGCAAACCAACAAACGCTCCAAGAAGGCAGACCCGAGGAGGACGCCGTGGTGTACCATCTTTGTAATTTCATTGATGCAGTTATATATATATATATATACAAAACACCTCCAGCAAGCAGAAGGAAGAGGCCACACGGGGAATCCAGGTAGGAGCTTTAATTGGACAGCATACAGGCATAATGCATTTCGGCCATAAGGCCTTCCTGAGACGCCGCTGCTAACCAGGAACATGGCCACGCCTCCACATTTAAATGTTCCTGCAGACCTCCCATTGGTAGGAGCACCCTCAATCCCCAGTCATGTGCTCGCCCACCAAGTGCAGCGCTGTATGCACTGCAACTCCCAAGATGCATCATTGTTGGGCAGGTGTTGCGTGGGGAAACAAAATCAAAATTGAAACCATAATGGCTGGTGTCATGCAGGGTAAGGCGCGGTGTGCCCGGTTTCGTTAAAGTCCTGAAGCCTCCTCGGGTCCCCGCATACGTTCCAACCTCAAAGATGTATATATGTATATATATATATATGATTCCTACATACACATATGACGCTGAAAGTGTGAATCTATACACATGCTGTACTTGAATGACAAATGCCCCTTGTGTGATTAGTGAGGTTGGACTTGTTTCTTTTACTACAATTTTAGAGAATTAGGGGACTTGTGGTTACTGCATTTGCCTTCTCAGAAACCAAATCTACTTGTGTTGATCTCAGCCTGCAGAAACCAAAAGCCTCAGAATATATTACAGAGGCCACTCATCGAAGGCTCTGAAAGTCATCTCTTGTGGTCACAGCTACGAGGCTTCATATTCTATGCATCCGCTGCACCACACTTCGCAGCAGCCTTAGTCTCATCCACATCTCCTCTATTATCGTTGGCCGCCGCTGCTTCCACCGCCGAGGCCTCTGGTGGGTCTCCACTTGCATACACATCTTGTTAGCTCCAAGCTTTGCAGCTGCTAATGAGGCCCTGCTGACAGAGCATGGAGGCTTGGCATCTTCTATCATCTCCTGGTCTCTTGCCCCCTGCAGTGGACTAGGGGACAAAGGGCCAATTACAGGCTGTTCTTCAGAAAAAAAGAAAACAAAGCAGAGAAGGTGGATGGGATGCAGCCAAGCTGAAGATCATCTTTGAAGTCTACTCTTTGTTCAGATTCTAGAGTTCTACCGTCATGGCACTGGGAAGCCATGGAAGTGTTTGTTCATGATGGGGCGAAGGAGGGCTGAACAAGGATTGAATCTCCATCCCTGAGTGTTGCCATGCTAAAAGCAATGAAACTTGAAACCTTTTGTGCAGCAGTTTACAATTTTGAATAACCAAAAGATAGAGCAGAGGTCCCAGGCCTGGCATAGAAGAATAGAACAGTGTCCAGTAGGCCGGGATAAATGTTGTTAATAGACATGTGGGATGAAAAGAAATGCTGAGCTGAACACGAAGAGGCCGCAGTGAGAAGGACTGTAGTTCTCTGGCAGAGCTGTGGGGATGAAACACCTTAAAACATGAAAGCTGTGCATCAGGAGGAGCGGCTCCAAAACACAACAAGAATTGGCAAAGTGAACTGGTCTGGCGCTGGCTGCCAGTCGTTAGTCTCTGGCAATTCTTGTTTTTTTTGTCTTGGTTCATACATAAATTTATTGTTAGGGATGCTGACAGCCTTTCATCAACACTGAGAAAGGCAAATATGTGTTTGGTCTAAAAAAACACACATTTCCATAGTAGCCCCCAACACTGAAAGGAACTATTTTTTGTTTGGATGTGCTCCTTGTGAATGGGCAGTGTGCCGTAACTCACAATAAATTCAGCCAGTGGCTGAAGTGGGTTGACCCATTGCCTCATGATGCATGCTGGAGTGGGATGAAGAAAAATGACATAACCACAGAGTAATGGATGAAATTTAGCTCAAAACCTCTATAAGAAACTATGTTATACATATATAATTAGTAGAACCAAAAGGTCTTGACTAACACCAGATCTAAAAGAGCAAATCGGTCTGGTTTTGGCTACCAGCCTCTTGCCTGCGCTAATAGTTTTTGGGATCATTTTGCTAAATCGTTATTACAAATATATAGGGAGGGTTGAAAAGACGGATAAATAGAGTGGGTTGAAGAGATAGATAAAAAGAGAGGCTTGCAAAGGCACAATGATAGATGGATAGACTGATAGCATAAACAGTAGAGCTTCAATTAGTAATTAAATATCTCTATAACACAACATACAAGAGCAATGAAATCAAACTAGAAAGCCGGACATACAGACTAACATGGTTTACAAGTATAACTGTATTCCTCAATTAAAATACATACCAGCATGATATACAAGAGTGAGATTATAAATGTACTTCATTGTGTGCATACTAAAAGAGGATAACTTTATAGAGAACAGTTTCAAATTGACACTATCTGGTATGCTATAAAAAAGCATCATTCTAGTCAGGGTAAGGGAGTTATGCCCTTAGACAACCCCTGCTCATCCCCTTGGTAGCTTGGCACGAGCAGACAGGCTGATCTCAGAGGCAGTGTGTAAAGCATTTGTGCACATATACAGTAACACAGTGAAAACACTACAAATGGACAACACACTAGTTTAGAAAAATAGGAAATCCTTATCTAAACAAAACAAGACCAAAACAACAAATATCCACCACACATATAACAAGATATCACCAAAAATAGTTTATTCACAAAAATAAAGCTTGTAGCAACAAATAGCTACACCTGGGCTATTACGGCGTCGTGGCCACTGAAAATCCCAAAGTATGGCGCCAACCGCGAGTTGCGCGGCATCGGACCTGGACTCACACGGACCCCAAGGAACAGTACCCTGGCAAACGATGAAAACAAAGATGGTGCACAGTGTCCAGGGAGGTGATGCTTCGTTGGCGCAGGGCGGCATCGGTTCCTCATGACCACAGGAGAGGTGAGGTGTCTGTTCCTTACTGCGATGCAGGGGAGGTGAGGCATCGGATCCTTACTGTTGCCGGGGAGGTGACGTTGCAATTGTGTTGAGGCGTCGGTTCCTTATGATGATGCGGGGTCAATGGATTCAGGAGGTCGCCCACGTCAGGTCTCGGCTCCACAATGATGAAGCACCGGCGTGGTTGAGGTCGGGGCTGCAGTGTGAGTCGGGGTGGTGCATCGTGAGTGTCACGAGCAGTGCCCTCGCTCCGGTCTAGGCAGCGATCTCAGTGAAGGCGTCAGAGTTGGTATGGTGCGGCATCGGCAGGGGTCAGGGCTGCGGTTTATGTTGGGGCGGTGCGTCGTGCACTTCACAAGCGGTGCCCACGGCGATGGACTTAACCCAGATCTCTTGGCTGGGGGTGAATGTTGTATTTACTCTGCATTCCGTCCATCATCTGTGTGTCTTTTGCTTTCTCGCCCAAAGGGCGCGGGGTATGCCCAGACGTGGGTCCCGGGCTCGCTGTGCCACTGGATTCAAGCTAGCCTGTATGATGAGGGGTGATGCCTCGAAACAAACCAGTCCCAGGATGCTTGTTTCTGGTCCAGGAAGGACCTGGCTAAGCAGTTCGGGCTGGACTGTTCCCATGAAGCACAGAGTCAAGACTGATTTCCATATGGCTGGGTTCAAACTGGGGTGGCATGGTGAGTAAAAGAACGATTGATTTAACCCAGATCTCTTGACTGGGGTGAATGTTTGATTTGCTCTGCATTCCGTCCATCATCTGTGTGTCTTCATCTGTGTGTCTATTGCTTCGTTGCAGGTCGCTTGCCGGCGTTGGTATTGCTATTTCCCTCTGTGGCAGGTGAAACAGCAGTACAGGTGCAGGAGGACAGAGAAAATGAAGTCTTTGTGTCCCTGAGACTTCAGAACAGGAGGCAGGCTCTACACCAAGCCCTTGGAGATTTTCTTCGAGCAGGATACACAGCACTGTTCGGTCTTTCTCCTCTCCGTGGCAGACACAGCCACTGCAGGCCAACCCCACGCAGCACATAGCACAGGGGCAGTACTTCTCCTTCAGTTTTCTCAGCTTTTCTCCTTGACAGAGGTTCCTCTTGAGTCCAGAAGTAATCTAAAGTACTGGCCTCATGGCCACAATATTTATACCACATTTTCCTTTGTTCTCTTCTGGCAGAGAGTCTCTTAGCTCAGTCCAAACCAGTTCTGTCCTCTCTGGTCCAGCTTCCTGGCAGGAGGTAGAGACAGCATTGTGTAAGGCAGACCAGGCCTAGTCAGGTGCAAGAACATCTCCTCCCACTACGCCAAATGCAGCCCAGGTCTATTCAGCCCAGCCCTGACTCATCCAGGAAAGGCAGGACACACTTCAACCCCTCCCCCTCCAGCTCTCCCCCCAAGTGGCTGTCTACAGTGAATGCACATCCCCAGCCCCTGCCACTCCAACGCCAGACAGTCAATCCACAACCCAGCAGAGACACACAGGATAGCTAAGCAAGAAAATGACTACTTTCTAAAAGTGGAGATCACTGGTGCGCCGTCGCGCCCCAGCCTCAAGATGCACTGCCGGTATTGGCAAAAGCCGGTAATCTCATTCTGTCAATCCAATAAACAATCTTTAATCCAAGTAATCCAAGTAATCCATTGTTGTTCAATTTTTACGACATTCACGCAGAGGCAAAGTGAATTCAAATCTTTAATGTAGAAGAAATGCCCATCCAGGCGTTTTTCTGGAACACGTTCAAATACCCTTTTAGTCCTGGGTGACCATGCGAACCATTTACCCAATGCATTTCTGGCTAAAAGCCCTTCGTCAGGGGTAGCTATGATAAAGAAAGGGAAGTTTCATCAGAATAACGTAATTGCATCTTTTTAAACATATCACAAAATTACATCTGTTAACATACAGTCACCATATGAAATGATATAAAGCATTGGTTAATGATCAAAAAGCGCCTGTAGATTTAAACCGTCACTTGTTGCAGAACAAACAATTGGACTGCTGCAACAACACTCTGCCTATTACAAAAAAGTGATTAATCTTATTACACCCGTGCTAAACCCAGTCATAAGTTATGCAAACCAAACAATAAAAATCAAAAAAACTCATGTGGCAACAATATGAGTGATCTAATTTTGAATGAAACATGATCGTGACCCATGGTTACATCACTCCAACTGACATCCGTGTAACCCACAGTGTTGTTTACGGGCTGAACAAATCCTTAATGGACTGCTCAAACAGGTGTTATATATCCTTAAGATTCAATCAGGCCCCGTGACCATGCTCACCAACCCCAGCGCGCAAAGTGTAGTGGAAGAAATACTAGTCTCCACACGAAAACGCCACCTGCATAACATACACCTATAAGAACATGACTACTATACAAAATACAAACTCCTTATTAAAAAAGAACATCATGCAAGTCCGTGGTAAAAATGAATTAAACTGTGAGGAGAAATGCAAAGAAAACACGGTCATAAATATATCAATTTGTGAAAAAAACCAAGCATGTGTTTGTAGAAACAAGTTCCATGCTGAAAAAATAAATGAAGTCCTGTTGATCATTAAATGATTTATAATTAAAAACCTGCCTTCAGGTTAGGTCGCCCCCACGCCGCTGCCGCCTGCTCACCCTGGTCTCCTGCTGCTGTCTCCTGCTTGACCTGCCCGCTTACTGCCTCCGCCTGCCCCCGGTCTCAGCCGCTGCTGAGCCGGTCACTTTCGCCGCACTTTTCCCGCCGCTGCCTCCCTGCGGCCCCGCCCCCTGTCAGCCCATTCGCCGCCCCGCTCCCGCCACCCAGCTGCTCCTCCCTCCCATCAGCACTCTTAAGGAGATCGCGAGCGGCGCAGGGAGCGACCTCTGACCCTGCCTTCAGGTTAGGTCGCCCCCACGCCGCTGCCGCCTGCTCACCCTGGTCTCCTGCTGCTGTCTCCTGCTTGACCTGCCCGCTTACTGCCTCCGCCTGCCCCCGGTCTCAGCCGCTGCTGAGCCGGTCACTTTTGCTGCACTTTTCCCGCCGCTGCCTCCCTGCGGCCCCGCCCCCCGCCACCCTGTCAGCCCATTCGCTGCCCCGCTCCCGCCACCCAGCTGCTCCTCCCTCCCATCAGCACTCTTAAGGAGATCGCGAAGCGGCGCAGGGAGCGACCTCTGACCCTGCCTTCAGGTTAGGTCGCCCCCACGCTGCTGCCGCCTGCTCACCCTGGTCTCCTGCTGCTGTCTCCTGCTTGACCTGCCCGCTTACTGCCTCCGCCTGCCCCCGGTCTCAGCCGCTGCTGAGCCGGTCACTTTCGCCGCACTTTTCCCGCCGCTGCCTCCCTGCGGCCCCGCCCCCCTGTCAGCCCATTCGCCGCCCCGCTCCCGCCACCCAGCTGCTCCTCCCTCCCATCAGCACTCTTAAGGAGATCGCGAAGCGGCGCAGGGAGAGACCTCTGACCCTGCCTTCAGGTTAGGTCGCCCCCACGCCGCTGCCGCCTGCTCACCCTGGTCTCCTGCTGCTGTCTCCTGCTTGACCTGCCCGCTTACTGCCTCCGCCTGCCCCCGGTCTCAGCCGCTGCTGAGCCGGTCACTTTCGCCGCACTTTTCCCGCCGCTGCCTCCCTGCGGCCCCGCCCCCCTGTCAGCCCATTCGCCGCCCCGCTCCCGCCACCCAGCTGCTCCTTCCTCCCATTAGCACTCTTATGCAGACCGCGAAGCGGCCGCACAGCGTACGCGCGCAGCGGGCGCGCCGCTGGAGCGCCGAAGGCGCGCCTAAGGCAAGCCCGTCTGCGCCTGTCCACGCCTGGACCGCGCCCAGCGCCAGAACCCCTGGCCCCCGCGACCGCCACAACACCCGTCTCCACTACGCCACCGGAGCCCTCCACGCACTCAACACCGGACGTTCAAGCTCCTGCTACCTGGCCGCCCCGAAACGCACCCACGGACCCTTCACCTGCCGAAACTGCAGCTACACCAGCATCCAGCCCACCAACCCATCCGCCAATCAATCCAACCACCTTTGCTGCATCCTCCTAAACACCCGCTCCGCCAGGAAACACGCCGTCGAACTCTGGGACCTACTGGACACCCACACCCCTGACGTCGCCTTCCTGACCGAGACCTGGCTGAACCCCTCCTCAGCACCCGACATCGCCATAGCCATCCCGGAAGGCTACAAGATCATCCGCAAGGACCGCACCAACGGAGTAGGAGGAGGAATCGCCATCATCCACAAGAACACCCTCAACATCTCGACTAACGACGCTGACACCCTCTGCACCGCCGAACACCTGCACTTCCAGATCCACACCGACCCCAACACCACCCTCAGAGGAACACTCGTTTACAGACCCCCCGGACCCCGACCACAGTTCTGCGACTCCATCGCCGACCTCGTCAGCACGCACGCCCTCGCCTCCACGGACTACATTCTCCTCGGGGACCTGAACTTTCACCTCGAGAACAACAACGACCCCAACTCCTCCACCCTGATCGATAACCTCGCCAACCTCGGACTCAGACAACTCGTCACGACGCCCACCCACTCCGCCGGCCACACGCTGGACCCCATCTTCTCAGCAAGCACCCACGTCTGCTTCAACCACACCACCGAACTCCACTGGACTGACCACCGCTGCATCCACTTCACCTTTCGGAAACCCGTCACATCCCACCGCACCCAACAGATGCCACGCCGCTGCTGGAGCAAAGTCACCGATGACCAGCTAACCACCACCCTCGCCCAAAACCCACCCGCAGACCCGACCGACCCAGACGCCGCAGCCCACAACCTCAGACAATGGATCGAAGACTGCGCCAATGCCCTTGTCCCATTCAAGAAACTCACCACCAGCCACACCAGGAAGAAAGCGAGCTGGTTCTCCCAAGACCTCCAGGCATCCAAGAAAACCTGCCGTAAGCTAGAGAAGAACTGGACCCGCGAACGAACCCCTGAAAGCTACGCAGCTCACAAGGACGCCACCCGCAACCACAACCACCTCATCAGATCCGCCAAGAGAGCCTCCTTCAAAGACCGCCTAGACAACAACGCACACAACAGCAAAGAGCTCTTCAACATCGTGAAAGAACTCTCCAACCCCAACTCCAGCGCCAACGACATCCCACCCTCGCAAGAACTATGCGACTCACTGGCCACCTTCTTCCACCGCAAGATCACGGACATCCACGACAGCTTCAACACCACGATCGCCATGGCAACCACCGACAGCTTCAACACCGCGACCGCCCCGGCAACCACCGAGACACCCACGACCACCACTCGCACCAACCGCCTGACCTCCTGGACCAACATAGACATCAACGACACCATCAAGATCATGAACTCCGTACACTCCGGATCCCCGACAGATCCATGCCCACACCACATTTTCAACAGGGCCAGCACCGTCATCGCACCCCACCTCCGGAAGGCCATCAACAGCTCCTCGAGACAGCGACCTTCCCTGAGGACTGGAAACACGCCGAGATCAACGCCCTACTGAAGAAACCCACGGCTGACCCCAAGGACCTCAAAAACTTCCGACCCATCTCCCTGCTCCCATTCCCGGCGAAGGTCATCGAGAAGGCCGTCAACATACAACTTACCAGGTTCCTCGAGGAAAACAGCATTCTGGACTCGTCCCAGTCCGGATTTCGCCGCAACCACAGCACCGAGACAGCCCTCCTAGCCGCCACCGACGACATCAGAACCCTGCTAGACAACGGTGAAACCGCGGCCCTCATCCTCCTGGACCTGTCGGCCGCCTTCGACACGGTCTGCCACCTCACCCTACGCGCACGCCTCCACGACGCAGGGATTCAAGAGAAGGCCCTGGACTGGACCACCTCCTTCCTCTCCGGTAGAACACAGAGCGTCCGCCTTCCTCCCTTCCGCTCCGAAGCCACCGAGATCATCTGCGGCGTACCCCAGGGCTCATCCCTCAGCCCCACGCTGTTCAACGTCTACATGGCCCCGCTCGCCCGCATCGCCCGACTGCACAACCTCAACATCATCTCCTACGCCGACGACACCCAGCTGATCCTCTCCCTCACCAAAGACCCTCACACAGCCAAAACCAACCTCCACGAGGGAATGACGGCTGTCGCCGACTGGATGAGAAACAGCCGGCTGAAGCTGAACTCAGACAAAACGGAGGTCCTCATCCTCGGGTCCACCCCCTCGGCTTGGGATGACTCCTGGTGGCCCTCCTCGCTAGGAACGGCCCCCACACCCACCGACCACGCACGCAACCTAGGGGTCATCCTCGATTCCACCCTCTCCATGACGAAGCAGGTCAACGCCGTCTCCTCCTCCTGCTTCAACACCCTCCGTATGCTTCGCAGGATCTACAAGTGGATCCCCACCGAAACTAGAAGGACAGTCACCCAGGCTTTCGTCAGCAGTAGACTGGATTACGGAAACGCCCTCTACGCCGGAGCCTCGGCGAAACTCCTCAAACGGCTCCAACGCATCCAGAACGCTTCAGCACGTCTGATCCTCGACATCCCGCGCCGCAGCCACATCACACCCCGCCTGAAAGACCTGCATTGGCTCCCCGTCAACAAGAGGATAACCTTCAAGCTCCTCACCCACGCACACAAAGCACTCCACAACACCGGACCAGCGTACCTCAACTGCCGCCTCAACTTCTACACCCCCACCCGCCAGCTCCGCTCCGCCGACCACGCCCTCGCCACCGTTCCCCGCATCCGAAGAACAACCACCGGCGGTAGATCCTTCTCCCACCTAGCCGCCAAGACATGGAACACCCTCCCCCTCCAGCTACGGCAGGCACAGGACCTACTGACCTTCAGGAGACTGCTCAAGACCTGGCTATTCGAACAGTAGCAGCTCCCCCCCTCCCCTCAGCGCCTTGAAACCCTCACGGGTAAGTAGCGCGCTTTACAAATAGATTGATTGATTGATTGATTAAACTGGCAAAACTTCATATGTCGTATGGTTCCCAGTTAGCCTCAAAGATGGTGATGTGCTTCTCATTCAGTCCTTAATTTGGGTGCAACCGATCGGAGGGGTTGAAAGATATAATATTGCCCAAAAAATGACTGACTGCACGATTTTTTACTTATTTACTTATTTACTCCCATAGATGGCTCAAAAGCGCTCAAGGCAACATTTTTGGCATGCAAACTTGAAGTGCAATATTATACTTTCTAAAAGTGGCATTTTCAAACACATAATTTAAAAAACATCTTTATTAAAAGATGTGTTACTAAATTCTGAGTTCAGAGAGTCTAAACTCCATCTTGTCCCAATTGGAAGTTGTACTTGTAAGATGTTACAAAGTATCTCCCTTTCTATCCTATGGGACAGATGGCTCTTCAGTAGTGAAAAATGAATACACTGTATTTCACTACCAGGACATGTCACACACACACAAATACATGTCCTTACCGTTCACATACACTGCACCCTGCCCATGGGGGTACCCTGGGCCTACCTGAGGGGTGCCTTACATGTAAGAAAAGGGAAGGTTAGGGCCTTGCAAGTGGGTGCACTTAACAGGTTGACATGGCAGTCACAACTGCGGGAAGACACTGCAATGGCAGGTCTGAGAATCCTTTGAAGGGCTGCTTGTGTGGGTGGCACAACCAGTGCTGAAAGTCCACTAGCAGCATTTGATTTGCAGGCCCTGGGCACACACAGTTCACTGTACTAGGGACATAAAGGTAAATCAAATAAGCCAATCATGTAAACACTAATTCATAACCAATATTTACATAAGGAGCACTTGCACTTTGGCATTGATCAGCAGTGGCAAAGTACCCAAAGCATCTAGACCAGGAAAAACGAAATCCAGCACACAGCAAAAATACAGGAGGCAGACGCAAAAAAAAGAGTGGGAAAACCACTCCAAGGATGTCAGGTCTAACTAGGCATTGCACACAAAGGCTACACTAAAGTAATAATAAAATGAAAACAAAAATCATGCACTGAAGGGAAGCACCTTGTTTGTGCAGATATTTTCCTTGTAAGAGGGCTAGATGTAGTCATTCAAAGTGAAGTAAGCTGTATGCTATAATGAGTGAACGTAATATATGAATGACACAAAAACAGGCCAACGGATGAAGAGAGCCGGCTGTAAGCCCCTTTAAGTAAGTATATAATCCATCTATAATAATAATAAAGGTATTGGCTAACTCAAGACCTAAAGAGTAGATCTGGTGCTGTTAAGAACTTAGGTCTGTTAGCAGAGATACATGTGTGGAAACCAGCCCTAACTTAACTATCATCTGTACAGGGTTTGGTTGACGGTGAATTGGAAAAAAATGGACTGTTGCTATATCTGAGGGCATCAGAGGTAAGGATTAAGGGGCATTTCCAGGCATGGAAAGGGGGGTCATTGGGCTAGTTTCAGGGATGCTGCTAATTCATGATGTGCAAAGGTAACCAATTTAGCATCTACCCAGTTTGGGAATCTTTTTGAAGCATTTATCATGGTCTGTAGTGCAAACTGGCAATGTCAGAACAGTTAGTCTGATAGGTCAGTTTGTAGGCCGTATTTTTACAGTTTCTGGACCTGTTTTATGGCTTGCTTGGCCCCATTTTTACTCTTGCTGTCCCTGATGGTTTTTTTTGTTTAAAAAAAATTTTCTTGGTGTTTTACAGTACAGGTTACCGTTTGAGACTTCAGCAATAATGCATTTTAACAAACATTTGCGAGTATTTGAATATCATGTACAGTTACAAGGTTCGCGATGTCATCATATATCTAGCCCATTAGGTAGATTATCTTACAGTAGTTCAGGTGTCATCTCCTGGCTAGTCTCGCCTTATGTTGGTATAGTCTGCTGTGTCTGATTAGGTGAGTAACTCGGGGGCGGAAGGTGGTATGTCGCCCTCTCCTCTATCCTTGTATGCTGTCCCCATTAGGATACCTGAACATCTTCTCTGTTGGATTAGGTCGGTATCGGAACTGCCGAGGGGGAGAACAGAACTGTGAACTGTGCAAACCATCTATACAGTATGTCTTTACAAATTAAAAACTGCCTGATTTAAAAAAAGTGGGCCATTTTTATAGCTAGCTGATTCACTAACAGAGGCCATTTTTAGGTCTCGCCTACGCAGCGCGCATGCGCTGCATAGGAGGAGACCTCTTGGAATCGATTTGCTTTTTAGGTCAAAAACGTGCACGCATTGCATTGCTTTCAATGGCAACGCGTGCCCGTTTGGCGATTCCCTTGCGGGAGCGAGCTTTGGCGACATCTGTTTGTAATTAACTTCAAACAGATGGTGCCCCCTGCTCGCTCCCGCAAGGAAAACGCTTTCATTTTTGCCGCCACTTGTTTTATTAGCTTTCACTTTCGTGAAAGTTTGCAGCCTTGTTTTTTATTCAAGCGCATCTTGCGCGCTGGGGCTTGCGTTTCTTTTTAAATCTTGATTGTGTAGGCTCAGAAATCCCAGCATGCAAAGTAATGCAGGTGGAAAAGCCAGGACAGGTTGGAGGTGCCACGCTAAACATCTGGCCAGTGGGCAGCAAGGTTGGGCAGGCAAGCACGAGGCTCACGGTACTTTTCACCTATGGGGGCATTAGCTTAAATAGCAGTAAAGGTGAACCTGGGATATTAAAAGTCCAAACAACTCTCCAAACTAATAATAACTCTAATAATGATGATAATAATAATACCAATGGTAATAGCAGAAAATATAGAAAAACCTCGGCACTCAAATCAGTTCAATTTTGATTCATACAAAAAGAATATTTGTTCAATATTTTTTTTTTTTTTTTAAAGGAACTTGAAGTCGATTCAAAATATCAACATACAAATTTTTTTCGTGGAACAGTTCATAATACCAACAAATCAGAAATAAAATAAACACATCCAACAAACAGATTTCAACCATATGTTTTAAAAGCAAATGGCATAGTATTTCAATGATAGAAGGTAGATACTGTAATCCTTCCACTTAGCGTTGAACCGACAGGATTACAGTATCTACCTTCTATCATTGAAATACTATGCCATTTGCTTTTAAAACATATGGTTGAAATCTGTTTGTTGGATGTGTTTATTTTACTTCTGATTTGTTGGTATTATGAACTGTTCCACTGAAAAAAAATTTGTATGTTGATATTTTGAATCGCTTCAAGTTCCTTTTAAAAAATAATAAATATTGAACAAATATTCTTTTTGTATGAATCAAAATTGAACTGATTTGAGTGCCGAGGTTTTTGTATATTTTCTGATATCACCACTGAGTTCTTATGAACCACAGTGGACAACACCTTAGGTAGTGGGGTGTAAACCTTAAACCTTGAGGGGCACCAATATTGCAAATAAATATTCAATGCACATAGAGAGTGATGTGCTACCAATAAGACCACCACTACCATTTGTAAATATTGTAACCAATGGTAATAGTTTGGTGTATTTAGCGTCTGCCGTTTCTATGCGCTTGAATAGACCGAAAACAGTTTCCGAGTCACCGTTTCTCTTTTACGAAATAAATACCAATTCGGAATAGCGGGTAGAACGGCAACGGGCCAGCGGCTCTACAAGGCACTTCCAGGGGGGGCGGGGGCAGCTTTCAGAATTGGGAAGCAGTTGTCCGTTCCATCCTGTGTCTTGAGGGTGAACTCAGAGGTTGCTGCAGAAGCGGGCACTCGGTCAGACGTTCTCTCCGGGTGGGTGGAAGTGGGGGTGTGTGTGGGGGGGGGCTCCTCATCTTGTCTCATGCATTCATCTGCTCTCTTTGCTTCACGAGGACGTTAGGTAAAGAATCCCTCCTCAGCGATGCCTGCTCGCCCCCCCCCTCCTCCTTATGTTATGCAGACTGTTTGCGCTGTGTCACCCTCTGTGTTCGAGTCCTAAAGCGAGGCTTTCTTTCTCTACCTGAACAGGTGGTAACGAGGGGCTGGGACTAGCGCAGCCCCCTCCGAGGACAAAGGTAAACACTTCTCTCCGCTTGCCTTGTGCTTACTGTGGGGGACTTCTGGTTGGAGATATTGCGGTGTGACCTTCGGTGGTGGCTGGCCGCCTGACCGTGTAATGTGTCCATCCCTTGTAAGCTGGGGTGCCTGTCTACACGTGTTCACACCTTTTCCCCCACCCCTGGCCGATCCTCTTATGCATACTGAGCCTCTTTACATATATGGTGGTGTGGGACATTTTAAAGGGCACGGGGGCGCGTGGTCACTTCAAATTGTTTTCTCTGTACACCTGTGTATGTTTTTAGGGAGAGGAGAGGCTTTAACGCGCATACCCTAGGGCTGTCTGTGTTCACCTGTGTGTGTGTGTGCCTGTAGGTACTCCTCTGTGCCTTCTGTGTACACCTGTGTGTGGGTGAGTGTGTATGTGGTTAACTCACGTGCCTGCTGTGTGTACATTGCCTGTGTTCACGCGCGTGTGTGTTGTCAGTGGCTTCTATACACATCCGTTTGTGGTTACCTCACAATGCATTCAGTCCTGTGCGAGTACCGTATGATAAAGGGTGCAATCGCTACGTCTGCTGACTTGACTGCTGTGCCACACTGACGGGTGAGATTTTACAGAGAATGAGGTAATGTCACAGTGCCATCTGTTTACAACTATGCATTCGTGTTTGTGCGCGCGCTCGTTGTGCGCCTGTGCGTTCCCTGCTGTGCACCGGCAATGGCTAAGATTTCAGTGTGTGAGGGAGGCTCAGCTGGCATGGTGTCTTTAACCCTCTCAGTGCCATACTAGAAGGATGCTCGGTGCTCGTGCCTACCTCTCACGTTGTTCTCCCTGTTAAGGAAGCCTGTGTGCGTTGCAGTGTTGTGCCTGCCTGCCTGTTTAGTGCTATGCCATGGGGTGTTCGCGACACTTGCCTCAGCTCTGCTTGTTTCATGAAACGTTAAGTCCCGGCGCTGTCCCCAGTTAACCATCCGCAACTGGAGAACATCCAAAGTTAACATGAATGTTATTAAAAGAATGGAAAATTCCTACCAAAGAATAATTTTAAAACGACCCTTTTGCGGTGCAATGTTTAGACACACTTTCAGACCAGGGAATAATAAAGTAAAAATCTTAAACAAGTTCCAGCTCGATCTGTGGAGTCAGAACAACCAGAACAAAGCAAACCATTTCATTCAGTGATGACAAAGGTTATGCGGGTGCATGATTTGCTGTTTTTTGTCACCACTTCTTGCCTAAGGCCGGCATGAGCACGAGGAAGCAATGCGGGAGTCAGTGGTCAGCGGGGCAAGGCGACCTGGAGCAGTCCGTCTCAAATCCAGAGCGGTGCGCGGTGCATGGGGTGGGGGCACTGGGGGAAGAGCAACGGCCGCAAAGTTCCTAGGGCAGCGGTACAGGACTGATGGCACCTAGCCCAGCACTTGGTGGTGGGGGCAATTAGTGGGCCACGGTGTAGAGTGGCTCACTAGGGTATTGGGCGTGGCACTGCATTAGAGGTTGCTGTCGAGGGTCGAGCCCAGATTAGGTGCAGAAGCGGCCAGGTGCGGCTTCCAACTTTCTGAGATGTTCCCCTGCCCCTCACCCCCCCCCCAGTTGCCCTTGCAGCCTGTCCAGCATCGCCATTAGCCCCCTCACCAGCTCTTTCCACACCGTCAGCATCGCTAGCACCCATAGACCCATCGTTTTCATATGCACCAGCGGCTGCCGCACCAGCAACATCTAACATCCAACATCCAACTTTTGGCCCCTACCTGGCTACACAGCGTTGCCACCTGGCCCCCATCTGGCAGGAGACATTGGCCGGTCAGCTGTGATAACTCTCAAAGTAGACTCGCTCCTACGTTTGATCACACCCGAGACCTACAACCCTCGGTTTTTTTTGTCTCCATTTTCTAACTTTGATTTTCACATTCATACCATCACTATGAGATCAGCGAAAACCAGTGGGGCAACGAAGCCAGCATAAAACAAGCATTGGCATAGCCAATAGGTCTCGCCTTTGGGATATTATAAGTGTTTAGCCATGCAACACTTGATGTTGTTGCACCAAGGATATTGTGCTGCATAATTAAATACTTATAAGGTCCCAAAGGCGAGACCTATTGGCTATGCCAATGCTTGTTATTTTAGTGTCTGGGCCGATTTTCTGTCTCAGTCCAACTCTGTTTACAAACTTAAGTATTCTAATCGATTTAGTGTACTTTTCATGAAACGGAAGTGAAACAACTAGAAGTGTATGAAGTTTTAACTTCGGCCCTGAAGTCAGGCAAAGTCAGTCAATGTAACCCTGAATGAAGAAATGCAAAGATACCCAACTTTAACTGACTTCAATGAGGTGAAATATAACTTATTTTCCCTTTCAGTCTGATACCCCGCCGGAGAAGGATGGGACATCAGGCTGCAGTAATATAGCTTCTAGTTTTTCCCACTACCACTAAGACAAACATAATTCCCAGGTGGCAGTGGGGAAATGTTCCAGCAACATCTATTGCCCTTTGACTCTAAATTCTGTTATAAGGAGCGATATATCCGCAAGGTGGGAAATAAAACTATTCCCCAGAGTGGGAAATAAAAAAGGGGGGGTTGCAATGGAGCTATAATGGGGTGACTTGCGTACCTAAGTGGCAGCAGGACCATGGTACAAATATCACATAGAACTCCACTTTATTACCTATGTTATCACATCCACCAGCTTCAAACCTTCCTACGCTGGCACTATTTGAAAAAAAATTATGTGAAGTTGCTAAGCAATGAACTTTACAACTTCCTACACTGCTAGAAACAAGTCACAAAGAAAGGTTTGCAGGAGAAAAGGCATCTGGCCTGTATTTCTCGCAGAACTCCTGAAGTGCAAAATGAATGAATGAATGAATGAGAGAAATTTATAGAGCGCAAGGCTACTTCCTGTTGAAATTGGTGTGCAAAAGTCTGCTAACACTGCTTCTTCGCAAAGTTGCAAAGTTGTAAATCCTGCAGAACTGCAAAGGCAGATTATACATTCCACACAGTCCTATAGCAAGTTAGGATTGTTGTGAATTTTCAAGATGTTCTTGTGGGTGGTCACACTAAAATAATGTCAGGTAATGCTTGTAAGAAACCACAGAGAAGGCAGGGATGAAAGAGGTTAAACACACCGTGTATTAGTCCTAGCAGCACCAACATCCAAAGGTGTATAGAAGGGGTGGGCAACGTTTTTTTTTTTTTTAACGGCATGCAAAATTCTCACAAACTCTATGTTATGGCATGTTGCACCGAAAGGCTTACTGTGCTAAAATTAGGACTTTCGCTATGTTTTTCATAGTGGTACACCCACTTTCACGATCTGTTTGGAAGAATGAATTATTTTGGGTACCTTTCCCTCATGGCCGCCCATTCTCAAGAGTAATTTCTGCTCAAACCAACTATGCCGTGACGGAAACCAACATAGTAGGAATAAACGTAAGTGTACTGGAAATTACATGGGTTATTGGTAGAGAAATAGTAATGATTTCTGTGAGACTAAGCCTGCGTATCAAAAAATAATGCAAGATACCTAATTTACAGCTAGGAGTGAGGTAAAAGGCCTCTTTGGCTGACCAATGGAAGTGCAGACCAAACACGCCGGAGGTGTGTAGAGGGAAGCACACTCCCTAGAAAGTTTAAGGACAAATTAAAGAAAAGCGTAGGAAAAATATTTATAAAATATTAATTAAAAATATACACAGTAGTAAAAGTAGAACATAGATAAACCATTAATGAACAGTCAATGGGGTGACCATTTGACAATAAGGCTCATGTCGTCCCATTAAAGTCTCAAGAAATTGTCTAAATTGACAAAATTCCTTTACAGATTTGTTTAAAGCGGTCATGATACAAAGGTATTTGGGAGTGAACCTTGATGTTGTTAAGCAGGAGGCTGAACAAGTTGGAAAATTTCACTCCACTAACTTTGAGGGAGGTCAAGGTTTTTGTAGAGACACCTCACCAGAGAAGTTACTTTGGTGGACTTTAATATCCACAATTCTGGTCCGGGGACTGCCACAAGACCAGAGGATCTGTACCACCTTAGGATAGAACCATCTTGTAGTGCACCTTGTAGCAGCCCAGTAGGCACAATGACTCCAAAATAATTTTAGAAGCTGAAAGACTCCACTGATTGGATTATCTTCCAAGATCTCCCATTCTCCTCCTTTCTCCTCTTACCTAAAAGGTTTAGGTTTTGTGAGGTCATTAGACATGAGAGGATCTGGGCTGAGAGCAGGTACCACATGGTTGATGCTTTCCTCATAATGTAGACTATAAAGTTGTGGAGAGCTCACTAAGGGGGCGCTGACGATCAGCAGTGGTGTGGTGCCAGAGGTGACTGCAGTGTATCTGCTACTACAGGCTTGACGATGTTTGGTAGATCTATGAGCGGAGGTGCCCAATGCACCATGAGTGTTTGTTTTGTTAGCGTAGACTTTGCGTCTTGTTAAGGTGCGCTGCGGTGGTGTAAGTCACACATGCTTATGTTTTATGTTCAGGGGGGCGTTCAGATTTGTCTGGCCCACCCATCGGAGGAGCTCGTCATAGACTTATCACTGTAAGATTTCAGAAATTACTCGAGCAAGTATCTGTTTTCAGTCGTCTGACAAGAAAAGTGTTATTCCCACAATTCCTATCAGCATGTAAGGATTATGAAGTCATTGTTTACAAGACAGAGATGGAGATAAATTGGGTATTGCTGCTGGTAAATTGCTCACGCTTGTGTTAAGGGCAGATCAATTTATGTTCCACTGCTGTTTCTGTAAGGCCCCGAGTGAAGCATTCCTAGGGCTGAAAAATGCATCTTCCTTCGTGCCTGCATACCTCAGTGTCTCCTGGCTTCCACACCAGGAGGGGAGGGGGGCATTCTGCCTACCTCAGAGACTCCTGGCTGCCTCACTGGGAGGGGCGCAGGATTCTCCCTACCTCAGTCTCCTGGCTGCCACAGTGGCAGGGGCAGAAAATCCTGCCTACCTCAGAGCCTCCTGGCTGCCCCACTGGGAGGGGCGGGGCATTCAGCTTAAATCAAGTCTGGTATGCTCCCACCTAGAGAGGGGGCCATAAGAGAGAACATTCTGCCTTCCAACATGAGCACCTTGCACCTCCCTTTGCCCCGCTCTTAAACGGGCCCGCTTTCCAATCATTTTCCAATAAACGTCCATTCTAGTCACCCAAGTAAGTCATTAAAAGAAAGCCTTTTGGTTCCCTAGCATCCAAAGATCTCCATGCGCTTCACTGTTTGGGGTCTATCAACAGCTCCAGGCCCACTGCCCCTGCTGTTCCTGACCTTCACACCTGGGAAACAGTGGCTTAGCCAGTGTCTCATGGGCCCTAGATAGGGTGACCAGGCGTCCTAGATTTGCCGGGACAGTCCCAGTTTTTCACCAGCTGTCCCAGCAGATTTCAGTAAATTTGGCTCGTGTCCCGGTTTTTAGTGAGGGTCCACTGAAAACAGTGGAAGGCAGATTTTTATGTGCGCCAAAGCAGGGCTAGTTAGCAAATGTTAATACCAAAGCAATTTAATTAACATGTATCTTACTGGGTTTAAAAATTGCATTTAATGTATTTTCTTAGTACCTGTTCTGCATTTCTATGTTGACGAGCACTGGCATGCTGTGGAGCTCGGATGATGTAAAATTGCAGTCCTTCTTATATTTTTGGGAAATGTCTCGGTTTTTGGTTTTTAAAATCTGGTCGCCCTAGAGCAAGGAAGAAAATTGTACCCCTGTCCGCCGTTTTAACAGTGAAATAAACAATAATCAGGTTCAGTGGGCCCCTCGGGGCCCCGGTGTCACTGGACCTGCTGCACCCGTGGAAACTCCGCCCTTGCTGGGGAAGAATATTAGTGATGTACATTCCACTCTTGAGAATGGACCTCCTTTGGTATATGAACCTCTTTCCACTATGTATTTATTTCACATTTATAACATGTTTGTTTTCGTGATGTACATCGTCATCGTTTTGTAACAACTTCTCTGAATCTTCTTACTCCACTGCAGTATCAATGTACAGCACAGTCAACCCTGCACCGCCCCCTGCTCCCCTTCACAGGCAAGCTTCTAAGTGTTTACTGTGCGCGTGCCGTGGCAGGGACGCGCGCCCATAGCCCGCATGCTCTTAATGAAGACTCGAGCATTACCGGAGGGTCATTAGGCATCTGCGGAGACATCCAGGGAGTGGAACCAACTTCTCAGATTATAATTAGGAAGAAGCACACGAGGTGAACTGGAGCGCGGCGACGCGGGCGGCGAGCCGGGTGAGCTCCGAGGAAGGCCGTCCGTGGCTCCCCTCGCATAAAATCAAATCGGAGGTTAGTGATGCTCTATTTAGAGAGGAAGCGAGAACCCCTACATGTCTCGGAGCCCAGTCTGACGAGGAAGCTAATAGTACGTGGCGAAAAGGCCGATCCGGATAAAACAATACACAGAAGGCAGAGCTCGGCAGGGCCGTGCGTATAAGGCGTCTGGCATTATGCGCCGTCCGATAGTCTGGGCGTTGAAGGCGAGAGTCGAGCTCGTCGTCAGTGAGTACATGGATAGAGCTATTCACCAATTAAGAGGCCCAGCCCACACTGTTGAATCCAGTCTGATGGTTTATGCGTCAAACAGGAAGTACGGTGCCATAGAGACAACAAGGAGGGGTCTCGCGACTCTCGCCCATCTGACAGCAATAGACTTCGCCAGTGTTTATAAGCCATGTTATACAGTAGTGTGGATCCTGTTCAACATGGCTAAAATTGGAGTGGAGTGGCGTAGAGTAGTGTAGAGTGGAGTGGTGTAAAGTGGGATGGAGCAGGGTAGATTGGTGTAGAGTGGAGTGGCATAGAGTGGATTGGTGTAGTGGAGTGGCACGACGTGGCGTAGAGTGGAGTGGCGTAGAATAGAGTGGCAAAGAATAGAGTAGTGAAGAATGGCATAAAGTGGAGTGGCACAGAATGGGGTAGGTAGGGATAGAGTGACAGATTATATTGGTATACAGTAGAATGGCGTGGAGTGGTATAGAGAGGCATAGAAAGAAGTGGCGTAGATTGGCATTGTGTGGAGTAGCATAGAGTGGTGTAGAGTAGAGTGGCATAGAGTGGTGTAGAGTGACATAGAATAGAGTGACAGAGTGGGGTGGCATAGAGAGGGTTGGTGTGGTGTAAAGTGGCACAGAGGGGCATACAGTAGAGTGGCATAGAATGGAGTAGTGTAGAGTAGCGAAGAGTGGAGTAGCATAGAATGGCTTTGTGTGGAGTGGAGGGGCATAGAGTGGAGGGGCATAGAGTGGAGTAGCAGAGTAGAGTGGCATAGAGTAGAGCGGGATAGAGTGGCAGAGTTGGATGGAGTGAAGTGGAGTGGCGTAAAGTGGAGTAGCGAAGAGGGGAGGGGAAAGGCGTAGAGTGGTGTGAAGTGGCATAGGGTAGAGTGCTATAGAGTGGCATGGAGTGGTGTAGAATGGCGTAGAGTAGAGAAGAGTAGAGAGGAGTAGAGTAGAGTAGCACAGAGTACAGTGGCAAAGATTAGTTCGGTTTAGAGTGGATTGGCGGAGAGTAGAGTGGAGTATCAGAGTAGAGTGGAGTGGCGTAGTATGGTTTATAGAGGCGTAGAGTAGAGTGGCGAGGAGTAGCATAGAGTGGCATCAATTGAAGTGACAAAATGTAGCACTGTATGAAGTGGCGTGGAATACAGTGGTGTGGAATATTAGTGGCATAGAGTAGAGTGGCGTGGACTGGCATAGAATATAGTGATGCAGAGAATAGTGGTGTAGAGTGGAGTGGCATTGTGTGGACTAGAGTGGCATGGAATAGAGTGTGATGGAGTAGAGTGGCATAGAGTGGTGTGGCATAGAGTAGAGTGGAGTAGAGTGGCATAGAGTAGAGTGGCATAGAGTGGCGTGGAGTGGTGAAGAGAGGTGGAAAGTGGAGTGGCATAGAGTAGAGTGGTGAAGAGTAAATTGGCATAGAGTAGAGTGGCGTAGATTGGAGTGCCGTAAAGTGACATTGTGTAGAGTGGAGTGGCATAGAGTGGTATAGAGTAGAGTCGTGTCGAGTAGAGTGGCATAGCCTGGCGTAGAATAGAGGACTTAAAGTAGAATGGAGTGGTATAGAGTGGAGTTGAGTGGTGTGGCGTAGAGTGGAGTGGCATAGAGTGGCATGGAGAGGTGTAGAGTAGAATGGCATAGAGTGGAGTGGTGTAGAGTGGCACAGAGCAGATTGGCAAAAAGTGGAGTGGTGTAGAGTGGCATCGAGTAGAGTGGCGTGGAGTGCTATAGAGTGGCATTGTGAGGAGTAGAGTGGCATGGAGTAGAGTGGAGTGGCATATAGTGGAGTGGCACGGAGAAGAGTGGAGTGGGGTGTAGAGTACAGAAAAGTGGCATAGAGTAGAGTGGACAGACAGAGTAGAGTGACATATAGTAGAGTGGCATAGAGTGGAATGGCATAGAGTAGCGTAGAGTACAGTGGCATACTGTAGAGTGGTATAGTGAGGAGTGGCACAGAGTGCTCTAGAGTGGCACTGGGTGGAGTAGCATGGAGTGCGGTGGAGTAAGGTGGCAAAGGGTAGAGTTGCATAGAATACAGTGAAGTTGCAAAGAGCAGAGAGGCATAAAGTGGAGTACACTGGCGTGGCGTAGAGTGGAGTGGCATAGAATGGCGTAGAAAAGAGTGGAGTAGAGTAGAGTGGCATAGAGTAGAGAAGCATAGAGTGGGGTGGAGTGGGGTAGAGAGGAGTGGCGTGATGTAGAGTGAAGTGGTTAGAGGAGAGTAGTGTACAGTGGAATGGAGTGGCAAAGATTGGTGTAGGGTGGAGTGGCACAGAGTAGAGTGGCATGGAGTAGCTTTGCATAGAGTGGAGTAGAGTGGCGTAAAGTAGATTGGCGTAGAGAGGAGTGGCGTAGAATGTCATAGAATGGCATTGTATGGAGTGGAGTGGCATGGAGTGTTGTAGATTATAGTGGCACACTTGAGTTGCATAGAGTACAGTGGAGTGGCGTAGAGTGATGGAGACTGGAGTGCAGTGGCGTAGATTGGAATGTAGTGAGGTAGAATGACGTAGAGTAGAGTAAAATAGGGTGGGGTGGAATGGAGTAGAGTTGCATGGGGTCGAGTGACAGAGTAAAATGGAGTGGCATAGAGTAAAGTGGTATAGAGTTCAGTGGCGTAGAGGAGAGTGGCATAGAGTAGAGTGGTATAGAGTAGAATGGCATAGAGCAGTGTTTCCCAAACTGGGGTCCGCGGACCCCAGGGGTCCGTGGCACATTCCCAGGGGGTCCCCAGGCAGCAGTTTTAAAAGCAACAATAAAAGTGTCAAGAAAATGCCAGTGATTAATGTACCTGCTGGAGAGAGATGAGAGTTTTGTCCAGTGGCAGCTTTGACTTATCTAATGTAGCACAGAAGGTTAATATGCCTACTGCAAAGAACGTGTACCATGCATTTAAAAAACAGTATTTTATGTGCATAGGTCAGTGGGTTACTGCTTTTGTCACAGAAATTCTTTTGTTACTGTGCAATTCATAAGTGACAATCGTAATCTAGCACAGTGACCTATACACTGTCATCAAAGAGCTGCTTGCAAACTGCATGGTACAAGTTAGTAACTTATGTTTTTTCCCAGTCTATCATTATCCGGATGCTGCTAAAAAGGTTTATTTGGGTGGAAATACATTTTTATTGTTAAAGTCAATGCTAACCACTGAGTTATGTTCGGAATCCTGAGTTTGTGCTTCACCAGACCAAGCACTCTTTAAAAATGCCTACCAGTATGAATGACATGTGAATCCTACACCTTTTAGTCCCCTTTGCCTTATGTAACTTTTTCTATACGCTGATTTTCACGTATGATTCATTGTCTCTATATGTGTGTGATGTAAAGTGCTCTGACATCCTACAATGGTACAAGAGATGCTATAAAACAAATGAAATACATGTGACAGAGGGGCTATGGAGAGATGAAAGGCACTGTTGGAGGGTGATAATAAGGGAATCATTGAAGAACCCCAACAGAGATTGTCGTATCCTGGTGCATAGTAAGGTCTTCATTTACTATTCTCTAAAAGCTAATACAATTCATTATATAATGATAAATGTGTTGTAGACTGCACCATGGTTTCCTAAATGTTTTGGGGAAGAGCCTCCCAAAGCCCCCTTTGTAGTGGTCAGGCTCACTCACTGCACTTGGTGTGCACCGTATAGGAACTGGTCTGAAAACATTTGCCAGGGCTGCGTTGGGTTTCCAGGCTGGCCCTTGCAGGAGCCTCGTACTGCAAAATAAAACCAACCATTCAAAGGTTAGTCACGGAGTTGCAGCACCAACCTTCCCATTAAAATGTTTCAGTTTTTTGCAATTTCTTTCAATATAAAATACTAAGGGGGATATTTACAACAGAATTGGCGAAGCGTGTCGTTAGCCTCCTTGACTTAACGACACGCTCCGCCACTTCAGAAACGCAGGGCTGCACCATATTTACAAGAATATGGTGCAGCCCTGCGATTCCCCCTGCGCTGGCGCTACACTTAGCAGTGTAGTGCCAATGCAGGCACCCTTGCACCATAGTGCAAGGGTGTCTGCGTGCAGGGGGACATTGTTTATGTGCAGGAAATTCCCCTTCCTGTACATGAACAATTTTGAAATGCCGTTTTGTCATTTCTATGTGTGCTGCCTAATGCAGCACACATGGAAGTTACAAAATGTCTTTTTTTTTTTTAAAGATTGTTTATGTGCAGGAAGGGTCACCTTCCTGAACATAAACAACCCAAGGCGTTTTTGCTTTTTCCATGGGAAAAAACTAAATCGAGGAGAAATAATGCATTTCTCCTCGTTTCACCAAGTTAAGACCAGGTTTTCCATGGCCTTAATTTTGGTGCTGTCTCCTATTTACGCTGCCCTTGTAAATAGATGGCAGCATCAAAATCAATGGGTGTTGGGGTGGAACGCCCACCACACCTCCCACTGCCCACCCCTTTCATGCTCAGCATTGCGTGAAAGGGGCCTTATTGACAAGGCAGCGTTAAGCCACATTAAGTGGCTTAACGCTGCCTTGTAATACAAGCGAGCCTCTATCGCCACGGGAACATCGCAAAAATTGACGTTCCCATGGCGATAGGGAGCTTGTAAAAATGCCCCTAAAATCTTTAGTAATTCGAGTATTTGTTTTGTGTGCACACGTGTTTATTTTTTTCGAATTACTGTTATAATGTTTGAAATTTAAATCCTACAAATTGCTTGGGGGTCCCCGGCTTCCAGTGGTGACTCAATGGGGGTCCTCAGGAGTCAAAAGTTTGGGAACCACTGGATAGAGAATAGTGGCTTAGAGTGAAGTGGCATAGAGAAGAGTGGAGTAGCACAGAGTAGAGTGGCGTAGAGTAGAGTAGGATGGAATAACGGAGTGGTGTAGAGTGGAGTGGCATAGAGTGTCATTGAGAAGAATGGAATCATGTAGAGTAGAATAGAGTGGTGTAGAGTAGAATGGGGTGGTGTGGAGTAGAGTGCAGGGTGCAGAGTGGAGCAGAGTCGTGTAGAGTTGAGTGGCATAGAGTGGAGTGGCACAGATTGTAGTAGTGTAGAGTATAGTGGCATAATGTACAGTTGTGGGTGTAAGTGACTAAAGTGTCAATAGAGTTGGCCGAAAGCAACATAAATAAGAAGCTCAATGCCTCTGTTAAAAGAGGGAAATAACATTGCAGGTCCAGGAATAATACTGAAACACTTATAAAATAAAAAATATAAGGCATTGTAAAAACACAAGGAGGAACAAAGATGGAAAAAAAAAATACATGTACTTGGTCCATGCTCCAGAGATGAGCTAAAAGAAAGGAAGGGAAGACTATAGGATCTAAGCAATTAGAGTGACAATAAAAACAACTAATGGGATGCTGTGGACAGGTTGTGTAGGCGAGACCTAAAAAAGCCTCATGTTGTGTGCAACGGCATGAGGGTTTTTATTGGCAAATCACAAGATTCTAGTGCAGGATACACGCAGTTTCACCCACACCCTGTTCAGAATGTTACTATTTTTAAAAGTTATCGCTGTTTCCTACAGTCTTTTTCCCAATTTCCTCTACATATATGGAGGATATACCCCTTGCCCAGGTATTTCCTTGACAGCAAGTTTGAAGGCCTTGGATGTCAATGAGATGATATGGTCTAGGCACTAGTTCATCGAGGACATTCGATTATTTGGCTCTAGTTAGCCATGAAGATAAATGTGGTACTGTACTTTGACAGCAGAGAAGGTGGAAGTTCTAAGACACCTGAACATCGAAGAGGCTTGAGGTTCTGTTGTCCTTAGACTTATACAAACTTCACACATCCCCTTCAATCTTGGGTAAACCTGTCAAATTTTGCTGTTTTGAGTAGTTTGTAGAGTTAGCAAAGTTCACCGACTTCCCTAGAAGGATAAAGTTTCCTCAAAAGCATGTGGCAGCTGTCATAAGGGCCGGTGTTGACAATTAAGTGCTGGTGCCAAGCACCGGAAACCACCGGCTCAAATTAAGCACTGCTTAGTGCATTGATCCTCTGATCCAGACCAACACTCATTACATAGAGTTTGGCAAACACTACAGGGGACAAGTAACCCTCTCCATTCACCAACAAATACTTTGAATTCTGGGATAAATGCCATGTGAATTAAGGGTGAAAATAGAAATTACAAGCGCTTTGATAAGCTATTTACACTCAAAAATCCAGTTTGGAGTTTGTTCATGTGTCAATGCCGAGGAAGAAAATTTCAACTGTACACCTTGCTATCACTTCTTAGGTGGTCCATTATTGTGGCTTCTTCTCCTAAATGATCCCTTATGGAAGTCATGCGTCAGACTGATGACACCAACCAATCGATAACATAACAGAAAATTCTCTGAAATTGTATTTTTGTTACACTTACACCCACAACTTGAAAAATGGCAAAATTGTGAATGCCTTTGTTCATTTAGTGCATTCAATGTGTTCACCAAAATGCTGCGAGCACTCATGAGCCCCATTTACTGGGCATAAACATTTTTCACCGATTGGGTATGCGAAAGGATGTGACGATTCTCATATGTGTTTAAAAATTAAGCGTTCCTATATACACCACTTTCTCCCAGAAAAATAAATAGCACATGTATGCTTAGCGACACTTCACAACACTTCAGGAGCAGTGCCTCGTTCCTTGTCATACTTTTCAGGTGTGCCTAAGTGACATTTGTGCCACCCAAAGCAAATTATTGCATATAATATAAAATACATTCTTGGCTGTTTTGGATGCAGGATTGTTGCCCTTGAGATTGCTCAAACGAGAGAGGAAAACAGGAACATGATAGTGCTTAATTTGTAAAAAAATATGTGGGATCTCGTCAGGAGGCCACTGCAGCTTCCACCACACATTGCCCTGCTATTCTGCCAATGATAGTAACAACACAACTACTAACCATCACACTCCTACAAGTGTGACAATTTGGACTATTTCAGGCCCCCAAAGCAATAAGATTGGCTTAGGCGACAGGTAATAGTCATTTTTAATGAATATATCATTAATAATTAACTGTTGTTGTGGTTATGTCTAAATTAGCTTGACAGCGCCACCTTATGGCATGCTGTCACAAGCACCGGTGCTGAGAATTAAGAGCCAGTGCTGAGCAGCGGAAACCACCGACTCAAATTAAGCACTGGGAACATCCCTCATGAATAGAGTTTAACTTCTCAACTAACCAAAAACATCTAACCTTACTAATAGGATACCTGCTGGTTTAATTGCAGACACACTTGTAGAAACACATTTCATGCTGTACTAAGAGTACTTTGAAGCATGTTTTCTGTTAGAAATGTAAATCCCTATCATAACTAAGGCTAAGGTATGATGGTATTTTTTTTTTTAAACATTTCCATCTGTATTTATGTATATTTTTTGGCCATAAGGCGTAAGTCGTATATTTTTACATTTATTTAACCAATAAATGTGCACTCCCACTTTGATGCCTGCCAGCTTTTAGTGCATTATACAGCCAAATATAATAAAACAATACACCCACATGAGATTATTAGCATAATAGCACAAGCATATGTTGAGATATGCAGTTATTTAAAGAAATCTCATTTCATTTTTTTAACATGCCTGAAATTCACAAATCACAGCTTAGAATCACTCAAATGCAGCCCAATTTCCTGTATTTTACTGCTTTCTAAAAAAAAAATACAGACAGAATGTATTTATCTGTAAAAATCATTACAAATTGGAAACTGTGAGCCTTAATCATAGCATAATATGTTTATTTGTAAAGCCCACGTTCACCTTTGGGTCTGCTGGCACTGAAATAATAGATGTTTATTGTTACCTAACTAAATGGCACTAATGTATCAACTTCGGAAGGATTAAAGGCTGAGTGGACCCACTGGGATTCAAACCTATGACCATGAGGTCAAACTAAGAATCTTGGATTGAATGTATTAATCCACTGAGCTGCCAGGCCCAGCTATGGTGCAGGCAGAGAGTACCGCACCTACCTTTTCAAAGCAAGGTTCTTTATGCTGCCACTGTCTCCGCATTACAAAGGTATACTGCCAAGGTAAGCAAGAGAATGTACTCAGATGCTGATAACCTGGCACAATAAAAAGTTACAGAAAACGTGTAGCACTTACATTTTTTCCATAGGTTTGTCAAATACTATAATGCATTTAATTTCTTTGGAAACAGAGAAGTTAAAATAAAACCGCACTATCAACACTGGACCTCTACTTCACACAGAAAAGTGGTTCAAATGAATGCGCCATGTTTGTTTTGCAACTTGCACATACATTTCGATTGCGCGCAGTCATGTTGTTAGGGTATGTTATGTTGTTTACACCATTATGAAAATTTGACCACCACCCTCACCTAACATACAGCTGCCAATGATAACGTTTTAGAAATGTCCATTTTTCATATTTACTTGAAGGTCCGCGGGTCCATTATAGCATGGAGCCCACATGAGAGGTCGTCGCAGTCTTATTTCCTGAACTGCATATTACCTGCCACCAGGCTTTGCTTTATACATTTAGGGTGAGGGCTATGGGTTTCAGATAATCCAAGCGTTTATCGTAACAGATAATGCAGAGGTTTTGTGGGAGTAAAATCCTGGTGGACTGGACATGATATTCACATGTATGTTAACCATACAGACAGTCTTAAAGGGGCCATCCAGTGTAGAGAAAAATAGCTGTTCCCTTTAATCAGCCTCGCATCACTAACAAGAATTGGCATTCTAGAATGTGGCTTGTTTGATGACATCACCTTGGGTTTTGAGATGTATTATGACATCACTCACTGATGGTCTTTGAAAAAGTGAGCGTTGGAGCGCTAACAGGTGAAGCGTGGTCTCGTGAGTAGGCTAAGGATGGACCATGGGGCAGTACTCTACAATCGCTGCGACAATCCAACAAACAGGCAGGCAGATCAAGGTATACACTGTTAGGGAAGTTAATCTGGCATACATAACCAATGCTACACAACAAAACCACCATTGCCTGTGATTCGCATGCATTGTTTACAAAGTGGGCAAGACCATGATCCATGCATATATTGACGATTTTACCGGAGGTTTGTCATTGATGGTACCCATACACCACAGCGGGCATACACAAGCTCATTATCCTTTATTGTATAGTTTTATGTGTATAATGTTTTAATATACCTTTTCTAAGTGAATAGATTTTCTTTATTTTTGTAATAAAAAATATTTTTATATGTAGTTTAGATAATTTCGAATAATAAAAATATATTTAGGGAGATGTGGACACGGTCCTTTCTATGTGCGTATATAAGCGAATGGGACTTTGAACTTAAAAAGTCGAAGGGTGGTCTTTTATTAATATTTGCAGATTGATACCCCAGCCCTCAAGATCTTAAAATGGAGTTAACCTTTTCTTATTTATCCCAGTTCTACTTCTGGTCAGATCCCAGTCGGCAGCGATGTAATATTGTCTCCCACTACCTAGATCACCATATGAAGGCATTTAATTTAATTTGAGCCATCCAAATGCCCATAGCAATCGGCAATTTGCAAAATCCAACTGCTTCCAAGTGATACCTGTCTCACCTTCCTTAATAGTTGGGTGTCAGAAGTAGGCTGCAAATGAGCAGCTCAAGTGACGGAATCCTCCAGAGTAGGGCGCGCGCACACATTAAGAGCAGCGGTGAGAATGGAGAACCGTGCGGCACACTGCACGCCTCTGTGGCAAATTGGGATTGGAAAGGAGGGGTCTGTCAGTGAGGTACACTGGGATCCAGTTCCATGCATTTTCACAGATTTCAACCTCCCTCAGGCTTATAACGGTGATCCGAGATGTCGAAAGCTGTTGACAGAGTGAACAACCTCAGAACTCTGACTCCAACATCTTTTTCAGGACATGGGTCACCCGAGACTGAGATGGTGGCTGAATGTTGTGCACCGTGTAGGAATAAAAGCAGCTTGAACAGACTTTGCAGGGTATGGTAGTATTGTTGACGTCTGCAGTGTATGCATGGCAGGTTTTTTATTTTTTTATTTAAAGGAGGGTAATAGGGCCATCACTTTAAACATTGATGCTAGACAGAGGTCAAGAAGCAAACAGACTTTGTTGCATTATACAGGTACATAATTGCTTAATATAGAGTGAAAAAAGGATCTGTCCTGCAGACTGAGAAGAAATGTTTTCTGTACCTGGATGCCTGTTGATAGCTGTTTGTGTCTGTATTTGACTTGGTTTTTGTGAGAGTGGATGTCTGATGTATGCTGCACTGTATGCATGTTTGTGTGTTTCAATGCGACCACATGTGGACATGGTATGTCTGTGTGCATATAGAAAAGTCAGACCTGTTTGCTATGTAAGTTCTTGCTTTATGACTCAACTGTGCATGCTTCCAGCTGCATCTTAACGTGCGTACCCAAGCAACGCCAAACCCTCTCTGTGCTGGCTTAGCTCAGTGAGACACAAGTAACTTCAAAACCGAGTCCCCAGTTTTAAGATTTCTATAGGTACGTCTGCCCCTGCCCCTCCACCGGAGCCCAGGAAACAAGTGAGCCATGGTGCTTTGGAAGCTTAGTAACCAGGGTCTACAGAAAAAGCACCCTAGTAACAAAGTGCTGAATGGCTGCCACTTGTAGAAGGTCACACAATGCCTGGTGGTCTCCCAGGAGGAGCGCTTGCTTTGTACGTCTCTTCTTCAGGTGTCCTCTATTCAAGGTGTTGTTGCTAGGGTGCTGTATGTGCAATGACTCTTTCTTCATCACTTGCTTTTGTAGCCAAGGCAGCTTGGCTGACAGGAAACTATGAAGTACTATCAAGAAGGTGGTATCACCTGTGGGCTGATGGAGCAGAGCACAGGTGTCTAAGGAACCTATATGTTGCTTAGACATTTTGAAGTATCCCAATGAGGTACCGAATATCACTCCAGTTTATAACATAACTTAACGTGTATTTGCAAAGTACACGTTCACCCAGGATATAGTGGCGCTGAATTTATTGTTACCCAACTCAATGGTACTCATTTTATCGACCTCGGAAGGATTAAAGTTTGAGTGGACCCGCTGGGATTTGAACCTGTGACCGTGAGCTCGAACACAGGCCCCTACAGTGGATGCATTAGTCCACTAAGCCACCAGACCCGGCTTATAGTCCGAAGATCTCACGTGAAATTGAGGGGTCAGTTCCTTTTGATTGTTGTTCCAAAAGATCTGGAACAGATTCACTTTGCTACCTGAAATCTGACATGCACCCAGCGTGCAGTGCTTGTGGATCCAAGTTGAAAACAGGGGGTTCTTTAGAGCTTAGCGCATGCAAAGATCTGCAAAAAACTGAGGCTGACCTGTCCCCCCTGTGTAGAGTGTATAGCCTGGTCTATAGCCTATGTAGGGTGGAAGGCAGATTTCTTGCATCTTAGTGATGCTTTTTCTTCTGTCCTCTGGTAGTGGGTTAGTGGAAAAGCAATGAATTGTTGTTGCTTTTTACACACCTGTATATTGTTTTAGATTTATACATAACAGTCAATAGCATAAAACATTGGCACCAACTACAGCAGTAAAGTGAAGCCCTGCTAGTATAAGTCCCCATTACTATTATGACTGACAGTAAGGCGCACAGTGTATTATTTGACATTAAAAATATCAAGGCGTCTATGTCTCTGGAAGTCCAATGGCCCCATACTCTCTGGTGTTTGTTCGCAAACCCTCTCCATTTGTAAATCTAAATCTCTTTCTCTGTGTTACTACAGTGGTCCATACCACGGGACCAGACTGCTTCGGGAGATGGCTCAGACGCCCACCAGTATCTTGCGATTCCTCGCTTGCCAATATCCTCTGACTACATAAGGTCACTCAACCCTCCATCACCCCCAATATTGCCACCTTGAGGTCCATTACATTTTGTGTGTGTAGCATATGTTCCAAGGTGTCATGTATGCTCTGCCAGTACTGAGCATTTATCGGGCATGACCATGATGAAAGGCCTCTTCACGATCCCCACAACATGTACAATTTTAAATTGGGGTCCTCCCCATGTTCCACAGCCTTTCAGGACGGTAGTATGTCCGGTGGAAATAATTGAATTGTATCATCCATAAATTAGAAGGAATGGCAAGCGTCCGGGCTGCCATTTTGGCATCACGCCAGTCGTCTTCGTCCAACTCGCTCACGTTACTTTTCCACATCTGCCTGTCTGGAGAGGGTCGGTATGCTAGGCAGGAGAGCCCTGTAAAGCCTTGAGATTCCCTTATGGCCCAGTGGGCTCAGCATCAGTCTGGTCTCCTGCAGGTTACAGCCCGGCACCACTCCCAGGTCTATCCTATACGTGTCGAATGCGTCACAGATCTAGAGCTATAAAAAAATGTGATTTTCTTAGGCTGAACTCCTAAGATGGGCATTCAGAAGAAACAGATATGTCGTGGTCCCATACATCCCCCAAGCAAGAGATATCAATCAGATCCCACGGCTGAAATCCCAGCAGTTGTGTTGCCTGCAACAGCCTAGTCACAGCCCATAGTAAAGTTTTCGCAGTGAGCTTGACAAGCCATTTTATGTGGGACAGGGTCGCCCACAAACACAGGGCCAGTAGCCTCGTCACCTCTGGAAGCGAGATGTCCTCCATATAGAAGGTTTAAGCTTCCTAGTTTCTCAAGGGCAGCCAACTGTAGACTCCCGGAGGAATCATGTCTGCCCCCATTGTGCCAGCCATCAATTGGCACCATCTGAGCTACAAGTAAGACAGCCTGAGGTCTGGGACCCCAACCCACCCTTGAAAATCAGAAGAGTGCTCTTGATTTATGATACCCTCAGGAGCAAACATGTCCAAAGAAATGTACAGAGTAACGATTGGAGGTACTGAGAGAAGGTTTGTGGCAAAATACAGGGGTAGTTCTGTAATACCCCATAGGAAACGTGGAAGGACCATCATTTTATAATGCGCTACCTGCCCCATCAGATTGAGCGGCAAGGAAGCACGCACCTCCAAGTCTTAACGGTTACGCCTTAGGATTGGGGTGATGTTGGTGTGCCAAGTAGCCTGGCGGGCTTGGGTGATATGTATGCTCAGGTACAGAAAGGGACCGCCTACTTTTAGAAACGGAGCGCTCCTCATGATGGGGGTTGTTGGCATTTGTTTTTCCCCAGTTAACTGCCAAACTGGATGCCTCATATATGTTTTTAAGATCTGTATCAGATGATGCTGGGAGGCCTGCGAGCACTGAATATATATGGGGTACATATAATCGGTGCATAAGACTACCCTGGCCTCCAAGCCCTCAGCCCATCTAAAGCTGAGATGCCTCTCCTGATCCACTCGATCAAGGGTTTCATCACTACGGCAAAGAGCGGAGAGGAGAAAGTGGACAGCCCGGGCACATAACTCGCTCAATATGGAAAGGCCGAGAAAGGTCTCTGTTAGCTCTTAATCTCGCCCTTTGGACATCGTACAAGGTTCAACCAAGACCAGACACCGAGGGCCAAAATTCATCCCAGGTAGTATTTGAAAGAGGAGGGGCCAGTGCACTATATCATAAGCTTTTTTTATAATCTTTTAACAACAATGCCGCCAGGTCCAGCGGGCCATGGATGCTGGAGAGAACCATCTGTAATCGGTGTAGATAGTGCCTTGTACTTCTTCCGGGCATAAATCCATTTTATTTTGTTGACCACCATCTTCATGATCGATAGTCGGTGGCTATGATTTTGTCCAGGAGCTTAGTGTTCACGTTTAGGAGGAAGATGGGCCTGTCGGAGGCATGAAGCTCAGGGGCCGTGCCAGGTTAGTAATGGTGAATTCTTGACATTTCACTCCCTCTGAAAACTAGGCAAGGCTGGGGCACATTCAGTAAGGGTAATGACACTTTCTGCAAATCTTAAATCTTTGCCACCCCAAATAAATAGATGAGAGGTGCCAGTCAGTTATGTAGGGATTGTTTGAGATTTCAAAGCCAGAGAGATAGCTCAGCATATTAACACTCAGCACTGACATCTGCTGCTATTTGCATCTCTCAAGTCCGAATCCTAGCAATCCTAACTCAGTCTTTGGTGTTTAGTAAGTGATGTACCCTTACATAGTAGTAACGCCTGTAATTTTCAGCACTTATAAACTGCATAAGAGCTGTATGAAGTGCTATATGAAAATAAAGTCATTCTTAACCAAAAAGTTCTCATTAACCTGTTCATATATGTACTGTTACTGTCTTGTGCAGAAATTCAGAACTATTTAGGAGATTTTTCTAATATGATGCACAGTTTTTAGTTGAAAATGTGGTCCAAAGTTTTTAAATAAAGGATAGCATACGTTTTTAAAAATGGAAAATAAAATGTCATTGTATGA